>ML661343.1:13185528-13799876 GCA_007570785.1 Antilocapra americana
CACACACACACACACACACACACACACACACACACACACACACACACACCTTGTCAAATCCTGGCAAATAAACCTGGTTATCTGGCCTATTAAACACACAATAGTTTTATGTTGAATACAGGCATCAAAACCACAACGTTTGTCATGCTATTTGTCAAGTGAAAAATGATAAGTGTCAAGAGTAATAACAAGTGTCAAATGAAAAATGTCAAGTGTAATCAGTGAAGGGGGAGAAGATTTCTAGTGACTTTCTATTTCTTTCAGTTCTTCTCCCCACAATCAGAAGTCACCCAGCTGCTTTTTAACTTTTCTAATTATGTTTGCACCTCTGTCTTCCTATAAGAATTCTTTGGCTAAAAAGTCTCTTTCTTTTCTGAGAATAAATGAGTTACCCTTTAAATAACCATTTAAGAAACTAGCAGGATTTCTAAATGTGTGCTTAGAGCATTGCCAAAAGACTTTTGGATATCCATACATAGAAATATAATGCAACGGTTATTGTCTAATATTTTCACACAGGACGGTATTCTGACAGTGACAGAATACAAAAAAAATACACGTGGAAATTCAACTACAAAATGCTGCACTCCATTTGACCTTTCTTTCATGCATGCTTCCATTTGGAATACTCTATCCAGATTATTGGCTCTAAGGAGCTTAAATTCAATACCCTCACTGACCAGGAAAACCAGTTACCCTCATCTTTTGAAAGTAAACCATAAAAATGAGAGATCTTCTTCCTTGACATCCACTATTCATGGAACAAGAATTCTAGCTGTGAGATGGATCAAATCAATAGACATTACTACTGACCTATGCCCTATTGTAAAGAACCATTCTTCTCTGGCAACCAGGAAATCTTTAAGGTTACAGAGAAATTAGTCTGCTTTCTAAAGCACTGGGACTCTTGAGTTATGAGGATCCATTTACTTTCAGAAGTGAATATTTTTCTATTCAAATCATTTAAGGAACTTAGGATGGATATGCCTGCATTGACAAACATGCAAAAAAAAGTTTTGACTTATTTGAAGTTCATTTCACTGCCACAAAAGTAGATCTTGTCAGCTATTTTGTAGGAAAAAAGAATAAAAAGGGGAAGGAAAGAAGTTGGAATGTGGGAAGGAGAATAGGAGAGGAAAAGAAAGATATTAGGTCAGTCGTCATGTTTCTTAGAGGGATGAACGGAAATCATAGACCAGCTGGACTGTGAAGGGCACTGGTAGAGCCAAAATAGACATACCATCAGGATTATTAATATGATCAGGGTGTTGAAGAGACCTCTTTGTTCTCAGATTTTGCTTTCTCTCTCCTTACTCTGCTTTCTGTAAGTCAAAGTCTTGTGGTTTATTGGAATGCTTCATTATTAAGATACTGATTTTTTTTTCCCCTAGTGATATGTTGGCAGATTCTGTCCTTGTAAATTGGGATATTTACATGATCCAAAGCTTGGAGATACTGACTGTTTGTTAATTTATTCCACCCTGTAGCCCTGGGGCTGGATAGAGAGATTGGAAACTTTGAAGTGGGTAAGGAATTTGATGCCCTCCTGATCAACCCCAAAGCATCTGACTCTCCCATTGACCTGTTTTATGGGGATTTTGTTGGTGAGATTTCTGAGGTACGTAAAAGGAAGTTGATCAAAAAGCATTTATTTCATGAACTAGTCATAACAACTTCTATATAGGAAAAAAAAAAAGACACTGAAACGGTTTAATGGAATGGAGGAGAAGCTAGATTCTTTTAAGTTATTATAATTTCATGACAATAATAGTATAAACACTTCTATTTTGAATATATTTGTATATTTGAAGGTATTTGACTCTGAGAAAACATAATATAGTTACCACTTATTAAACACACTTTCTATGTGCTAAATGGCATGGGATTATGCACTTTCATACATCATTTTTTGTTTAACTATTAGAACTATTATGAGAGGCACATGCTATTAATATTACCATATGGTTTATGGGGCAGTGAGACTTAAGGAAGGTTAAATGATTACCTAAGAACTCATGGCTAGTAATTATTAGAGTTTGGATTCCATTCCAGGACTTTCTGACTTTTGGGGTCTGGGTTCTTGATCACAATGCTACATTGATTCTCTTAATTATAAGAAAGTGAGTTTCATTACTTTGTCCCTCTTATCATGTTTTTGTATATATAAAATAAACTGGTTCTTCTTACTTTAATAACAATTCTTTATGAGATAGTTTTTCTTAAAATTTAACTATTGCCATTTAAAAACTGATCCACTTATGAGAGTAAGTGTGATATTCAAGGTAACATACTGAGGTTTTTAGAAGAAAAGTGCTGGATTATTTGAAGTTAATAGCATTAGTTATTTTTATATTACTTAATCTTTTACTTTTTATTGATTGAGTGAATTTCCTGGAATAGTAAAGTGAGTTTCTGGGAATAGGGTTCAGTCCCATTCATCCAGGCATTTTTCTTGTCTTATACACCTCTTAAAATATTTAAATTATTATATTAAATTATTTAATTTATGTTAACACTTTCCCTCTGAAGATTTCAAGGTTATATAGTAAGAACTTTCAGGCACTGGAAAACATTTGTTAATAATCAGTACTTTTACATTTTTAGGCAAAAGACCATTTCTTTTTCATTAATAAAAGTAGATTTGGGGGTGTTCATTGGATGCCAGCTTAAGTGAGACGGTGACTATTAGCCATAGAAGCTAGTTCCAGTGAGTAGAGTTATGTACTTTTGGCCATAGTTTAGCATTTTGACTTGGAATACTGGATGGAATAGACAGACACCATTGTGTCCATTTCTGGGACGAAGTTCCAGCCAGGCTAATGTACAAAACAGAGGGAATTAAAGTACCTGTCAAATGGATGGATTATGTATCTTACCTCAAGACCATTTTAGGGCTTAAATTAAAAATATTTTCACTGTAAGTCCTTGATATGGACTGCAAGACTAAAGAAATTCACATGTGGAACTGCAAACAGACAGTGATAATCAAGATAGCATCTTTTATGTAAATATATAAATAAGTTTGCACATTGAAATGTACATTTTTCTCCTCTGTGGGCTATATACATATATTTACAAAAGAAAAAATCTCTGTGTTTAGAAAAAAATAAAAGTAGATTTTTGCCATAGAGAAATAAGTTTATATTTCCAGGTTTTGCCAACCACTATTCATTGTCAATTTGCTTTTCTAAGTGCAGAAAATACTGTTTTTTATTATTATCTTTATTTTTCATTTTAGGCTGTTATCCAGAAGTTCCTATATCTAGGTAGGTATATATGTCTCTATGCTAAATAAAATCTTTTGTTGTCTCTTGGTTTGCTCTCTGCATATATTGTACCATATGTTAAACATTATGTGTGATCATTTGCTTAGACTTATTATTGTTTTTAGCATTCCTTAGCACTGAGCCCATTTATGGTACAATATTTAAAGGCACTATTTGAAATGAACATGCTCTTTGAGAACATAGTCTTAAACCCTAAATTTGAGGAATGGCAGGCAAGACGAGATCATCCTATACTTCCTCCTACACTTGTTCTGACCTTCAGTCTGCCCCACCATGTTGTGTTTGTGATAAGTATGTGGTGGAGTCTTTCCATGCATGCTTTTTTAACATGTTGCTGTTTAGTTGCCAAGTTGTGTCCAACTTTTTTGTGACCCCATGGAATGTAGGCCACCAGGTTCCTCTGTCCATGGGATTTCCCAGACAAGAATACTGGAGTGGGTTGCCATTTCCTTCTCCAAGGGATCTTCCCAACCCAGGGATCAAACCCATTGCATTGGCAGGTGGATTCTTTGCCACTGAGCCACCAGGGAAGCCTGTTGTTTTTTTTTTTTTAAACATACATTCAATTCTATTCAATGAGAGAGAAAGAGAAGTAAATAGTATTGAAGATTCTATTCTTCCTCCCACTCCATTGAGTGACCTCTGAGTTCTGAGTGAATTTCGAGTGGGAGAGACACATGTGGTATTTCTTGTGAAGCTCAATTCTTGCAAGCCCTTCATCTCACCACGCTGAGTATTATTCTGGGGCATAAAGATAAGTATTTCTTTTACAACTGGGGCTGGAAATGGAAACCACTCATTCTAGCTAAAAGGACAGTGATGGAGGGTCGATTCAACTTTACATAAATTCTGCTTTAGGCATGTATTTCAGGGCGCTAATCCTCAGATTAGAAGCTGCATTTTCTACTGATCATATCTTTCTGTTCAAGTTATAAACGATGATTCCTTGATGTTTCTTTCAGGAGATGACCGAAATATTGAGGAGGTGTATGTGGGCGGAAAGCAGGTGGTTCCCTTTTCGAGCTCAGTGTAAGACCCTTAGCGTCTACAAGTTTTCCTGGGGTGACGGAGTTCTGTATCTTCTTGTGCCCAGATGGAGTTAGGAAGTCAAAAAACAGTACCTTGTTCTTGGGGTGACTATCTCCTTATGTGTCTAGTTACGGTATTCACTTGACAAATAGTTTGAAGGAAGTTGTGCTAATTCTTAGCTCTGGTTGGGAGGATTAAAAATTTCTCCTTTTAGAACTGTTTAAGGTTTACTTTAAAGCTCAAACATAAGGGAATGTTATTATTGGTGGTGTTATTATGGGATTTAAATAAAATCTATTTCACATTTGGAAATGTGGAGAATAAAGGATATTCCTATAAGGTTAGATAGTTTCAGCTAGTAAATGTGAAAATTGGAAAACAGAAAATGAACCAGTGAGTATATTTTTACAAGGGAGAAAAAGTTAAGACTATGAAAAACATTGGAGAATCACTTCGGATTGTGTTTGAAAATTCTATACTGAGCATACTCATTTAAAAAGTGAATCTGTTGAATTTTAAAATGTGTTTGCAGATTGACCTTGTGTTCTGGAAATTTGCACTTAATGGCATTTGCATTTCAGAGATGTGTTATTGTTGTGCTTTGCCTTCTTACGGGATGAAATGTCAGAAATTGAATGCCTCATGCTTTCTTAATATAGTTCTGTGCTTGTAAGTGTTTGACAGAAGTTGGGTATTAAAGATTTAATGTCTCTTGGGAATATTATTCATGTAACTACGTAGCATAAATAGCTATACTTTTGTGTACTTTAAAATACCTTAGAGTTTAACTGTGTGATGCTATTATTGCTTCAGTTTAATCAGAAAAGAAACAAATTCCATACTGCACTATTGTGTAGATTGGTGTTTTCATAAATTGGGGCAAGTTCTGGGCATCCAGGAGGTGACAGTACTTAAAGGAAGGGTTTCATTGTGATGACCTGTCCTCCCAAAGAACTATTCCATAGTTGTTGGGAATTTCATACTCATGTCAATCTGTTAGAACTTTAAAATGAAGGACAAATCCTATTAGATAAATATTATTAAAAATCTTTAAACTCTGCATATTGAAATTACTCTTGCCTTTTTAATTCCTAATAATTTTCAAGACATTAGAATTCTAGGATGAAAAATATTTAGATGTCCCACTAATATTTATATTAATAGGACTTAATCTGTACTAGACATCTAGAAACAGTAAACAAATAGTGTTTTTATACTTCCTAATATAATGTGATTTGCTATAACCTAGAATTAAAAACAAATTATGACTTTATGATAAAATCTCTAAGAAATATTGATATGAATGTTATTTAAATGGTATATTTTTCTCATTTAACTCCAAACTCTATAAACCAACAAGAAAAAGATTTTCTTAATATACGTTAACACTCATACCTAGAGCTTAGAGCTGACTCCTTATTATCACCTCATAGTAGAGAATTATATGTAATATTGCTAACTCCATATCTACAGAATGAAGAAGAAAATTTTCTTCTCTGGTACTATAAATTTTATTCTTATACAGTTATGCTAATTCAGTAGTCATTTGCTCAGTCTCTGGCCCCTCACCCCTGGGGAAACACTTCCAGACTTGTGTATATGTAAAAACAGAACAAATTTTGGTTTTACAGAGTTTGTGTTGAGGTATTAACTCAGTAAAAACCCAGTTTCCAGTCTCACTCAGTCTCTGTATTTCCAGAATTCCTAGCTACAGAGCCATGTCAAAGATGCCCCACCAAATTTCGTTCCATTTCTCTCTAGTGCTGGCTCTATCTCCCCAATCCCTGCCAGAGGAACTTGGTTACCCTAGTGTCTAACCCACATGAGTGGGCAAAGGAATTTGGATGACATGCAAGATCCGCTAATTGGCAGAAGCTGTTCTTAGCCTTGGAAAGATCCTACACTTTTCCCTCCCTAAAGATGTACATTTTGATGCTGAACATCAGTTTTCATTTAGCTTTCGGTCTCATGTGCAGTAAGTGTAAGTGTTAAGAATGGCCATGTACAACCAGCCTGTCAAATGTTAAATTTAGCCCTGATAATATATTAGGACCTGAATTTCTTTTCTAGTAAAAATAGAATGTGTTAAAATTTGAGCTCTCTGCACCACTTACTGTGTTTTCCTTCCCCACGTATAGTATTGCCGAATGCTGCATATGCTTTTTGTGGTAATGCAGGCATTAGGCATACACATGCCCAGATGTTCTGCACTTTGAAATGTTGCCTTTACTCAGTGTGGGTTGACTTTTGAATTGCAGAGAGGCAGTATTCCAAGTCAATTCTATTTGTCACTTTATTTTGAATATTTTGCTTTCAGGCAGCAAAGGAAGGATTAAAAGATCTTCTCAGCCCCCTCAACTTACTCTGCACTATTTGCCTCGGGTTTCATGAGATTTTTAATAGAATATACTTGAACAGGTAAAAATGTATCCGATAGTAGAGACTACCATACATTTAAAAATATTTTTGCAATCAGAATACATAAGCAGGCTAATTAGCCAACATAAATTTAATTTTCAAAAGAGAGTAAAATGTAGGATTAGAACAGGAGAGGTTGTCTTTGTAATTATAAACTGAGACCAAGGAAACTCTGTCTCCTTATTTATTAGCCCAGCTTCTTCTGATTTAATTGCTGAAGGTTTTAGAATCCAAGAGAATATCTTGGAATAAGCTTCCTTCATGCTAGAAGGAGGTCTTTCTAAATTAATATTATGATCATTGAACCCCATTGGATCTCATTTTATTTCTGTGAGGATTCTGCATGGTCAAGGAAGGAAGTTGATGGGAAACACCCCTGTTATACTTAGCTGATCTGAGGTGTGGCCTTGAATATCCCTGTCTGTAGCTACCACTGAGATCTCAGCAGGGAAACAATGGCTGTGACATCCAGCAAAGAATTTTAAATCTTTACTCCCTTCCAGACTCCTCCTGTTTTTCATTTTTTCACCTCAGAGCCAGGCATATGGAAAGCTTTAAAAGCCAGCTAGAAGGCCCGTTGTATCAATTCTACCCTGTGCTTGCTATTCACGGAAGATATTCAGAGCTGGATGCTCCTGCAGCCTACTGGAGAGGTGATGATGCAGGCAATCACATGTTCGTTTGTTTTTAAAAAGTGTTCTGAGTTATTAAAAGATAAACTAAAAAATGTGTCATGGGCAGTGTCTTGAAGTAATTTTCAAATTGGTGGACTGTAGATTTTTAAGGTTTTTTCTTTGCAGTTTCAGATCTGTTTAGCCACCGTAGGTATGACTTTGGACCCTGACACTTTAATGTCTCTCAAACATGGGAAGAAGTGCAGAAATGAACTGATATGTATTAGAAACCCTGGCATTGGTCTCCTGCATGTTTTCACTCTTAGCTCCTCCTTCCTTCCCCTCCTTCAGTCCTGAGTGTGAGAGATCAAGAGGTGAGGGGTTAATTCGTAAATCTGGTCCAAACTGCGTGAAATGCAAAAGTTGAACAGGCCAATCATGACACTAAGTGTAAATCCCAAGATGGTTTCCACAGTCCACAGGATAAGTGACTTGAACCATAGATGATATATGGTATTGATTTACCTGTTCACTCCCTACTCAAAAGTCTGTCAGAAAGCATTTTCTTAAAATTGAAAACTACCTTACATTGTCTTAAACTTCTGACTGCTGCTCTTAAGAATATATACATGTATGTTTTCATGGGAACATTTTCTCTCAATATTTATATGATTTGTTTATTGTTCCTGTGCTAAGTGATCTCTTTCTGCTTCAAACAAAAATAAATGAGGTTTTGTGTTTATATGTTTCTGTTGGTGTGAGTTCTGTCAGTCTGATACAAGTGAGATTCATTTTACAATGTGTTTCTCCTTTTAACATGAATTTTAAGAGATTGAAGGGGGTCAACTGTATGGTGATGGATGAAAATTAAAATTTTCTGGTGAGCATGCTGTATACAGAGGTAGAAATATAATACTGTACACATTAAACATATAATACTATAAACCAATACTATCTCAATAAAAAAAATAAATATCATAAACTGTAGAAAAAATAGAATATTTAGCTGTGGGCCAACATGTATCTTCTCTCCTATAATAGTCACCATACACAGGTTTTTAAAAATTAAGCTGAGCTATAATGTTCATCCCTTTAGATTCAGATTAGTATTGCCTTTGATTTAAACATAGTTGATATTTCTTATGACTGGAATCTACCACAAAAAATACTCTACATCCAAAGACATAAAGATGAAACCACACAAGACAATAGGAGGGGTGTACTTTGCAATGTAATTAAATCCCATACTACCTAGGTGGGTGACCCACAAACTAGAGACTAACTACATCACAGAAATTCTCCCACGGAGCTGAGAGCTCTGAGTTCCACACCAGGCTGTCCAGTCTAGGGGTCTGGCATTGGATGGAGGAGCCCTCAGTGGATCTGGCTTTGAAGGCCAGTGGGGCTTGACTGTAGGAGCTCCACAGGACAGGGGTGGGGGATGGTGGGGAACAGAGGCTCCACTTCTAGAGGGTGCACACACAGTCTCGTGCACACCAGCACGCAGAGAAAAAGCAGTTGACTTCCTAGGAGCCTGGGCCAGACTTCTCTGCTGGTCTTGGAGGGCCTCTTGTGGAGTTGGGAGGAGGGTGACTGTGGATCTGTCTGGGGTCATAAAACCTGGTGGCGGAAATATTGGTGAATGTACACCTACTTGCACTCTTCCAGGAGGCAAACATATTGCTTGCATCATTAGCACTGAAACCTGCCCTCACCCAGTGGCCTGTAGGCTCCAGGGCTGGGGCACCTCAGGCCAAAGGACTATCAGGGCAGGAACACAGACCCATCAGCAGGCAGGCTGCCTAAAGACTTCTTGAGCCCACCAGTCACCTCTAGACATGCCCCTTGACAGGGCCCTGCCCACCAAAGGTCCAGATTGAGCTCCACCCACCAGTGGGTGGGCATCAGCCCCTCCCACCAGGAAGCCTGCACAAGCCTCTAGACCCACTAAGGAGCACATACCGGAAGCAAGAAAACTGTGATCCTGCAGCCTGCAGAACTGAGTACATAAACACATCAGAACCTACCCTGAGACACTGATCCCTGGCCTTTGGGTGATGAGAGGAGACTGTACTTCTAGGAGGGACACATAGGACATCCCTTATAGAAAGCCACTTCTCCAAGGTCAAGAAACATAACTAAGCTACTATACACATAAAGCACAAATAGAAATTTAAACAAAAGAGATGGCCAAGGAATATGTTTCAGATGAAGGAACAAGATAAAACCCTAAAACAATAACTAAGTAAAGTGCAAATAGGCAATCTACCTGAGAAAGAGTTCACAGTAAAGAATTCTTTACTTTTGATTGTAAAGACAATCAAAAACTCAAGAAAAGAATTGAAGCACATAGCAAAAAGTTACAAGAACTTTTTTTAACAAAGAGAAGATATAAAGGACAACCAGAGTTGAAGAATGCAATAACTGAAATGACAGATACACTTGAAGCAATCAATAGCAGACTAAATGAGGCAGAAGAAAGGATCAGTAAGCTGGAAGACAGTAATGGAAATCACTGCTGTGGAACAGAATAAAGAAAAAAGGACCGAAAAGGGATGAAAACAGTTTAAGGGACCTCCGAGACAACATCAAACACACCAACATTTTCATTATAGGGGTCCCAGAAGCAGAAGAGGGTGAGACAGGACCTGAGGAAATATTTGAAGAGATAATAGCCGAAAAATTCCCTGACATGGAAAAGGAAACAGTCACCTAAGTCCAGGAGCACAGAGAGTCCCATTTAGGATTAACCCAAGGAAGAACATGCCAAGACACACAGTAATCAAATTGACAAAAGGATAAAGAGCAAATATTAAAAACAAAAAAGCAAAAGCAGCAAATAACATACAAAGGAAACCCCATATGGTTATCAGCTGATTTTCAGCAGAAACTCTGCAGGCCAGAAGGTAGTGGCATTAGGAGGGAGGTGGGAGGGGGATTCTGGAAGAGGAACACATGTATACCCATGGCGGATTCATGTCAATATATGGCATACTATAAAACTGTTAGAGGAAAACACAGGCAAAACACTCTTTAACATAAATATTGCAGCAATATCTTTTTTGAATCCACCTCCTAGAGTAATGAAAATAAAAAATAAAAACTAGTTAAACTGTAAAGCTTTTGTACAGCAAAAGAAACCATAAACAAAATGAAAAAACCCACCAACTGAGAGAAAATATCTGCAAATGATGTGACCGACAGGGATTAATTTCCAAAATATACAAATAGCTCACATATCTCAATTAAAAAAAACAAATAACCCAGTCAAAAACTAGGCACCTAAACAGATATTTCTCCAAAGAAGATATATACATCACCAAAAAGCACATGCAAAGATGCTCAACATCACTAATTATTAGAGAAATGCTAATCCAAACTACAATGATGTATCACCTCATACCAGTCAGAATGGCCATCATCAAAATGTCTACAGATAATAAATGCTGGAGAGGATGTAGAGAAAATGGAACCCTCCTACACTGTTGGTGCAGTCACTATAGAAAACTGTAAGGTGGTTCCTCAGAAAACTAAAGTAGAACTACCATGCTATGCTGGGCTTAGTTGCTCAGTCGTGTCTGACTCTGCGACCCCATGGACTGTAGCCCTCCAGGCTCCTCTGTCCATGGATTCTCCAGGCAGGAATACTGGAGTGGGTTGCCATGCCCTCCTCCAGGGGATCTTCCCAACCCTGGGATCGAATCCAGATCTCTTTGAGAAAATAATATTGATTTACTTTTTAGTTTAACTGCTGTTATTTAATTAATGCTATATTTATTCTTATTGCCTAAAACAGTATTTTCCAAATATAGATGATTTAAATATAATTATTATGAATACATTATTCTCACTTCAGTTTTATTTCTAGATAAATAAAAATTATATATTTATATCATCTAGAATCAGAAGGTGTAAGTATTTTATTTTTATTGAAATAAAAAGTCCACTATACTAAACCATAATTGAGGGAGGTTTGACATGACTGAATGAAGACATTTGAAATGATAAAGATCATTTCTATATGCTATGAGTTTTTATTAGAAATCTATAAAAGTTACTTAATATTTATATCAAGTTTTCATTGGTTTCAAAAACAGTGCAAAACCCCCTCCCCCCCAAAACAAAAGACCTAAATAACACCCCCAGCTAAACTTAGTAATATTTTTATTAATCCTGAATTTTCTGGTTATTTTAGGGGAGTTGACATTTTGCAACTGTTTCTTTTGTAACTTTTCTTAGCCCTTATTTTGTTTAATATATTCTTTGCTATTTAAATATTTCTAAATTTTATGCAGTCAAAAGTCTTCACTTATGAAAAAAAATTGCACATGCTCTCCTGCCAGCAGGTGGCCATTGCTGAACTGTCCCTCACAACAGGTGACAGTCATTTCGTCCACATAGGATGCTCTCCTGTGACTCCCCCTCCCCACCATCACAGTTGGCCAAGTATTTGTATTTGATTCAAGCTAGATGCAGAGATCTCTTCCTAGAATTGCAGGTCTTGAACCCAGGTCTCCCATGTTGCATGTGGATTCCTCACCGGCTGAGCCACAAGGGAAGCTCCTAGAATTATAATTCAAGACCTAAATAAACCAAGTGGGTTTACACTAGATTATTTTAAGAGGCTGAGTATATATTTCCACTTGGGAGTGGCTGTGTAAAGCCATCAGTGAGCCAGATGAGTAAGAAGATTCAGTCTGTAGAGAGAAGTACTGTAGAACAGGGCAGACCTGTGCAGAGAGGCGAAGACAAGAGACTATGTGGCCCCGGAGGAGAGCGGCTATGTTGGCCTTTGGATAACTTCACCCTCAGCTGAGGCTCCAAAAGGGCCTGTGTGTACTTGTCATGGGTCCTATAAAATTCATTAAATTTATTCTATTAAATCCTATTTGGCTATATTTATTTATTTTTGGTAATCACATGACTCTTGAATAAAGACTTGTCCGCCATATTAAAATGGAATTTTAAAATTCCTTCTCAGGCAGCTGTTACCCTGGTAAACATTACTTAAGGCTACTATGGAAGTTGAGGGGTGAGAGGTGTCTGGGGTTCCTTATGCTGTTCTTTCTAACAACAAGGTAAGAGTTTAAAGTCTTCACCGGTGAGGTGAAACAAGCTTCTGTTACCACAATTAGTTGATCTGATTACCCATTTAATATTCTTTATGTTTCCACTAAATACCTATGAATAATCCTCTGCACTTAAATAGCTGCCACCTCCTGCCTGCTTCTCAGTTACATGCCGATAGTAGCTGGATGTCTCTAATGGTTTACAAGAGGAGGGAACAAACAAGTGACTTATGCAGTGGACTCTGCAGTCTTTGATAGGACAGCACCAGTTTTCCAGAGGTAGGACACTCCAACTAGATGTACTTCCCACTCTGAGGAGGAACGGGTTTTCCTGACTTCCTCTCCTACTACTTTTCTTGTAAAAGTGACAAGTAAAACTAAGATTTAGATAATAACAACAGCAAACAGTGTGCACTTTGTCAGGAAGGAATAAACTTTCCTGTGGCCATCGAGGTTCTTCTGGCTGGTCTAAGAATTAAATTGACAAGAGAAGGGTGGCACAGAGCTAAAGAACTCGTGTGCCAGTGCAGGAGACGTGGGTTCCATCCCTTGGTCAGGAAGATCCTCTGGAGTAGGAAATGCTACCCTGCTCCAATACTGCCTGAAAAATCCCAGGAACAGAGAAGCCTTGAGGGCTTCAGCCCATGGGGTCCATAAGGTCAGACAAGACTGAGAGACTGAGTGTATTGCAAGGCAGATTAATAGGAGAAAATCAAACAAAATGTTCGATAACATGTATACATGAGAGAGAGCCAAAAAACGGAGTAACTTGCCAAAATGCAATATACACGATTAGTTCAAAGTGAATGATGCTGGCCTCTTGGTACATGGTACAAATTGGTCTTTTTCAAGCACAAGTTGAGACTGCAAGCGATCCAGGAAGATGGAGAAAATGTTTAACCAGTGCACCACCTAGTGGCCAAAACATGAATAGTTTGCTCTATGAAACAAGGTCTCCCTCCAAAAGGGTCAAGTTGCAGAGGAAAACAAGAGGCTAAATTAATTTTATCTTGATATCCAGAAAAATATAAATTCATAATATTAATTAGATAATAAAACAAAACAAGGAAATTTAGAGTATTATTTTTCTAGCAGGAAGTTGGAATTTTTTTTTTTACTGTACAAGGAAATTAATAAATAATCTCTTAGGTTGAACCCAGACTCTATAATAGACCACACATAAAATTACATTCTTGATAGAAATCAATGTAATTGAGTTACTGTCCTTAATAAAGGCAATTTTATAAGGGAAAAAAACATGATATCCAAAATGGCTTGTTGAATCAATTTGGTAAAAGGCAAAGATTTGTCCATCAGAAAGGAATCTTACTTGTGGAAATACTGCAAAATAATGAATTTCCATGGGCATACTAAAGGTGGCCCAGAAGTAGGAATGCAGTACAAACTGCTTTACACATTCACCATAATAAAATTTACCAACACTGCTTAGAGTTTGGTCAGTTACTTTAGATGCATGATTCAAACCATAAAGTTTGTTCTGGCTTGTGCAAACCAATGACCAGTTAAAGGAATCAACCCCTCTACCAGGGTTAGATAGTCAAATGAAATCATCATCAGAGAAATAGAGAATGGTGCTTGTAATGGTCCCATGAAGGATGTTAAGAGTCAAGTCTTGGAATCTCAGATTAGCAAGGAAACTTTAAAGATCACCTTGCTTGGCCAGCTAGCTGAAGCCTGAATCTCTTCTTTAACATCTCCAACCATGGATATACAACTTTCTGTAAGATGGGGAGCTCAAGACTATACCTCAAAGCTCTTTCCGTTCTTGGACCTCCAAGTTGGAAAATCCTTTCTTGAACAAAGAAAACTTTGCAACCGCTTGGCATACCCCATCCCATTGTGAGAGGGTTGACAGGTAGGAAGGCTAGAGGTCCCCAAGTTGTACAAGGAAATAAACTATGCAGACTTTTTTTTTTTCTTCTCTATACAAAATTTCAAGGAAAAAAAAAAGAGTCTACCCCTTGCAGTTTATTTCCTCCTGATGCTTGGGGACCTCTGGCCTTCCTACCTGTTAACCCTCTCAATTGTTAGTCTTTATAAAAACACGTCTACTCCATCTGCATGTGACAATCTTCACATATTTGAAGATATCTACTATGTCCCCCTGAAGCACTTTTTTTCTCCAGATGAAGCATCCTCAGTATTGTACATTTCACTGTTCTTCATCTTTTCATCATCAAGACCACCTCTCTCTGGGGTAGAATGGATACATGTATATATATGGCTGAGTCTCTCCACTGTTCACCTGAAACTATCACATCATTGTTAATCAGCTATATGCTGTGCTTAGTTGCTCAGTCGTGTTTGCAACCCCATGGACTGTCTCCCGCCAGGCTCCTCTGTCCATGGGGATTCTCCAAGCAAGAAGAATGGGGTGGGTTGCCATGCCTTCCCCTTCAGGGGATCTTCCCAACCTTGGGATCGAACCCAGGTTTCCTGCATTTCAGGCAGATTCTTTACCGTCTGAGACACCAGGAAAGCCCAATAATACTGGAGTGGGTAGCCTATCCCTTCTCCAGGGAAATTTCCCAACTCAGAAATCAAACCCAGCTCTCCTACAATGCAGGCAGATTCGCTACCAGGTAAGCCCATTAATCAGCTATACCCCAATACAAAATAACAAGTTAAAAAAAACAATCTCCTCTCCCTGAACAATATCCAGATAGTCCATTACCCCCCTTTAAATACATTGCCATAAATTAAAGGTAGGTTTTTAAACTTGAGTGGCCAGCAAAGAAAGATAGAAATATCAAATCCTTCATTCTGGACCAATGTTCCTCAAAGTATGTTCCCCCAGAATATAGGTCCTGAGAGATGCCCCAGCAAAAAAAAATTTTCTGTGGCCAAATAAACTCGGCAAATACCACAGTCTTTATTCATGTCCCCCTTCCCTTAAAGATTCACTATTTATAATAGCACATTACTGATTTTGAGGAGTTCTTCAACATGGTTGGAAGGTGATTCTGTGAGCTAATAATTTTGTTTACCTTTGTATTGCACATTATTTATGAAACTTTTAGGCCACAGAACCATCTTCAATTCATTTTTCTCCATAAGATGCTTATTAATATTCCACTAATATTTAAGAACTTTTTGAAAAAAAATTTTAGATACAAGACTTTAATCTACTTTTGGTATTAGATCACATGACACTATAGGTGCATACTGAGCTTTATTATCTACCTAAACTTTTCATCCTCTTTTACTCTGCTCTGTTAGGTCCTATGTCCTTTTATCATCCATGTTTTTTCCATTGGAGTTTCAGATCCAACTACTGGACTTTTCCTTAACCTCTACTGAACTGCATGGTGTTAAGAGTCAGTTCATCTTTCCAACTTATTAGTCTATAGAACCAGAATTTACATGCATATCAGTTTTGTACCATCTTCAAGTTGATGAGCCTGCTTCCTTTCATCCTGAGCAGACAGTCACCAGAGAGCTTCCCATGCCTTATTTCATCTTTGCAACATTATTAGGTGATGATACCCCAAAAGTGATGGTAATTGAGAGTCAGGCAATATTAATCCTAATTATAGGGAAAAAAATCAGGTGGCCAAGCTAATGGCCAAAGGTGGATGTTAATGAGCCATGCCCCCCAGTATTTGTGCCTCTTATATACCGAGTCTGGACTAGACCTTTGTTTTACTTTGATCAACAGAATGCAGTAGAAGTGATGCTGTGTGGTTCTGGGCTTAAGCCTTAAGGAAGCCTAGAAACTTCTGCTTTCGTGCTTTGGGGGAACTCTAAGCCACATTTTAAGAAGTATGGCTGAAGAAATTTATTAAGGAAACAATTTGGAATGACCACATAAAGATGAAGTCCTGAGATTACATGGAGACAGGAGAGAGGGAGACAATTTTTCTGGCACCCCAGCTAATGCCATACGTGTAAGCAAACCACCATGGCTATTCTAGCTCAAGAGAGCCTCCAGATGACCACAGTCAGTCCCAGCTGCCATCACATGCAACAGGAGAACTCCCCAGCTAAGCTTTATTAACCCACAGACTGAGAGAAAATAAAACAGTGGTTGTTTCAAGCCATTCTATTTGGGGATTTTTTTTTTTTTTTACAGTCCAATTGACAACTCAAACTGGCGGAGTATTAAGTGCAGTTATGGCAGTTATCGATTTGTTGCCTGTCAACCTCAAATTCATCCTTTGTAGTCTAATCTATGAAAATGCAATTGACCTTTTAATGATTCGTCCTTTGGCAGTTGATACAATATTAAGTTTCATTGATACAGGGCACTAGAGGACATTCTAAGAGGAACTCCAAGGAACACAGCTTTCCCCACAACTGGGCATCAGTTATTTTCTCTAGCTCTTGACTCAGGCTGAGGTGATGTGGCTAGGAGCCCCTGACAAGGCAGACCCACAGCCCAGCCTGGGCTGCTTCCCACAGGCTCTCCTCAGCCTCCCAGCTTATGTTGTTGTTTAGTCGCCAAGTCACGTCTGACTCTTTTGCCTGGACTGTAGCCCTCCAGGCAGGAATACCAGAGTGGGTTGCCATTTCCTGTATATATGCACATATACATACATATATGTATATATGCATATATGTATGTGTATATATGTGTATATACATACACACACACATGCTGTGAATATTTGCTTACTTCAAGGAAGGAAGATTGGAAGGCAGACAGGTTAGTTACTGAATTATGCTTTATATACTTCTATGCTCTTTGAATTGCTGGCAGGCAACAGTGAACACTCTTGATTTGGGCTTCAAACTGATTCAAAATTTCACTTTGCCTTGCTATTTACACACATTTCTGTAGATTTTTGTTTTGATGATCACATATAAGCTTTTCATTAGAGATCGTACACAAATCCACATTCTATTACTAAATCAGATATACATAAGCATCCACACGTACTAATTTAACAAAGACAATGCAGAGTGACACTTCCTAACATGTCTGATATTATGTTCCCTGGGAGGGAGGAACAGTTAGGATGGCTAGGACCAAGGGCCTTTTGCCCAAGCTAAGCAAGTCATAGTTAAAAATTTTGATATTTCAATTGTCTGAGTTGGGCATAATTTATTATCGTCATTTGGATCAAATTATTTAGCTGATAATGAATGTGACTAACGTCCTCCTATGTAAGAAACTGACACAGTGATGTGAACAAGGTAGACTTGGAAAGTACGTTGTGTGCAAAAATGCAAATCGGAGTACATCAGATGCTTTATTCTATTGGGATATAACCCAGTGTTCAACCGAGAAAATGAATAAAGCATATTAAACCGGTCTGCTTTTGTGAATTTTAAAGTGGATGACAAGCTTTGCATACACCTCAAGTGTCATTAACGGTGCCACTCAGTCCAATCATAAGAGTTTCCCAGGCACCTTGCTGTGACAGTAACTGAAACAATGTCAACTATCTGCTTTCCTAAAATTACTATATCTTAAGGTCAATAAACGGAGAAGGCAATGGCACCCCACTCCAGTACTCTTGCCTGGAAAATCCCATGGATAGAGGAGCCTGGTAGGCTGCAGTCCATAGGGTCACGACGAGTCAGACACAACTGAGCGACTTCACTTTCGCTTTTCACTTTCATGCATTCGAGAAGGAAATGGCAGCCCATTCCAGTGTTCTTGCCTGGAGAATCCCAGGGACGGGGGAGCCTGGTGGGCTGCCATCCATGGGGTCGCACAGAGTCAGACACGACTGAAGTGACTTAGCAGCTTAGTAGCAAGGTCAATAAAAATGTTTTCACATTTGCTAATTCACATTTTTTTCTGTCCATGAAGATAATAGGTTGATACATTTGGTCAGGCCTTTGTATCGAGGATATGGAACCCCAGAGATAGAGGGAGCCACCTGTACTGGCCATTTTATATAAGGGATTTGAGCAGCCACAGTTTTGGTATTGGGATCTTAGAATAAATATCTTTAGATACAAGAGACAACTGTATACTATTCACTTATTGAAATGAAAACTGCTCATTTAGAGACTTGATTATCTCTTTAAGGGAAAAAAAATGAAATGCACCTGATCTGTGTTTTAAGGCTTTGAAGACAGATGTGGGTTTGCCTAGAGACGTAGACATTTACAACTTCTTGATCAAAAAGAGGCTATGTCATTGGTATTGATCAGGATTCTCTGTTATAGACAACAGAAACTGACCTGGGCTAATTTAAGGGTAGCGGTTTAAAAACTCATCGTGAAGGATCAGGCTGAGAAATCAGGCATTATCCAATGTGAGTCTCACTGGCTGGAACCACAGTCAAATAGGAACGGTCTGTTCAGGGCCCTGACGACACCACTTGCAGGGGACACTGCCAATGCTGAACACCCCTGGGTGCTGTTGCCATTGTGGAATGCCAGCAAGCTGAATGATTCTAACTGCCCTTCTGCTGGGTTCCTGGGCATCTGATGGGCCAGGTCATGTCATGCGCTCCTTCCTCTCTAAGGGGCATAAGCCAGAAGACTTCATCCTGAGTTTCCTCAGTGAAGCTGGGGTACACCACACTGAATGGGGGATTCCTGCAAATAAAACAGGGAGTTGACTGTGATGACAGTCTGGATAAAGTGAAAACTGCCTACAATAGTTCTCTTTACAGTGTAGGCAAGTATGGACTACAGGTCCCATTATAGTTCTTCTTGTCTCCCAGAACAATGCTTTTGTTCCTCACATCAAATGCACTGCCTCAGCTCCTTCCTCCTTCCCAAGCCCCAGAACTCCTGATCTGCTGGTAATTTTACTCTCCACCCTGCAATTACCATTTCCTTCCGTTTTATGTTAGATCTTTCTTTCAAGGCCGTGAGAGACAATACTTACTGGTGTTTAAAAAAGGATGAACAGAAGTGCAAAGAGGTGGAGGCAGAAGGTCATCTGCCCAGGACAGTCCTTGTTCTCACTGTCAGAGCTGCAGCAGGAATGATGTGTGTTCTGATATCCATGGTTAGAAATCTGAATCCATGGGTGATACAGATGGACCAACGGTGAGCTCTGCATACCGTCCCTGAGGTTACTTCTTCACAGCAGCTTAAGTCTATTAGCCCAAAGTCCACCATCACCAAACTCAAGTATTTATACATCCAATTGCTTTAAATATAGGCCAACTAAGGAGAGAGACAAGATGCTGGAGTAGAAGGATGTGAGCTCATCTCTTCTTACAAAAACACCGAATCACAACTAATTGCTGAAAACCACTGATAGAAAGAAACACCAGAACCTACCAAAACAGATATTCAACATCTGAAGACAGAGAAGTCACAATGAGTGGGGGTGCAATCACATTACAATTAAATTCCCAAACCTGCTGGGTGGACAACCTACAAACTGGAAAAGAATGCTACCACAGAAGTTCTCCCATGGGAGTAAAAATTCTGAGCCCTATGTCAGATTCTCCAACCTGATGGTCTGGCAATGGGAGTAGGAGACACAAAAGAATCTGGCTTTGAAAGCCAGGAGGGTTTGACTGCAGGACTTCCACAGAATTGGGGGAAACAGAAACTCCACTCCTGGATGGCACACAGAAGGTCTCATGCGCACCAGGATCCAGGGCGGGAAAGCAGTGACCCCATAAAAGCCTGGGCCAGACATACCTGCTAGTTTTGGAGGGTCTCCTGCAGAGGTGGGGAGTGGCTGTGGCTCACTGTGGGTACAAAGACACTGGTGGGGGCAGTTCGGAGAAGTATTTCATTGGATTAAGCCCTCCTGAAGGCCACCATTTTCTCATCCAGACTTCCTATAGGCTCCAGCGCTGGGACACCTCAGGCCAAACAACCAACAGGATGAGAACACAGCTTACCCAACTGCAGACAGGCTGCTTAAAGTCTTTCTGAGCACACAGCTGCCTGGTAAACACCTTTGTCATGGTCCTGCCACCAGAGGGACAAGATTCAGCTCCACCCACTAGAGGGAAGGAACCAGAACCTCCCACTAGGGAGCCACACAAGCCTCTTAAGACAGCTTCATCCACCAGGGGGCAGACAGCAGCAGCAAGAACCTAAATGGGAAAAGAACTTGGATACATGTATACGTCTTGGGCTCCAAAATCACTGCAGACAGTGACTGCAGCCATGAAATTAAAAGACGCTGGCTCCTTGGAAGGAGAGCTTTGACCAACCTAGACAGCGTATTAAAGAGCACAGCTATCACTTTGCCAACAAAGGTCCATACGGTCAAAGCTATGGTTTTTCCAATAATCACGTATGGATATGAGAGTTGGACCATAAAGAAGGTTGCACATCGAAGAACTGATGCCTTTAAATCGAAGTGCTGGAGAAGACTCTTGAGAGTCCCTTGGACTGCAAGGAGATCAAACCAGTCAATCTTAAAGGAAATCAACTCTGAATATTCATTGGAATATTCAACAGATGAGTCTGAAATGCAGTACTTGAGTGCAGTCTCAAAAATGACAGAATGATTTTGGTTCATTTCCAAGGCAAACTATTCAACATTATAGTAATCCAAGTCTATGCTCCAAACATTAATGCAAAGAAGCTGAAGTTGAATGGTTCTATGAAGACCTACAAGACTGCCTAGAACTAACAACAACAACAAAAAAGATGTCCTTTCCATCATAGGGGGCTGGAATACAAAAGTAGGAAGTCAAGAAATACCTGGAGTTATAGGAAAGTTTGGTGTTGGAGTGCAAAATGAAGCAGAGCAAAAGCTAACAGAGTTTTGTCAAGAGAAGGTACTGGGAAAGATATGCCCAATGGAATGCAGAGTTTCAAAGAATAGCAAGGAGAGATAAAAAAAAAAAAAAAAAACAACCAAAAAAAAAAACCCTCCCTAAGTGATCAATGCAAAGAAATAGAGGAAAACAACAGACTGAGAAAGACTAGAGATCTCTTCAAGAAAATTAGAGATACCAAGGGGACATTTCACACAAAGATGAGCACAATAAAGGACAATAAGTGGTAAACTTAACAGAAGCAGAAGAGATTAATAAGAGGTGGCATGAATACACAAAATAACTGCAAAAAAAGGTCTTAGTGACCTGGATAACCATGATGGTGTGATCACTCATATAGAGCCAGATATCCTGGAGTATGAAGTCAAGTGGGCCTTAGAGCATTACTACCAACAAGCTAGTGGAGATGATAGAATTCCAGCTAAGCTATTTAAAATCCTAAAAGATGATGCTGTTAAAGTGCTGTGCTCAATATGTCAGCAAATTTGGAAAACTCAGCAGTGGCCACAGAACTGGAAAAGGTCACTTTTCATTCTGATCTCAAAGAAGGGAAATGCCAAACAATATTCAAACTACTGCACAATTGCCTTCATTTCACATGCTTGCAAGGTAATGCTCAAAATCCTTCAAGCTAGGTTTCAACAGTATGTGAACCAAGAACCTCCAGATGTGCAAGCCAGATTTAGAAAAGACAGAGGAACCAGAGATCAAATTACCAACATCTGTTGGGTCACAGAAAAAGCAAGAGAATTCAAGAAAAACATCTACTTCTGCTTCACTGACTATGCTAAAGCCTTTGACTATGCGGATCATAAGAAACTGTGGAAAATTCTTAAACTGATGGGAATATCAGACCACCTTACTTGCCTCCTGAGAAACCTGTATGCAGGTCAAGAAGCAATAGTTTAGAACCCGACACGGAACAAAAGACTGATTCAAAATTGGGAAAGAAGTATATCAAGGCTGTATATTTTCATTCTTCTTATTTATATGCAGAGTACATCATGCAAAATACCAGGCTAGATGAATCACAAGCTGGAATCAAGACTGCCTGGAGAAATATCAACGACCTTAGATATGCAGATGATACCACCCTATCTAATGGCAGAAAGCGAAGTTGAACCAAGGAGCCTCTTGATGAAAGTGAAAGAGAATGAAAAGACTGGATCAAAACTCAACATTTAAAAAATAAAGATCATGGCATCTGATCCCATCACTTCATGGCAAATAGATGGGGAAAAAATGGAAACAGTAACAAACTTTATCTTCTTGGGCTCCAGAACCACTGCAGATGATGAATGCAGCCATCAAATTAAAGGATGCTTGCCCTTAGAAGAAGAGCTATGACAAACCTACACAGCATATTAAAAAGCAGAGATATCACTTTGCCAACAAAAGTCTGTATAGTCAAAGCTATGGTTTTTCCAGTAGTGAAATACGGATGTGAGATTTGGACCATAAAGAAGGCTGAGCACTGAAGAATTGATGCTTTTGAACTGTGGTGCCAGAGAATACTCCTGAGAGTCCCTTGGACAGCAAGGAGATCAAATGAGTCAATCCTAAAGGAAATCAACCCTTAATATTCATTGGAAGGACTGATGCTGAAGCTGAAGCTCCAATACTTCGGCCACCTGATGTGAAGAGCTGACTCAATGAAAAAGACCCTGATGCTGGGAAAGACTGAAGGCAGCAGAAGGGGACGACAGAGAATGAGATGCTTGGATGGCATTATCAACTCAACAGAGTCTAAAAAAACTCCAGGAGATGGTGAAGGACAGGGAAGTCTGGCATGATGCAGCCCATGGGATAGCAAAGAGATGAACATGACTTAGCTCCTGAACAACAAAATTTGCTGAAGCTGAAGCTCCAATACTATGGCCACCTGATGCAAAGAGTTGACTCATTGGAAAAGACCGTGATGCTGGGAAAGACTGAAGGCAAAACTATAAGAGGGTGGCAGAGGATGAGATAGCTAAATAAAAGCACAGACTCAATGGACTTGAATTTGAGCAAACTTCTAGAGATAGTGAAGGACAAGGAAGCCTGGCATGCTATACTCCCTCAAGTTGCAAAGAACTGGACATGACTTAGTGACTGAACAACAACAATATATATCTCAAGTAAGCCTATTTTTCCAATCTAGAAGCTGCTTTTCATCTCTCATGAAACTGCACCAAACAATTTCTGGCCATATAGAAGATAAAACCCACAGCTATAAAAGACTCCAAAAAGTCTTAGTCTCTGCTGCCCTTCAGAGCTCTCTGACCCAGAGATGCCTGCCTTACTTCTGAGTGACACTGTCTGTGACAGAGTCCCTTCTCCAGCTCCCTTCTCCCCTGAGAGTTCTGTTCTCTAGCCCTCTTCCCCTCTGGGTGGTGGCCCTGCACTAGTGTCTCTGGAAGATCTCCTGCTGTGAGGGACATCCTTTCCCACATAGCCCTGTCCAAGAGGTGCCCAAGAAGCATTATTGGGGTCATCTTGGAGGCTGCCTTCCACTTAGCCTCAGTTTCCTTATTACTGGGAATTATAGGACTATCTCATAGGGTTGTTGAGAACACTGAATGAGATAATGCATATGAAATACTTAAACCATTGCTTGATATAATAAATGCTTAATAAATAGTTGTTACTAACAGGAGTCCAAAAGAATACACAGAAGAACTGTACAAATAACCACAATGGTGTGGTCACTCACCTAAAGCCAGACATCCTGGAGTGAAGTCAAGGGGACCTTAGGAAACATCACTACCAACAAAGCTAGTGAGGGTGATAAAATTCCAGTTGAGCTATTTAAAATCCTAAAACATGATGGTAAAGAGAACCCTGCATGCGAGACAGCAAATGGAACGCGGATGTATAGAACAGACTCGTGGACTCTGTGGAAGAGGGCAAGGGTGGGATGATATGGGAGAATGGCATTGAAACATGTTAATTAACATATGTGAAATCAATCACCAGCCCAGGATTGATGCTCAGGGCTAGTGCACCGAGATGTTGGGGGGGGGGGGGGGAGGCGGGAGGGAGGAGGGAGGGGGGTTCTGGAGGGGGAGCATATGTAAACCCAGGGCGGTTTCATGTCATTGTACGGCAAAACCAACACAATAAAGTAAAGAAAATTAAAAAAACAAAACAAAACATGATGCTGTTAAAGAACTGCAGTCAATATGCTAGCAAATTTGGAAAACTCAGCAGTGACCACAGGACTAGAAAAGATCTGTTTTCATCTCAATCCCCAAAAAATTGCAGTGCTAAAGAATGGTCAAACTACCAGACAACTGTGTTCATTTCACATACGAGTAAGGTTATGCTCAAAATCCTTCAAGCTAGGATTCAACAATACGTGACCCAAGAACTTCCAGAGGTACAAGGTGGAGTCAGAAAAGGCAGAGGAACCAAAGATCAAATTGCCAACATTCGTTGGCTCATAGAGAAAATAAGGGAATTCCAGAAAAACAACTATTTCTGCTTCGTTGACTATGCTAAAGCCTTTGGCTGTGTGGATCACAAGAAACTGTGGAAAACTCTTCAAGAGCTGGGAATACCAGATCACCTTACCCGCCTCCTGAGAAACGTGTATGCAGGTCAAGAAGCAATAGTTATAATTGGACATGGAACAATTGAATGGTTCCAAATTGGGGAAGGAGTATGACAAAGCTGTATACTGTCATCCTGCTTATTTAACTTTTATAGAGTACATCATGTGAAATGCCAGACTTGATGAAGCATAAGCTGGAATCATGATTGCAGAGAAAAATATCAATAACCTCAGATATGAAGATAACACTACTCTAATAACAGAATTTGAAGAGGAACTAAAGAGCCTCCTTATGAGGGTGAAAGAGGAGAGTGAAAAAGCTGGTTTGAAACTCAATATTCAAAAAACTAAGATCATGGCATATGGTACCATCACTTCATGGCAAAGGGGAAAAAGTAGAAGCAATGACAGATTTTCTCTTCTTGGGCTCCAAAATCACTGTGGATGGTGACTGCAGCCATGAATTAGAAGATACCTGCTTCTTGGAAGGAACGCTATGATAAACCCAGACAGCATATTAAAATACAAAGACATCACTTTGCCAACAAAGGTCTGTATAGTTAAAGCTATGGTTTTTCCAGAAGTCATATATGGATGTGAGAGTTGGACCATAAAGAAGGTTGAAACTGTGAAAGTCACTCAGTCATGTCTGACTCTCTGTGATCCCATGGACTATACAGTCCACAGAGTTCTCCAGGCCAGAATACTGGAGTGGGTAGCCATTCCCTTCTCCAGGGGATCTTCCCAATCCAGGGACTGAACCCAGCTCTCCCACATTGCAGGCAAATTCTTTACTAGTTGAGCCACCAGGGAAGCCTGGCTGAGCACTGAAGAATTGAATTGTGGTGCTGGAGAAGACTCTTGAGAGCTCCTTGGACAGCAAGGAGATCAAACAAGTCAATCAATACTGAAGGAAGTCAACCCTGAATATTCCTTGGAAGGACTGATGTTGAAGCTCTAGTACTTTGGCCACCTGATGTGAAGAGCTGGCTCACTGGAAAAAATCCTGATTATAGGAAAGATTGAAGGCAAAAGGAGAAGAGGGCAACAGAGGATGAAATTATTGGAGAGCATCACCGACTCAATGGACACAAACTTGGGCAAACTCTGGGAGATAGTGAGGGACAGGGAGGCTTGGTATGCTGCAATTCATGGGGTCACAAAGAGTTGGACGTGACTTAGTAACTGAGCAACAGCTATTGTTATGTCTCTTCCTTCTACTCAGTGGCAAACCATCTTCACAGAAGCCATACACGAATTTACAGTCATTAGGGACCACATTACCAAAAGAGCTTGAGATTTCTCTGAATTAAATAATCTAATGTAAAATTTAAGCTTTGAAGAGCAGCTGATTAACTGGAAGCTTGAGAGCTCCCTCAGCTCCAGAGCTGTGGTATGATTATCACTGCATTCATAGATTTGTATCCAGTTCAAACTCTCCTGTACTTCTGGGGATAATGTGTTAGAGCAATTTGTTCCTTTTCTCCCCCTACTCTCTATTAAGAATTGTATTTGCTTTCCTGTTATTTGGCCATGGCCGGATGTTTGTTTTGACATCCAGTAAAAAGCCTTTTGCCCAGAGCAGTGGTTCTCAGCCTTGGCTGTTCATTAGAACTGTCTGAGAGCTTTTAGAAATCACATGGCCTGGCTGCACACCAGACCAACTACGTAAGGATCTCTGGGCATGGAACCCAGGCATCAGCATTTTCTCCAGGTTCCCAGGTTGACTCCAATATGCAGCCAAGGCTGAAAGCATTGATTCTTAAACTTTTAAACCTTAGAACCCTCTCATTCTTCAAAATTATTGGGCCCCCTGAAGTGTTGTTGTTTATGTGGACTATATCTGTAGAAGTTTGTTGTGTTAGAAACCACAATATAAAAATTTTATGTGTTAAGTTACTTAAAAATCCATTATGTGCACTAAGTCACTTCAGTCATATCTGACTCTTTGAGACCCTATGGACTGTAGCCTGCCAAGCTCCTCTGTCCATGGGATTCTCCAGGCAAGAATACTGGAGTTGGTTGCCATTTCCTGCTCCAGTGGATCTTCCTGACCCAGGGATCAAACCCGTGTTTCTTATGTCTCCTGCATTAGCAGGTGGGTTCTTTACCACTAGCACCACCTGGGAAGCCCAAGCCTATTATATGTTAACATAAGTAACATTTTTATGAAAAATAGCTGTACTTTTAAAAATAAAAAATTTAGAAGAGAAGCACTGTCTTACACGCTTGCAGGTCTTTTTAATGCCTAGCTTAATAGAATACAGTAAGATTCTCAAATCTGCTTCTGTATTCATTCTGTTGAGATTTAATCATGTGGCCCATGGAAGTCTCTCTATAGAAAGAGTAAAAAAGAAAATCTGTATAAAAATAGTTTGAATTTTGTGGACCCCTTTCGGGTCGCCAGGCCGCGCTTTGAGAACTGCTGATATAAAAGGCTGTAGAGTATGTTGACGCCCGCCCCTCTCGCTGTAGGTTAAACAAGCCCTCTCTACCGCTTCAGGCTTCGCTTTCAATTACCAATGTGTTCTCTTTGCCCCTATTACTATCGGCCTCTAGAGGGCGCCCAAGGTCCTTTACTCCTACAGGATCGGGTGTAGTAGCGTTCTGGTACCACGCTGTAAGGTTAGGGCAGGGAGATCTTGGTGGGCTATAATAAGAAACGAAGTTAAAATGTTGACTTCTGCCATCACAGTTTCTCTGTCATGTTTCATTCACGGTGACTATGACAGACCTTGGATGTCAGCTGAGCCAGAGCAGTACACATGGTCTGATTTGCAGGCAGTGAGTGCCCCTTTGCCATGAGAGTTCATGCATTTGCTGGGCATGCTACACTATCTGCCATCCCTTTACTCGCAGAGATTTTAAAGCCTTGTGCTCAGAGTACGGTCCCAGGACCAGCAGCCTGACATACAAGCTCCCTGGAAATGCAGAATCTCCGGCTCCATCCCAGACTTGCTGAATCAGACTCCGAAATTTAACCTCTGCCTTTAATGTTTGAATGGCTTCCCTGGGGGCTCAGATGGTAAAGGATCTGCCAGCAACGCAGGAGACCTGGGTTTGATCCCTGGGTCAGGAAGATCTCTTGGAGAAGGGAATGGCAATCCAATCCAGTATTCTTGCCTGGAGAATTCCATGGACAGAGGAGACTGGCAGGATACAGTCCATGGGATTGCAAAGAGTCAGATATGACCGAGAGACTAACACTGATGTTAGAAGCAAATGAATATGTTTTCAACATAAATAAGTCTATAAAAGGAAGTTTCTGTTAGGAGAAGGATAGCAGTTTGTTCATCTTTAAGGTACTTGCACGTAACAAACCCTCAGTATATGTTGACTTGGTGTAGTTTATAAAACTAGATAAAGAAAGAAGAAGCAGTGATGGAACAGGAGACAGTAAGCTGGAAAATCAAGATGGGGATCTTGGAGGAGTTATAAAGCAGCAGAAAAACTCTAAAAAGAGTTTTGGAAGTAAACTTGATCTACTTCTCTATTTTGTCTTGAACTCACCAGGGTCTCGTTCAATATTACTGCATATGGCTGGCCCCACAGGTCCCACCAGGTAAGATCAAATTGCCAGTGTGTCAAGACGTGGCCCGATGGATGGCCACCATGTGGCAGGGTCAGGACTGGACCCTCTGCTCTCAGGTGTCTCTCTGGTATCCAGAACTGCCCTTCCTTATCCTGTTTTGGTTAACTACTGGTGAATAACAAATTAGCTAGAAGTTTCATGGCCTAAAACAATAGTGAACATTTATTATGTCACATACTTTCTATGGATTAGGAATCCAAGAGCAGCTTAGCTGACTGATTTTAGTTCAAGTCTCTTCAAAATGCCTCCATGGGCTTTCATCATCTTGACTGGTTGGAGAATCTGCTTTCAAGATTTTCACTCACATAGTTGTTGGCAGGAGGCCTCAATTCCTTACCATGTGGACAACTCCATAAGCTGCCTGAGTATCTTCATGATACAGCACTGGACCTCCCTCAGAGCCAGGGACCCAAGAGAGGGTAAGACAGAAGAGGCAATGTCTTTTATGACCTAGTTGCAGAAGTCACATTCCTTAATTTCCACCATATCCTATTAGTTACACAACTCAGCCCTATTCAGTGTGTGGGAAGACTATACATGGGCAAGAATACAGAGAGGTGGAAACTCTGAGGGTCACCCTGGGGGCTGGTGACCATATGCCCTCACACTCTGGTGTTTCACCTTCATCGTTAAGGCAGACTTCTTCTTCAGCATATGTCTATATATGTAAACAGTATGCTGAGCAAGACTGGGTCATGGCACAATCAAAACACAACTTTATTTAACTTGCTTGCATTCCCGCAAGATTATTCCATGGGGGTGAGCTTCCCTAGTTCCTAGCAGTACCGTGCTTTCACAAGCTCACTCCAAGCAGCACTCTTCAACCGACTATCATCCTGGGAGGCAAACTTACTCTTGATTCAGAAATTTGAACATCTAGTCCAAAGTATGAATTCAAACACTGAACTTGATTTAACTTCCAGACATCAACTTCCAACTTGAGTTGATAAAATCTTCATCAGCTCTCAGGGAATTCGCACGCCCATGAGAGTAGAAAATGATATGCAAAAGATAAAAAGATAAAAAAATTCATCTTAGGAGGAAAATATCCAGTCTTTTCCCATTGAGTGTGATGTTAGCTGTGTGATGTAAGCTATTCATAGATGCCTTTTAACAGGTTTGGGAAGTTCCCTTCTATTTCTAGTTTATAGGGTTCTTATAATGAAATGATGTTGAATTTTGTCAAACATGTTTTCTGTATCTATTGCGATGATCATGTGATTTTTCCCCTTATTACATCAATATGGTATATCACAAGACTGATTTTCAGATGTTAAATCAATCTTACATTCCTGGGAAAAAAATCATACTTTGTCATGATGTATAATCCTTTTTATATGTTGCTGGTTTCAGTTAGTTTGTATCTTGTTGAGGATTGCACACTGTGTTTTTGATAAATACGTGTTGACTAAATGCATGCATGCATAAGTGAATGAACATTCAGAGAGAGAAGACATCCTTCACATAGGCAGGCCCTAAAACACATGCATACAAATTTTGCATATGATAAAATGCATATAAAATATTATTTTAGGAAATTAAAGAATACAAAATTAGTATACCTGAAGAGTTTGGCAGGATATACTAGTGCAGAATCACTGTGTAGAAAGGAGGTGGTTATACTGGAATCAAAAGACAGGGATGATAAAGGAGGCAAGAATATAAAATGGGAAAAATACAATCTCTTCAAGTGGTGCTGGGAAAGTTAGATTGCTGCATGTAAACCAAGGAAGTTAGAACACATCCTCTCACCATACACAAAAATAAACTCAAGATGGTTTAAAGATTTAAACAAAGACATGACACCATAAAACTCCTAGAAGAGAATATAGGCAAAACATTTTCTGACATAAATTGTACCAATGTTTGCTTAGGTCAGTCTCCCAAGGCAATAAAAATATAATAAACAAATGGGACCTAAACAAACTTATGAGCTTTTGCACTGCCAAGGAAACCACTTTTAAAAATGAAATAGACAACCTATGGAATGGGAGAAAATATTAGCAAATGATGCAACAGACAAGGGCTTAATCTCCAAAATATATAAACAGCTCATACAACTCAACAATAAAAAAGAGCAAACAACTCAACAAAAAAACAGGCAGAAGATCTTAATAGATATTTCTCCAAAGAAGACATACAGATAGCCAGCAGGCACATGCAAAGATGCTCAACACCACTAATTATTAAAGAAATGCAAATTAAAACTACAAAGAGGTGCCACCTCACACCAGTCAGAATAGTCATCATGAAAAAGTCTATAAATAACAAATGCTGGAGAGGGTGTAGAGAAAAGGGAATCCTCCTTCAGTTGGTGGGAATGTAAGTTGGTGCAGCCACTGTGGAAGACAATTTGGAAGCTCCTCAGAAAACTAAAATAGAACTATTATATGATCCAGTAATCCAACTCCTGGGAATAAACCTGGATAGAACTATAATTTAAAAAAGATACATGCACCCCCTATGTTCATAGCATCACTATTCACAATAGCAAAGACATGGAAACAACCTAAATGTCCAAGGCGAATGGATAAAAAAGATGTGATATACACCATGGAATATCACTCAGTCATAAACACAATGGAATATTACTTAGTCATAAAAAAAGAAAAATGCCATTTTCAGTCACATGGATACAGCTAGAGATTCTCACACGAAGTCAAAAAGAATGACAAATACCATATGATATCATTTACATGTGGAATCTAAAATACAGCACAAATGAACCTATCTACAAAACAGAAACAGACTCGGAGACATAGACAACAGACCTGTGGTTATCAAAGGGGAGGAGAGGAGGGAGAGGGATAGACTGAGAATTTGGGGGTAGTAGGTGCAAAACTATTACATTTAGAATAGCTAAACAACAAGGTCCTTCTGTATAACACAGAGAATTCTAGTCTCCTGGGATACACTATAATAGAAAAGAATGTGTGTGTGTGTGTGTGTGTGTGTGTGTGTGTGTGTGTGTGTGTGTGTGTGTGTGTGTGTGTGTGTGTGTGCGCGCGCTGACACCTCAGTTGCATCCGACTCTTTGTGACCCCATGGACTGTAGCCTGCCAGGCTCCTCTATCCAAGGGATTCTTCAGGCAAGAATACTGAAGTGGGTTGTAGTGCCCTCCTCTTGTATGTGTGTGTATATATATATGTAAATAAAACTGAGTATATATATGTGTTTGACTCATAAAACTGAGTCACTTAGGGCTTTCCTAGTGGCTCTGCTGTAAAGAATCTGCCTTCAATGCAAGAGACAACCTGCAATGCAGGAGACGTGGGCTTGATCCTTGGATCAGGAAGATCCTCTAGAGAAGGAAATGGCAACTCATTTCAGTATTCTTGCCTGGGAAATACCATGGACAGAGGAGCCTGAAGGGCTACAGTCCATGCAGCTTCAAGAGTTGAATACAACTTACCAACTAAACCACCACCACCACCTGAGTCACTGAACTGCACAGCAGAAATTAGCACAACATTGTAAATCAACTATACATCAATAAAAAAATTCTTTTAGCAAAAAGTTAAAAAAGACAGGGATGACAGCTTTGCTAATTCCTAGGTGAGAGAACTTCTATATTGTTACCTTATTTAGATAGGCTTTGTTTCATTGTCTATATATAATAATGGAGGTTGGGTGTGGGGACAAAGCTTGAGGAAGGGATGTATTTAAATTAATACTCTCTCAGATACCTTTTAGTTCTAATAATCTGTGATCCTCTAAAATACCATGTGAAATTCACTTTTAAGAAGAACATTTTGAGAATTCCCTAGTGGTCAAGTGGTTAGTACTTGGTGTTTCTACTGCCAGGGCCTTAGTTCAATACCCTGTAAGGGAACTAAGATCTCACAAGCCAAGTAGAATGCTTCTCTCCCTCCAAAAAAAAAAAAAAAATCAGAACATTTTACAAATCTTTAAAATTCTCATTTGATGTCTCTGAAGCTTTGGAGGAGAAAAATATATCAATGATTTCAATACAGTATGATAAATGCAAAATTTATTTACAGTAGTACAGAAAAGAAAATGTCTAATTCTTCTTAAGAGAGTATGATTATGCTTAAATGGAAAGAAGACATTTGAGCTGGATCCTGTGAGAGGAATAGGACTTTGTCAGCTATAGAAGGCAAGATAAGAAAAGAAATTTTTCTCTATTTCTGCTACTATGTTTGTCTCTGAGTTTTTATTTTAAAATTTTCAGGAGGTAATTTTAAAAATTTGCCTCTAAAGTGTTCTCATAAATAATTTATGAAAGAAACTCCCTAGGTCTAAGATAGAATTTTATATAAAGAGAGCTCAGTAGTGTGGTCTTATCTTATTCCTAAACTCTGAATTTTCTGGACCTGAGTACGTGATTGAAGCTAATCTGAACAACAGCAAGACCTATCATTTTAAGGGTCTTGAGATGATAATAAAGCCTTATGGGTTTAAGATTGGGCCTTCGACAAAACTGTACAATTCCTCTTTTATTTCTACATGTCATGTCACCACTAGTCCAGCAGGGGGCAGGCTTTTAAAATTAAACACCAGATTTCACATTCTTTCTACTTTTGGCTCATGGATTTACATTTTTATACATTTATCTCTACCATAATTTGTGTAAGGTGCAGGAAATAGAATTATTTAAAGTAAGATTAAGCTTTAAGTCACAAAACAACAAGCAGTCATAGTCCACTTTAGAACACAATGGAACTAGGTAGTAATGAGCACTTAGCGTTAAGAATCAGCAACAAAGACGGTTCAAGCATGCAGGATGAAATGAAGTCAAGGCGACTGCCCAGAAAGTTGAGACAAAAGAATGCCTTTGGGGAACAATTTATGTTCAGCTGAAGGTGCTTTAACATAGTACAATTGTTTATATTTTTTTGCCTTAAACATCTTTGCATTGATAAACAATGAATGAGCAGTCTATAATTATGACTGCATGCATACATCATGCTGGGGTAAGTAGGTCATTAGACAAGGACTCAAGGGACCCAACTTCTATTTTTATCCCCTCCCCCTTGCTTGTCTAATCACTTCCTTTCTTTCGGTATCATTTTGCACAAAATGGAGACTGTCATTTGCCTGCCTCAGTCCCTTGCTAAGCTAGTCAAGGATAACACATATAAAAGAGCCTTTTGAAACAACTAAGCTGCACAAGCGTTGATTTTTAAAACAAAAAACACTTGGTCTTACAATTTTCCTCCTGCCGGTAGAAGACAATTGATTCAGAGGCAAAAAGTGTGTGTGAGTTCTACAGTCTTACCTTCTATGGAGGGAAACTAATTTCACTCACAATTTTCATGTAAAAATCTTAATCAAGCCCCCACCCCACCGCAGCTACAGGACACCTGGATGCTCAGACCCTCAGGCTGATTCCACCAGGACTGCGGGGGAGAGGGGTTCTGCTCTCGTCTTTTTTATATTATTGTTTAAAAAATTTTGTTATTGGAGTATAATCACTTTACGATGTTGTGTTAGTTTCTGCTGTACAACCAAGTGAATCAGCCATATGTATACAAATATCCCCTGCCCTCTTGAGCCTCCCTCCCAATCACCCCCCTGCTCTCATCTTGCAATAAAGCTGTCCATCTAATTAAAAAAAAAAAAAAGGAAAAACTTAATCATTGAGGCATAGGGTTTGATGCTAACAAAAGACTTTTTCTCATTGGAATGGTAAATATGGGCTTTTAAGTAAACTGTCTGTGAAAACTAGCACCCACAGTGCAGCACTGATCTAGATAAATGTATTAATTCATTTTGTTTAACGAATACATATTGAACACTTGCTCTGTGCCAGACACTGGGTTAGACCTAAGAGATTCTTCAGTGAAAAAAACATACAAAAGTCTCTGCTGTGTTTGAGCTTCCATTTCTGTGTGAGATAATAGTTACTAGGGTTTCTGTTTGCTCATTTAATAGGATGAGAAATATTTTAAATAAATTTGGCATTTTCATTTTTCCAGAAATGATGAACAAATTTCTGGGTCCTTAAAAACATTGATTTTATTTTTTATTTCATCTTACTCTTGGGGAAAATTTCATTAAGAATTCAGCTTTATCCAGCATTCCTGCTCCTGGGCATATATCCAGAAAAGAAAAATTCTAATGTGAAAAAAATATATGCACCCAATGTTCACAGCAGCACTATTTGCAATAACTAAGACACAGAAGCATCCTAAATGTCCACTGAGAGATGAATGGATAAAGAACATATCCTGTATACACACACAATGGAATACTACTCAGCCTTAAAAAGAATGAAATAATGCCATTTGTAGCAACATGGATGGACCTAGAGGTTATCATACTAAGTGAAATCAGACAGAGAAGACAAAAACCATATGATATCACTTATATGTGGAATCAGTCCACGTTTGAGGCATGAGCCAGGACACTCACAGCCAGTGCACTGGGACAACGGAGAGGGATGGGATTGGGAGGGAGGTAGGAGGGGGTTCAGGATAGGGGACACATGTATACCTGTGGCTGATTCATGTCAATGTATGAAAAAACCACCACGATATTGTAAAGTAATTAGCCTACAATTATAATAAATTAATTAATTTTGTAAAAAGGAATAAAAATTAAAATATGATACAAGTGAATTTATTTACAAAACAGAAAGACTCACAGACATAGGAAACAAACTTGTGATTACCAATGGAAAATGGGGATGGAGAAGGGATATGTTAGGCGTTTAGGATTAGCACATACAAACTAACATATAAAACAGAGGAATAAAGGTTCTATCATGTAGCACAGGGAACTACATTCAATACCTTATAATAAACGATAATGGAAAAGAATATGAAAAAAGTATATTTCTATATGAATCACTGCTATACACTGGAAATTAATACAACATTGTAATCAACTATACTTCAATTAAAAATTAAAAATAAGGAATTCAGTTTTGTTTATGGTCAATACTATTTATTCAGAACCCAATGCAGACAGAGTCTAACAGGTGGAAATTAAATATTTAAAGTGGTTTCTGGTTTAGTCTGCATCATTTTTCCCATTTACTTTTCTCTCTTTTTCTGAAAGTTCTTCCTTATCCTGTTCTTACAGAAATTTGAAAGCAAACAGCCTTTTAATGGACATTTAATAATAACCAATATTTTTACAGTGATTTTTAGTTTCCAAAATATTTTATCACATATAATCTCTTTTGAGACAATCCTACTTATAGGAGCTATTTCTACTTTGCTGTTGAGGAAACTAAGACTCAGAGATGGTAGGTAACCTACCCAAAGTTGTGCAGCTGTGAGAGGCACTGCTGGGATTCAAGGTCTTTCTTTTTTCTTTTTTAGCAACTAGTTTATTTGGGCGATGCTGGGACACAGGTGGGGAAGAGGAGAGTTCATAAAGGGAAGAGAAGACAGCCAATACAATGTGTGTGATAAAGCCAGCTACCTCGGTGGATAACTGGAAGTTAATCTCACTGGGAAACCCTGGAAGCAGAGCCCAATATATGCCCCAGCATTATCTCACTTGAGGGGCAAAGAACTAAAGTTCTCATACATCCACTCCTGACAGTTGTGGACTGTTCCCAGGGACTTGTTAATATTCTGGCACATTAAGGCAACAGCAGTTTGTGGAAAGGGAAGAAAAGGCCCTCAGGCATGGAGATGACAGTGTAGTGCTCTGAGAATCCACCTTGAGAGATTGGAGAGGAGGGTGCGATCCTGTCCTGTGATGCAATGCACAATAATTGAGTGTCCAATGAAAAGAACCACAGAAGCCCATTTCTCTCTCTTTAAGAAGGCCCCAGGGAACCCATGCTCCATCCTTCTTGACAGTGATAATTTCTGGCCTTATTTTTTTTCCCCTAATATATATATTTTATTGAAGTATAATTGATTTACAATGTTTCAGGTGCACAGCAAGGTTATTCAGGCATACGTATACATAAATATTATTTTTCAGACTGTTTTCCATTATAGGTTATTATAAGATATTGACTATAGATCCCTGTACTATACAGTAAAACCTCATTGCTTATTTTTTTAATTAGAAATCTAGCATCCTATTCATACTGAGTGAAACAAGTGGAATCAAAATGTCATAAATTTTTTAAAGATTCATAATATTTCTAAAATATATTATACATACTATTTATACATGCATACAAAAAAAGCTTTTCTATTATGCTTGATAAAGGCTTGAGAAAGAACACTAAAAAAAGAGATGGAAAAAAACTGGAAAACAAATTAAATGAAATGGAAGCACTGAATATGAAATAAAAAAAAGTGAAACAAACTAGGTAAAAGATCATCATATAGTCGAGTTGTTTTCAAACATGGATACTTGTTAGAAATGTATCTGGAGCTTTGGAGAAAAAAAAAGCAATACCTGGGCATTGGTATTTAAAAAAAAAAAACCCAGGATAATTCAAAGTTACATTTTCTGTATTCAGATCTCAAGACCTTTCCTCACTGCCACCTTTTTCCTTTCTCTTTAGAAAATGACAATATCACCTGACTCTGGTATCTATCTTCTTGTTAAATATGCCCAAAGTCAGCCTGTCAAGAAAGTGTTTATAGTTATTAGGCAGATGTAGGCAAACTAGAATATTCTCTCCTTTCAGCTTGTGTAAAATCCTGAGCCCTAGAGTCCAAGGATTGATGAAATCAATAATTAACATCACTAGTACAAACTACATTCAAAGGCTACTTCCTGATTTACCTTCATTCCTAACCTAAACTACAAAAATGCATCAATATAAGGATAGGAATGGGAATGTCTGTCAAACACTCTACAATGAAAGCTATGTTAAGGTAAAGAACTTTTTACACTGATTCTGGCTTAAGCAGTGATCATCCATTAAAATAAAATATTAAACAAACTTTACTCCAAAAGGCTAGAAATGGCCAGCTTTAGGAAAAGAAAATTATTTCAATGCATGGGTTGGTTTTGAATGTGAGGCAGAGCTAGGCATTTATGCTGATGAGGGGATGTGCTATTAGGTAAGTATTCATAATTCACATTTTCTAATTGTGAGTGACTGTTTTTATCATCACACACCTGCTGGTGATTACCTATGTGGTACCCAAGGTGGACCCTGGCTGGTCTTCTATTCTGTGCAAGGGAGAGAACAGAACATGAGCAAGGAAGTGGAAAAGAAAGAAAGAAAGAGAACTAAAGACATGGGGTTGGTGGTACGCATAGTACCCATAGGCCAAATGTACACCACCGACTTCCCAGCCCTGGATTAAGAGGAGACAGGACTCAGAATGTCTATGTCCTTGTCCTTTATGTGGGTCCTGTCAGACTCTCATGTGTCCTGGGTCCACCACAAACATTTGTGAGCCCAGGGTAAAAACACAAAGGAGATCCACATACTTTATGTCTAAATATTTAAATGTTATAAACGGATAACTGGATAAATGGTATACCTTGACAAATGTGCCTAGAGGGCCAGGCTAGAATTTGGAATTATTAGACTCCCCAAACCTCCTGTTGGAACACAGCGGCATAGGGAGAGGTGGGCCCTGACACTTGTCCGACTCTCCCACCCATCCTGGCCCTATCCTCAACTCTGAGCAGCTTTATGCCAACAGTGTGGACACCCCAGACAGCCCACGGAGCTCTGTCCTCACTACACAGCCAGCTGGTCCCTGGTTGCCCTATGGCCTAGCGTTTTCCCACCAGCGGTGCCATCTACTCTCCTCCAAGGATAGACTTGGGATGAGGTCTGCAAAAGCCCTCAAACGTGGCAGGAAACCATTTGGTCAAGTGGGGAGGAGACTGCTGGATTCCAATTTGGCACAGCCCTTTGGCTCCAGGGATTCCTCATTCCATAAGCAGAGCTGTCTCATGTGAGGAGCCAGAGCAGAACCCTCTAAATTATGTATCCCAGGACAGGGCCCCTCCTGCCTGTGTCTAAGAGGGATACTTCTGTGTGCTGGTGTCCACTCCAATTTACTAATCACGCAAAGTGCACAGAATGTTCTCTTTCAACCAGCCTTGGCGGGAGGAACTGACCTGCCACCATCCAAAATGTGCAGCCACGCATGTGCTATCCTGCTGTTTCGGGTGGACTAGATAAGTAAAATACAGTTCCCAGCATTCTGTGTGGTCAGACATCACCCAATGTAACTGTGCTTTTTAACCGTCCTTTTTCCTGTTTGACGTTTGCTGGTGGAGTGTTTAAACTCAGAAACCACTAGGTCTTAATTTGTTTTCATCCATCATGGCTGGCTTCTTTTCTCCCATCTCATATTGAAATTTTGAACTAGCTTCACTATTGGGTTCATGTAAAATTAATTGTACAGTTTCTCTGCTTGCTTGGACAACACAGAGCTTATAGTTTTAGACACTTTCAGGTTGTAATTATGTAAAAACAAACTGAGAAATACTGGTAATTTCTACTCTCCCAATTTTGAAAGCTGTTTAGAACAGGGCCTAGAACCAAGATACTGATTCCCTTCAGCCCTCAGGCAGCTGGTGAGGCCTGGCAGCTGGAGCTCAGTGACTACTGTTCCATTTTCTAGAAGCCTCCTTCATTTACTCCAATGTGTCATCAATATCTTACCATTTTCTCAATATGCGCTGAAGTTAAAGAGGTTTGGTAGCTTTGCAAAAGTATTTTCACTTTGACTGTATCTAGGGATACATATGGGCTTCCCCGGTAGCTCAGCTGGAAAAGAATCTGCCTGCAATGCAGGAGACCCGGGTTCCGTTCCTGGGTTGGGAGGATTCCCTAGAGAAAGGAATGCTACCCACTCTAGTATTCTTGCCTGGAGAATTCCATACGCAGAGGAGCCTGGTGGGCTACAGTCCACGGGGTTGCAAAGAGTCGGACACAACTGAGCAAATTTCACTCAGGGTCACATGTATTCAGGGTCACTCTACAATACTAACCTAAACAATATTGGTATTTCTTCCAGTTTAGTAGTTTACTCACTTACTCTTCTGAAATGCTTTCCCTCCCTCCTCCTAATTTCTCCCAGTCCCACTCATTCTTCAGTGTCTGCCTATGTAATTCAATCATTAATTACCAAGCTCGTATGTTCAACCTTGGTCATGAAGCCTTCCTTGACCACACTGATTGGCCAAAGTCTCTCTTTCTCCCTCTTCGAGACTCGTAATGCATTTTATTCCCACGATTTATTTTCACATAGCACCTTGTTATTTCAGTTCTGTCTTTATATACGTAGGTCCAGTCTTCCCAATGAAATTACAGATCCTTGAAAGAAAACACTACTACAACGTTCTGTATTTTTCACTCCACCTCCTCAAGTACATTTAGCATCTAAATAAAATCTGTTGACTAACTGATCATGACTACAGTAATAATATAAATCACTGACTGAGCACAGTGTTCAGAGCTGTCTGTGCAGAGTCAGACTGAATTGGACTGAATCCTTATTAACTATGCCATCTCAGGCTGTACTATTACCCTATCTGTAAATCAATATCAAAAGGGCACCTCCCTCAAAGGATTGTTTGAGAATGAAAGGATACCTAAAAAATTCCTAGAAGAGTTAGTATGTAGAGAATATTAGATGACAATGATAAGAATCATAGGGTTTGAGGCATGGGGAGGAATTCTTTACATCTCTTACCCATTAATTCTTATTCTAATCCTAAGAAATAAGAACTGTTATTATACCTATTTTACAGATAGAAAAATCGAAGCTTAAGGAAGAAAACTTTCCAGGCCGAAGTCACAGAAAAGGATTTGAAGTCCAGGCAATCTGACTGCAGAGCCACGTCCTTAATCACCGCAGAATGCCAAGTGGCAAAGACAGCAAAATCGGAAACTAATGGCATTGCCCTCCTTAAGTCACTGGTTGAAGAAACATGTTGGGAGAGTCCAGGAGCTGACATGTAAAGGAGTCCAGTGCCCTAAACTGGAATTGGGATTCAGATCTGTCTGAGCCTGTGGGCAACCTGGTCGGACGGGTTGCCAGAAGTCAATGCCAAATGTCAATGAAGTTTCTGGCAAACCTTCCGACCAGGTTGCTCACAGGCTCAGCTGTGGGGGTGGTGATGGGGGATGTTCTGGCGCCTGACAAGAAAGACTAGGGAAGGGAACAGAGCATGGCATTTGGTTCCATACTGTCTGAACCCTCTAGGGCAAGAGGATGCAGACAGATGATGAGGCAGCTGTTTTCACAAGGGAAGCAGAGACACAGAGGTATAAGCAGCGTGGCTGCAGACTCCGCTACAGGCTGTGATGCAAAGCAGGGTGAATGTCATGCTTCCCACTGTTAGGACCTGGCTGTTCTGCAGTACAGTCTGCAAAGTGGGGTGTGCTGCCCGGGCATCCTCAGCACCAGGCAGGGCATCTTGGGCACAGACATCTTGTGCTCACTGAGGGCTCAGGTGGGAGAGGTGGGAAAGAGGTTCCTCAAGCAGTTTCCCAGGCAGGAAAAGAGTAGAAGAACTGGAAAACCATGAACAACTATATGGTAACTTCTGGGATTTATATTGAGCTACATCCCAGCATTATGCAGACCAATGTATGACAGCAAAGTTACTATCTCTTGTGGATTGAATCAAATCCCTGTAAATTTGTATGTTTAAGTCTAATTCTCAAAATCTCAAAATGTGACGTTAAGGCCTTTAAAAGAAGCAATTAAGTTAAAATGAAGCTGTCAAGGTGGACCCTAATCCAACATACTGGTGACCTTACAAGCAGAGGAAGAAATACCAGGGGTACATATGCATAAACAGGCAACCATGTGAAGAGGCAGCAAAAAGATAGCCAAAGAGAGAGGCCCTGAGGAACCAAATCGGCCAGCACCTTGATCTTGGACTTCTAGCTTCCAAAACTTTGAGAAAATAAATTCTACAGTAAGTCCCCCACATATGAATGTGTTCCCTTCCAAGAGCATGTTTATAAGTCCAAGAAAGTTAGCCTAGGTACCCAATTAACACAATCAGCTATATAGTACTATATTATAATAGTTCTGTAATACTTTTCACACAATACATAAAAAATAAACACAAAAAATAAACATTTTTAATCTCACAGTGCAGTACCTTGAAGAGTACAGCAGTACAACAGTTGGCATACAGGGGCCAGCATCAAGTGAGCAGGCAAGAAGCGTTACTGACGGGAGGAGGGAGAGGAGGTGGGAGATGGTGGAGCTGAAGGGATCATCAGCAATAGGAAGCAGAGGGCAAGCTGCAACACTTGACGTTGATGGAGCACATAATCCCATCTTTGAAAGTTGGCAACTTGAAGGTCTGTATGTAGGGGACTTAACTGGATTGATTAAGCTACCCAGTCTCTGGTGGGGTTTTGTTATGGAAGCCCTAGCAGATTCATACACTATCCCTAAGATCAGGTTCATGCCCTCAGGCTGGCAAGACCTGAAGCAACATGACTGCTGTGCTGTGCTTAGTCACTCAGTCGTGTCCCCATGGACTGTAGCCTGCCCGGCTCCTCTGTCCATGGGGATCCTCCAGGCATGTATACTGGAGCGAGTTGCCATGCCATTCTCCAGGGGATCTTCCCAACCCAGGGATCGAACCCAGGTCTCCTACATCACAGGTGAATACTTTACCATCTGAACCACCCCGGAAGCCTGGAGCAACTTGAGTAGACCTACATTTAACTCTCAAAATATGAGAACCAGGTAAAATCATTCACTTTTACAAAGCAAGAAACCAAAGTTCAGAAACGGTAAGCAGCCTGCCCAGGATCACTTAGCTACTGAGCGAAGGAGCCTGGATTCAAGTCCATGTCTTTGTGACTCCACAGTTTATACTCTACATGACATTGCCTATTTTCTCCCATGCTCTCAACTATGATATATTTTACTCATGTACTAATCACTAAGGGATTAACAAGACTGGCACATCTCCCACTGCCTTGATGATACAAAGAAAACTGGTGCTTCATTTATAAATTCACTACAATTGACTCTGTGGTAACATAAAACCTAGAAAGATATGCTAGCAAAGGAGTATTTGATTTTTCAAAAATACCAAAAAAAACCCCTAAATAGTTGCTGCTCCCTGCCATAAAATGATTCTATTAAAATGATGTACAGTGGAGCCCAAGGAGGTAATTAGATCCACAGGCCTATTTCAGAGTATATGTGTACTAAGCAAACAGGAGAAACAAAGGAAATGGGAGGAGAAAACATAGGGCTTTCCATTTCTCAAAACTATGTCCTCATTGTTGTACCCCAAGGGTCTTATAGGGTTTGGAATACACGGGCTTTCGATTTATACTTCTTGACTTACTGAACAAATGAACAAACAAATGAATGAACTTGATCCTCTAATGAGAAGAAAAAAAATTCTTAGGCCTTTTCAATGACCTAAACTTGTCAAAGTATTTTGGGCTTTTCCTAATTTACTTTCTGTTTCATTTAATCAAATGAGATGGAACTTATGAGGAAAGTAAAGACTAGAAGAATTAAGCCATAGACCAAAGCAGGGCAAAAAAGTTCCTGCCTGCATATTTGCATGGTGTAAGTGAAAATGTGTCTCCTTGTCACCCTGTACAGTCATCTCAGACATCAGCTGCATGCCCCTGCCTTAGTGGCTGAGTTCGGATATATTTATTTCAGGCAGTTGTTCCTGGCCTGGGTAAGGTGAGCTACAGTCAAATGCTGATAGTTCAGAGAACGGAATACAATGGTAAATGCAGGCCACAGTTATCTAAGTCCTGTGAACCAGATAGGATTTCTTCAGGCTGATGATTTTTTTCTTTAATGTTTTTATTTATTTTAATTAATTTATTTTAATTGGAGGCTAGTTACAGTACTGTGGTGGTTTTTGCCATACATTCAGATGAATCAGCCATGGGTGTACATGTGTTCCCAATCCTGAACCCCACTCCCATCTCCCTCCCCATCCCATCCCTCAGAGTCATCCCAGTGGACCAGCCCTGAGCACCCTGTCTGATGTATCAACCCTGGACTGACGATCTGTTTCACATATGATAATATACATGTTTCAATGCTATTCTCTCAAATCATCCCATTCTCGCCTTCTCCCACGAAGTCCAAAAGTCTATTCTTTACATTTGTGTCTCTTTTGCTGTCTCGCATATAGGATCATCGTTACCATCTTTCAGGCTGATGACTTTTAAGAGCTGCCTTCAGAGTTTGCCTGTTATTTTAATTATGCAGAGCACAGAGGATTTCTAGAGCAGTGAAACTATTCCGTATGATACTATGGTGGTGGATACATGTTATACATTTGTTCAAATTCATAGAATGTACAAAACCAAGAGTGAACCTTAATGTAAACTATGTACCTTAGGTGATGATACGTCGATGTGGATTCATCAGTTGTTACAAGTGTCCCATTCTGGTGGGTGATGCTGACAAGGAGGAGGGTTATGTGTGTGGTGGGGTGGAGGATATATGGAGAATCTCTGTACCTTCCTTCCAATTTTTCTATGAACCTAAAACTGCTCAAAAAATTGTCTATTAAAAATTATGTGCTAAAAAATAAATAATGCAAAAGATACCCCTCTTCCTCACTCTAATTAAAAAAAAAAGTGAATAGGAAGGTTATGAACAGGGGAAAACAAAGTGAGATATCCTTAAAGTTTTAAGGTACTATTCTAAAACCAATACTTTAGTACCCTTTACTATAATAAAATTCCCATGCACTCTACTCAAATGTTGGTATATTGCAGGACAAAGGAAGTGTTTTTTCCCCCTACACTGGGATATTACGATTATTAATATGGCAGCTAAAATATCTTGTTTTCTTTAGATATTATCTATTAGTATGAAAAATATAATAAATTATGCTTTGTAACTTTGTGTTATCCCCTCAATGTTCACTGGGGACAGATAGAGATGCTTCAGGCAACTGAAAAAATTTTAACAAATAGTTTTTCATCTTTTTTTCAGTAAACTCATCAAGTTATTAATTTTTAGCTCTATGTGGGAAAATTTAATGAGCTTTCAATTACAATATTTCTATTTAACTTGCACATGGAAGATACTACCTCCATCCTACTATCTGCTCTTATTATAAACACGGCTTTGAGTTTGAACAATCCAATGCTGATTAGAGGTTTTCAGCATTAAGCACTGGTCTCATTTCTAAAGTTTAACAAATAACACAATACATAATTCTCTGGCACGTCCAGTCCTTTTATGTCAGGCAGCTGAAGCTCTCTCTACTCACATGACAAGCAAACAGAAAGCATACTATAATCAACTGAGCAGGCTATGATTAACTCTGCTCAGAACTGTCTCCAAACTCCCTATACACTCCACAGCGGTTGGTTCTTAGACAAAAACATGGCAAGGCATATTTCTTTAAGGAAGAGATCACCAATTAAGAGCACCTGATGTTTCTTATTAAGAGTAAGCTACTGGGGTTGGTGATGGACAGGAAAGTCTGGTGTGCTGCAGTCTATGGGGGTCACAAAAAGTTGGACACTTTACAGACTGAGCGACTGAACTGAACTGATGTTTCTTATTTTTTAAGTAATTATCAATTGAATTAGCACAGGGTCTAGCCACAACCATCTCTCGTGAATTATTTTCAGTTGCTTCTGCCACACAAAGCCAATCATTTGTGAGGTGCTGGCCTTTATAATGTGGTTGGGACCATTATGGTAATTAATTAATTGAGCAATAATGCAGACAGCTCATTCCCATTATCCTGAAGTGGGACACATTCCAGTCACATCCGTGAAATCTGTAGATGCAGCAATTATTTCCATGTTTCTTGAGTGTCTTCAAATAGTCAACCAACATTAATAATGTGCTTGAAAATACGAAGTCACAGCTGGTAGCTCTGAACTCAGGGCATCTTCACAGGCTTGGCTACTTGCTTTCTTCATTGAGAGCACATGTTTAAGTTGCAAATAGTAGGAACTGAGCAGCATTTCAGCTGTTTTCCCATGACAGACATTATCAACCATTTGGTGCCCCCTTAAACTCAAAGTGCTAAGTGAGTTAACAGTATGCAAAGCCTTTAGACCACTCCAGCAGCAGTGACAAGACCAGAATTCTGTCTGACTCCAGAATCAACTCGAAAATACTTTGCTCTAATATCAGTAATTTCTTTCTTATCCCAAGCAAGTTGTCTTGTAGCTAACATGTTCCCCCTCTGGGAAAACTATATCAGATGGATTAATAAAGTGGCTAAGAATGAAGAGGCTCATTTCTCAAGGAGAATCTGTCCAGGAGAGTCACTCTAACCACCCAACCCCCACCTTGCAAAAGACCTAGGAAGTTAATGTGTCTAGAGCATAACTAGATTAATTGAATTTCAAAACTTTAAATAATTTCTGGTGGTGCAGATGCTGTGTGCCTTGCCACAGATGCCCCTTCTAGGGCTGAAGGGGCCATTTCTGAGAAGGATGTCAACTGACAGTCCACAGTTGACACATCCCTCGCTTGGGCAGCCAGGGTCCAATGATTGATTCATGCTTCCTCTTCCCAAATAAGAAAACTCTGACCCATTCCAGCTTCAGTGCTCCTTGTGGGGTTCACTAGACTTCACTGTAGCACTAATACTTTCCCTTTCTAATCCTCCTCCTTCCTGTTTCTTTCCTTCCACAGGCTCTGATCCTTAAAGTACTCCCTAATTAACAATTTACATACTAATTTCTACCTCACAGTCCACTTCCTGAAGAATCAACATGCAATATCTGACTTTCCCTTTTCCTTACCTTATACATACCATTGCTTTCTCACAACTGGAATTAGCCAATGGAGAATGTGTTAATCATATATATGTATGATTTGCACACAGAATTTCTAAGGATGTAGATCTTGCCTACAGTCTATATTAACTGAAAATCAAATATAGTTACAATTCAGTAAATGTCAACTGAACACCTAATAGTAAGAATGAAGTGGCTGGGCCAAAGCGGGAACAACACTCAGCTGTGGATGTGTTTGGTGGTGAAAGTAAAGTCCGATGCTGTAAAGAACAGTGCTGCACAGGAACCTGGAATCTTAGGTCCATGAATCAAGGTAAACTGGACATGATCCAGCAGAAGATGACAAAAGTGAACATCGACACCTTAGGAATCAGTGAACTAAAAAGGACAGGAATGGGCGAATTTACTTCAGATGACTATTATATCTACTACTGTGGGCAAGAATCCTTTAGAAGAAATGGAGTAGTCCTCATAGTCAACAAGACAGTCCAAAATTCAGTACTTGGGTTCAATTTCAAAAATGAAAGAATGATCTTGATTCATTTCCAAGGTTAACCATTCAACATTCCCCAACCACTAACGCTGAAGAAGCAGAAATTGACGGGTTCTATGAAGACCTCAAGACCTTCTAGAACTAACACCAAAAAAAGAAAGATGTCGTTTTCATCACAAGGGATTGGAATGCAAAAGTAGGAAGTCAAGAGATACCCAGAATAACAGGCAGATTTGGTCTTGAAGTACAAAATGAAGCAGGGCAAAGGCCAAGACAGTTTTGATAAGAGAAAATGCTGGTCACAGCAAACACTCTTTTTCAGAAAACCAAGAGATGACTCTACACATGGGCATCACCAGATGGTCAATATTGAAATCAGACTGATTATATTCTTTGCAGCCAAAGATGGAGAAGCTCTACAAAGTCAGCAAAAACAAGACCTGGAGCTGACTGTGGCCCAGACCATGAACTTCTTATTGCAAAATTCAGGCTTAAGCTGAAGAAAGTAGGGAAAATCACTAGGGCATTCAGGTATAACTTAAATCAAGTCCCTTATGGTTATATAGTGGAGGTAACAAATAGATTCAAGGGATTAGATCTGGTAGACAGAGTGCCTAAAAAACTATGGACAGAGGATAATACCACTGTACAGGAGGCAATGACCAAAACCATACCAAAGAAAAAGAAATGCAAAAAGGCAAAGTGGTTGTCTGATGAGGTTTTACAAATACCTGAGGAAAGAAGAGGAGTGAAAGGCAAGGAAGAAAGGGAAAGATATACCCAACTGAATGCAGTGTTCCATAGAATAGCAAGGAGAGATAAGGTCTTCTTAGATGAACAATGCAAAGAAATAGAGGAAAACAACAGAATGGGAAAGATTAGAGGTCTCTTTAAGAAAACTGTACATATCAAGGGACATTTCAGACAAGTATAGGCATAATAAGGAACAGAAATGGTAAGGACCTAACAGAAGCAGAAGAGTTTAAGAAGAGGTGGCAAGAATACATAGAACTATACAAAAAAGGTCTTGGTGTTTAAAGTAATGCAGAGATAGGTTCAAGATAGTAGAATAGAAGGACGTGTGCTCATCTCCTGTGAGAGCATGAAAATCGCAACTAGCTGTTGAACAAGCATCGACAGGAAGATGCTGGAACCCAACCAGAAAAGATACCCCATGTTCAAAGACAAAGAAGAAGCTGCAGTGAGATGGTAGGAGAGGCACAAACAGGATAAAATCAAGTCCCACACCCAGCAGGTAGGTCACCCACAAACTGGAGAACAATACCACCAAAGAAGTTCTCCCACTGTTGTGAAGGTTCTGAACATCATGTCAGGCTTCCCAGCCTGGATATCTGGCAAAGGAACTGGGAACCTCCAAGGAACCTGCCTTTGAAGGTGAGCAGGCTTTGATTACAGGACTTCCACAGGACTGGGGGAACCAGAGACTCCATTCCTGGAGGGCACAAGCAAAATCTTGTGTGCACTAAGATCCAAGGGAAAAGAACAGTGACCCCATAGGAGACTGAACCAGACCTGATATTATTGGAGGATCTTCTGTGGAGGTGTGGGTCAGCAGTGGCTTGTCGTAGGGATGGGGCCCTGGCAACAGCCGTCCTGGAAGGTGCTCCCTGGCATAAGTCCTCTTGGAGGTAACCATTAACCCTACCATAGAGCTTGTAGACCCCAGGGCTGGGTCATCTCAGGCAAAACAACTAACAGGGAGGGAGTGCAACCCCACCTATCAGCAGATAATTGTATTAAAGTTTTACAGAGTTTGGCCCTGCCCACTAGAGCAAGAACTAAGTTTTTCCCACCACCAGCCCCTCCCATCAGGAAGCTCACACAATCTCTAAGTCTCATCCACCAAAGAGCTGACAGAAGAAGCAAGAAGAACCACTATCCCACTAGCTAGAACAAAAACCATATTATAGAAAGCTTATCAGAATGAAAAAGCAGAAAGTTTTGTCCTAGTCGAAGGGACAAGCTAAAACCCCAGAAAAGCAACTAAATGAAGTGGAGACAGGCAAACTTCCACAAAAAGAATTCAGAATAATGATTCAGGATCTTGGAAACAGAATGAAGAAGATGCAAGAAATGTTTACCAAAGACCTAGAAGAACTAAAGAACAAACAGAGATGAACAATACACTAGAGGGAATCAATAACAGAATAACTGAGGCAGAAGAATGGATAAGTGACCTGGAGAACAGAATGGTGGGAATCACTGCCACAGACCAGAATGTAAAAAAACAATGAAAAAATGAAGACAGCCAAAGAGACCTCTGTGACGACATTAAATGCACTAACACTTTGCATTATAGGGATCCCAGAAGGAGAAAATAGAGAGGAGGACCTGAGAAAATATTTGAAGAGAAATATTTCCTAACATGGGAAAGGAACTAGCCAACCAAGCAAGTCCAGGAAGCACAGAGAGTAAACCCAAGGAGGAACACACTGAGACATATAGTAATCAAAAGATGAAAATTAAAGACAAAGAAAATACTAAAAGCAACAAGGAAAAAAAAAAACAAAACACAAATGACTAACAAGGGAACTCCCGTAAGGTTATCAGCTGATTTCTCAATAGAAACTCTATAAGTCAGAAGGGAATGGTACAGTATATTTAAAGTGATGAAAAGGAAGAACCTAAAAACAAGAATAATCTACCCAGAAAGAATCTCATTCAAATTTGATGGAGAAGTCAAAAGTTTTCCAGTTAAGCAAAAGTAAGAGACTTCAACACCAACAAACCAGATTTACAATAAATGCTAAAGGAACTTCCCTAGGCAGGAACACAAGAGAAGGAAAAGACCTAAGAAAATAAATCCAAAACAATTAAGAAAATGGTAATAGAATCATGAAAGTGAAAGTCACTCAGTCATGTCTGACCCTTTGCATTCCCATGGACTATACAGTCCATGGAATTCTCCAGGCCAGAATACTGGAGTGGGTAGCCTTTCCCTTCGTAAATGTCATATTACACTTGAAAATATATGGGTTATTTTCAAGTATCTTCTGATACTGATTCTTAACATAATTCTATAGTGACAAGAAAACAGATTATATAAAATTTCAATACCTTAATATTTGCACCTTGTTTTATATCCCTGGATATGTTCCAGTGTCTCCTAGTTTATAGTCTATGGAAATTGAATAGAATTTGTTGTGTGAAAATTGTATAAAAATTAATTATGTTAATTATGTTGAATTGGTTCATAGTGCTCTTCAGGTCTATTATATATCTTAAATCCTTCTACTTCTCTGTATATTCATTCTATTAATTTTTGAGAATTTGATATTGAAACTCCAACTAAAATCTACTTAAAAAGTATCATAATAAATACTGGGACTATATGTAATCTTGTTCTATATTTTCCAAGCCTCCTGTAAATGTGTTACCATACTTTCATAATTAAAAAAAAAGAAGTCTTAACAGCCCAGATAACCATGATGGACTGGTCACTTACTTAGAGCTGGACATCCTGGAGTGTGAAGTCAAGTGGGCCTTAGGAAGCATTACTATGAATAAAGCTAGTGGAGGTGGTGGAATTCCAGCTCGACTATATAAAAACATTCTAAAAAACAATGTCAAAATGCTGCACTCAATATGCCAGCAAATTTGGAAAATACAGCAGTGGTCACAGCACTGGAAAAGATTAGCTTTCATTCCAAACCAAAAGAAGGGCAATGCCAAAGAATGTTCAAACTACCATTCAATTGGGCTCATTTCACATGCTAGCAAGTTTATGCTTAAAATCCTTCAAGCTAGGGTTCAGCACTACATGGACCAAGAACTTCCAGATGTACAAGCTGGGTTTAGAAAAGGCAGAGAAACTAGAGATCAAATTACCAACATTTGTTGGATCATGGAAAAAGCAATGGAGTTCTAGAAAAACTGCTTCATTGACTACACAAAAGCCGTTGACTGTGTAGATCACACAATAAACTGGAAAATTCTTAGAGAGATAGGAATACCAGCCCACCTTACCTGCCTCCTGAGAAATCTGTATGTAGGTCAAGAAGCAACAGTTAGAACTGGACATGGAACGACTGGTTCAAAATTGGGAATGGAGTATGTCAAAGCTGTATATTGTCACCCTATTTTATTTAACTGATATATAGAGTACATCATGCAAAATGCTGGGCTGGATGAATCACAAGCTGGAATCAAGATTGACAGGAGAAATACCAACAACATCAGATATGCAGATGATACTACCCTAATGACAGAAAGTGAAGAGGAACTAAAGAGCCTCTTGATGAAGGTGAAAAAGCCAGCTTGAAACTCAACATTAAAAACTAAGATCAGGGCATCTGGGCTCATCACTTTACAACAAATAGAAGGAGAAAACATGGAAGCAATGACAGATTATTTTCTTGGGCTCCAAAATCAAAGATGGTGACTGCAGCCATGAAATTAAAAGACACTTGCTTCTTGGAAAAAAGGCTGACAAACCTCGGCAATATAATAAAAAGCAGAGACTTCACTTTGCTGACAAAAGTTCGTAAAGTCAAAGCTATGGTTTTTCTAGTAGTCATGTATGGATGTGAGAGTTGGACCATAAAGAAGACTGAGCACCAAAGAATTGATGCTTTTGGATTGTGGCACTGGAGAAGATTCTTCAGAGTCCCTTGGACAGCAAGGAGATCAAGTCAATCAATCCAAAAGGAAATCAACCCCAAATATTATTTGAAGGACTGATGCTGAAGCTCTAATACTTTGGCCACCTGATGCAAGGAGCCAATGGGAATCTTTCCAGTGAGAAAGACTGAGGGCAGAATGAGAAGCAGGTGATAGAGGATAAGAAAGTTGGATACCATCACTGAATCAATGGACATGTATTTGAGCAAACTCCTGGAGATAGTGGAGGACAGAGGAGCCTGGCATGCTACAGTCCATAGGGTTGCAAAGAGTAGGACACGACTTAGCAATAACAATAACAACTGAACAGAAGAAGCTTCAGAGTAGGCTTGGGTAGTAAATATGATTACTCACATTAAGTGGTAAATATCTGATTTGGGGCTAACTAGTATTTTCAGGGGATTCTGAGTTAAACGCATTTGGAGTAGCATTATGCACAGGCAGCTACATTATAAACACTGGGAAGTGCTGCATATGGATTCCCTTTGGGAATTGGGGTTTGGGGTTGGGGAGGGGCTTTCCTGGTGGCTCAGTTGGGGTTAGGGAAACTGACTCTTTGCAAAGTGAATAGCTTAAAGTTCTTTATTTCAAGAAAGATTTGGAAAATGTCTTCCCATTATCTTTTAATTCTACACACAGAATTGTATTTGTTGGCCTTCTGGGTTCCTGTTTGATGGATCCAAAGTTAGAATTAGTTGAGAAAATTCTTACTAGCAAGTAATGTTATTGTTAGTCTTAGGAACAATGTAAGTCATAGTTAGCTGGGATCCTCTTGCCCCTTCAGATCTAGGGGAGATAGGCTCAACCCTCTACCCCATGTGGAAAGTTCAAGGCATTCCTCAACAATTCTATGAATTTCTGGAGGGCTTATATTCTCACTGTCAGCTCTGACTCCAAGTTACTTTCTGCTGAATTTGTTGAGTTTAAAGTTGATCTTTTCATCACCTCTTGTTTTCCTCATTTGTACCATGTCAGTACAATACAGAACCCAGTCCTCCTTTCTCCCTTCCTCCCTCTTGAGCATGCATGCTCAGTCTCTAAGTTGTGTCCAGTCATGTCTGACTCTTTATGATCCCATGGACTGCACCCCACCAGGCTCCTCTGTCCATGGAATTTTCCAGGCAAGAATTCTGGAGTTGCCATTTCCTTCTTCAGGGGATCTTCCCAACCCAGGGATCAACTCTGCTTCTCCTGCATTGGCAAGTAGATTCTTTACCACTGAATAACCTGGGAAGTCTCCCCGCTCCCCTCCACACACACACATACAAAATATTACAATCCACACAAGGCATTCTTGTATGTAGTTAACTTTACTAGAGTTTTGAAAAGATGAAAGTCACACTGCAAAAACATGTGTGTGATATCATCCTTGTTTTTTTAAAAATAAGTCTTTCATCCTTTTCAGCAACACCTGTCACTCTAGCCACCCTCTCTTCATTCCCCGCTCCCTGTGTGCCCACGATCTTTAAAAGAAGAGAAAAAAAATCCCCTCATTCACTTATAGAGAATAATTTAGCCCTAACACACATTTTAGGTCATTTTGACATTTTTTTTGCAACGGGCAAAAAAAAACCCAGTTCAAATTGGTTTACACAAGAGAATCTGTTGAATCTTGAATAAAAGTCCAGAACTAGATCTTATTTCAGGCACCTCTGGATGCAGGAGCTCTGCCTGCCTGCAGATCAGCTTTCCTTCTTTCTGTCTGTTGACTCCTTTCTCCCTGATACTGATTCCCTTTCAAATATATTTTGCTAACTGTGACAAGATCATTGAACTAACTTTTCACATCTTGTAGCATTCAACACCAACTGAAACGTTGAGCCTGCCTCAGTTCCAAAAGTCTCAGCAGTCTCACTGCGTTGCAATGGCAGGAGTGAGTCACATGTCCATCCCTCTGCTTATCACTGTGGGTATGGGAATGCAGCATTCAGTTCAGTTCAGTCACTCAGTCATGTCCAACTCTTTGCAACCCCATGGGCTGCAGGATGCCAGGCTTCCCTGTCCATCACCAACTCCCAGAGCTTACTCAGACTATGTCCATTGAGTTGATGATGCCATCCACCATCTCATCCTCTGTCGTCCCCTTCTCCTCCTACCTCCTATTTTTCCCAGCATCAGGGTCTTTTCCAATGAGTCAGTTCTTCGCATGAGGTGGCCAAAGTTCTGGAGTTTCAGTTTTAGTATCAGTCCTTCCAATGGACACCCAGGACTGATCTCCTTTAGGATGGACTGGTTGGATCTCCTTGTAGTCCAAGGGACTCTCAAGAGTCTTCTCCAACACCACAGTTCAAAAGCATCAATTCTTCGGTGTTCAGCTTTCTTCACTGTCCAACTCTCACATCCATATATGACTACCGGAAAAACCATAGCTTTGACTAGACAGACCTTTGTTGGCAATGTCTCTGCTTTTTAATATACTATCTAGGTTGATCATAACTTTTCTTCCAAGGAGCAAACATATTTTGATTTCATGGCTGCAGTCACTATCTGCAGTGATTTTGGAACCCCCTCAAAATAGTCTCTCACTGTTTCCATTGTTTCCCCATCTATTTGCCATGAAGTGATGGGACCAGATGCCATGATCTTAGTTTTCTGAATGTTGAGTTTTAAGCCAACTTTTTCATTCTCCTCTTTCACTTTCATCAAGAGGCTCTTTAGTTCTTTGCTTTCTGCCATAAGGTTGGTGTCATCTGCATATCTGAGGTTATTGATATTTCTCCTGGCAATCTGCAGCATACTTATTGGCTTAAGCAGTTCCCATTATCCAACCCAGGAGCTCCAGGGGTGGGATTACTCTAATGAACCACATAGAAGGAACGACTGGCTCCTTATAAGGAAACTAGCTATGAGAACCATGGAATGGTGAAATGTCACAGAGCAACAGCCAAAGATATCAAAATCCAGTAAATGCTTGACCCACCCCCATAGTCAGCTCAGGGCATCCGTTTGAATATTTAAGGCTCCCCTAAGTTTTAAAATAATTGCCTTTCCAATTAAGTCTGTAGACAAAGGCCATCTTCCTACCCATTGATGACTTAGAGTGGGAAAGTTCAATTTTACAGATACTATAAAACAGGCTGACAGGTGCTAAAAATGTTCTGTATCTTGATGGTAGTTAATTTACATGGGTGTGTACAAATGTAAAAATTCATCAAGATGTACACTTAAGATCTGTGTATTTTACCATTTACTTATTACACTTCAGTTAATACTATTTTTTAATTTTTTCAAGATGACCAACAAATGTCCAGTGTGATTTGCAGTGCAATAATCAAGCCACTTATCTTTGGTCTGCCTTTACTCTAAGCCTTATTCACCCAGAGGTGAAGACATAGCTTAGCTAAGGTTACCAGGGTAGAAAACCTAAATATGGATTTGGGCTCAGGTCTTAGTTGGAATTAATACAGTTGTGTCTGTCTGAAGTCTTTTTTGGGACTTCTATATCCCTCAGAAATTCAGTATATTTACATAAACATGTAGAGGCTGAAGATAACCCAAAAGATAATGTCTATAATTAAGACTTCTAAATATTTTCCTAAATTACGCAGATGAACATATTCAAGGCAGAAAAACAGTTTGCCTTCTATCAAAAATAGAATTAATCAAAATCATGAGGTTTCAGTGAAACGACCACATCAGATTTTCCCTAAGAGCAAGTTATAATGGACTTGGAATCCAGTACTAGCTGTATGACCTCAAGCAAGTCACTTGATTGCATCTGAGCTTCAGTTTCACATCTATAAAACAATAAGTGAGGTTCCTCTCTTCCAAGGCTGTGCTGAGAAACAGAGATAGGATGCATAAAATGTTGTCATTAAATGATCAAGTGTCATTATTATTCTGATCCCCTCGCCTGTTGCTTTTGATAGGATTAATTCAGTTCAGTCGTGTCCGATTCTTTGCAACTCCATAGACTGCGGCACGCCAGGCTTCCCTATGCATCAGCAACTCTTGGAGCTTGCTCAAACTCATGTCCATCGAGTCGGTGATGCCATCCAACTGTCTCATCCTCTGTCATCCCCTTGTTCTCCTGCCTTCAATCTTTCCCAGCATCAGGGTCTTTTCCAATGAGTCAGTTCTTCACATCAGGTGGCCAAAGTATTGGAGTTTCAGCTTCAGCACCAGTTCTTCCAATGACTATTTGATAGGATTAATTGCATTTTTTTCAGTGACTCTTTTGAACTTACCCTCTTAGAAAAGATTTTTCTTTCATAATTACTTCTAAGGTTAAGTGATTCCAGGGTTTAACTTAACAACCCCTTCCATTTTGCCAATATATTGGAACACCTTGCTTGAATTTCATCTTACATTTTTCTGATGCTGTTATCTATGTGGCTTATCTTTCTAGATTTTCTGAAGTTCAATTCTAATTCATTCTGCCTATAATATTATTCCTTTTGGGATAACAATTCCTTTTGGTGGTCCAGTGGCTAAGAATCTGTGCTCCCAATACAGGGGATGTGGGTTTGATCCCTGGTCAGGTGAACTAGATCCCACAGGCCACAGCTAAGAGTTTGCAGGCCACAACTAAAAATCCTGAGTGCCACAACTAAGAAAGACCCAGAAAAGCCAAATAAATAAATTACATAATAAATATTTAAAAAATAAAAAAAATATTATTCCTTTTGAAACTTCATTATCAACTGTGGCAACCTGAATAAGGACACAGTGTCTTGACTTCTCTTCATCTGTTTCAATTATTGTATACTTCTTTAACTGCACAAAACAGATGAATAAGAAATAATTGTTGGTAAGGAGAAAGTGGCAATTTTCTTTTTGAAAGGTGAGATTACCCTTACATAAAGAAAAGCTAACTGTTTTTCATAAGCTTCTGGAGAGAATAATGAGAGAGAAGATTTAATGAGAGTTGTAAGAATATTTTGTAGATTAGTTCACTACCTTAGGTCTAGCAAGAAGAAAGTGTAATTTTAGGTACTTATATTTTTATCTAGTCCTTCTATAAGTTTGCTATCATATTCTTCCTTTTACATGTGCTGAAACTAAGGTTAAACTTGTCCAAGGTCACATGGTAAGTTACATGGAAGAGACATATTTGGTTAGCTGCTGTTGAGTCGCCAAGTCACGTCTGATTCTTCGCAACCCCATGGACTGTAGCCCACCCAGCTCCTCTATGCACGGGATTCTTCAGGCAAGAATACTGGAGTGGGTTGCCATTTCCTTCTCCAGGGGATGTTCCCAACCCAGGTCTCCTGCATTGGCAGGCAGATTCTTTACCACTGGCCACCTGGAAATCCCAAATTTGGATAGAGATATCTAAAGTTAATGCTTGTGCTTTTGCCAAAAGAAATTCTCCAGAGGCCCTTGTCTGGTAGAGTTTGGTGGATCTCTTATCTCAGCTAAAGATAAGAGATAAACTTTGGAAATAGAATACTGATTTGCTTCTGTACATGGCTTGTGTACAGATTTCATATATTTCCTTTAACTAGACTGTAAATCAGGAAGGAAGAAACAAAGGAAGAAAAAATAATGATCACTTTTCTCTGCTTCTACTGATGACTGCTTAAGAGGAATAATAATTTATAAAAGGCCAGTTTTAGGTCACTTCAAAAGGAACTTCTATTACTTATAAAGACAGTATCCTAGAAAGAGGGTTACTCAGTGTAAGCATGGACCACCAAGCAATTAATAGAATTGCCTTAATGAAAATTATGGTGTCTAAGATCTAAAATCAATAAATGCCACCTTCTAGGACAGTAAAAACCTGGATTCAAAAGCCTTTTGGAAAAGTATGATTTTTATAATGCAGTTACTTCTGTTAACATTAAGTGTAAAACTGGAAAATTTAAGATCATCTCAGTATGTCCTCATGGGGACACATCTGTATTATAGTTAGTACAAACACAAGTGGCCAGAATGACATAGTTACTAACATTTAAATATGCTAAATATTCAGATATTTGTTTATTAAATTAGCATATTGCTAGGAAAAATGAATAACTAAAAGTAGATAACAGTGCCTACCCCTTCCATCCTTCTCCATTCTTTGGGAAAAGCAGACATTGTTATTCACCATAAAGTAAAAGATGATCCTTTTTCTACTGAATCACAGCTGCTACTACTGAATTTCTGGGATTTTTTTTTCCTGCTTCTCATCTGTGGTTCCCCATTCATTGCTCAAGATTAACAAAATATAACACACAAAGATCAAAGTTCAGCTTTGAAATATAAAAGCATTACGTTCAAATATTACAAACATGGTCAGCGATAAATCATGTTGGAAAGAGGCAGAATGTCATGAACACAAGACAAAAGATTATAAACCATAATTCACAGCATGGAGCCCCACCATCCTAAGAGAAGTAACTAAAAAGCAACAATAAGAGTAAAGGCAATGACAACAAGTAACATAGGTCAGGGATCTGAGATTTATAAGTACAATGGCAAAATGTCCAGAGGAAAAGGCAAAGGGGGAAAGGTCACAAGCCCAGACAGACTAACTAGGTATCATTGTAATAATGTTGGCTTGCTCGTTTATTGTTTTTCATTTTGGTAAATGCGACGCTTATAATACTAGACTTTGGTTGGTTGGTTTTCAAAGGTCACTCTAGGAAGTGTGTTATCAGTTATTTAGAGGACCCTAAGAACAAAATCTCATGTGTTCAGTTAAAGATGCTCCTAACATGTTAAAGGAAAAACACTGAAAATCTTAAAGTAGGAAGTGTAAACTTACATTGAGTTCTTATGGTATCACGTGGCAATGTGGCATCATCCAGTCTTCTCTCAATACATGGTAGTAAATCACTGACACAAGAAGGATGATTTACTGTAAGTCAGAGAGAAGCCACAACTACAAATCTAAATGTCAGATTTCTAGGTCAAGTACAAAGCTAATAATGGTTTCAAACTACTAATGACAGTATATCATATTTTTCTTGTGATGAAACATAATTACAATGTATTAATATTTACAAATCACACTGAGGCACTCAGATGAAGTGATAAGTAAATAAATACTACATGAATAATTACACAATTAATGCCTCTGAAATTATGGATTGTAAATTTGAAAACCCTAATTGCTTTATAGGACCCAGGCCTACAGACAATATTGGAAGCGATGCTGAAATCAACTGCTCTCTTACCAAAGAAGAAAATAAAGTTCCTATCTACCTAACTTGTTATGTACTACAGGAGACATTCTGAACACATATCAGCTCAGGATAGTGTGATATAAGGACATGTATAAGTAAATAGCCTGATCTTTTTCTATTATGTGTTCATCTGCAGTCAGTGCATAAAAATAACTTTTAAATATTTTAAAATATTTGATGGCCACTATAGTGAGAAATACATATGGGATAACTCATTCTTTGAGTTATATTCAGATGAGATGTAAATATTAAGTATTGCAAATATTCAAATGTGATTATGGAAAACATGATTTTTGTAAAATTTCTTTTTAGCAGTATTTTAATCTTATATAGATAGTAAGGAAAATGGGGAGTAGGAAATCACACTTTTAGTTAAATCTTTTTAACTTACAGCTTTGGAAACTCGAGATTCCAGATCATTTTGGAAGTTTAAAGAAAGCAAGAATCTAGTTTGCCAAATAATACAGAGCATTTGGGGATATGAAAAGCTAATCTCCCCTACCACCCCATTCAAAAACTCTCTAGAGACTCATCTGTAACAATTAGGAACAGGAAAACATTTTATTTTTTCTCATTTGATTGCTTTAAAATGACTTATGGTAAAATACCCTAAAATTGCACTACAATCAAAGGGTTTTTCTTTGTAGTTCATCACAAAAATTGCTGAACAGGTATTTTCTAAACCCAAAAGAGCTTTGGTTTTAGGCTCAAATCACATACTAAGAAATTTAACTCTATTTTATTAGCTTCTTTATATTCTCCCATATTTTCTGAATTTCCTTCCATGGACATGTATCACTTTTATAATCAGGAAAAAAATCACATAAAGAAGTTTAGCTCATATTCAAAACTTGCTCATGATCAATAAAAATGAGAGGATAAGCTGGAGAGCATGGTGAAAGTTCTGGGGTTGGCCAAAAAGTTCATTTAGATTTTTCTGTAAGCTCTTATGCAAAAATCTGAACAAACTTTTGGCCAACATAAGCTCCACCGTGTGAGTCTGTGTTTGGCTTTAACGATTTCTTATGTTTAGTAGCAAACATTCTGGATGATGTAAACAGACACTACTACTTCTTCCTCCCTTACTGATGTGCACTGAAGCATGTGAGCACTTACATAATTTTCTTCAGCATGGATGTTAAAAAATAAATTATCCAGAAGCTTTACAAACAATGTGAAGGCTGCATTAAATAGATCTGAAGCTCTGGGCAGCGTTAAGCCATCTGAGATTCTTGCTAGGAGGAGACTCTCAGGCCTATCAAAGCGAGCAAGAATGAACTTCTCAACTGAAAATTATTATTTTAGGGAGTGTAAAGAGAAGCAACACATCCTCATAAAAATTTGGAGAGATCAAAGCAGAAGGAGGCTGAAGATTTACCACCAGCTCTGATAATTACAAGCTCTGTGACCCTGGACCATTTACTTAACCTCTCTGAGTCTCTGTTTCCATTTATAAAATGATAATAATAGTACCTCTTCGGAGTGTTACTGAAAGGATTAAACTAGGTAAAATGCTTAAGACATTTACCAGGACATGGAAAGTGTGCAAATGAATGTTAATTCTTATAGAAACCAGTTTGGTCTTCTCCACCATATATAATGGTATAAATATATATATACACACATATATATACCATTGGTGGAATAATAATTAAAAGCAGAATTTGAATGTTTTAAATTATGCTTATTACACAGTAGACTAGATTGGGCCACCAAGTTCCCTTACCTTCATGCTAAGAGTACTAATGGGTTCAGGGTCTCCTGCATTGCAGGCAGATTCTTTACCAACTGAGCTATCAGGGAAGCCCTTAGAATCTTCAACAGTCTCTAAAATGACACCATCTAAGTAGCTGCTCACCCTAGAGGTGGCAAATAGAAATTCCCTATGCTAAGTTGGAGAAAGCTTTTTGCTTGTGTTTAAGGTTCTAGAGATGTTTTTAGAGAGAAAAAGATGTTCCCCTGGAGGATAAGAATGTGCTTATAATACTAATGGTAAACCATTCCCCAATAAACACTTAGAGTGAGAGAACGGCTAACTTGCCCCATGTTGATTTTTCCTGACCACCCCATACTGCAGATACTGTTTTAATCTCAGGAGAAAACTAGGGCTCAGAGAGGTTGAGAGACTTGCTCATTGTTACACAAGTAAACAGCAGCCTAGGCACTCCTGTGTTTAATTTTAAGTGGGAACATCCATCTGTTTGAGAAAAAAACACCTTAGGCTCACCCTTTAAATAAACGATGATGGTAGGAAGGACACCACAGAGGAGAAAAACAAGGAGGAAAAATACAGTCATAAGTTTCTTTTCCTGGAGGGCAGAGTCAGCCACAATTGCCCCAGAAGCAAAGCCGGAGCTGGCAGACACGGGTGGAAGGACAATCTTCCAGGGAATCTAAGGAGAAGGTGTGCTTTCCAAAGGTGTTTGCCGCGGTACTGTTCCCCTCCTCCACTACCCACTAACCTCTTTGTCTGGGGAAAATGAAACAGCTTTGGTTTGCAAGCCGTCGCCAGGGAGTGGAGCAAGACTTTGTGCTATAAACAAGAGCAAGTGCCAGAGCCCGCGGCCAGCCTCCAAGGCCAGCCTGCCAAAGGAACCTGGCGTTGTGACAGCAAGGGCCAGGCAGCAAGGCCAGTGGTCACCCAGGAGCCACTCTAGGGAGAACAACCACCCCCACCCTCCCCAAGCTCACCTCTGGGAAGGGTGAGGTCCCCATGAAAAGTGAGTTGTGTAGGCTCTTGAAATTCTGGCTTGCAAGTTTCAGGAACGCCTGCGAGTAAGTCAAATCATGAGTACGCGCACGCGCAAGCTGGTGTGGGCGTGCCCTTGTGGACCTGCAGGTGCGTGCTTGTGCACAGATGCCCCCAGTTTTCTAGAGAAAAGGTTTAGAGCTTTCAGCAGATTCCCAGGAACTCCTGAGTCTCATGGGAAAAACCACGTTCAGGAGAACATACTCTGATGGTCCAGAAAAGAACACTGAGCTCACCACTTTTATCTCTGGAGCAACTGAGTCCAGGCTGTCAGCCCACTTTTCTCTTACAAAACTCTACGGCACTTAAGAGAGACCACAGAGGAAAAAAAATAACTCAACCCCTTTTCTAATCTAAACCTAATCCTCCTTAAACCTCTCCTGACCCGAACTACCAGCAATCGTGCCAATGCCAAATGATACGATGTTTATTCAGCTTAGGTCTTAGCTTGCCGCTCCTGAGCCACAAAATCAAAGGGGAATGTTCCAGCCACCACCTGCTGATGAATGGGTAAACAAGGGCCAGTCAAGAAAGAGGAGACTCAGTGTTTGAGGACAATGCCTTTGTGTAGTTCTGGCTCAAATAAGGGCACAGCTTCTAAGGAACAGGCTTGAGACATGCACAAATGCCCTGCCAAGTAGTTCAGGAGCCTGGGGACAGCTGTTGCTCATGATCCCTCTGCCCCTTGCTGCCCCGCAACCACAATAGAGAGCCAAGGACACCGTGCCCCCTCTCCCAGAAGAAGCTGGCCAAGTTACAGTTTGTGAACCAGTTACATTTATGTTGGAAGAGCATTTTCCACATTATTCTCTGAGAAGCCTCAGCTCTGTAGGAGCAATGTGGAACTCAGATGAGTGACCTGACCTCCGTTTTACCAGAGCAGCGGTTTTGATCTGTTTTAAATCTAGAGGAATCTGCATGAGGTTTGGGGAGGGGAGTAGGGAGTTCTGTTGCTAAAAACAGAATACTTGAAAAACATTCTTGTAGAATCAGATTTGGCACATCTTTACATGCTACGGGTTTAAATAAGTCTTATAGATCCTGAGATTCGTCAAGCTGGTTTTATTCCCTATTTTCTCTTCTTTCCTTCTCTGAACAAATGTCTCCTTAAAACTTAAAATGTCTGATCAGATCAGCATCATTCTCTCAGGAATAAGAACCCCGAGGAGGGTAGCTGACATTTATTCTGGGCCTGTTGTGTGTCACATGACATGCTAGGAGTTTATGTGCTTTATCGCACTGGAACCACTGCGGCTCTCTGGGTGGAGGATCATTCACCTTGGCTCTCAGGTGAGGACATTGAAGCAGAAACACAATTACAACAACAACAGCAGCTTGCTTCCCTGCACTCAGAGTTCCTAAATGATGAAGCAGAACTGTCACTAACCCAGGTGATATTAATAACTCAAAATGTGAGTTCTGGCTCTATATAGTCACCTCTAATGTTTAACAAGCAAGAGGTGTGTGTGTATGTGTGTGTTCAGTTCAGTCACTCAGTCGTGTCTGACTCTTTGTGACCAGATGAATGGTAGCACACCAGGCCTCCCTGTCCATCACCAACTCCCAGAGTTTACCCAAACTCATGTCCATTGAGTCGGTGATGCCATTCAGCCATCTCATCCTCTTTCATCCCCTTCTCATCCTGCCCCCAATCCTTCCCAGCATTACAGTCTTTTCCAATGAGTCAGCTCTTTGCACCAAGTGGCCAAAGTATTGGAGTTTCAGCTTCAACATCAGTCCTTCCAATGGGCACCCAGGACTGATCTCCTTTAGGATTGACTGGTTGGATCTCCTTGCAGTCCAAGGGACTCTCAAGAGTCTTCTCCAACACCACACATAGTTCAAAAGCATCAGTTCTTCAGTGTTCAGCTTTCTTTATAGTCCAACTCTCACATCCATACATGACTACTGGAAAAACCATAGCCATGACTAGACCTTTGTTGGCAAAGTAATGTCTCTGCTTTTCAATATGCTATCTAGGTTGGCCATAACTTTCCTTCCAAAGAGTAAGTGCCTTTTAATTTCATGGTTGCAATCACCATCTGCAGTGATTTTGGAGCCCCCAAAAATAAAGTCCGACACTGTTTCCCCATCTATTTCCCATGAAGTGATAGGACCAGATGCCATGATCTTAGTTTTCTGAATGTTGAGCTTTAAGCCAACTTTTTCACTCTCCTCTTTCACTTTCATCAAGAGGCTTTTTAGTTCCTCTTCACTTTCGGCCATAAGGGTGGTGTCATCTGCATATCTGAGGTTATTGATATTTCTTCTGGCAATCTTGATTCCAGTTTGTGCTTCTTCCAGCCCAGCGTTTCTCATGATGTACTCTGCATAGAAGTTAAATAAGCAGGGTGACAATATACAGCCTTGACCTATTCCTTTTCCTATTTGGAACCAGTCTGTTGTTCCATGTCCAGTTCTAACTGTTGCTTCCTGACCTGCATACAGGTTTCTCAAGAGGCAGGTCAGGTGGTTTGGTATTTCCATCTCTTTCAGAATTTTCCACAGTTTGTTGTGATCCACACAGTCAAAGGCTTTGGCATAGTCAATAAAGCAGAAATAGATGTTGTTCTGGAACTCTCTTGCTTTTTTGATGATCCAGCAGATGTTGGGAATTTGATCTCTGGTTCCTCTGCCTTTCCTAAAACCAGCTTGAACATCTGGAAGTTTACGGTTCATGTATTGCTAAAGCCTGGCTTGAAGAATTTTGAACATTACTTTACTAGCATGTGAGATGAGTGCAATTGTGTGGTAGTTTGAGCATTCTTTGGCATTTCCTTTCTTTGGGATTGGGATGAAAACTGACCTTTTTCAGTCCTGTGGCCACTGCTGAGTTTTCTGGCATATTGAGTGTAGCACTTTCACAGCATCATCTTTTAGGATGTGAAATAACTGGAATTCCGTGACCTCCACTAGCTTTGTTCGTAGTGATGCTTCCTAAGGCCCACTTGACTTCAGATTCCAGGATGTCTGGCTCTAGGTGAGTGATCACACCATCGTGATTATCTGGGTCATGAGTATCTTTTTTGTACAGTTCTTCTGTGTATTCTTGCCATCTCTTAATATCTTCTGCTTCTGTTAGTGTGTGTGTGTAAATTGGATATAAATTATTTGTACACCTTAAATTTCAATAGAGAAAGTCTGAAAGTAAAAATAGGAACAAAAAATTACCCATCATTCCATCATTCCTGGACCACCAACTGTTGACGTGTAGGCATACTTCCAGTCTATTTTTATACATAATTTTTAGTTCTGCACATTTAAAACAGCTGTTATTGTCTATGTATATTTTATTTTGCTTTTTTCACTTAATAGGAGAACAAGATATGATATTTTTCATAACATTTCAAATTTTCTATTATTTTATTGGCTAAATAATATTCCTTTAGGTAGAACAATTCAGTTTAAGAAACATTTATTGAGCACATAATATGCAACACTGTTCTTTCCTTCAAGGAACTAGCAGTCTAGTAACTTGGCAAATAAGACACATATATAACTATATTGCTATAAGCTAATGGTACTGAGCATATACTTCATTCTAGGCACTCTTCACATGAATGAACTCACTGAATTCTCTTAGCAACCTTATGAGTAGAGACAATCTCTCTACTATTTCAATAGTTGTCAGAGACTGAGGCACATCTTGCTAACAAGGTGGTATTTCTAGGTATTGATAAAATAATAGCTCATTAAAGATGTCCACCTGTTAATCCCCAGAATGAGTTTGTAACAGCTTGTTATAGCAAGCATATGAAATGAAAATAATACATTCAAACCTAGGCAGTTTGACTTTAGAGTCATTATTCTTAACTATGGTCTAGAGCCTAACACTAGGGAAGACCAAGATGACAACCAGACTCTTTAAAGCTAGGAAGAGTTATGAAAGCAGTGATGGAAGGAACAATGAGGAATTGAATTACTGTAGGGAGGTCTCCTTGCTATCATAAGAGAAAAAATTCTAATATTATGTACAAGTTTCCCCATTTCTGTTTAAAACTATGCATGAGTATATTGTTTTATAATCATATGTGAAGTTTATAGTTATCTCTGGAGAGTGCAAGAGGAGATTTTTACTTACAAATTTTTCATATTTTTGAAAATTTTACCAGACATGTACTTGGGGTTAATTTTTGTTTGTAAAATAAGTAAAGTAGTATATATATGGACCATTTTTCTAAGTTGAAGAAAATAAAATGCAGCACTGGGGTGCAGATCTTTGTGCATAAAGTGTTGCACTTCTGTAGAATGATTTCCTTAAAATGGAAAATTCTTGGAGGTAGAACTGTTGAACCAATGGGTAGAAACATTTGGAGAATATATATATTTAAAAGCTAATGTATACCAGAGATGGTACCCAGTCAGTAAACTAAACTATGTGAGAGAAGAGATATTTAACAGATGAACAGAAGAGATGATAGTTGTCTGCTCATATATGAAGGCTGATACATGGCGTATTAGTATGCTAGTACCACAGACTAGGTGGCTTAAGTGATATAGATTTAATTTCTCAGTTTCCAAGGATAAAAGTTCAAGATCAGGAAGTTAGCAGGGCTAACTGAAGGCTTTCTCCTTGACTTATGGATGGACTTGTGTGTTCATTTGGCCTTTCCCCTGTGTTCTAGTTTCCACTTCTTATAAGGACATCAGACAGATTGGATTAGGGTCACTCTAATAACCTTATCTTAATTTAATTATCTCTTTAAAGACCCTGTTTTTAAAGAAGATACTATAGTCTGAGGTACTGAAGATTAAGCCTTCAACATGTGAATTTGGGGAGGTGGGGCGACATTCAGCCCACAACACAAAGAAAGCTCTAGAAGAATGGCTCAATACCAGTGAAGAGAATTCCTGTTCACTGTGAGAAGGAAGCTTTGTAATATTTTAACATTTCCCATAATGGAACAGAGCTAAAGAATGACAGGATGCTTTCGCTGATTTTAGGCTCACTCTTTACTCCCAGCCCTGCTCCAATGCCTGTCTGGGTCAGCTGCATACACTCTGCTTTGACCTCTCTCTCTGGAAATGTAAACCTAAATCTGCTCTCAACAACTGCATGATGCTTTCTCAGTACCCACCGTGGTTCTACTTTGTTTCTGCAATCTATCTCCAAAGACAGTATGAGACAGGACAGCATAAATCACAAATAGGAAAAGAGTTTGGCTCCTCTCACCTCCCAACAAAAGCCCCACTATAATCTTTGAGTGCCCTTCGCCTGTCTTTGATTCAGTTCACAATCCTCTCCTCTTGGAGTGAGAAAAGAGGGTAAAGGGTAGGCTCTTGAGCTTTTTTGTTAAGGTAAGTGTATATTGCCAATAAAGAGACTTGTAGAGTCCAAACCAGGAGTCAGCAGACATTTCTGTAAAAAGCTAGATAGTAAACATTTTAGCGTTGCTGGCCAGAGGATTGCTGTTGTAAGTGCTCAGCTCTGCCACTGTAGTATCAAAGCGGCTATGACAAAGCAGTAAGGAAAGAGCATTGTTGTGTTCCAGTGACACGTTATTTGCAAAACAAGCAGTGGGCCAGCTTTAATCTATGGGCTGAGGTTTTCTGTAATTCAAGAAAACTGAGAATATTTACTCGGTTGGATAAAAGTTTATTAGTGAGCCCAAACTGATAAACTATGAATTTTATTCATTTCTTTGTTGATTTACTTAATGCACTATGTATATCTGGGTTTAAATGATAGTCTGGTTCATTCTGAACACTCTCAGTTCATTTTTTATTATAAAGAAGAAAACTGAAAATTAGCTTAATAATAGCATATTTCTGAACCTGAACTTTAACTTTTTAAAAAAGGCTTTTCCACATAATTCTTAGGTTAAATCTACCACAGAAACAACACAATCACAAGCTACAATTACAAAATAAGAGACAAAGGTCAAGATAAGCCCTGAAGAGTTGGTGTTTCATTCTGATATTCATTCAACCAATATTTGTGTATGTGCTATGTGCAAGGCACTAGAGCAAGTACTTCAGAAAATTCAAGAATGAAATAGACATGAACCCTATTTTCAAAGTTTGTTTCACAAACAGAATAGAATACCCCTGGCCATGGTTGGTTAGCCTAGGGAGAACTTGTGATCAAGTTAAACAGACTTCCTGTGCAATTTCAATCTAAAGTAGCATACCATAACTGGGAGAGCAAGCACCTCTTACTGAGGAGAGAGTTCACTGCTTTCTTCTGTGACTGGCTTATTTCACTTAGCAGAATGTTCTCAAGGTTTATTTCCACTGTCATGGATGGCAGAATTTCCCCTTTTTAAGGCTGAATAATATTCCATCATATATAAAACTGCCTTCAAAGACCAGCCCTTCTCTGGGTCAAGTTATTATTTACTTAGATTAGGAATCAATTTATACTTAAACAAATTAGCTAAGTAAGGTGAGAGAGTAGGAAAAGTTTTCAAAATGATGCCCCTTCCTATTTTATTTTTGCTATATATAAGAACATATATGTAAGCATAACAAATTAGGGAATTGTAAGAAAATGAAGAACAAAATATAAAACTTCCTTTATGGGATGCAGTTTGGCCCCTTCATTTTTTCCTTTAAATCTTTACTGCAGAGTCCTGAGTTCCACTGAAGACCCACAGATTATCTGGGAGAGAGATTGGAGAATCTGCATATTAACAGACTTCCCTTGAAAGTCTTCCCTGTGATAAAGTTTGAGAATACTTCTTCCAGCATTTCTAATCTCAGCTCCAACTCAGCAGGGGGCCTGTTATCTCCTTCATGGAAAATTCTCCATCTTAATGACTGTTATCTTAATGCCTGTTACCCAAGGCACAGAGACTCAACTCTCAATGGTTGGCGATTATTGCATGGTAATTCTTGCCATTTTTCCCTCCCCCAGGGTGCAGTTTAGCAGCATGTGTCTCACTATTACCTTAACCAATTAGAAATAAAACTAACAACCAAATACATGCGGTTTCAATTGGTAGAAGAATTAGCTGCCTATATGGTGCATCAAGAGGGTTGAAGAAAGGCTCATCTCTGCAAGTATCTCTGTCTCACCAGTCTGCCAAGGGGGCAATTCTGTCACTTAGGTTCTCCTAAATTCCAAGTATGTTACCTACCCGGTACAATATAATAAATTTTACATTAAACTGTTTATTTTGACCATAGTTTAAAGAGGATTGCAAACAACTCTCAGGCAATTTTGCAAATAACCACACAAAGCCTTGAGAGAATAAGATTTAGAACAGTATATTTAAATGGGTAGAAAAAGACTATGCAAAGTCAAAAACATGGGCTATTACAAGGGACTGAGTAGGCATAAGCAAACCAGCAGGTCTTCTTCTTTCACTTTTTTCCTTTAGGCCCTTTACACTTCTGCTAAAGCACAAGTCTGTCTACAAGCTTTTTCCATAAAGAATCAGATAGTAAATATTTCAGCTCTTTAGCTGTTAAGGTCTCTGTCACGGCTACTCAGCTCTGTCATTGTACAAAAGAAGCCATAGGCGATACATAAATGAATGAGTGTAGCTGTATTTCAATAAAATTTTATTTATGGACCCTGAAATTGGAAATTTATATAATTTGTACATGCTACAAATTCTTCTTCAACCTTTGGGGTTTTTTCCCCAATGATTTAAAAATATAACACCCCCCACCCCCCAGATTGGAGGCCATATAAAAACAGATGGTAGGATGGTTGGGTTTGTAGACTTTTATTCTAAGCAAACGCCATTGCTATTGTAAATATGTATACTATACTATTCTGCTGCTCCTGTTGTTTCTTCTACTTGGAATGTTTTCTAGTCCCTACACTTCCATATTGCACTCATAACCTGGTTTGATTACTCTCTCCCTTACAAAGCAACTGCTCATACTCTTAAGTGCCTTAATCTATACCCCTCTGATAGCAATCAGAGGATCCCCTGGGGGTACAGTGGTTAGGATTCTGCACTTCCACTGCAGGGGGGACAGGTTTGATCCTTGATTGGGGCACTAAGATGTCACAAGTTGCGTGGCACGGATGGGTGGAGGTGGGGGGTAGAGTGGGGTTAGGGAATGGTGGTGTGAGGTGTGGAGATGGGGAATGCGAAGGGCAGGATTATTAGCATTTAGGAAACAGTTAACAGTGGAATACAAATACAGTTGAAAAGAGAAGTGAAAAGCATGCTTAACACCTATGGAGGGTTGAATGGTGGCCATTAAGAAACTGTGCCCTCCTTCTAATACCTGGATCCTGTGAATGTGGCTTTATATGGAAAAAGGTATTTGCACATGCAATTCAATTAAGGATCTTGGGATGAGATTATCCTGAATTACCCAAATGGATCTGAAATCCAAGTATCCTTATAAGAGACAAAGAGAAGAAGACACGCAGAAGAGAGGGTCACTGAGAATGAGGCAGAGATAGGAGTGATGGAGACACAAAGATTGCCCATAACCACTGGAAGCCTGAAGAGGCAAAGAAGGTGTCTCCCTTTGAGCCCCTGCAAGGGAGTGCAGCCCTGCTGACGCCTCGATTTTGGTCTTCTGGCTCCGGAAATGTGAGAAACTACATTTGTTGTTTTAAGCCACCCAGTTTGTTTAATTGCTATGAGAAAGCTCAGAAGCTAATATAAGCTCCTTCTCCAAGTGTTAATATAGTAATAGCTAATATTTATTTAGCATTTCCTATGTGTGGCTTTACACAGGTTATTATATTAAATGTTCACAGCTATCTTATAAATTTGGCATAATTCTTGTCCCTTGTACAGGCTTCCCTGGTGGCTCAGACAGTAAAGTGTCTGCCTGCAATGCGAGAGACCTGGGTTTGATCCCTGGGTCAGTAAGATCCCCTGGAAAAGGAAATGGCAACCCACTCCAGTACTCCTGCCTGGAAAATTCCATGGATGGAGGGGCCTGGTAGGCTATAGTCCATGGGATCGCAAAGAGTCAGACACAACTGAGCAACCTCACTTATCCCTTTTACTGATAAGAAAACTGACACTCAGAGAAATCGAGTAACATACATAAACATAACATACATACACAGCATAACATACATACATAAAGATCCACTTACCTGGTAAATGACAGAACCAGAATTAAACTCAGCTGATCAGACTTCAGAGGCTCTCTTAATGACTGTCATCTGGAGAGTCTTCTGAATTCTTCTGATTTTTCACGTATCCTAGAAAAGATGGGGGAAATGTTGGTTAATTAATGGTCTCCTTTGTGGATGAAATTCCTGAAACTGGATTTCTACTATTCCAGGAATGCATTTTTTTTGCATTACATAATTCTCTATTATCTCACCAGTGAAAAGAAATGCCAGATAATATCAATAACATAAAATATATTTTAATTTTTACATAGAATTTTTTTCTTGCTAAAGATTATATAAAATAACTGCCTAATTATCCACCAAATATCAAGAAAAACTTTTAGAACTTACACAAAGCCCAGAAGCTCATTATTGATAAGCAATGTTAAGATAGTCTGCTGCTCAGGTCAAGACAATAGATCTCTCTGTGTCTGTCTTTCCTTCCCTCCTCTCTGTGATTTTCAGGGTGAAAAACTGATTCCTAGGATTTGATCACTTTTTAAAATGTATTGCCTTCGCGGAGTCTGTTTCCCTAAGCAGTCCTATTTGAATGCATTTCAAAATCTTAACTTCTAGTTTCCATTAAGGAAAATAAGTATGAGGAAACACAACTCCAAGGAGCACTGGGAAGATGCTGACAATGGAAACATCAGGTTGTTGCTGGGTGAGTCAATGAGAGCAAAATGCCCACTGAGGTTGACACCTGCTGTAGGACAAGTCTCTGTGCTCCGACTCCAGTGATAGAGTGATCCACAGTTAGGATCCACTAGAGAACCAGACAGCACAACGTTTAAATGCACTAGTATAGCTGAGTCTGCATTTGAGTACGATCCTGGTATCATCACACACCAGCTGCATGATCTGGGCCAACTGACCTCAGGTTTAATTTTTTTCGTCTGAGAAGTGGGGGACAATGATAGTACCTGTTTCATAGGTAAGAGTCATGTAAAACACTGTCATATGAAAGCACTCAGTATTATCAGAGTGTTGGTGATTAAATTGTTTAAATTGGAGCCCTGGAAAGAGTGAAAGTGAAAAGTGTAAAGTGCAAGTGTCAGTCCCTCAGTTGTGTCTGACTCTTTGTGAACCCATGGCCTGCAGCCGGCCAGGCTCCTCTGTCCATGGAATTCTCCAGGCAAAAATACTGGAGTGGGTAGCCATTTCCCTTCTCCAGGGGATCTTCCAGACCCAGGGATTGAATCTGGGTCTCCTGCTTTGCAGGTAGATTCTTTATTGTCTGAGCCACCAGGGAAGGATAAAGGTATCTTAACTCACTGCCTTTCCTTTCACCATCCCCTACCACTGGTTCTCAATTTCTCTTTTACTAGGTATAACTCTGCTACTTCATTAGCTTTTGAGTAGCTATCTGAAGGTTAAAAATAAGCTGGAAAGAATAAAAATAAGAATGCTCAGAGCTGACACAAAACTCTTTAAAAAAATAATTACAAAATAAAAGATTCTTTTAGAGAGATTTTACATGAACCAAATTAAGATCTTTACCTTGTATCCTAACCCAACTAATACAGATTATGTCATAACTCCATTATAGGAAAATTTAGTTCGGGCATTTTCATCAGTTCCTCTCATCCCTCACTCCTGCTGCCTCCTAGAAGCATTCATTATCTCAAGGTAATTTCACTAATTATTGAAGCATTACAGGTATTATTTTGATATTCCTGTGAATGTTTTATTCCTAAAATTATCCCTTTGCCTCAAAGATGACACATTGGTAAGAATACAAATATTTTCCTAGACCTGCATAAACCAGGTCCCATAGCCCTAGCATTTGAAATTTGAATATATAATATCATCATTAGAGAGTAGCACATAATAGCAGTCATTGCAACACTCATTTTGCTAATAACACTTAGCACTTCTTTTTTTTTTTTATTATTGTTTTTGCCATACATTGTCATGATATCACCATGGGTTTACACATGCTTCCCCTCCGGAACCCCCCTCCCTCCTCCCTCCCCCCCGGGAAATCTCGCTGTACCAGCCCCGAGCATCAATCCTGGGCTGGCGATTGATTAGACACATGACAATTAACATGCTTCAATGCCCTTCTCCCATATCATCCCACCCTTACCCTCATCCACAAAGTCCACGAGTCTATGAAATTTGAATATATAATATCATCATTAGAGGGTAGCACATAATAGCAGTCATTGCAACACTCATTTTGCTAATAACACTTAGCACTTCTTTACCACTGTCTTCTACTACTCTCACTTTCAAAGCATTTTCTGTCTTCTTCTTATAAAATATGTATATATACTATATGCATATTTTAATGGTTATGGACTACAATATTATACACTTTGTAATATTTGTTGATGGACTGAGGCCCAGGGAGAGTGAATTAATTACCTAGGCTTTCAAGGAAATTAATTGCAGAACCATAAATGCCAACTGTAGATTTTGATTCCTTGAAAGTCCTGAGTTTATGTATTCTTGAAATTATAGTAGAACTATATGCATTAGCCCATTTAATCAACATCAACATTTAATACCATTATGTCTTTATATAGTTACCGCAATAACTGTTTCCTTAGTCTGCTTAGTTCTGTACCATCCTAAATAAATTTACCTTGATCTGCCCTGATTTGCCTTCTTATAAAAATTCCCTTCATGCCTTCATCCTTTTCCTTAGTGCACTGGAATCTGATTCCAAACTCAACAATTCCTTGTTATCTTCAAGGTCACCTAGCAACTCCTTGCCAGTTACAGAGGCCCTTTATCAGTCTTCATATTAATTGATTCGGTATCATCTGAGATGACTGAGCGTTGTCATCTCCTCAGAATTCTTTACTCCTTCTTAGGGCCACCCTCAACTCCCCTGATACTCCCTGGGATGGCACAAAGTAAGACTCCTTTTTGTTAAGCAAGATTGGGAATTCACTATGGGACAGACATCATGGTAAACACTATACATGAGTAACTCAAGGGTCAGCCTTTTTGCCTTTCAAGAATCATATTCCTCTAATTTATTTTTGGGGAAATGTGTATGTGTCATGTTCTGTCTGTGCTGCTATCTGCTTCATTTTTGTCACCGGCACCTAAAATAATGTTAAATATGAAGACAGATAGTTCCCCCTTTGTGGGCTCCAAAATTTGTAAATCAGTTATTTCTAGATTTTAAAGAAAAATTTCTGTGGGAGGAAATGTGGAGAATGATAACCAGGTTCTTCTGATAGCACACAAAAGATAATTTCACCCATAGTAAAATTGATCCATGATAGTATAGATGTCTGTCAATCACTATTTATAACAATTTCTCTATGAAAACTCATTTACAAAGATTTGAAGGATATGTGGATGAGTATGTAGAGTTTATTTTTACATAGTAAGAAGTTGTCCTTCATTTCCTTTCTGTCTAGAAGCAAAAAAAAAATAAAAAATAAAGAGTTCTTGTGTTCCAAAGACAAGCTTCCTTCATGGCTCAAACAGTAAAGAATCTGCCTGTGATGCGGGAGACCTGGGTTCAATCCCTGGGTTGGGAAGATCCACTGGAGGAGGGCATGGCAACCCACTCCAGTATTCTTGCCTGGAGAATCCCATGGATAGAGGAACCTGGCAGACTGCAGCCCATGGGGTTGCAGAGTCAGACACAACTGAGGGATTAAGCACAGCATAAGGACAACTCCTTTCTTAAAGGAGAACTATGCAATGAAATTTAGATGGGAGGTTGAGTGTCCCCAGTCTTGGGACATTACTTAGAGGAAGAAAGCATGCAAGAAAGCCTTTGGGGATATGATAGTCTATTAGAGAAATCCCCATGCTGCAGGTTTTAAAGCCCCTATCTCCTCTGCCTCCAAATCCTTTCTTGTTATTCTTTGCTACCTTGATTGCCTGTCCTTTTAAACAATAATTCCAATTTTCCTCCTTGGGAGAGATTGAGAGCAGGAGGAGAAGGGGGCAACATAGGATGGGATAGTTGGATGGCATCACTGACTCAGTGGACATGAGTTTGAGTTTGAGCAAACTCGGAGATAGAGAAGGACAGGGAAGCCTTGAGTGCTGCAGTCCATGGGGTCCCAGGGAGTCATACATGACTTGGCAACTGAACAACAGCAACCAATTTTCCCCAAGCCTGGGATAAGTGTCTGATATTTAGAGCAGGAGAAGCAATTACTTGGTCATAGAATGGGCTTGGGATGTGAGAGAACCAGGGTTCCACATTGACCTTCTCTTCATCCAGTTTCTCCACTCCCTCATTCTTTACAAAGTGATGTGGACAAAAAATGGCATTCACTAAACAAGAGATGTTGTGACCATACGGCAATCAGCCATCACAGCCACAATTGACGGTGCAGGATGGAGAAAAACAAGATATTGACCCCAGATAGTTAAGATGCATTTCAAAAGAGTAATTTCAATAGCCCAGACTCTTGCATCTTTCCATACATAGAAAAATACTGAAATCACTAACCTAAGATGTCTGTTTCTGTAATTATCAATTATTGTTGTTGTTTAGTCATTAAGAAATGTACTACTCTTAGCGACCCCATAGACTGTAGCCCACCAGGCCCCTCTCTCCATGGGATTTTTCAGATAAGAATACTGGAGTGGGTAGCCATTTCCTTCTCCAGGGGATCTTCCTGACCCAGGATCAAACCTGCATCTCCAGCATTGGCAGGCAGATTCTTGACCACTGAGCCACCTGGGAAGCCCATAATTGTTGATGGCAGGGATCTTGTTATTTGACTACAGCTCTTTTTCCCATGTAAAACTCCCATGTATCCTGGCTCTTCCCTTACTTCTTTAGAACAGTCCCTCAGAGATATGGAAGGCTGATTCTCTGGGCTATAGTCCTCAGTAAGGTTTCCAAATAAAACGTAATTCTCAACTTTTAGGTTATGTATTTTTTTTCAGTTGACAGGGGTTATTCTTGCACATCAGCTTCTCTGGAGTCAGACTTTCAGTGTAGGTGGGCAGTTTAGGAGAGATTGTCAATGTCTGCAAAAATAGTTTGTCCCTGATCTGGAGTCTAATGAAATCCAGATTTCCCTTCATATATCATATATGTATTCTCCAATCATTACCATCATGTGAAGCTACCTGAAGGAGAATGGGCATCACTATTATTCAAAGCCATATAAATACCCATTCTTCTTCATATGATTTTGTGCCCTTTTACAACTTTTCCCCAAAGCCCAAATGTGAGGAGTTTTACCTGAACGTGTTGTGACTTGGATGTCCAATCATCAGCCCAGGTTAAGATTTTTATTCTTCAACATTCCCTTCAATATGAACTAACCATCTGCCTCCTTTCACATTTGGAACCATCTTAACTCTCATTTTTATTAGGTAATCATAAAATACCCAGGATCTTGTCCAATATATAATTTGTTTTGGGGCTTCTTTGTCTTCTACTGATTAAAGTCAGAAGCTACTGGTCTCAGTGATATTCTCTTAGCATTGTTCTAACACCTAGTACACATATTCTTTGTTCATTAAATCACAACCCTCTGTGGCTGAACTTGCTCAAAGAACAAAACAAATGCTTCATCTGATTATGGCCCATTGATTTCTTAGCTAGTATAAGATTTAAAAGACATTTTAAAAATCACATGTTTTGTCTTTGTTTATCAAACTTGAAAATTAATTTCAGCATTGCATTTCATTTAATCTTCTGTCCTCTGTAAAAATATCAACAAATAACACTGGAAGACAGCTTTTCTTGGGTTTATTTATTGGATTATCTTGAATAGCCCCATTTTCTTATTTATTTTTAGGGCTCTAGCGCAGTCAAATCATCATTAATTAAAATGTGCAAGGCACTCACAGAAAGCATAAATAAAACAGAGTGGAGAAGGCAGCCTCAACTTGGTATTTTGCAGGGTGGGTTAGCTTAAAAGGAAAGGCATGTTCTCTATCTTGAAAATCAGAAAAGAGATGCTTTTTCTACTTCATCAAAAGCAAGGAAATATGAAGCCACCACTTTTCCAAGAGAAAGGCCTTTTTTTCAAGCCCCTCTCTGGGTGAACTTTATGACGAAATGAAAGATAATCCTCTGCCATCTGTCACTGAAACCCAGTCTACATTCTAAATCTAAGCTTCAGAGCAAAGAGAAAGTAAAAGAAATTGAGAGACATAAATGTTCTAGGAGCTATTTCACAACAAGTTTATTTCTCATTTGTCTTCCTGAGAAGGATTTCAAGATTGGAACATTTAATAGACCTCTCACTGACAGCTGATGGGAAGATTAGTGATCAAAGGTTGAAGATATTTGGAAAAGGAATATGTTCTGCTGTGGGACTGATGGGAAAATGAGGAGGAGAGAGAACTCAGGTCTCGGAATGGAAACTGACTAAGTTAAAAGCCCAAGAAGAGCTACTGTGGAGGAAGCAGAACAATGGATTCCACCTCCTCTTGGAGACAGCATCCTGCATCCATTCAGGGAAAGGCAGGCGGCCCTTCAGAGAAATGTGTAGTAGCCAAGTGGCTCTCCTGAGAAAGCCAATTGCAAGAGGCTTCTCACACATGAGGGATTCAGCTCCATCTGAGGAGAGCAACTATTTGTCAGTGAAACAAACCATGGAAGGAAGTCATGGCCTTTGTGAAGAACAAGGCATTTGAAACATGATTCCTCTGGTTCTGTCAGAATCAGTTACCAGAAATTCATTTCATGGGTGTATATTTTTCTAGCCTCAGTGAATCCAGGCCCTTCCACAGAATTTCAGTCGAGAAATGGAACTGTGGAGAATTTTGTCTTTTTAATTCATAGACTCGTTATGAGGTCAGTGAAACTATTGATCCCACTTACATGAATTTACCACCCACTGCGCTTCTCCCCGCCTTCCTCTCCCAAAGCTTACTGATTCATTCCAGAAAGAAAGATGTAGGCACTACCAGATTACATACTTAAATTTGAACTGACCTACAGTTAAGCTTGAAGCAAAATGAAAGACTCTTCTTGCTGGTAGATAGTGCAGGAAAGTCTAGACAGAGATGTCTGTGACCAGGAAGAATGCCACAGATGATCCTTAAGACTAGCAAATATTCCAAGTGGGAAAGCTTCACTGAAGAGGATTAATGGCTGAACCTCTAACTTCTGCAAGTTCTAACTATGTCCTTCTATTTTTGAGGAAATGAGCCCCGAATAATAGTCCTTCTCCTCTTTCGGATTAAAAGACACTTGCTCCTTGGAAGAAAACCTATGATAAACCTAGACAGCAAATTAAAAAGCAAAGATATCACTTTGGCAACAAAGGTCCGTCTAGTCAAATCTATGGTTTTTCCAGTAGTCATGTACAGATGAGAGTTGGACCATAAAGAAAGCTGAGCGCTGAAGAATTGCTGCTTTCCAGTTGTGGTGCTGGAGAAGACTTTTGAGAGTCTCTTGGACAGCAAGGAGATCAAACCAGCCTATCCTAAAGGAAATCAGTCCTGAATATTCATTGGAAGGACTGATGCTGAAGCTCCAATACTTTGGCCACCTGATGCAAAAAGCTGACTCATTGGAAAAGATCCTGATGCTGGGAAAGATTGAAGGCAGGAGGAGAAGGAGGTAACAGAGGATGAGATGGTTGGAGGCCATGATTGACTCAATGGACATGAGTTTGAGCAAACTCTGGAAGATAGTGAAGGACAGGGAAGCCTGGTGTGCTGCAGTCCATGGAGTCGCAAAGAATCAGACACGACTGAGAGAATGAACACCAACAACCTCTTCCAGAGTCCCCATTTATTAAAGCTGGAAAGAAGGTGAATACAACCTAAAGTAGACCTTCCATTTTACAGGTGTCCAGAGGTAAAATAATCTGTCTGTGGTCACAGAACTGCTTCACAGACCCAGAAGCACCCTGTGATTTTTCTTGAGACCCAGTTCACTTCTGTCCTTTGATGGAAGATTCTCTCCTTGACCAAACTCTAGTCAAGCTTCTGTGCACTCACTTCTCAAATAGGCCTTTACTCTTGGGCTTCTGTGATTGTCTCTACATTGTCCAGTTTTAATAAGAAATCCTAAATCATTTTAACCAGAATCTCACACTCTGATTGTTCTAGCCTGCCTTTCAGCAAGAATCCCGTTGGGCTGGTTTAACCAGAATCCTCCCTTACTCCTTCCTCTTACTCATTTCTATTCACTGACTTCCCCCACCCCCAACTTACTGTTGCTAGATTACAAATTCCCACTTTTCCTTGCTGTACTTTGAGTTGAATCCATTGCAGTGGTCCCTATATCTATCATAATGGTCCTGAGTTAAGTTGGCCTTACCATTCTTTGACAAGTGTCATGAATAATTTTTTTCTCCATCACTGGTCTGGGGAACCATTTATTTTCCAATCACCATGAAGGGAGGTGGAGGATATAGATTCTCTCCATTCTTTATTCTTACAATTACAAAGGATGGGGAAAGAGGACTAAAACATTTAACTAAAAATTAAGTAAGAATTTTAGATTTCTATCAAAAATATATCTTGATTATTGACTAAAAGTTTTCTTTCTTTTTAATAAAATTCTTTCTTGGGACTTCCCTGGTGGTGCAGTGGCTAAGACTCCTCCTTGCTCCTAATACAAAGGGCCAGGGTTCAATCTGTGGTTGGGGAACTAGATCCCACATGCTGAAACTATGAGTTCAAATGACACAACTAAAGATACTGCGTGCTGCAACTAAACAAAAAAATTTTTTTAATTAAAAAAAAATCCTTTATTTCTAGAGGATGGCTAGATGACATAGAAACATTCAGAGGGTCTGCTCCTGATTCCACTCCAATGATTCACATTATTTTTACTCCCATCTTTCACTGCCCCCTGAAATTTCTCAATTCTGGCAATGTTACTTTGAATGCTAAGGACATGCTAATTAATTTTTTAATTCTTGTACACAATAGCAAAGTATTATTAAATCTATAATTTAAAAACTTCACCAATCTGTTTAAAGAGAAAAAAGGTAGACTGAATTATATACTATTTTGAAAGAAATTAACAAAGCAGCAACAAATGCATTTATGAATTTAAAAAAATTAGTTGGGGGGGCCTGGATAAGAAAGAGCTGTAATCAGCATAGGAGTTATTTTTTTATTTTCCCAAAGGAATTTGCAAAATTTGTTTGCAAATGGAGCATAGTCTTTGAAGCCTTTGTCACACTATTGTCATACCTAGTAGACACAAACCATTCTTACCTCCACCAACTTTGGACTCACACTTCGAATCATTTACTGAGCTCTAAAGAAGTGTCTTCCATTTCAAGAATATGAAAATGAGGTTATATTTTTATCAGTAAGCAACTTATTGAAGCATTGACAATGAAAATGTATATAAAACAATCATTTGCTAAATGCATCAACCCCTTGGGAGCTCTAATTAACAGTTATGTTGATCTAGATGCAAAAGCTTTCCATTTGTTGTCATTTCCAAAAGTCTTGTCAAAGTTGTCATCAGACTGAAGGTCTGACTCATTTTTAGATTATCTGAGCTGGCTGTTCAGATCTGTCAGTTATAATTGTTCTTCCTCTTCTCTAGTCATTTTGGTTAAAATTCCCCTGTCTGCACAGCCCACTAAACCTCCTCCCCCAGTTGTCCCAATAGTCACAAATGGATTTAATATTTGCCAAGACATCCAGTTGTAAACTCTCCTACTACATTCTAGGTCTGCTGCTGCTGCTAAGTTGCTTCAGTCGTGTCTTGGTTAGTAGCTGCTGCTCTGGATCAGTCTAGAATGCAGCAATTTTCCATCTTTTAAAGAATATTTTATAAATTTGTGAGTTTTCTTCTAGATAATTTATTTTCTGTGTATAGACAGACTAGAGAGCTCTTCAAGAAAATTAGAGATATCAAGGGACTATTTCATGCAAAGGTTGGCACAATAAAGGACAGAAATGGTATGGACCTAACAGAAGCAGAAAATATTAGGAAGAGGTAGCAAGGAAACACACAAGAACTATACAAAAAAGATCTTCATGACCCAGATAACCACGATGGTGTGATTACTCACCTAAAGCCAGACATCCTAGAATGCAAAGTGAAGTGTACCTTAGGAAGCATTACTACGAACAAAGCTAGTGGAGGTGATGGAATTCCAGTTGAGCTATTTCAAATCCTAAAAGGTGATGCTGTGTAAGTGCTGCCAGCAAATTTGGAAAACTCAGCAGTGGCCACAGAACTGGAAAAGGTCAGTTTTCATTCCAATCCTAAAGAAAGGCAATGCCAAACAGTGTTCAAACTATCGCACAATTGTACTCATCTCACACGCTAGCAAAGTAATGTTCAAAATTCTCCAAGCCAGGCTTCAACAGTATATGAACTGTGAACTTCCAGATGTTGAAGCTGGATTTAGAAAAGGCAGAGAAACCAGAGATCAAATTGCCAACATCTACTGGATCATTGAAAAAGCAAGAGAGTTCCAGAAAAACATCTACTTCAGGTATATTGACTATGCCAAAGCCTTTGACTGTGTGGATCACAACCAACTGTGGAAAATTTTTAAAGAGATGGGAATACCAGACCACCTAACCTGCCTTCTGAGAAATCTGTATTTGGATCAAGAAGTCACACTTAGAACTGGACATGGAACAACAGAGTGGTTCCAAATTGGCGATGGCGTATGTCAAGGCTGCATATTGTCATTCTGCTTATTTAACTTCTATGCAGAGTACATCATGCAAAATGCCGGGCTGGATGAAGCATAAGCTAGAATCAAGATTGCCAGGAGAAATTTCAGTAACCTCAAATACAAAGATGACACCACCCTTATGGCAGAAAGCAAAGAAGAACTAAAGAGCCTCTTGATGAAAGTGAAAGAGGAGAGTGAAAAAGTTGGCTTAAAGTTCAACATTCAGAAAACTAAGATCATGGCATCTGATCCCATCACTTCATGGCAAATAGATGGGAAAACAGTGGAAACAGTGAGAGACTTTATTTTTTTTTGGCTCCAAAGTCACTGCAGATGGTGACTGCAGCCATGAAATTAAAGATCCTTGCTCCTTAGAAGGAAAGCTATGACCAACCTGGACAGCTTATTAAAATGCAGAGACACTACTTTGCCAACAAAGGTCTGTCTAGTCAAAGCTATGGTTTTTCCAGTAGTCATGTATGGATGTGAGAGTTGGACTATAAAGAAAGCTGAGCACTGAAGAATTGATGCTTTTGAACTCTGGTGTTGGAGAAGATGCTTGAGAGTCCCTTGGACAGCAAGGAGATCCAACCAGTCCATCCTAAAGGAGATGAGTCCTGAATATTCATTGGAAGGACTGATGCTGAAGCTGAAACTCTAATACTTTGGCCACCTGATGAGAAGAACTGACTCACTAGAAAAGACCTTCATGCTGGGAAAGATTCGAGTCGGGAAGAGAGGATGATATGATTGGGTGGCATCACCAATGCAATGGACATGAGTATGAGTAAGCTCCAGGAGTTGATGATGGACAGGGAAAGCCTCGCGTGCTGTAGTACATGGGGTTGCAAAGAGTCAAACATGACTGAGCAACTGAACTGAATTGAATTGAACCTTTTCATAAATAAAATAACCAATAACTCCCTGGTGGATATTGCAGGTTGTTTTGGGAACTTTATAAGCTAGTTTCCAAAATAGTGCTAGAGAGCACTATCACTATCTTGTCCTCTAACGTAATTATGTTCCAGGACTTCCCTGGTGCTAATGCAGGGGCCGTGGGTTTGATCTCTGGTCTGGGAATGTTCCATATGCCTCAGAGCAACTAAACCCTGTGTGCTGGAACTCCTGAGCCTGCATGCTGCAACTATTTAAGTCCATGCACCTAGGGCCTGTGCTCCACAACAAGAGAAGCCTGTGCATTGCAAGGAAGAGTAGCCCTCCCTCACTGCAACTAGAGAAAGTCTGTACACAGGAACAAAGACCCAGCACAACCAAAAATTAAATAAATATGTTCTATTACCTATTTAATGAGAAAGGGCATGACACGGGAGGCATTCACTGTTTTCTGCATTTGTTGTTGCTGCTTATTTTTCTGTTCCTTTTAAGTAGTTAAAAATTATAAGATGCCAAATAATGAATTTTCATTACACATAGTATGAAAGCTGGAAAAAATTATACATACTAGCTCTTGAAGACTGATTCCTGCTAAAAAGAAAAACAAACATCACAATAAACAATGCTAGAAATATAAAGATAAATTCATCTCAGTCAGTCCTTGTATTCAAAGAGCTTTAAGTGCATCAGACTTTTCTTTGAGTTAGATGGTGTTACAAACTTGCATGAGCCAGAGTTGCCTTGGCGAGCTGAGCCATGAGGCACCCGTACAACTTCGTTCATTACTCTTGTCCCACTGGGGTAAGTCCAGGCAGCCCTCCTCCATCTGGTAACTGTGCTACTGGAAAATGTGGCCCAAAGTCATCCTAACAGGGAAAGAGGAGGAAGGAGGCTTAAGCGGAATGTTTAAGGGCTAAATTTAGAAGTGGCTTACTTCGGTTCTGCTTGGTTTGTTGGTCAGATTGTGACACACGTCTAACTGCAAGGAACCTTGAGAACAAGTGTTTTCCCGTGTGCTAGGGAAGAGGAACTGGGATGGTGAGCAGGCAGCACGTTTGCTACCATGTAGCCAGAGATCATTTTCTTCTGAATCCTTCAAAATATGTATCAACATTGAAAATAAATGCCAATATTTTTCACAACCAGAAGGAAATGAAAGATTTTAGAATCATCATGATAATCTCAAAAAGAGTTATTGGTTTTTTTAATGAATCTGTCATGTCAAGGAAACTGTATATTAATATAATTTTTATCTGTGGGAAGATTGTTAATAAAGTCTTGATAAATAATATTCATGTAAAAATCATATCTGGAGCATAGTCAATATAATTGTTTTTTCTGCATTATAATAGTTAAAGCAAGACTCCTTGGAAAGTTATTCTAATCCTTGAAAATTTATTCTTAGTCATGTCTTTTATGGAGTGGGTTGAATTATGCCTCCCCAAAAGACACATTTATGTCCTAATCCTTGGAACCTGCTAATGTGATCTTATTCGGAAGATCAAGTTAAAAAAAGGTCATATTGGGTTAGGATGGGCTCTACATCCAATGACTGTCATCTCTGTAAGAGAAAAGAGAGAGAAATTTGGACACATAGCAAGAAAAAAGGCCATGTGAAGTCAGAGTAAGACTGGAGTGATTCAAGTCAGGGAATGTCAAGGATTGCTGACAACTATCAGAAGCCAAGGAGAAGCATGGGTTGGATTCTCCTTCAGAGCCTCCATAAGGAACCAATCTTGCTGACACCTCAGTTTCAGACTTGTAGCCTCAAGAACTGTGACAGAATACATTTCTATTGTTTGAAGGCACCAAACCTGCGGTAATTTGCTATGGTAGCCCTAGGAAACTTTGTACACTTGATTTGCAAAGAACTTAATCTTTAGGAGAGAGGTACCATCTTTGGGTTCCTACTGTGTACAGGCACTTAGACATTGGTGATACAAAGGTAGGTATAAGGAACTTGCAAATTAGTGGAGGCGAAAAACATGTAAATAGATGTTGGGGAGCATTTGGCAGGAGGTTCCTGTATGCTGTTTTTTAATGTGTCATGATTCCTATGTTCCTTATTAATCCTTGAATATTCAAGGATTAAGAGGAGCCTGGCAAGCCACTCCTGGAGACTGAGGAATGCATGCATTTCCTTCAAAGTAACTATTTACAACCCTCTCTTTCTTTGAGATGGGTTCTAGCCTTATGTTTCCTGGATAATTTGTAAGATTTTTGATCCTTATCTTTGCTACCTTGTAAGTCAGTATATATACCACACTATGTTGAATAAAACACTCTTTGTTCCATCAGAGCTTGGCCCCCCGTATCTTTCTTCATTTCTCTCTCTCCCTCTATCTCTCTCCTTCAGGCTAATTCTCTGGAAGGCAGGGGCTCTGAGTGCTTACTTTCTCGCTTGGGCTTTGAAGACCTCCTTGAGAGGGCGCTCTGTGCCTACGTAAGCGATGCAAATCCTTTGTCTTAGGATTTTATTGGTTTCCTGCATAAACCAGGGAATATCAGCTTCTTTCCTCTACTTTCTTATCGTCGTCTCCATACCACCAGGTTCTGGTCCATTAAAGGACCTCAACAAATAGACATTTGAATTCAACTGTGGGAAAACATTTTTGTATTTCAGAATCTTCAGCTAAAAAAAGAGAAAAATATTAAAAATTATGTTTTACATTGTCACCTCTTATTCTTCCTCCAATATTTAAAGCATCCAGTTAATTTCAACAGATGTCTAGGCTTAATGGTGCTTTTATATGACATGAAATATATTACTGATACTCTACAATGCTATGATATCCCATTTGCTTATCCTTTGGTCATTAGGAAAAATATTATTTATGTTTTGGTGTTTGTTAAGACATGTTTTAAAATTTTGCTACAAGCTGAAAAGTGTACAGCAATATGTAATTCTTGGAAATCATTTCATATCAGAAAAACAAGGGCCAGTGAAAATCAGTTTTTCATGAAGCAGATTGATTTTGATGCCAAACGAAATAGTTTTGTGTTTGACATGCAATGTCCAACTTGGAATACCAACAACTAGAAACCATTTTATGAGGAAAAGCAAGTGTCAGCAAACCCCTGTATGCTGGGAAGTAGTCATATAAATAATGGTACTGATAATTGCGTGACTGCTTTTGGAATTATCCTTCGTATTATATCTGCTAAAATGTGAGACCAAATCATTGTCAGTTCATTACTGAAGAACCACTGTGATACTATACTGGGGTCCTGACTCCATGAATGTGTTACTCATGGCTTTTTAAGGTTTTATTATTGACCTAACTTTGCTACAGAAGTGATTAACTACTGTTTTCAAATCCTAGGATTCTCTAATGGACCAAATAAAATGAATTCAACAAATTTCATTGGCTCAATTTTGACAGTACAGGTAGAAAATGTCACATTAAATTTGTCATGTTCAAATATTTATACACTGTCATACAGCTCCCTAAGCGAGAAAAGATAAAGAGGAATTTTTAAACAAGTCAGCTCTGGTTTGGCACATAAAAGTCAAATCTAGTTCAACTCAATTCATGGGAGTATAGTATATACTGGTATACCTGCCAGTCAGCTACAGATAATCTACAACAGGTTACAATGAAGTTCATTTGCAGTCCATGTATCACAGGTCACCAAGGAAGTGCTGTAAACCTAAATTACAAGATGGCCTAGCACATAGCAGATACTTAGGTCAAAAAATACCAAGAAAACAAAACTGCCTAATAGCTCATTTCTACCTTCTCTCAGGAGGTCCCCAAAGTCGTTATACTTCTCATCTCAAGGAGAACTCTATTGGCTCCTATATGGTCACTCTGCCTACTCTGTCTGCACTTGACATTATGTAAACCACTTCCTAAATTCTGCTGCTCTTTGCAGGAAGAGCCTTAGAATCTTTCTAAATACCTTGCACAAGATACCTTATATCTTCCCCAGACCCCCATAAATCCATCCATCTTGGGCTACAGCTGATGACCTATTTTTTTTTTTTTTTTCTGGATTGCAGCCATTCTGACTGGTATAAAGTGGTACCTCATTGTGGTTTTGATTTGCATTTCTCTGATAATGAGTGATGTTGAGCATCTTTTCATGTGTTTGTTAGCCATTTTTATGTCTTCTTTGGAGAAATGTCTGTTAAGTTCTTTGGCCCACTTTTTGATTGGGTTGTTTATTTTTCTAGAATGGAGCTGCAGGAGTTGCTTGTATATTTTTGAGATTAATTGTTTGTCCGTTGCTTCATTGACTATTATTTTCTCCCATTCTGAAGGCTGTCTTTTCACCTTGTTTATAGTTTCCTTTGTTGTGCAGAAGCTTTTAATTTTAATTAGGTCCCATTTGTTTATTCGTGCTTTTATTTCCGATATTCTGGGAGGTGGGTCATAGAGGATCCTGCTTTGGTTTACATCGGAGAGTGTTTTGCCTATGTAATCCTCCAGGAGTTTTAGTTTCTGGTCTTATGATTAGATCTTTGATCCATTTTGAGTTTATTTTTGTGTGTGGTGTTAGAAAGTGTTCTAGTTTCATTCTTTTACAAGTGGCTGTCCAGTTTTCCCAGCACCACTTGTTAAAGAGGTTGTCTTTTCTCCATTGTATATTTTTGCCTCCTTTGTCAAAGATAAGGTGTCCACAGGTGTGTGGATTTATCTCTGGGCTTTCTATTCTGTTCCACTGATCTATATTTCTGTCTTTGTGCCAGTACCATACTGTCTTAATGACTGTGGATTTGTAGTATAGCCTAAAGTCAGGTAGGTTGATTCCTCCAGTTCCATTCTTCTTTCTCAAGATTGCTTTGGCTATAAGAGGTTTTTTGTATTTCCATACAAATTGTGAAATTATTTGTTCTAATTCTCTGAAAAAGACCTCTGGTAGCTTGATAGGAATTGCATTGAATCTATAGATTGCTTTGGGTAGTATACTCATTTTCACTATATTGATTCTTCCAATCCACGAACACAGCACATTTCTCCATCTATTTGTGTCCTCTTTGATTTCTTTCATCAGTGTTTTATAGTTTTCTATATATAAGTCTTTTGTTTCTTCCGGTAGAAATACTCCTAAGTATTTTATTCTTTTTGTTTTGATGGTGAATGGAATTGTTTCCTTAATTTCTCTTTCTGTTTTCTCATTGTTAGTGTATAGGAATGCCAGGGATTTCTGTGTGTTGATTTTGTATCCTGAAACTTTACTATATTCACTGATTAGCTCTAGTAATTTCCTGGTAGAGTCTTTAGGGTTTTATTCTTGCAACACAGGTAACCTGACTTAGACTAAGTATCAATCCGAGGGGTTTCACTACCAGAATTCATCTCAACTGTTATATTAATAGCACTTTCTCTTCCACAGAAGGGAGATAAACCATTCTGCTTTTATAATAGTCATTGAGAGCTCAGCGTTGATGTCTCCTCCACTCCTTTCCAGCTCTGATCTTGCTTAACTTGGTTGAGATAATTCGGTTGGATGAGGGGAGGCAGAGTGAAGGTGCAATAGCAAAAAAGGGTGCAAATATTTTTAAGCATCAGCATCAGTTCTGTGCTAAATGCTGTGCTCACCTCTTTAGATTTTGTTTCATTTAATTGGGAAAACAATCCCATAAAGTTGTCTTGTTAGGCCCACTTTCCCATTGAAAGAAACAAGGGTTAAATAACATGCTCCAAATCGTACTGCAGTTAAGAACTGAAGCAACGACTTGAGTATAATTTCAAGGTCCTTGATATTTTTCCACTATGTTCCTCTTTGAGACACATTAAAGATGCCCAGCCTCTTCAGTTAAGATCACTTCTACCTCACTCCAGCCCTAGGGCCCTTCCTCTGTTCCTGAGAAGATCATGAGGCACACTTCTTTGAATGATTCTGTCCCATCTTTCTTGGAACCAAAAACTCAATCTAGTAACCCTTCTGTATTTCCTTAGTATATTGTCACGTGATCCTGGATTGCATTTAGAGAGATGAAGTCAAGACCTTGGTAATGACTGCATATTCATATCTACCTTTTGATTATGTAGTTATACTTACAAAATGGGTATATACTGTTTTGATAATGCTTTTGAATAAGATTCTGAAGTTGTGCCAGGGAGCACTGACAGTAGGTATGCTGGGAGCTGTCTGATTTCCTTGTCTTGGATTCTTACTAGAAACCTTTCTCAAGAATTCACACAATGAAGAGGAAAAATATCAATGAAACCTTTATTTCCACTGCCATTCCTTAACTCTTCTCCAGGCCTGGGGAAGGGCAACCACATCTTTTCTTTTTTTTAAAGTGAAGTGAAGTCGCTCAGTTGTGTCCGACTCTGCGGCCCCATGGACTGTAGCCTACCAGACTCCTCAGTCCATGGAATTTTCCAGGCAAGAGTACTGGAGTGGATTACCATTTCCTTCTTCAGGGGATCTTCCCAACCCAGGGATGGAACCTAGGTCTCCTGCATTGCAGGCAGATGCTTTACTGTCTGAGCCACCTAACCGCAGCTTTAAATAGCCCTCCCTCAAGGCTGGTTGGCAAATAAAGTGTTATCAGTGCACAAGTAAGGTAAAGTAAAAGTGAGTAAGGTAAATGTCAGGTAAAAAGGATGGTGTACTCAGGCAGAGAAGTTGTAGAAAATCCAGCTTCTCTGGTGGGTACAGACAGTGCAATGGTAAAGAACCCACCTGCCAATGGAGGAGACACTGGTTTGATCCCTAGATCGGGAAGATCCCCTGGAGTAGGAAATGGCAACCCACTCCATTATTCTTGCCTGGAAAAATCCCATGGACAGAGAAGCCTGGCAGGCTACAGTCCATGGAGTCACAAAGAGTCAGACATGACTAAGCACACACATACCCAAACAGAGAAGTTGTAGAAAAGCAGCAAGTGCCACCAATGAATTTTAAAGTGAGATTGGTAGACAGGTATCAAAGCCTTTAAAGCATAGGCATTTAATGAGTTTTCTTGCTGAGTTTCACAGAACTCCAAAGACAATGTGATTAAGTTGTTACTCTCAGGAAGGATTTTCCAGGTGGAATGTCTGAGCCACATGTTGAGGAACCATGGGATTACAACCAAAATGGATCTGCTTTTACCTTAGTATTTTGCAAATACTCTAGTATGGTATTAGAAATCATGGATAGAAAATACAAGAGTTCTAAAAGAGGCCACATGTGCCAGTGCTTTAAAGTGGGGATGATAATAGAAACAGAAAGCTCCATTTGCAATAGCTCAGTGAGAGAGACACTGAACTGTTTAAGCTCACCCCTATTTATACACCATGGGTTATTTTGTGGGAGAGGAGACATATATTCTAAACAGTGTTTTCCAAATCTGATTGAATAAAATCATGTAGGGGAGAGCTGTCAAAAATAGAGATTCTCCCATATATTCTAATTTACAAAAAAATGAGACCTAAATATGGGTTTTTGCTGTTGTTGTTTGACTTTGGTGATCCACAGGTTTAGGAATAACTGTGGTAAAAGATTTAGGCTATCTTGCTACTCTTAGGCATGATTTAGGCAAATCTCATCCATCTTCTGGGTCTAAATCAATGGACTAGGAAAGAAGCATTAGAAGAGTTTCAAAGATTGATTCTAAGACATTCTTCCAGCAATAACAGGCTGGGATATGGATTCAGGGAGATAATACACACAAGAAGAGGAATCACTCAGTAATAAAGTGCTGTTGTCCTGAGTAACTTTCAACTTCTTTACTATTTTAGCCTGGAAAATAATAGCATAAAGATGCTTTAGTTTCTTTCCAGCACACATTACAATTTCAGGCAATGCTGTGAGAGGACAGTAGGACTTAAAAGGTTAAGCCAATCACTATGTTAAGATAACTTGCGTGAAACTCTAATTTCTTGGCTTCCAAGAATGTGTATCATGCAAAGCACGATGTCATAAGGCCCTGGACTGGTTTTGAGAAGAGCAGGACAGGGGTATCAGGGAAAAGCAAACTTAAAGTGGCAAAGCAAGATTATTTCCTAGAAGACTGGAGAACTGTATGTGACTAATTCATGAATGGATGTGAGAGTTGGACTATAAAGAAAGCTGAGTGCTGAAGAATTGATGCTTTTGAACTGTGGTATTGGAGAAGACTCTTCAGAGTCCCTTGGATTGCAAGGAGATCCAACCAGTCCATCCTAAAGGAAATCAGTCCTGAATATTCATTGGAAGAACTGATGCTGAAGCTGAAACTCCAATACTTTGGCCACCTGATGCGAAGAACTGACTCACTGGAAAAAACTCTGATGCTGGGAAAGATAGAAGGTAGGAGGAGAAGGGGGCGACAGAGGATGAGATGGTTGGATGGCATCAGTGACTCAATGGACATGAATTTGAGTAAACTCCGGGAGCTGGCAATGGACAGGGAGGTCTGGCGTGCTGCAGTCCATGGGGTCGCAGAGTTGGACGTGACTGAGAGACTAAACTGAATTGAATTCATTTCGTCTTTTAGCCCATGGAGTCATTGTTACTGCCTCTTACATGAGAAAAGGTTCTGTTTTTCTTTGAATATTGTCTGAACAAGGTGGATTTATTTCTGGCTTGTATAATAGCGAGTTCCCTCTTAAAATACTCAAGGTTCTTACCAGGAAAGCTGTTTAGATCCTGAGTCATCTTTGAGTCATGGATCAATTTGAAAATTCTGCCAAGAAACACAGACTCCAGACTTTGCATGCAGTTCCAGGGACATGTGTATCTTAGCTTAAGAACTGTCAGTGGGGTTTTCTTTCCATTCCACCAAATGAATTTTAGTTGATTGCAAAATGACTGTTACCTTGCAAAGATCAGAATCTGGCCTTAAATATAGCTATTTAAGTATAGCTATGAAACACTGAATCTGTCTCAAGCACTTAAAATGTGCTTGACATTATTGTTATAGTCAATCTCACTTTAATCTTTAAAGTTTGCACAGGTGAAGGTACTCAAGATACTTAAGATTAACTAACTTTTCCAGAGTGGCACTTTCTCAGTCACAAACCTGAACTGACTTTAAAGCTATTATCTAACCACTATCTACTCCAGTTTTACCACCTTGGAATGAAAAATTTACTTTCCACTTACAACAGTAACAAACTTTTAAGTAATGATATATATTGAATGATACCCAACATTAATTCTAACCACTCATCCTTCTAAAATTCAAACATATAGTCTCAGTTATAGAATCAACATGGCCGATGTGGTAATTGAGATCACTCTTACCTAATATAGTACATCATAAGCTTCTTGAAAACAGAAACGATGTATGCTTCACTATTCCTGCTCACACAGCATGTCTCAGACATAGGGAGTAGCTCAGTGTCAAACGTAATTTATTGGCTCCTCTCAGTTCTCAGTAAAGGATGACATAGCTTCCCAGATAAAACCTATGAGAACCCTTTTGTAACAACTTTAATAGGTCTGTTTTATTTGGTTTCTACTACATGTCATACATCCAGCTCATTGTAAAAGCAGCCATTGGTCCTTAAGCTTTACAATACATGAACAAGGTAACTTTGCTGCAAAGTTTGAAATGCTTGATTCAGTACTAAATATTACGTTCAACACAATATGGGGGTCTTTCCATCAGTTGTGCATCACTGGGCAGATTTGATCATTGGTTACCTATAGTACTAGGATCCTTTTCCTTAAAGAGTCTAGAAAATTCTTGGTCCCAATTAACCAACTAAAAAGTGCTGCTCTTCATCAACTTTAAAAGCCTCACCTTCTTTTAATCAAAAACCCAAATTAACATGCCCATCTCTTGACTGCTAAAGACCCATGCATGAGTATGAATGCACATCTTGATGCCTGGTGCCTGCATTTTAACAGGTGTTATCACTTTGATAAATTTCAGAAGTCTCATGTTTCTGTCACCTGATACATAATCTAACCACTGAAAAAACTGGTTATCTCAAATATTCAGTCTCATTTTCATGCCAACCAAATAAGCCACAGAATAGCTAGTAATGAAAAGTATTCAAACATGGATAATTTTAGCAGCCACTTAAATAACATAGATGCTAGAGGCTAATGGGTAGGGGACCATACTTACTATCCATATTCAAAAAATTTTAAGTATAATTTTTACAGAATCACATTGACAGCAGTATTTAATGTAAGACATTAGAAGCCAATTATTTTTAGTACGTGGGTGATATTTCTAAGCACATGTGGTATGTCTAGGGGAGGAATACCTTAATTTTAAACATCACTCTAGTAAGGAAGTACTTTTCTCATAGATGTGGACATGGACCCAACACATCAGGGTTTGTAAGTTTTTTTTTAAAGAAATGCTTAAAGAAAACCTAAACCATATTTGATTGGTATTCTAATTTGCATGTTTGAATGCATTTTTAGTAATGAGGAAGGGACAAGAGAACAGAAGCTTTTAACATAGTAAGAATTAGCTATTATTTTTTCATTTGCTGTGGGTTATACACACAAATTACTCAAGATGCTGATGTTTCAGTTGAGCCCATCTATGCTAGTTTGTTCATATTTTTCTGGCTGATTGCTAACTCTGAGAGAATAAGTGCTCTGCTCAAGTAATTGCTGTTTTGTAAACAGTTTTTGCATTCAACTAAAATTTAAGAAATATGTTAGAAAGATTTCTTATTCATTTCTGAGTAGATTAATAGTTTACCCTAATTCCTGAATACCCTCTTCCAACATAAGAGAAGACTCTACACATGGAGATCACCAGATGGTCAATATCGAAATCAGACTGATTATATTCTTTGCAAACAATAGATGGAGCTCTATGCAGTCAGCAAAAAGACAGGGAGCTGACTATGGCTCAGATCATGAACTCCTTATTGCCAAATTCAGACTTAAAGAAAGTAGGGAAAACCACTAGACCATTCAAGTATGACCTACATCAAATCCTTTACGATTATACAGTGAAAGTGAGAAAGAGACTTAAGGGAATAGATCTGATAGACAAAGTGCCTGATGAACTATGGACAGGGGTTCATGACACTATACAGTAGACAGGGATCAAGACCATCCCCAAGAAAAAGAAATGCAAAAAAGCAAAATGGCTGTCTGAGGAGGCCTTACAAACAGCTGTGAAAAGAAAAATGAAAAAGCAAAGGAGAAAAGGAAAGATACACACATTTGATGGCAGAGTTCCAAAGAACAGCAAGGAAAGATAAGAAAGCCTTCCTCAGTGATTAGTGCAAAGAAATAAAGGAAAACGAAAGAATGGGAAAAACTAGAGATCTCAAGAAAATTAAAGATACCAAGGGAACATTTCATTCAAAGATGGGCTCAATAAAGGACAGAAATGGTATGGAGCTAACAGAAGCAGAAGATATTAAGAGGTGGCAAGAATACACAGAACTATACAAAAAAGATCTTCATGACCCAGATAATCATGATGGTGTGATCACTCACCTAGAGCCAGACATCCTGGAATGTCAAGTGGGCCTTGGAAAGCATTACTATGAACAAAGCTGGTGGAGGTGATGGAATTCCAGTTGAGCTATTTCAAATCCTGAAAGATGCTGCTGTGAAAGTGCTGCACTCAATATGTCAGCAAATTTGGAAAACTCAGCAATGGCCACAGGACTGGAAAAGGTGAGTTTTCATTCCAATCCTAAAGAAAGGCAATGCCAAAGAATGTTGGAACTAGGGCACAATTGCACTCATCTCACACGCTAGTAAAGTAATGCTCAAAATTCTCAAAGCCAGGCTTCAGCAATACGTGAACTGTGAACTTCCAGATGTTCATGCTGCTTTTAGAAAAGGTAGAGGAATCAGAGATCAAATTGCCAACATCTGCTGGATCATCAAAAAAGAGAGTTCCAGAAAAACATCTATTACTGCTTTATTGATTATGCCAAAGTCTTTGTGTGGATCATTATAAACCGTGGAAAATTCTGAAAGAGATGGGAATACCAGACCACCTGACCTGTCTCTTGAGAAACCTGTACGCAGGTCAGGAAGCAAGTTAGAACTGGACACGGAACAGACTGGTTCCAAATCTGAAAAGTAGTACATCAAGACTGTATATTTAGTCTCCCTGCTTATTTAACTTATATGCAGAGTACATCATGAGAAATGCTGGGCTGGAGGAAGCACAAGGTGGTATCAACATTGCTGGGAAAAAATATTAATAACCTCAGATATGCAAATGATACCACCCTTATGGCAGAAAGTGAAGAGGAACTAAAGAGCCTCTTGATGAAAGTGAAAGAGGAGAGTGAAAATGTTGGCTTAAAACTCAACATTCAGAAAACTAAGATCATGGCATCTGGTCCCATCACTTCATGGCAAATAGACAGGGAAACAGCGGCTGACTTTATTTTCTGGGGCTTCAAAATCACTGCAGATGGTGACTACAGCCATGCAATTAAGACGCTTACTTCTTGGAAGGAAGTTATAACCAACCTAGACAGCATAGTAAAAAACAGACGTTCCCTTGCTAGCAAAGGTCCATCTAGTCAAGGCTATGATTTTTCCAGGAGTCATGTATAAATGTGAGAGATGGACTATAAAGAAAGCTGAGCGCAGAAGAATTGATGCTTTTGAACTGTGGTACTGAAGACTCTTGAGAGTCCCTTGGCCTGCAAGGAGATCAAACCAGTCCATCCTAAAAAAAAATCAGTCCTGAATATGCATTGGAAGGACTGATGCTGAAGGCGAAACACCAATACTTTGGCCACCTGATGCGAAGAACTGACTTATGGAAAAGACCCTGATACTGGGAAAGATTGAGGGCAAGAGGAGAAGGGGATGATAGAGGATGAGATGGTTGCATGGTATCACCAACTCAATGCAGATGAGTTTGAGTAAACTCCGGGAGTTGGTGACGGACAGGGAGGTCTGGCTTGCGGTAGTCCATGTGATCACGAAGAGTCAGACACGACTGAGCGACTGGAGTGAACTGAATTCCTGAACAGCCTTGGTGTGTTACTGATGATTTCATATACATACAATTTGAGGTTCTGTGGTGATTGTTTCAGTCAAAACTGTCAGCAAAAAATATACTCAAAACAGATTGTTAACCAACTAGAAAGTAACGTATAACTTCTGTCATCTTGCTGTTTCCTTAAGTATCACATGTCAAGTACAATCACAAGTCAGTACCTATCTCAGAAAGAGTACTCAGTTGTAGACAAAATGGAGTCTTACATTTATGCCACAAAATGGTTTAACTTTTACTTCTAGAACAGAAATGTACCCTAGGGAAAAACACAAAACAATGCTCTTTGCCTTTATATGAATTAAATACCAGAGTCTGTGTGTGAAAATAATAAGCATTAAACGGCACTTCTGTATTGTTGTATATGCACATTTGCTTTAAAGCAGACTGTACAAACGTAAGAAACTGTTTCATCAAATTTCAAATTCCTTTTTGTTAACAACACGTTGCTTCGTCCTTGGAAACCCTTCTATGTAGTTTAAGGCTATATAATCTTACTGCTATCAATCAGAAACCACATCCATCATTCTCTCCAAAATTATAAGCTAAATTTATGAACAAAATTCACTGTAACTTTGCATTCAAATATTTAAGCAAATGAGAGTCAAATTAAGTCTCTGTACACAAATATTTACATGACATGGAGGATATAAACTTTCCAACTTATGACAGTTACCTAAAATATATCTTTAGAATAGGGCATATGCAAGAAAGATGCTTTGCTTCTCAATGTATATCAATGAATTCATTTTCAAACCCTGTGAACATATTACCAATTCAAAAAATACAATCCTAACAGTAATATGCTTAATATTCTGCTACATTACTTATTAGACTTTTGCCCACTCTTAGTAGCAAAGAACTTGATTTAACACAACTGAAAAGAATGATTCTAATCACTTAAAACTTAAAGTTACAGATCTTTACCTTTTCATTATACAACTTAATATAACCAATCCTGTTATCAAAAAATTCTTTCCAAGTTCTAGAAATCATTGTGCTAGGATATTAAAATTAATAACCCGAGAACAAAACTACAGATTGCAAGACACTTGCAAGACACATCTGATAAAGAATTGTTGCCCAAAATATAGAAAGAACTCTTAAAAAACTCAGTAGGAAAACAAATTAAAAGTGGGCCAAAGACCTTATAAGATACCTCATCAAAGAAGATATACAAATAGATCACAAATTAATACTAAAGATTCATCATGTTATCATGATGAGATTTAACTGCATGCCTATTAGAACAGCCAAAACCTGGAACAGATATCAAATGCTGGTGAAGATGTGGAATAGAAACTCTTTCAATGCTATAGCAATGCAAAATTGTACAGCCATTTTGGAAGAGTTTGATGATTTCTTACAAAACCAAATATATATTCTTACATATTACCTACCAAATAGTTGAAAACTTCATTTCACACAAATATGCTCACTAATGTAACAGCTGTATTCATAACTGCCCCAACTTGCAAGAAACCAAGATATCCTTTAGTAGGTGTATGGAATAAACTGTGGCGCATCCAGAAAATGGATTATTCAAAGACTAAAAAAAATGAGCTGTCAAGCCATGAAAATTCATGAAGAAAACTTAAGTGATTACTAAGTGTAAGAAGGCAATCTAAAAAGGTTGCATATGTACCGTACAATTCCACATATGACATTTTGGAAAAGGAAAAATTATAGCAGCAGCAATTATAGCAGCAGTAAGAAGATCAGTAGTTATCAGTGAAAATTCTCTGTATATCATGAAGGATTTGTCATTACAGATTTGTCCAAACTCATAGAAGTCACCAGTGGTTAACTATAACTTATGGACTGTGGGTGATTGAGATGTTAATACAGGTTCATCAACTTTAACAAAATGTTATCACTTTAGTGGTAGACGTTGGTAATAGAGCTATGTTCGTGGTGTGGGTGAAGAGGGTGCATGGGAAATCTCTGCACTTCTCTCTCAATTTTGCTGTGAACCTAAAATTAAGTCCTTAAAAAATTTAATAGGGAACACTAAGTGCCAGGTATTTTTACCCTTACAGATGAAGCCTGGTTTTAGGGTCCATGATCTTAACTAGTAAGTCATTCCACTTATATTGCAGTTTTTTCCTTTACAACTTCATGCTGTGGATAAACCACTTCTGCTTAAACCATAGGACCTAGTTTTACAGATAAAGCCCACTGATAAACAGATTTGATAAAGGGACTGTCCCTAGGCCATACAGGTAATTCATATCATCACTGTCAAAACATGTCTGGGGTGGCGACGTACTGAGTGCAAGGAGAAATGTGGTATTAGTCTTGAAATGCTTTTTTGCTTTTTATCAGAGCACATTTCAAAGTTAAAGCCCATTTATATATAATCTTGCCTGATAAACTTTCAGGTTTGAATATAGGAGTCCTGGTACAACTGAATCTTCCTAGTTGCCTTACACACTTTGATCCCTTCTCCCCAACCGATGCTCCTGACAAATCAAATCCTTGTCAGATATGTTCTAAATTAATATTTCTAGTAAGAAATGATTATGCAAACATTACCACACTCTCATTCTACTTATTTCAAAGACCATTACAGACAAGTGAAGCCCAAGGGTCCATCATCTTGCCATCTAAGTCTTCTCTGTCCCCAATATACCCCTCTTGGATTTCAAAACCTGAAGATTTAGACTTATCAAGCAAATGTTTGACAGAGGTAGCATTGAAGGAAAACAGTTTTAAACTTTGAATAAATTGTTAGCCTTTTAATACCACAATTTTTAGCTCAACTGTGATTCAGTATCCTTCATAATTTGAGACACTATCCTCTCATACTTCAATAGTATACATATCCCCTCACCTAAAGCAAAAGTAGCAGCAAAGAACTGTGACAGGTGATGGAGAATCATCAGGGTTTTAAGTACTGAATATTTCCATTTCCAGCTCCATCATTGAGATGTAATGGTTCTACTTTTTGGCTTCAGCTATTGCACTGGCCAAGTCAACATGCCACTGTTAGCTCTTGTTCTTTATTATCTCACATGGCACCTGCAAAGACCAAGCCCACAGGGACCATCTCAACATTAGAATCAAACCCCAAATAAAACTATGCCAGTTGCTGTAAACCAATTGTAATGCCTAAAGTGCCATTTATAAAGCAAAAAAGAAAAAAAGGGAGATAGGACAGAATAACTGACCTAAAATCTAACACTGTTTTGATCCTAAAAGTGCCTATTCATGTCTTCAAAATTAAACTGCCTATTACATACCATACGGGATGGTTAACACTCATCTAATGGTTCTAATGTGAATGTTTAGGGATGAAAATGAAAAAAAAAATTATAATATAGCCATGCAAAGTCTATGAACACGACTAAAGTTCAATATCAAACATTTCCTAATTATCCCCCTTTCGGATATCTAACTATGGCTTAAAAACCCAATAAACAAGTGGAAGTCTCCCTCTGTACATGGCTTTTATTATTTACATAATACAATATAGCATCAATGCTGAATAGCATGATTATGTGCAATACATAAATATGGACTATCTGTACACATCTGCAGATCTAACTTTAGAACTAAGGTACATAAAATTGAAAGCAAAACAGAATGCTTTTAAAAGAAAAACTAAGACTGAACACTGCAATAAATCAGAAGTAGTGCCTCGTGTACATACTTAACTATTTACAGATGAAAACAGGCATTACCACACTAATCTAACTATACTCATTTATATATAAAAAACACAAGTTTCATACATCACAAAAAACCTTCCATTATAACACAGAAGTGATATTACCAGACAAGCATCAGTGAAGTATACTGCCTCTTCTAGTTGTTATTGTACAATGCTGTAGATAATGCAGCCCATGCAATACACCCAAGAACACTAGAGTCCTACACCCAAGTACAATTAATATAAAGCAGCCCTCTGCAAGTGGTGCTGGATACCACTAAGAAGTCTACTGCAGCCATGTTGGTTATGATTTTCCATGCAGAAGGGTACAGTTACATTAAGAACTGAAGTCTTTAAAAAAGCTTTAAACATTCTTTCTTGAACCAAAACATTCAACAAAATATGCACATGAAAAATTAACTATTCAGATACCTTTGCAACTTAAAATTCAGATGCATGTTACTCCATAGAGCTGCTGTATGTGAAAACCAAACGTTGAGTTTTAATTTCTTCTTGTAAATAAATTAATCCTAGTGCAGTTCTGTGCTACACATTTTTAGCAATGAGAGTAATGCAGACATCGTCTGGTGCAGGCCAGCATAATAAGCTTCAAAGATAGCTCAAGACCCTGTTGGCTTGATGCGTTTTACTCTTTAACCAGTTAAACGATGTGTACCTTTCATAGAATGTCTTATTTGACAGTTTTTAGAACACCAATTAACCAGGCTTACATATGGCACCAAACACTGGTTTCATGGAAAGGTCTGATTCTTTTTATAGCTTTCTTCCTGCTTCCAAGGAACATGTGGAAATTAACGGGGTGAAGTTTAACTATGGTAGAAGTAGACTGCCAGTCCTTTTCTGGTGTACCATTTAAAAAAATACAGGCACATGACACTAGCCAAAGATTATACCTTGATTACATTCCCAAAGGCAGATATGCTGCAAACATGCAGATGGGTATTTCACTTATTTTGTTTGGCACAAAGGAACTAAATTTTGTCCTTATTATCTGTGTATTTCAATTTGCTGTGCAGATTTTCATCCAATTTTATTCAGGGGAGGGCATATACATTTTGTAGGGCTGTATCTATCCAATTCTGCCTGTAACAAACACCCAAACATCCTAAAATATCAATTATAAGACAGACAAGTGTAAAGTAAAACTCTGGAGAACATCAAAGGAAAATGGCCATGCATCTGCTCTTTAATGTTTTCCTACGGTATATTAAAATAAAAACAAATTATCAGTCTCTTCACAAGTAGTAATTTATATTCTCTGAATTTTTTCAGCCACAACAACTGGATTCTCTTTTCTGATTTTTGCTGCAGCTTCTGCTTTGTAATCATATGGACAGTTGTGCTTGTCAGAGTAACGGTGAAGTCCACAAAATAAATTTCCACATCGGCAATCAAACCCTGTACATATAAAAGGAAGTAGAGTCATTTAGGAACTTATGGCAATCAGAAGAAACAAAGCATAAGTCAATATAGAAAAGGAACCAGATTTTCATAACTCTCTGTAACATTAAACCAACTGTCATTTTAAATTGTGAAAGTGTTTTCAACCTCTTCTGACATGGTGAAAAATTCAAGTAACTATCTTCCATAAACTCTGGTAGAAATCAAACAGGGTAGAAAAATCAGAAAGCTCTGGAGTCCGACTGAACTGGATTTAAATTCTAGTCCTACTGTATACTGACTAATAATATTTCTGCATGTGAAAACTAGAAGACAACTACATACAGTTCTGAGATTTAAAGGGAACAATTAAAAAGTATCTATAACATCTTGTGTTTGGCTCAAAGTAGGTGATTACTGTTTAATTCAACTATCTTTCCCCCAGAAGAACAAAGGAAGAATCAAGAGATTTTCCTATAAAGGAAAATAATTCAGAAGGCCTGAAGTTAGGAAAGGGTTTCATATGATTAAAGAGACCAATGGAAAGCAAATTCAACTTCTTCTCACTATCCCTTTTCCAGTCTACTATGGAAACTTCCTATTCTTGCAAGTTGGGCATTTTATGTTAAAGACTGACTAGTCCCATAGGGAGTAACCAGGAACTCTTGAATACCTGTAAGGCCAACTTTCTTTCTGCACATGAAACACCTGTTCTTCTTTGGTTTGGGCAACTCAGGAGCTTTTTCTTCACTTTGAGAAGTACTGGGCTGAGAAACTGAAGGACTGGGCTGAGTGACAACTGAAAAAACAAGGGTAAAAATTAGAAGTTTGGCTAACAATTATCTAAGTGAAAAACAAAACAATAGTAAGACTCCTTATGAAAATGTTTAAGCCTTTCTTGAAAGAAAACATGTATTTTAAATACAATCTTCTACTTTATTATCACTCCACTCAAATTCCACTAAACCCACTCTATGACTGGGAAACAAAATCCTAATTCTAGATTTAAAAGACCTGAGAGATGTGGTCATCTGCTTTGTTTCCACACTGCAAATACCTAAATGCAATCTTCTTAATTAGGGCAGCTCAAATTCATTACTACTCAGTAAATAAGGCTGCCAACTTCTGAGGTACTTAGCTATAAAGTCATTTTGTTTTTATACTGAAAAGTCAAAAGAAAAACTGTCGATAAACCCAGTAAATTTTGATGAGTAAAACCCAAATATTAACCTCTAACTCAGACTCTAAAAATTTCACAATTATTGTATCATTTAATAAGTGCTTTATATTATCTCATGCAGAAATTGTGGAAGCCTTTTAAAAAAAAAAACCTTCTTTTGAAGATTAGCAAGTGTTGTCTTTAGGACAATATAAATACTTGAGAAGCTTAAGGATTCCATAGGCAAAACAAGAATTTTTATAGCACAGCTTTAATTTACTTTGTGATACTTAATGAGGTCTATGACCTACTTTTAAAAGTCCCTGTTTCTCCAGGTAAAAGGGATCTAAGCTTTAAGTTCACTCATGACATCAAAAGAATTTGTCAATATAAAGATAAAACTGCAGATAACTGTGCGTTCATATTACCTCCAGGTTATTTAAAACAAAATTTAGTTTTACCTTTATAAATTAGTATTAACCCAAATCCCAAGAACAGCAAATTGATGCATACAATACTAGAAATTACTGCTTAAACAACAGGCCAGTGTTAATGCTATCAGCATAAATCCAAACTCTACAGCAAACCAACTGGTTTAATAACAACTTACTGAAATTCTCTCCAAATTTAGAATTCATTTACATTAGTGATATATACAGTGAGATTAACAGTATAATGTTAGACCATTGGTAATATTCTAGCTATTATTCCTAACAATCTACCATGGCAACCTTAATGTATTTTCGTGATGGTATCATGGTAAAGAACAATCTGTGGAATAGTCTAGGGGAGGTGACAGCCATTTCCCTGGCCACCCCTGAAAACTGGACAGTGGCTCTTAAAACATACAGAAGATTTTGATGGGGGGGTGGGCAAGTAGTTAAGAAAAGAAAATGATACAGAAAAGGCAGAGTGCATTCAGGTGAAGAAATAATAAATGCACAAAAACAGTTAACAGATCTAATCCAAAAGAGTACTGGTTCCAAGATTTCAAAAAAAAAAAAAACCAACAACAAAACAGAAACAAATGAAATGGAACAACACTAATGTGGTCAGTTTTTCATCGTAAGGATGGAACTTTAAATACCAAATATGGATTCAACCATCCAACATAAACATTTTCACCTTTGCTTTATCAATCAAGACTTATACAGTTCACATAAGCTTGGCTATGTAATATTAGCAAAAGCAAGCTTCCAAAGCAGATTACATACCCAACACTATTTTCTCACTAAAGGTTTCAACACTGTGTCCCAGTCAACACTATACCAGGAAATAACTGAAATGATCAAATCAACTATGTGTAAAATAGAGTATGCAAATCACTGTTCCAGGGTCTAGCAATGAAAAGTAAAGTCGACCTTCTGACAACAGAGCACAACCAGAAGTGCTTTAATGTTAAGTTCAGCATAGACTGTCACCATGTAATGAAAACCAAAATGCCTTTCCACACTGAGTTTTAAACTCCCATAGGGACCCCACACTTTAACTTGAAAGTTTCAGTGTTCGAAACTTTCCTGTAGTATTTCCTATAGTATTGACAATATCCAAGACTACAGAGTTAACACTTTTGATTATTTTTTCTCTATGGCTTTGCAGTTCAATTTTCGTAATTTCTTCTGTTTATGAACAATACCTTTTTTAATGATTTAGATACTTTTAAAATGTAGTGGTAACCTACCTTTTAAGTTCATTCAATTCTTGACAATTCCAGCTTTCACATTATAAAGTTTGCTGATTTGTAGGTGCAGATGTAATGGGGGATGGGCAGAGAAGAGATTAAAGAATCAGAGAAAAAGCATACCTGGCTCTGACACCTCTGCTTTCGGGGTAGTTACTTTGTCCTCTCTTGAAATGCTCATTTCTGTCATTTGCTGAGTTACAGGCAAGGCAGCCACAGGCACATTTCTATTTGAGTTCAAGCAAACATTTTTAACGATGTTAAGGGTACTTCTTGGTGAGACAGTTGTCAGTTCAACATATATGTTATTTCTAGCATGATCAAATGGAGCTAAATACTCTAAAAAGGATGCCCAGCACAAATGTCTGAGAATAAGGAGTGATTTGCCTGCATATTTATATAGGTTACAGTGTTCGATAATGCCTTATGTAGCAGCACAGTAATCTGTAGAGCCTCATTCTCTATAATCTTCACACCTCAGTTACAAGGAAATAAAAGCACAGCATTCTCAACACAGTATCCTTGAGGCTATTCAGCAGCAGTGCATTATTACACACATCTTTACTCAATGACCTACAAGATTATGTATTAAAGGACACTGGAACCCCCAACTGTGCAACAGATGCAAAGGTAAGGTCATCTCTAAGTTTTAACATCCTTATTATTTATTAACATTCATAATTATGTCAGTCATCTTTATTTCCTCCCCACATTATTATAAATGCTCAGAAATCTTTAATCTTACCTTGATTTTTCAGATGTGCTGCCAGCAGCACCTTCACAGTTGTTTAAACTAGCATCTGCTCTTTGTACAGATGTAGAATCTGAGGTAGGACTGTTGGAACCACTAGCTGTCCCTATTTAAAAAAAGGATTGGTAAGAAATGAAGCAACACTACAAACATCTATTATCAAAACTATTAATAAGTAACAAATACTTGCATTTAATTTGGTTAGTGACTTAACCTCTTTTTCACTGTGCTGCAGAATCTTACACTTAAGTGATATCCAAACAACAAAAAATATAAATAAAAGCCATAGTCAATGAGTACATGTATGAAACCTCAAAAAGGGAAAAGAAAAAGCTAGAAGATGCTCGTAGATGCCACCCATTCCTCATGCAGTCATTCCAAATACTTGGTTGTTGCTTTAAGTTTCAAGCTTTTCTCGGCTCTTCTCTCCTTGGACTTTCAGCACTGATTCTCAGTCTGAGGCCCCAATTCTTGGTTGTATATTTTGTGGCCACCAGTTCTTCAAATCCGTTATTTCTTGGAAACTTACCCATTGGGCTCATTCTGCCACTATTCTGCTGCCTCTGAAGATGTTCTTTGTAGCAAACAGAACACATTCCATTTGTCCTAGGATTTCCATAAAAGCCACATCCTGTACTACACAGCATGGGCCCTGGGGTCTGGTTAGTCTCCTGAGCCATTTTTCTGCTATAAACAGAACAAAATCAAAATTTTAGAAACCAGAATTTAGTAAAAAAAAAAAAAAAAGCAAAAGCACACAATCAATAAATTAGTACAGTAGTCATCCTTTATCTGTCATTTCTAAACACTGTTTCTAACAAAGGCCTAAATTGTGTTAATCTTTAAAATAGGCTAAATTATGAATGTTTTGTTGCCTTTATAAAATGAAGTACATGAAAGGAACTGTTTTAGCTTGATAAACAATGATCTGTCATGACTTGACATTTTTAGGACAAAAAAATTCTATCATTAAAATTTCACCTGTCACTGTTTAATTCCTGAAAAGGTCACCCTTCTATTGTTTAATTCTTTAAACACAAAATTACGTTTAAATCAATTTTTCTAACTGGTATCTTTAAATCACTTTTTGTTCGCCTACATTATAGACAAATCATTTCAAATCATCAAAATTAACTACTGACTCTTCGTATCTACTAGTGGTTCTTTAAGCTAGTAGTATACGGGATGCAACTCTAAAGGTTTCTTTAAACACCTGAACATATTGGGTCCTTGTAATTAATTCAGTTCTGCTGCAGGGCAGAGCATGGGTACTTTTAAAATGCTTCAACACCTTTATAGGACACTGAAAAGAGAGCTGGTAGGTCATCTAGCTCTTCCTGTTACCCTGGCACCAAACAGTGAAGCTCTTTAAGAATTCAGGGGTCAGTGCCTAGGAAACTTCTTTTGTTCTACATTTGACATGTGAAATCTGGGTCTAAGTATATTTTAAATCCAGTGCCTAGAAACCTGCAAAGCACAAATTACCAGCCAGATTTCTCAACCAACAGCTCTATTAAAACTTGTAACAAGCGTTTGTCTTCCCTATGTCAGAAAATAATGAAACCTTTCCAAGCTCAATTTCAAGATGGCAAAGTGAAGCAAAATACACAATCTTTAATAATGGCTAATATTTAATGTTAGATTACCAGAAAAAACTTAACATAATCTTGCTATTCCAGAAACCTTCTTAAGATTAACACAAATACAGTAATGTTTTGCTAAATTTAGTAAAATTTTCTGAGTTAACAGAACATAAATTAAAAAAACTTAAAAACCTGGTAGGCTTCCATGTCACCTTCAATTGTGTATGAATGTACAGAAAGCATATTTCGGCATTTTATCAAAGGGAGTTTGGGTGTAATAACTGTCATTGTCATTTAACTGTACCTAAATGTTGATAATAGAGGTGACTTACAAGTTATGAACATTTCAGGTACATATAGGAAAATACTTTCAGCTAGAGCTTGTTACTTCCTAGAATTTCATGTTGCTTTTTCCAATCAGCACAAACTAGGATATATTCTTTAGTTTATTATTATAAAGTATTAACAAGTATCAACACTTTAAACCAAAATTATACAAAGGAAGAGGACTAACCAAATTTGATGTCGAAAGAATCCTGACAATTATTCTCCCAACCATTTAAATGATAGTAATCTTTCCTTTTGTTAGCAAAAACACATACTCAAGCTTGAAAATATTTCAAGCCAATGAAGCTTGCATGGAAATTGACTAATATTTGCAACTTACTTCAGACAACAGTACTAATTTAGTTAACACTATCTCTTTAAATAGTAAGTGGAATTTAGCTGACTCATTTTGGAGCAGGGTAGTGTAAACATTTCAACATTACTTAGGAAGTTTATGAATAAACACTTTCAGCTGAATTTTTAAGATTTTGAGTATAACCTGCAAAAAAAAATGCACTGTGCATTTATTTGCATGCCCACCACACAAAATATGTGAATCTTTGCCCTATGCAAAAAGGAGAGCCACTCCTGGAAGTCCTCCTAAGAATTATGCTTAGCTTACCTGTTATATTAACTTCTGCTATTATCTGACAGTGGCTTAAAGGGTAAATTGGCCTAGAAGTCAACTTACACTAGTATTAATCTGATTCTTAAAATCTTGTTTATATAAATGCGGGTGGGGATCTTATCCAATGATTTCACATGCAAAGTATTCCAACTTTCTTCGGAAAACACATCTACCTTCAATTTACCATAAATAGCTTCCAAACTGAGACACGGCAAACAGGACATTAGTCTTATACATGGCGTCTCCTCTTGTAGACTTTTCTCCTCCTAGAAAGGCAGCTTTTAAATGCCATCACAAGTGCACAGCTTGCCTTAATATTTCTCAGAAGCTTAGATCACATGGGCGGGCGCCTCAGCCTGTCACAAGGCTGCAATGTGACAGGCTGAGCTGGATGGAGGCTCTCACATAAAGCCTAGTCAACAGGGGCCTCTGAAATCAGCTTCTATTTATATCTCAGAGCCTGCCAACTCCTACACAACCCCAAGAAGTAAAGATGCAGCACTTGTATATCTAATACAATAAGCAAACACAACAAAAAGATGCCATTAAGGTTGTCAGGTTTTTTTGAGGTAGGGAAGAACAATCTCAAATCAGAAATTCAAGTATCACCAATCACTCAAAGACAAAATGGTCAGAGTTATTTATAAAACCCAAGCACAACGAAGAGAGCAAAAAGGTAAAAACAACCCTCCCGTTTAGTGGCAATTTTGAGGTGGGTGTGGGGAATAAGTTGCCATTTCCCTATTTGTATTTTAGAAGAAAATACAATACCATTATTACTTAGCATCTTTAATAAAGTTATTAAAAACATTCACTGTGTCAGCTCTATCAAATATATAGATAAAATGTTTATATTTACAGTTTTTATAGATTAAACGTGTGTCTATATATATTTTACAGTTTGCAGCCTCCTCTAATTCATAGCTAAAAAAAAAAAAAAAGACAGGAGCACGTAACTGAAAAATTCTCCAGCCTCAAACATGAATAAAAAAGGCTTTTACAACTATGGAATTTAGCTTTCTCAGGTGCACTAGACGTTAAGAATGCTCACCCTACCTGGAGTTGAGACTGGAGTTCTAGTCTCTAATCTACCTCTAAATAAGCCAGTGACCTTGGGCAAGCCCTTACTCTCCAGATCTTCGTTCCCTCTTGCCAAATGGAGAAGATAACTGTGATTTTAAAGGCTCCTTTTCAGGCTTAATACACAGCCTGAGAGAGAAAATAGGGAAGATTGAAATATCTCTCGAAGGGGACATTTTTTAGAAGAAAACTTGAAAAATATAATTGCAGTATTTTCACCAACTCAGTTCTGAATCCCTATTTTAAAAATAAGGAGTAGAATAAAGATTCATTTAGTTTTTTAAGAAAGTCTGTAAATTGCCCAAAGGCCAAGTTAAAGAACAGCGGCTCTGTGATCTACATACTACTACAGTGTTCTTCGACCAGATTAATAGGAAATATTCAGTCAATAAAGATAACTCGGGCCTTTTCCCAAAAAACAGCTCCACGGAATGCGTGGAAAGAAAGCAAAAAATTTCATGTTCATCAGTCTAAATGCATGAAACAAAGGGGAAGGTGCTCCATTTTCTTCATGAAAGGGATCTTGGGCGAGAAACGCAGCAACCTCGGTAAAACTGAAACACCACAGACACGTAGAGTCCCTTATCGCCCCACGTTCCAGGGGATTTTAAAACAAGTTCGAATCCCACTGGTCCTCCACCCCTACCCCCATGCCCTTCCACGCACAGGCCTCGTTCAGGAAACCCCAGCAGGGCCTTTTCCAAAAACCACTGAGTCATGCAGAACAACAGTTCCGTAGGCCAAGCAGGCCCCTCACCCCGCCGGTCCCTCGCCGACCCCCGACCGCGAAAGGCTCCTCGGAGGAGACGGAGAAGGGGGGTGCGGCCGCCAAGGGGTTGGGGGCGCGGCCGCCGCCACCACCTCTTTGTCTTTCCCGGTACGGCGGCCCAGGCGGGACGCCACCGCGGAAGGCGGTGGGGACGGACCTGAGCGAGGCCCGGAGCTCGAATCTCCCCGAGGCCGCACGCCGGGCATTGTTTCTCCGACCGTGCGTGTGCGGGTGAGTCCGGGGCACAGGGAACCAGCCTCCGGTCACGACGACAGGATGCCGCCTCCGTCTTTGTGCTTCCTGAGCTGGCAGGCGGGCTCCCCTCCCCCTGCCGCCGCCATCCGTGGGCCGCTAGGGCTTCGCAGGCTCGCGGAGCCTAGCACCCCCACTCCCACCCGCGGCCTGGCACCAGCAGCCGGGCGCCTTCCCCTAGCCCCGCACTACTCACTCTTCGATCGCGGGAGCCGGGCTCGTGCACGACGCCGGCGCGGTGGGGACCGGGCCGAGCCCTCCGGGAGGGGCGAGCCGGAAGCCCTAGAGCCGCCGCCGCGGGCCGGAGCCGCAGGCGGAGGTGGCGCCGCCGCCGCCGCGGGGTCCTCCTTTGTTCCCGCAGCAGCCCCGAGCGTGGCCGGGACCCGCCGGAGCTCGGGAAGTAGGGGGAGGGAGGCGGTGGGGGGGAGCCGGAGGAGGAGGGGGCGGAGGGAGCGATACGGAAGGCCGCAGAGGCTAAGGCTGCTCGCGGCGCTCGCCCGTCGTCGCCTCACACCTCCACCGGCCGCGGGTTTGGCTGACTCCGAGGCCGAGCGGAGCACGCGCAGCTAAGCCCGGGGACCGCAGGGGCCCGCGAATGGCGCTCCCTGTCGCTTCGCTACCGCCGGGGAAGCTGTGCAGCTCCCGGGAACAACGAGCCTCAAACGGCGATGCAGGCAGGTCCGCGCTCCGGCCGACTGACGCGTTCTCTCCGCCCCGCGCTGGAAAGAGGAAGGAGGCGGGGTCTGTGCGTCAGCGAAAACCCCGACGGCGGCGGCGGCGGCGGCGGGGAGCGCCTTGACGTCACGTGCCCGTCGCCGCGCCTCTGCCTTCAGTCACCCGGCCGGGGAGGCGGCGCCGAGCCTGACCGCGCCGCTGCTGCGCGGAGCCTAGTTACTGGCCGGGCGGCCGGCCTCAGGGTGGAGCTGGAAAGAAATAGTCCTGTGGAGGGTGCGTTTCTATTTTTAGCTCGATTGTCCGCCCTCAGCCTTTCTCCTTCCGATTTTTTTCAGTCAAGCCCGCTTTTCGCCCTCTGAGTTCTCACGCTTTGTCTAGAGTCTTTGGCAGACATTTCCCTTTCCTCATTTTCCCTCCTCACCCACCCTTCCAGAACGAGTTAGAAGGATTTGCTTCGAGAAGAGAAAATGAACCGCTGTTTGCTTCTGGGTCTTCTCGCCTATTTATGAAGCTCCCAAGTCCAGTTCCCTCACACCCCTTTCGATTCTAAAGTCCAACCTGAGCATTGCCCTGATGCTACCGGGAAGGGGCGGGGCAAGGCGGCGCTCGCTCGCTCGCTCGTTCGCCCAAGGTCATGGGTGGTTGTGCAGAGTCAGGAAAGGCTCGCCGGACTGGCTGCCAGCCCTCGGCCCTGGCGTCACGGTTCTGAACAAACTGTTTTGGCCAGCATGTAAAATCCCTGGAAATCGTCTATTCCAGCAAAGCCTCGTGAACTGGGAAAGCACCAAATGTTCTACTCAAGAAGTGAAGCTAAGGGACAAACAAGCTGGACCTGAGGGAGAGATCAAAAAGGAGACGCTGTAAGAGGAAGTTCAAGAGGGGGCAATTCAGAAATGAGGCACATGCTCCGCCTAGTTTGAAAGGGTGAGTTAACTAAAAACACTGAGAAAGCACCAACAAAAAAAAATACCCTATTTGCAGCTGGCTTCTCCAGGTGACTTTTGTTCAACTCAAAAAACAAACTTAGTAGGACAGAAAGGACTTATGAAATTTCCTGGTAAACAATAGCCTGATGGTGATTGCAGCCATGAAATTAAAAGACGCTTATTCCTTGGAAGGAAAGTTATGACCAACCTAGACAGCATGTTAAAAGCAGAGACATTACTTTGTCAACAAAGGTCCATCTACTCAGGGCTATGGTTTTTCCATTAGTCATGTATGGATGTGAGAGTTGGACTATAAAGAAGGCTGAGCACGGAAGAACTGATGCTTTTGTACTGTGGTTTTGGAGAAGACTCTTGAGAGTCCCTTGGACTGCAAGGAGATCAGTCCTGGGTATTCATTGGAAGGACTGATGTTGAAGCTGAAACGTCAATATTTTGGCCACCTGGTGCAAAAGAGCTGACTAATTGGAAAAGATGCTGATGCTGGGAAAGATTGAGGGCAGGAGGAGAAGGGGACGACAGAGGATGAAATGGTTGAATGGCATCACCCACTCAGTGGACATGGGTTTGGGTGGACTCCGGGAGTTGGTGATGGACAGGGAGGCCTGGTGTGCTGCGGTTCATGGGGTTGCAAAGAGTCGGACACAACTGAGCATCTGAACTGAATGAAGAAATAAAAACGATGTTTAGGGCATGTAATAGGCATCATTAGAGAGGAGTGAGAGGTTCTTTCCTTTTTTCCCAAGCTTGCTGATTAGAAAAATCACTTGGACTAATTGCTTCAGTTCACTCTCTCAGTGGTTTCTGACTCCTTGGGACCCCATGGACTGCATGCCAGGCTTCTCTGTCTATCACCAACTACTGGAACTTACGCAAACTCATGTCCATTGAGTCGGTGATGCCATCCAACCTTGGTCATCTAATGATGATGACCTTAGGTCGTCGGTGATCTAATCCTTGGTCATCCCTTTCTCCTCCCAGCTTCAATCATTCTCAGCATCAGGGTCTTTTCAAACAAGCCAGTTCTCATCAGGTGGCCAAAGAATTAGAGTTTCAGCCTCAGCATCAGTCCTTCGAATGGATATTTAGGACTGATTTCCTTTAGGATGGATAAGTTGAATCTCCTTCCAGTCCAAGGGACTCTCAAGAGTCTTCTCCAACACCACAGTTCAAAAGCATCAATTCATTGGTACTCAGCTTTCTTTATAGTCCAACTCTCATATCCATAGGTGACTACTGGAAAAACCAAAGCTTTGACTAGATGGACCTTTGTTGGCAAAGTAATGTCTCTGCTTTTTAATATGCTGTCTAGGTTGGTCATAACTTTTTTTTCAAGGAGCAAGCGTCTTCTAATTTCATGGCTGCAGTCACCATCTGCAGTGATTTTGGAGCCGAAAAAAATAAGTCTTGTCACTGTTTCCATTGTTTTCCCATCTATTTGCCATGAAGTGATGGGAAACTGTTTATGTTTAAATAATCAGCTAGACCACTCCCTTGTAGATAGTTTTGATTGTTTGGGGTGGAGCTTAGAAACGTGCATATTTAAGTAGTGCTCCAGGTGATTCTTCTTTAAATTTTGTATATTTGGGAGGATGCTGTCTTGTTGCCCTGTGCCAGAATTTCCAAATCAAACAGTTCTCTGCCAAAGTAAGAATAATACCTAGAACATAACTAAATGTTTTCTTTACAATTTAAAGTTTTTCAGTTCAGTTCAGTCACTCAATCATGTCCGACTCTCTGTGACCCCATGGACTGCAGCATGCCAGGATTACCTGTCCATGACCACCTCCTGAAGCCTGCTCAATCTCATGTCCATTGCGTCGGTGATGCCATCCAACCATCTCATCCTCTGTCTGGCCCTTCTCCTCCCACCTTCCATCTTTTAAAGTTATTGCTGTAAGCAATTAATGTATTAGTGATATAAGTAGTTTTAGACACTGGTCCCAGGACCATTGGAATTGACTTTCTTCAGTAGACAGATTAGTAAAAACTTAGCAACTACCGTTTACAGACCTTTTTTGGGGATAAGTATTTTCCCTTTAGAGTTTCATTTAATCCTTACAGGAATTCACTGGGATAGGTGCTGATATATCCATTTTTACAGATAAATGAATAAAGCCTAAAGAGGATAAGTGACTCCCTTGAGGCACTGAAGGACAGGGAACTGATAGAGGTGATTTTTACTGAGGACAAAAATAACTTGGAGATTTTCCCCTTCCCCCATTTTTTTTTAGTTATTAAAAAGTGAAACAAGATAATCTCTGAAGATGTGTTATTGAAAAAAGAAAAAAGGAAAAAAACCAAGGCAAGCTGGTTATTTAATAATGTATTGTGTAGTATGTGTTATGTAGCATCTTCTGATAATTTGTCTTTTCTACCAACCATTTATGATTTTCTGTATAACACTGTTTCAAACAGGAATGTACCTGGAATTGAACCTAGTTTTTAACTACGCTAGTCCTTCTCAAAGTATAGTCTTCACATCAGCAGCATCAGCGATACCTGGGCACTTGTTAAAAACAAAAATTCTCAGACCCCACACTGGACCTGTGGAATCACAAACTCTGAGTGAGATCACTTTGTCCAGTGATCTGTGTTTTAACAGGTTCTCCATATGATTCTGATGCATGCTAAAGTTTGAGAAACACGGATTTATCCCACCATGCGAAAGGAGATCTCTCAGACATTCACACCACGTGAAGGGAAAAAGTTAAAATTTTTTTTTTCTCATATTACTAGTACTGGTGTAACAGATTAGGGGGTATGCTTCTAAGGAGTGGTTTATGTTTGGAGTTCTGAATATTTTATTGGACTGTAAAGACAAACTGTAGAACATCAAATACATGATCAGTTCAGTTCAATCGCTCAGTCCTGTCTGACTCTTCAACTCAGTGAATTGCAGCACTCCAGGTCTGCCTGTCCATCACCAACACCTGGAGTTTATCCAAACTCATGTCCATTGAGTTGGTGATGCCATCCAGCCATCTCATCCTCTGTCATCCCCTTCTCCACCTTCCCCTGATCCTTCCCAGCATCAGGGTCTTTTCTAATGAGTCAACTCTTCCCATGAGGTGGTCAAAGTATTGGAGTTTCAGCTTCAACATCAGTCCTTCCAATGAACACTCAGGACTGATGTCCTTTAAGATGGACTGATTGAATCTTCTTGCAGTCCAAAAGACTCTCAAGAGTCTTCTCCAACACCACAGTTCAAAAGCATCAATTCTTTGGCACTCAGCTTTCTTCACAGTCCAACTCTCACATCCATACATAACTCCTGGAAAAACCATATCCTTGACTAGATGGACCTTTGTTGGCAAAGTAATGTCTCTGCTTTTTAATATGCTATCTAGGTTGGTCATAACTTTCCTTCTAAGGAGAAAGCGTCTTTTAATTTCATGGCTGCAGTCACCATCTGAAGTGATTTTGGAGCCCCCCCCAAAAAATCTGATGCTGTTTCCACTGTTTCCCCATCTATTTGCCATGACGTGATGGGACCAGATGCCATGATCTTAGTTTTCTTAATGTTGAGCTTTAAGCCAACATTTTCACTCTCCTCTTTCACTTTCATCAAGAGGCTTTTTAGTTCCTCTTCACTTTCTGCCATAAGGGTGGTGTCATCTGCATATCTGAGGTTATTGATATGTTTCCCAGCAATCTTGATTCCAGCTTGTGATTCTTACAGGCCAGCATTTCTTATAATGTGATCTGCATATAAGTTAAATAAGCAGGGAGACAATATACAGCCTTGACGTACTCCTTTTCCTATTTGGAACCAGTGTGTTGTTCCATGTCCAATTCTAACTGTTGCTTCCTGACCTGCATACAGGTTTCTCAAGAGGCAGGTCAGGTGGTCTGGTATTTCCATCTCTTTCAGACTTTTCCGCAGTTTATTGTGATCCACACAGTCAAAGGCTTTGGCATAGTCAACAAAGCAGAAATAGATGTTTTTCTGGAACTCTTGCTTTTTCGATGATCCAGCAGATGTTGGCCATTTGATCTCTGGTTCCTCTACCTTTTTTAAAACCAGCTTGAACATCTGGAAATTCATGCCTCACGTATTGCTGAAGCCTGGCTTTGAGAATTTGAGCATTACTTTACTAGCGTGTGAGATGAGTGCAATTGTGCAGTAGTTTGAGCATTCTTTGGCATCGCCTTTATTTGGGATTGGAATGAAAAATTCCCTTTTCCAGTCCTGTGGCCACTGCTGAGTTTTCGAAATTTGCTGGCATATTGAGTGTAGCACTTTCACAGCATCATCTTTCAGGATTTGAAATAGCTCAACTGGAATTCCATCACCTCCACTACTTTGTCTGTAATGATGCTTCCTAAGGCCCACTTGACTTCAGATTCCAAGATGTCTGGCTCTAGGTGAGTGATCACACCATTGTGATTATCTAGGTCGTGAAGATATTTTTTTGTACAGTGCTTCTGTGTATTCTTGCCACCTCTTAATAGCTTCTGCTTTTATTAGGTCCATACCATTTCTGTCCTTTATTGAGCCCATCTTTGAATGAAACATTCCCTTGGTATCTCTAATTTTCTTGAAGAGATCTCTAGTCTTTCCCATCCGGTTGTTTTCCTCAATTTCTTTGCATTGATCACTGAGGAAGGCTTTCTTATCTGGGTCCTTGCTATTCTTTGGAACTCTGCATTCAAATGGGAATATCTTTCCTTTTCTCCTTTGCTCTTTGCTTCTCTTCTTTTCACAGCTATTTGTAAAGCCTCCTCCTACAGCCATTTTGGTTTTTTGCAATTTTTTCCCATGGGAATGGTCTTGATCCCCATCTCCTGTGCAATGTCCTGAACCTCCATCCATAGTTCATCAGGCACTCTGTCTATCAGAGCTAGTCCCTTAAACCTGTTTCTCACTTCCACTGTATAATTATAAGGGATTTGATTTAGGTCATACCTGAATGGTCTAGTGGTTTTCCCTACTTCAGTTCCAGTCTGAATTTGGCAATAAGGAGTTCATGATCTGAGCCACAGTCAGCTCCTGGTCTTGTTTTTGCTGACTGTATAGAGCTTCTCCATCTTTGGCTGCAAAGAATATAATCAATCTGATTTTGGTGTTGGCCATCTGGTGACGTCCATGTTTAGAGTCTTCTCTTGTGTTGTTGGAAGAGGGTGTTTGCTATGACCAGTGCTTTCTCTTGGCAAAACTCTATTAGCCTTTGCCCTGCTTCATTCTGTACTCCAAGGCCAAATTTGCTTGTTACTCCAGGTGTTTCCTGACTTCCTACTTTTGCATTCCAGTCTCCTATAATGAAAAGGACATCTTTTTTGGGCGTTAGTTCTAAAAGGTCTTGTAGGTCTTCATAGAACCATTCAACTTCAGCTTCTTCAGCGTTACTGGTCAGGGCATAGGCTTGTTGACATGATATTAAATGGTTTACCTTGGAAATGAACAGAGATCATTCTGTCATTTTTGAGATTGCATCCAAGATTGCTTTTTGGACTCTTTCATTGACCACGATGACTACTTCATTTCTTCTAAGGGATTCCTGCCCACAGTAGTAGATATAATGGTCATCTGAGTTAAATTCACCCATTCCAGTCCATCTTAGTTTGCTGATTCCTAGAATCTCGATGTTCACTCTTGCCATCTCCTGTTTGACCACTTCCAATTTGCCTTGATTTATGGACCTAACATTCCAGGTTCCTATGCAATATTGCTCTTTACAGCATCGGACCTTGCGTCTGTCACCAGTCACATCCACAATTGGGTGTTGTTTTTGCTTTGGCTCCATCCCTTCATTCTTTCTGGCATTATTTCTCCACTGATCTTCAGTAGTATATTGGGCACGTATCAACCTGGGGAGTTCCTCTTTCAGTATCCTATCTTTTTGCCGTTTCATACTGTTCATGGTGTTAATGTGCAAAAGGGCTGTCACCATGCTTGTTGGAGAAGGTTAAAACCAGCCTCTGCAAAAAATAACTGGGAAAGTGGGGCATGCTCAAACTGTGGTGTTATTAATTGATTGTTCAAAAATACCTCCTGTAGAATTTCATTACATGGGACATACCAAGTGACTGGTGTGTGTTAGTTAGTCATTCATTCATGTCCGACTCTTTGCAGCTCTGTGGACTGTAGCCCACCAGGCTCCTCTGTCCCTAGAATTCTCTATTCTTAAATATTCCTTGAAAATAACTGAATTATATTGTGTTCATTTTTTCTCATAAAAATGTTTTGCACACTTATTATGTTTTCGGTAAGTGAACTGAGTGCTGGAATATACGTTGCTGGGAAAAATTGATCTTACTCTTTTTCTCATGGATCTTTCTGTCATATTAAGGAGAAAGACATCAGCAATACATTATCACATAAATGTATAAATATGAACTGGTAAACTCTTTGAAAGAAAGATCCAGAAAGCTATCGGAGCATACTAGAGAAGGGCATGGTAACCTAATCCAGTATTCTTGCCTGAAGAGTTCTATGGACAAAGAAGGCTAGTGGGCTACAGTTCATGGGTTCACAGAGTCAGACACGACTGAGCGACTAACACACATGGGAACATATAACTCATGACAATGGATGCTGAAACTCACCCAGATCTGAGTTCCATCACCAGTCATCCCCATCACCAATGAAACGAGGCTTACTTCCTTAACCTAGTTGGTTATAGCAAACTGGCATGTCCTATGGGAAAGTTGGAACAGTTTGTATTCTACTTAAAAATTCAGATAAAGTCATTACGAGTTCACTAATACTTTTCTTTGTAATCTATGGATGAGCAAAAAGAAGATTAATAATTGGAGAAGAGCAAATTAAATTCAGTTTCTAAGAAAGTAGAAACTGACATCCTTTAAAAATAGGAATAAAAATAGGAATAAAAATTATTAGTCCAGTGTAAAATGTAAAAGACCTGGAGTTATTTTAGTTTGATATCCATTATGGAATAAGAATTGCTTCTATGGCATAATTGTAATACCCTGTCATGGGTATTACATTTTTTTTTTCTTCTGTGCCTGAGTAGAGCTTGGTGAAGCACAAAGTATTTGCTGGGGTTTTAAATATCATTAGGTGTCATTTGATATTCACATAATATCCTTCTGTCTCCTTTCTTCACCCTTTCCGAAATCTCTAAGATCAAGTTATCAAGACTCAATTGTATTTTTATTATTTTTAAAATTGTATCTTTATTATTTTCAAATAGGATAAAAGGATTTTAGTTTTGTATTTGGAGTGATTTGCTGTGAATTAAATATTAAGAGGAGAACATACCATTATTTAATTAAAATATTCCTCTTTTATAATATTAATTAAAATATCAGTTAATCCAACGGATTGGTTTTAGACTTACCTCAACAAGTAACTGAATATTTTTCTCCAGGAAAATGATCCAGCAGGTAACAATTTAATTATTGTATAGACCTTTTGGTAATTTTAAAGCTATAATTATTTCCAGTGAAAAAAACTTTATTGAAGAATCTTCAAAAAAGTAACATGAATGGCTTACCTAATTAGATAAGACATTTAAACACAATCCAGATACTGTTAACATCAGTTCAGTTCAATCACTCAGTCGTGTCCAACTATTTGCGACCCCATTGACTGCAGCATGCCAGGCTTCCCTGTCCATCACCGCTGCTGGAGCCTGCTCAGACTCATATCCATCAAGTCGGTGATGCCATCCAACCATTTCATCCTCTGTCATCCCCTTAACCTCCTGCCTTCAATCTTTCCCAGCATCAGACTCTTTTCCAGTGAGTCAGTTCTTTGAGTCAGGTAGCCAAAGAATTGGAGCATCATCTTCAGCATCAGTCCTTCCAATGAATATTCAGGACTGATTTCCTTTAGGATGGACTGGTTGGATCTCCTTGCAGTCAGCCCAAGGGACTCTCAAGAGTCTTCTCCAACACCACCATTCAAAAGCAACAATTCTTCAGCACTGAGCTTTGGTTATAATCCAACTCTCATATCCATACATGACTACTGGAAAACCATAGCTTTGACTAGATGGACCTTTGTTGGCAAAGTAATATTTTTGCTTTTTAATCTGCTGTCTATGTTGGTCATAACTTTTCTTCCAAGGAGTAGTGTCTTTTAATTTCGTGGCTGCAGTCGCCATCTTTAGTGATTTTGGAGCTCAAGCATGAAGTCTGTCACTGTTTCCATTGTTTCCCCATCTATTTGCCATGAAGTGATAGGACTGGATGCCATGATCTTATTTTTCTGAATGTTGAGTTTTAAGCCAGCTTTTCACTCTTCTCTTTCACTTTCATTAAGAGTTTCCTCAGCTCCTCTTTGATTTCTGTCATAATGATGGTGTCATCTGTATATCTGAGGTTAATGATATTTTTCCCGGCAATCTTGATTCCAGCTTGCACTTCATCCAGCCTGGCATTTTGCATGATGTACTCTGTATAGAAGTTAAATAGGCACGGTGACAATATGCAGCCTTGACTTTATCCTTTCCCGATTTGCGACTAGTCTGTTGTTCCATGTCCAGTTCTAACTGTTGCTTCTTGACCTGCATACAGATTTCTCAGGAAGCACATAAGGTGGTCTGGTATTCTCATCTCTTGAAGAATTTTCCACAGTTGGCTGTGACCTATGCAGTCAAAGGCCTTGGCATAGTCAGTAAAGCAAAAGTAGATGTTTTTCTGGAACTCTCTTGCTTTTTCAATGATCCAGTGGATGTTGGCAATTTGATCTCTGTTTCCTCTGCCTTTTCTAAATCCAGTTTGAATATCTGAAAGTTCTTGGTTCACCTACTGTTAAAACCTGGCTTGGAGAATTTTGAACATTACTTTGCTAGTGTGTGAGATGAGTGCCACAATGAGTGAACATTGTTTGGCATTACCTTTCTTTGAGATTGGAATGAAAACTGACCATTTCCAGTCCTGTGGCCACTCTGAGTTTTCTAAATTTGCTGGCATATTGAGTGTAGCACTTTTACAGCATCATCTTTTAGGATTTGAAATAGCTCAGCTGGAATTCTATGACCTCTACCAGCTTCGTTCATAGTGATGCTTCCTAAGACCCTCTTGACTTCTGACTCCAGTCTGGCTCTTGGTGAGTGATCACACCATCATGGTTATCTGGGTCATGAAAGTCTTTTTTGTGTAGTTCTTCCGTGTATTCTTGCCACCTTTTCTTAATATCTTCTGTTTCTCTTAGGTCCATACCATTTCTGTCCTTTATTGTGTCCATCTTTGCAAGAAATATTCCCTTAGTATCTCTAATTTTCTTGAAGAGATCTCTAGTCTTTCCCATTGTATTGTTTTCCTTATTTCTTTGCATTGATCACTTAGGAAGGCTTTCTTATCTCTCTTTGCTTTCTTTGGAACTCTGCTTTCAGACCAGTATAGCTTTCCTTTTCCATTTTGCCTTTAGCTTCTCCTTTTCTTAGCTATTTGTAAAGCTTCCTCAGACAATCATAAGTAATTTTTATGACTATTTATTTTTATTGGTTTTGCCATACAATGACATGATATCACCATGGGTTTACATATGCTCCCCCTCCAGGACCCCCTCTCCCTCCTCCCTCCCCCCAGGAAATCTCGATGCACCAGACCCGTGCATCAATCCTGGGCTGGCGATTGATTAGACATATGATAATTAACATGTTTCAATGCCATTCTCCCATATCATCCCACCCTTTCCCTCATCCACAGAGTCCACGAGTCTATTCTATACATCTGCATTCCTTTTGCTGTCTTGCATGCTGGGTTCTCGTTACCGTCTTTCTAAATTCCATATATATGCGTTAATATACTGTATTGTTGTTTTTGCTTCTGGCTTACTTCACTCTGAATAATGGGCTCCAGTTTCGTCCATCTGGGTAGAACTGATTCAAATGAATTTTTTTTTAATGCTGAGTAATATTCCATTGTGTATATGTACCACTGCTTTCTTATCCATTCGTCAGTTGATGGGCATCTAGGTTGCTTCCATGTCCTGGCTATTGTAAACGAAGCAGCGATGAACATTGGGGTACACGTGGCTCTTTCAATTCTGGTTTCCTCGGTGTATATGCCCAGCAGTGGGATTGCTGGGTCATATGGCAGGTCTATTTGCAGTTTTTTAAGGAACCTCCACACTGTTTTCCATAGTGGCTGTACTAGTTTGCAATCCCACCAACAGTGTAAGAGAGTTCCCTTTTCTCCACATCCTCTCCAGCATTTATTACTTGTAGATTTTTGGATTGCAGCCATTCTGAGTGGTGTGAAGTGATATCTCATTGTGGTTTTGATTTGCATTTCTCTGATAATGAGTGATGTTGAGCATCTTTTCATGTGTTTGTTAGCCATTTGTATGTCTTCTTTGGAGAAATGTCTGTTAAGTTCTTTGGCCCACTTTTTTATTGGGTCGTTTATTTTCCTAGAATGGAGCTGCAGGAGTTGCTTGTATATTTTTGAGATTAATTGTTTGTCCGTTGCTTCATTGGCTATTATTTTCTCCCATTCTGAAGGCTGTCTTTTCACCTTGCTTATAGTTTCCTTTGTTGTGCAGAAGCTTTTAATTTTAATTAGGTCCCATTTGTTTATTTGTGTTTTTATTTCCAATATTCTGGGAGGTGGGTCATGTAGGATCCCGCTTTGGTTTATGTCAGAGAGTGTTTTGCCAATGTTATCCTCTAGGAGTTTTATAGTTTCTGGTCTTATGCTTAGATCTTTGATCCATTTTGAGTTTATTTTTGTGTATGATGTTAGAAAGTGATCTAGTTTCATTCTTTTACAAGTGGCTGTCCAGTTTTCCCAGCACCACTTGTTAAAGAGGTTGTCTTTTCTCCATTGTATATTCTTGCCTCCTTTGTCAAAGATAAGGTGTTGAACAGAAGCATTTAGTTTTTATGGAGATAAAAACTTAAGAAGAAGTAAGTTGGTGAATATGTATGCATGTATATGTATATGTATTGCTGTGGATATCACCTTTTTAAGATACAAGGTACTTTGGTTTCAAGAATTTTAAGAAATCTTTGTGACTGAACAAAAGCACTAGTTATGGATGTTGTATGTTTTAAATCTCGGTAAGTTATATGTGGGACTAGTTCTGAAATAACATGTTGGAGCATATCATAACTTGGGCTTATGGGTGTTGGGTGGGCCAGAAAGATAGTGAAGAATGGGGTCAGTGATTTGGCAAGTACACCACAGCACCTGGAATGGCATAAAGCTCTTGCAGTGGCAATTGGTACTAAGGCCCTAGCTATCAGACCACAGAAAAAGATCACAGAATGAGTAGATACCATCAGATAGGCAGATTTCAATCAGAAGACTGGTAAGAGAGAAATGGATAGGGTGGGACCTTGTCCTGGAAGCATATAAATTGTAGGCAGAGAGCCAAGGCAACTGCCTTAGGCTTGTGTAATATTTTTCATTTACAGTGTATATTTGAAAGCATTAATTCAATAAATTCTCACAACAGCCCATTGAGATAGGTCAATATTAATATCTCTGCTTTTGCGAGGGAACTGACTGAGGCTCAGGGCAAGTTATGTGTTCTGTCCCATGTCATTCATTTAGTAAGAGTCAGAGCTGGGAATTTAACGCTAGCCTTCTGTCCCTTGGTTTTGTGTTCTGCTGTCTCTCGAGAAGCATTTCCTCTTTTAATTCACATCATAATTATGTTTTCCATTATAATGTGAGCCACCCTTATATATCTTGTATATCACTCATGTCACCCAAAATGGCGACCTTAATAGAAATTTTTATTAGATCATTTCTTCCAACCTAAAAAGGCAACTCTGAAGTTTCATTAGCTGATTCTGATTACTCTATCCTGCTTCTAAATGTAGCTTTCCTTACATCTAGGACCTGAGCACTTTTTAAAAAAGTAGATAAATCTTACTGACTTTACTGACCATAATGTTTCCTTCCTTTCTACCCTCTCTCCCTCCTTCCTTCTTTTTTCCCCCTTCCTTCTTTTTCTTTCTTTCTGACTTTTGAAAAGATAATATGCATAAGATGCTTAAGATTCATTAGGACAGAGTCAACTACAATGTGAAGTCCTGCATCATTTCTCTCCCATCCAGAAACTAATGACCGTAATGACAGTAGGTAATGTTTGTTAGGCACTGATTAAGTGCCAAGCTTTGCTGTCAGCACTTTATCCATGTTCATATTAACTTAATTAATCCTCAAGAATTAGGAAGTAGGCACAATTATTATCCCCATTTTGCCAGTGTGGAAATCATCAAAGGTTACCCTGGTACTGGACAATTGAGAGGACTTCTACATGGTGTACCTCAAAGGCCTGGAAAGTGAGGTGTTACCCTCGGTATGGTGAAAAGGAGAAGCAAAACTCCTACCAGGGCCCAGTGTCCACAGCTCCCAGTCAAGAGCTGCTGCATATTTCTGGGTGTGGGGGTGGGGTTGGGGTCCAGCTTCTAGTGAGCATCTCCTGAACTTTGCCTGGGACTTTCCCAATTTTAGCACTGGAAGTCCCAGATCTCAGTCAGCTCCGCAGTCATGGGCAGTCCTAGCTGGTTGGTCATTCTAGTCTAAGTAGTATTTATTGTGAGGAAAGTTGAGGGAGTTCATACCTGGAGCAGGTGGGTGGATGACCTACCTCATGGTCCTCAAGGAGTTTGGGAGGACCTTCATCATGAACTCTAGCAGTGAATATCTTTTCGTAAACCCAACTGTATAAATGGTAAGGTAAGATCAGGGCTGTTGACTTACCCTCTCTACAAGGTCAGTAGGGTACCCCTTGTGTGGCAGAGAAAGATGAAAAGAGGAAGAGGCCTACCACTTGAGTTGCATTCTAATATATCAGGGCACAAAGAATGCTGATGAGGAACCAAACCAAACTGTCCGACTGCAAAAGTTCCTATCCTTTTTGACTTTTGATGTCATGCAATTTAAATATAATGTCCTGCTTCTATTTATAATAGGCCTACAAAATATTCTACTCTTCCTTGTTTCACCTGCAGTCAACAACCTAAGTTAACTTCATTACCTATGTTGCACAGATTTATGGCTTTTTTGGGGTGTGTGATCTGGAATTAATCTCATTACAACAAAGATAAAATGTCCCTTTAAGTAAAAATCAAAGATTGCATTTTTTTCTTGAATAGTCTGGCAATCTTGATATATTTAGAGTTACAAACAGAATGACTTTTCTTGCTGTTGTTAACTCAGTCACAAATTGCAAAAGGGTTCAGAAAACCAGAGTCATTCCTGTTTCTTGCTGAATAGTGGGTGTCAAGAGAGGGAACAATGAGACTATGGCTTTCCTTACAAAAAGAAAAACAAGACATATGCCTGTTTGGTGAGATTTTATAAAGTTTGCCATAAAACCTCATTTGAAAATTGCCCCACATAAGAAATTGTGATATAAGTGGCCTGCTCCCAGAAATTCAAGAGAAGGAGTCAACCTGTTTTTGCCTCATATCAGTTTAGCTCTGGAATTGTGCTTAATGCAGCCCTAAGTGACTGAAGGAGTGACATTGCTGACCAAAACTACACTTGACAGAAGTGCAGTAAAGCTAAGGGCTACAGTGCAAAGCCATTGATTTTGCAGCAATTGGTTTCTTTTCTGATCTAAAACAAAAGTGATATTCATGTGCCAAGGGATCTAATCTACTAATGGCGTTTATCCTTTAAGAATCATCATTTTCCTTGGAACATGCCATCCGATGTAATCCAAGCAATAATCACATCAGAAACTGAGTGGTGGGAGATGTGGCCCTGAAAACACTGAGGGCACTTTGTCCCCGAGACAGGGATCACTAGGGAGGGAGAAGATGTTCTGAACTCTAATCTAACAAATATGTTGTGAAATTTCCACCTCAGACTTTCTCATTGGAAGAACTAAGAAATTATGTATTACCTTTAATTTGTTCTTTTTTATTGAAACAGTGGACTTTCTGATTCTCCTCAACACATGTTTATTGACCATCGACTCTGTAACTTGCAGCTGGCCCCTTCCAGAGCAACATCAAGGATGATCTGGCCTCTTCCCTGTAAGAGCTGATGTTTTCCTGGCCTCATCTTCTACTTCTCTCACTCTTCATAGTTTGGCTCCTGCCACTCTGACTTCTCACTCTTCCTCAAACATGCCAAGCTCTCTTGCTTCAGTGCTTTTCTACTTACTATTTCTTGACTTGAATAGCTCTTTTTCCAGATGTTTCACTTTATTGATTCCCTATTTAAAGGTCACCCTCACATGGGAGTCCTTTCCTGCCTACCACATAAGAAAGCACACACACTCAACACTCATATGTGTATACCCTTTTACTATTATTCTCTTGCCCTATTTTACTTTTCTTCATATCCATTCCTATCACATAAAACGTATATACATTTATTTATGTCTTTATTAAACGTTTTCCCCTACTATCTTGTAAGCTCTGTGAGAGGAGAAAAATAGTCTCTTTTGTTTCTTGCTCTACTCCTTGTGCCAAGAACAGTGTCTGGCACCTTGTAAATAGCCAGTAAATGAACATGGAAAGAATGAACAAGTGAAGAGATCAGGTAGACTGCTCTGTTATTCACACCCAGGAGGTCAGTCTAACTCAGTGTTTTCATGCTCCTAAATCTTGACAATCATGCATCAGATTCTAAGCTACCGCAGAAATCTTCAAGGTCAACAGTTTTACTCTGTCCAGCAAAAGACTTTGGGCACAGGGAGGATGAATGATCAGTTCTTTATTTCTCCCTCACCTCTTTTCCTGTTTCCATTAACTGCAACTCTGCTTTTAGCAGTTTTGTATAGTGGACTTCAGTGGGCTTCCCCTGTGGCTCAGTGGTAAAGAATCCACTAGCAATGCAGGAGATACAGATTTGATCCCTGGGTTGGGAATATGCCCTGGAGAAGGAAATGACAACCCACTCCAGTATTCTTGTCCAGAGAATCCCATGGACAGAGGAACCTTGTGAGATGCAGTTCATGAGGTCAAAAAGAGTTGGACATGACTGAAGCAACTCAGCACAGCACACAGAGCATAGTGGACTTCAACAAAAGATACCTTATCAATATAGGATTTCTTGAGCTAAAATACACCAAGCAAACAAAAAGCAGAAAAAAGAAAACTATTAATACTATTTCAGGGAATTTGGGGAATTTTGGATGATGTTAATCCTTTGCTTTGACACTGCTATCAGAATTGCTCAGGGAACCCGAAGAAGAATCTGAACTAGGTGAGTGAGTCTGTGCTTAGAGTCTTGTGAAAGCTCAGCTTATTCCAACACAGAATCTGGTGAGGGGGAGGTCTTGAAACAAATCTAGACTTTAATCTTTTAACTGTTTTAGAAAATAGCCTTTAAAGGTAATATGATGTTAGGAAATTTTCATCTTAATCACTATATTTCAGTGTTAGAAAAGTTGAGTCAAACACTAGTCATTGTTAACATACACCAGACATTTTTCCTGAAAAATTCTTATTTTGAGAGATTAAATTTGCATCATTAGCAGGGACGCTATTAGTAAAACAACAGCACTTAAGACTTAAACAATAAAAAATTGTTTAGATTCTTACCAGTTGTCCACTGTTGACTGTTGAAATGAACAGCTGTGAGCTCTGTACTCCCAGTTTTCCCGTGGCCCACACGTCCTTGGGGGAATCCTACAGTTGTCATTTAAACAAACATCTTTGTCATGTTGGAAGAGGCATCTAATTTCATTCTGTTGGGGTGATGTGATCTGGGTCTTCACTAAGCAATTGGAAGCATGTAGTACAGTTCAGAACCCTGTAGCGATCAAGGTTCTCCCTGTTCTTGGCATGCAATGTTAGTGCCCATTGAGAGGAATGAATACCCCAGGCACCTATTTGGCAATGCTCTGTACTTAGGATAGTGGTCAGTGGGGGAACTTTAAAGAAATTTGAGATCATCTCCATAATCCTGTTCCTGCTGCCTTCAGAATCAAACTTACTGGAAGAGAAGAGGCCTGCTCATTTGTTTTGAATTGCTTGGCTAGATGCTAGCTCGTTCTTCAGGAGCTGCCCTGTTGCCTTCAGAGCCCTTTCATTTTAGTGTATTTTGTACACAACTTCAACACTTCAATCCTCCTACAATGGAAGTAGATTTGAAACAGATTGAATTTGAAATCATAAGATGTGGGTGTATGTCTTATGATTTGTCTTAAAGATTATTAAAGATATGTCTTAAAGATTATTCCACTGACAAGTAGTAACAAAACCTCTACCACAGAGTTGTGGCAGGGATCAAATGAGATCAAGTATCTACAAAAGCAATTTGTAAGGAGTAAAGATCAAGGGACTTCCCTGGTGGTTCACCAAGACTGTATTTCCACTACAGGGGACACAGGGCTCATCCCTGATTGAGGAGCTATGATCCTACATGCCAGGCAGCACAGCTTAAAAAAGGAAAAATAAAAAGGGTAAAGGTCAATACAAAACCAAAATATTATTGGTATTAAGTTATATTTTATTAAATGCCTCTTTGATAAGGAAAACCTTCCAGGGTTTCTTATTGCCTATGGAGTAATGCCCACATTCATTAGCCTTTTTTAAGAAGCCCTCTCTTTTATGGCCTATGCTTCATATCCTCTATACATAACCCATTCTTCAGGCAATCCAGGCTTTTACTTGCCAGAACAAAGCCTTACTTTCCCATATCTGTTACCATTGTGGACTTAGTTCCTTTTTCCTGGAATGTTCTTCTACTTATTTTAGCCAATTGAAAACCTACTGTTGCTTTTAAAAAATTTTCTCTTTCTTTCTTAAATTTTTTTTTCTTTTCCTGAAGCTTTTATCCTGTTTTCTTCTAAGACATGTATAGTTTTAGGTCTTGTATTTAGATCTTTGAACCATTTTAATTTTTCTATATTGTGTAATAAAGGTCAACTCCATTCTTTTGGATGTTAAGTATACAGTTTTCCCAGTGGTATTTATTGAAAAGACTATTCTTTCTCCAGGCTTCCCTGGTGGCTCGGGCTGTAAAGAATCCACCTGTAGGGCAGGAGACTTGGGTTTGGTTCCTGAGTCGGGAAGATTCCCCTGGAGAAGGGAATGCAATCCACTGCAGTATTCTTGCCTGGGGAATTCCTTGGACACAGAGCATGGTGGGCTACAGTCCATGGAGTCACAACGAGTTGGACATAACTGATCAACTAACACTTTTACTTTCATTTTTTCTCCTGCTCCATTTTAAAATAAGCAAATATGTGTGTTAATTTATATACCCCCTTTCCTAAATGGTAACATACTAATGCATATCTTCAGCTAGCTTTTGTCATTTAACAACATATTCTGGATATCATGTGCTAGAGACCTTCCCCCTCACCCCCTTTCTTTTAATTGATCATGTGATATTCTATTTTTTTGAGTGGACCCTGTTTTATTCAATACATTTCCTATTGATGGACTTTGGGCTTTTTCCAGTTTTGATATTATGAATAGGGCTGCAGTGAATAGACTTGGGCATGTCTTTTCATTTTTTGATGGTGTATCTTACATACATTCCAGGAGGTGGGATTGCTGAGTCTCAGCAATACAAGGGAAAGATATGTCTAGTTTTGTTAAATATTGCCAAGTTCTTTGCCATAAAGTTTGTACCATCTTACATTCTCAACAGCAGTGTTTATGAGAGCCTGTTTCTCTACATTGTTTACAGTAGTGTTTGTTGTCACATTTTGGAATTTTGTGATTCTCATTAGTGGGAAATGAAATATCACATACTAATTTTTAAGGCTCTACTCAAGTACCATGTCTTATTAGTTTGAATCAGATAGATATATGTAACTTGTTAAACCCAATATTGTACTGTGTCTATAAGGATACATACCTGAGCAACCCACCCTTATAAGCAGGAAGCTTTCTGAATGACTGAAAGTACTTACTGTTTAATTGATGTTTTTAAAAAAATGTTTCAAGGGCTTGGAAAATTGTTGGTATTCATTGTATGTTTGCTGAAGGAGAGATAAATGAATAGGCTCAGAATTAGAAGCTTGTTTTTATATACCATTTTAGAGTTTATGATTATATTTATGTTATTTCCAGTGGGTATATTTATCTATTTGGTGGGACTCATGGGAAATTCAGGTGACTGTTGTGTGTTTTTCTTTGTCTGAGAAAAAATGTTCAGAGAGATGTAGACTTTTCTCTGAACCCCCCGGAGAATGTAGTTCTTTGGCAAATGTATTTTATTTTCTATTTATGTTGCAACTTATAAAGTTCTTTCTTCTGTTGTTTGTTTTCAGCCTCATAACAGTGGTGAGATACATGTGTTATCATTCTGCTTCTGGATGAAAGCCTTGTGACTCAGAAAAGTTTAGTAACTTGATCAAAGTTACAGAGACAACAGAAGCAGAGCCAGGCCTCAAACCCAGGTCTTCTGATGCCAAAGCCAACGTTCTTTCTTGTATACCACAACTGGCATCTGGAACCTAGTAAGAGTTTTATACTTTTTTCTGTTGTTTTTCTTTAGATAGGAACAACTTTGAAAATCTTATTTTAAAAATGAAGTCACTTAGGTCATATTTTCCTTTTAATATGTTATATAATGTGATGTCTTATATGTATAATATGATAAAGGAAGAAGTGTTATATAAGGCTCTATGTGTATACCTCTCCTAAAATGCTCTTGTCCTGAATTTGTGTAATCGAGGTTTGGGGATTGCATTCATTGCTGGGTGTCTTGCCAGTGATGTAGTCACAGGAAACATATTGTGAAGATAAAAACTGCCTGTCTTTAAAATACTTTTTAAATCCATAAGGGCAGCTTCTGGTTCTTGACATCAGAGTAAGCACACTTACTTATTCCTCTCTCAAAGAAAACTTAAATGATACTAGAAGAATAAAAAAGATATATAGTCCACAAAGATGGAGAGAAATATAAGTGGTCATGGGTAGATGAGGATAGGGTAAACATGCTTTATTAAGTTTATGGCAGAGCAAAAAGGAGGAAGAAGAGAAAATAATATCCTAGTATTAGGAGAGAGGGGACTGCAAAGATGGAAGTCACTTAGCAACCCTAGCAAAGCTTTGGCCTCAGAACTGGAACCAGTTCAAGATGTCTAATAGCCAACTAGTAGGTGTTCTGGGAAGACAAAGTACTCATAATAGAGGGAGGGAATTGCTAAAGAAATCACTTCTTCAGAGCTAAAAGGAGATTTTAAACATTAAACAGTTCATAAGAGGCAAATCACATAAATGTAAAAGGATCTGTATTTAGAGATACCATTGGGAAATCTCAGAACACTAAAGATTTAATGTGGGAATTTACATCTATGAAGCATTACTTGAGGATGTACTCTAGTAAAAAGATGATACAAATTAAGAAGGGAGAAGATGTAGGATTGTTTAATGAATAATATAACTTTATCCCACAAGAGGTCTGGCCTTTACCATCAGCTTTTGGGAGATAATCTCTTAACTCCTGGAATGTCTTGCCTGATGAGGTACTATTGTCATCCTGAGGGTTTTAGGACAGTCAAATTATAGTAGATGTGATTAAGGGCAAGGCTTTAAGTCACACCTTGAGGGCCTGGGGATTAAAATTGGCCCTGGGGTCAGTAAATCATGTCCTATGTAATGGAGCCTCTTAAGTGAACAATACAAAGAAATAGAGGAAAACAATAGAATGGGAAAGACTAGAGATCAATAAAACTGGAGGTACCAAGGGACTATTTCATGCGAAGATGGGCACAATAAAGGACAGAAATGGCAAGCACCTAACAGAAGCAAAAGAGGTTAAGAAGAGGTGGCATGAATACAGAAGAACTGTACAGAAAAGCTCTTAAAGACTCAGTTAATCATATGATGTGGTCACTCACCTAGAGTCAGACATCCAAGAGTGTGAAGTCAAGTGGGCCTTAGGAAACATTAATATGAACAAAGCTGATGGTGGTGATGGAATTCCAGATGAGCAATTTCAGATCCTAAAATGATGCTGTTAAAGTGCTACACTCAATATACTAGCAAATTAGGAAATCTCAGCAGTGACCACAGGACTGAAAAAGTCAGTTTTCATTTCAATGCCAAAGAAAAGCAATGCCAGTGTTCAAACTACCTTACAGTTGTGTTCATTTAACATGCTAGCACGGTAATGCTCAAAATCCTTCAAGCTAGGCTTTAACAGTATGTGAACTGAGAATTTTCAGATGTACAAGCTGGGATTCAGAAAAGGCAGAGGAACCAGAGACCAAATTGCCAACATCCTTTGGATCAGAGAGAAAGCAAGAGGATTCTAGAAAACATCTACTTTTGCTTCATTGACTGAGCCTTTTACTGTGTGGATCACAACAAACTGGAAAATTCTTAAAGAGATGAGGATACTAGACCACCTTACCTGTCTCATGAGAAATCTATATGCAGGTCAAGAAGCAACAGTTACTGGACAAGGAACAATGGACTGGCTCAAAACTGGGAAAAGAATACAAGGCTGTATATTGTCATCCTGCTTATTTAACTTAAATGCAGAGGTCATCATGTGAAATGCTGGGCTGGATGAAGCACAAACTGAAATCAAGATTGCCTTGGAGACATATCAACAACCTTAAATATGCAGATGATACCACTCCAGGAGCAGAAAGCAAAGAGGAACTAAAGAGCCTCTTGATGAAGGTGAAAGAGGAAAAGTTGGCTGAAGTTCAGTTCAGTTCAGTTGTGTCCGAATCTTTGTGACCCCGTGAACCGCAGCACACCAGGCCTTCCTGTTCATCACCAACTCCTGGAGTCCACCCAAACTCATGTCCGTTAAGTCAGTGATGCCATCCAACCATCTCATCTTCTGTCATCCCCTTCTCCTCCTGCCCTCAATCTTTCCTGGCATCAGGGTCTTTTCCAATGAGTCAGCTTTTTGCATCAGGTGGCCAAAGTATTGGGGTTTCAGCTTCAACATCAGTCCTTCCAATGAACACTCAGGACTGATCTCTTTTAGGATGGACTGGTTGGATCTCCTTGCAGTCCAAGGGACTCTCAAGAGTCTTCTCCAACACCACAGTTCAAAAGCATCAGTTCTTCAGTGCTCAGCTTTCTTTATAGTCCAACTCTCATATCCATACTTGACCACTGGAAAAACCATAGCTTTGACTAGATGGACCTTTGTTGGCAAAGTAATGTCTCTGCTTTTTAATATACTCTCTAGGTTGGTCATAGCTTTTCTTCCAAGGAGCAAGTGTCTTTTAATTTCATGGCTGCAATCACCATCTACAGTGACTTTGGAGCCAAAAAAAAATAAAAGTCTGTCACTGTTTCCCCATCTATTTGCCATGAAGTGATTGCATTGGATGCCATGATCTTAGTTTTCTGAATGTTGAGTTTTAAGCCAACTTTATCACTCCTCTTTCACTTTCATTAAGAGGCTCTTTAGTTACTCTTTGCTTTCTGCCATAAAGGTGGTGTCATCTGTATATCTGAGGTTATTGATATTTCTCCCGGCAATCTTGATTCAAACTTGTGCTTCATCCAGCCTGACGTTTCTCATGATGTACTCTGCATAGAAGTTAAATAAGCAGGGTGACAATATACAGCCTTGATATACTTCTTTCCCAATTTAGAACCAGTCTGTTGTTCCATGTCTGGTTCTAACTGTTACTTCTTGACTTGCATACAGATTTCTTAGGAGGTAGATCAGGTGGTCGGTACTCCCACCTCTTTAAGAATTTTCCACAGTTTGTTGTGATCCACACAGTCAAAAGCTTTGGTGTAGTCAATAAAGCAAAAGTAGATGTTTTTCTGGAAATCTCTTGCTTTTTTGATGATCCAGCAGATGTTGGCAATTTGATCTCTGGTTTCTCTGCCTTTTCTAAAACCAGCTTGAACATCTGGAAGTTCATGATTCAGGTACTGTTGAAGCCTGGCTTGGAGAATTTTAAGCATTACTTTTCTAGCATGTGAGATGAGCGCAGTTGTGTGGTAGTTTGAACATTCTTTCAGATTATCAAAAACCTTTCATTTCTCTGTGTAACTTTTCGTATTACTTGTGAGAGCTTTGACAGGATAGAAATAATGAGAAACGGATTTTTGTTTTTGAAGTCAAATCTCACTTTTTGTACAGTTATTTAGGACTGTGATAGAAGAGTTTATATTATAGTTTTAAGTTGACTTTTTATCTTTCCTTACTTCGTTACATTTTAAAGGCTTTTGTGTTAATAAATAACCATATTTGATGCCTTTCATAAGCAACTATCACCACTGTCACCAACCAAAAACACAAATCTCTTCAAAAACCCAGCATTCTCACTACCTGTCCCTTCACGGTGTTGCAGTATATTTAGGTGGAAGTACCGCTGTTAGCATCAGACATTCTCATTGTTTTATCCTAGGACTTTGTAACTTCGAAGATAAGACAATTATAGATCATTTTATTTATCACTTTAAGTGTATTTTGAGCTTACTGATACACCATGCAAGAAAAAAATTTGCTTTTAATTTAGGAAACATATTTATTTTTTGATTTTTTGTTTGCATTTACATTTTTGGATTCATTTTTATTAAAACAAAGTGCAATTAGCTTGGAAAAAATGTGTAAAATATTGTTTCCAAAAGTGCCTTATTAAAAATTTTTTTTAAAATATAGTATAAGATGGACAAATATTCTGCCAATACTAAAAGAAAAGAAATTTTAAAGCTGAGATTCTGCTCTATTAATTTTTCTAAAAATATGTATTAGATTCTGAGACCTTTGGACAGTGATACCATAACATTTATGATAAAATCAGAAATTTTGATAGAAAGGAAAAAAACTTTTGGGCCAAATTAGTAACTCTTTTTGCCAGCTAATGTAGAACTGATTGTTGTGAGAAATATGTTGTCTCAAGGCAGTTAAAAAAGCACAATTATTCTTCTAAGTTTTCTCTCTATATTTGATTGTGTTCTTTACACTTGCTTTTTAGGGACGCATGTTGAGACATCTGGCTTCCTTAGTCTTAGATTTTGGAACTATTTTGGGCTCATTTCAATTGTAAACTATCTAGCTAATTGTAATGTGTCAGTACTTTTGAGTATTTACAATAAAAAGAATAACGACACACACTGTACTCATTTATGACATGGATGGGAGCCATCCAAATGCCCACTCTCGTTTCTGGCAGGTCACTTTGCCTTTGGTTTTGTGTTGTGTTTCAGCTTGGGGAACTCACCTCTGTCGTGGTTCAAAATTTCAATCTACATTTCTGAAGAAGAATGGTCATCTTAGTTCACCTATGCTAAAAGCACTGATTAGGTATTCTTTCTCTAAGAATGTTGCACTTAAAGTATGAGATTTAGAAGGTAACTAGTTCTAGTCACAAAGGTCAGCCAATCTGTTTATAAAACGGGGTTGAGAAATAACTAGCTGTAGGCACTAAGTTCAACCTACCAGCATGTACTCTAAAATCAGTTCTGAGTCATCTGCCCTGTGTGTTTGGCACCGCTGTTTACAGCACATCTTGAGCCTTCTCATGTAGCAATGCTACTGATAAATAGCCTACCCTTTCTGACAGCGTGGATAAGGAAAGGACAACCTGGTCTTGGTTGATAAAATTTTTATATATGTGGTGAAGGCATATTTTTAAAAGTCTTGCACAATTATCTAAAATGCCTCTGTGTGTATGCATTTGTGTGCGCACACTTGCTTTATGTGCTATGTAATGATTCATGTTCTAGGAGGGTGTGTTTTTCTCTCTTAGAGAACTGGCAGCCAGCCCGCCCTCCCTCTCAGAAATGGGAAATTTCTTGAGCTAATTTAGACATACAGCCTATGTTTTTACACCACAAAGCTGCAACTCTCTGTCCAGACAGCACTGCCAATTATCTGTGATATTTCTATTCAGTATAGACTTTAAAAAAAGCCAGATATTTTTATTAGCCTGTTTTGCATATAGGCTTTTAGGATAATTGTATATTAATATCACTTTTAAAGCAGAAAGGAGTTATTTAAAGAGATGACCTGATTGTCTTGATAAAGAAAATAATATAGTTACAATCCATTTTCTGAAAATTTGCCGTTGGGTTTGATTGCAGGCTGGAAGGTGGAAACTTCTGGATTAAATTCCAAACTCTAGAACAATAGGATTTAAGCCAAATAATTTACTCTTTCTATATCTTTGTTTTCCAATCTGTTAAAACAGGAGTCAAAGCATTTACTATCTCCTTACAGGGAAATAAAGCATTGATAAATAAAAATGCATTTGCTGTGTTTAAAGGGCTAAGCCATGCACCATTTTTCAGTGTGCTTCTTCCTTCTGGCACCAGAGACTCCCTTGTGGTCATCATATTTCTCATTGGCACTAAAAAAGCATATCACTGTGATGAGAATCCAGAGAGAAGTTCTGTGCCATGCACAGCTTAGTTATCCAAGAAACAGGCAAAATTCAGACAGATTTTGTGAAAGTTCTGTTTTGTGTTTTCTGAACTAGGAGAAGGCACAATTTTCTCAGAGTACAGAAACATGTAGAAATGGGCTAGAATGATCTGTTAGGAGAATCACAAATAGAGATTGGGAGGTGGTAGCATTTACTCCTTTGAGGATCTTTTAAACACGCAAATAAAAACATGCAAATATATATATATATATAGTTTATAGAGGCAGGAGGATTGTTTTTTGTCACTTTTTAAGAGGTTCTTTTAATTGACAGTGTGCTTGAGTGAGTTATTGGGCCTGGCACCAATTAATTTAGGGTGTCAGTCTATGTGCCAAGCTGATTACTATGTGTTGGGAACTCAAAAATGAATAATAAACAATTTTTTGCCCTCAAGGTCTTCTTAACCTCCCTGGGAGAGAAATACAAATAATTACAATAAGATGTGATAAGTGCTAGACTAGCAGCAAAAACCTGTGCTGTGATTATGAATTTTGCCTGGGGTGGTTGGTGTCTGCATTTGACCTTGGAGAGTGAGAGGGAGTTAGGCAGAGGAGGCCATTTCACTCAGAAGGCAGAGCATGAAAAGAGGCCTGGAGAAGTGAATGTCAGTGGAGCGTGGGGATATGTTAAAGAGAGTGTGTTTGAAGGTCAGAAGCCCCAGGTTTGATAATCTTGCTGGGTGGTCATTCACTGACTGTATGATTTAGGGCACATTGCTGAGCCTCTCTGAGCCTCAGTTGCTACATCTATAATATGGGGACATTATTATGTATCCTGAAGGATTCTTTTGAATGAAATGAACGAATAAATGTGAAGGACCTGGAACTGTACAAGGAGAGAGTTAATCTTCAGTAAGTGGTCACTATTGTTTCATCTTTTTAAATGAGGGGCAGCTGCTGCCCTGGAGCTGCAAATTGTTCTGAATATCATGGGCTTATTGATATTATGTTGGGAGGGGATTCTCAACATAAATCATCCATAAAATGTAAATAATACATACTTCCAGGGTTGTTTTGAAGATCCAGAGTTAATATTAAATACAGGTCCAATAATGGTACTTAATAAACAGTAGTTAAAAATTATAATGACACTTCTCTCTCTGAAAGGCCAAAATATATGTATATTTCCACACTCATACTGAAGAAATTGTGAATTTTCATTTGCACACAGAATTGTAAATTTTTGTGGTTTAGCAAGCACCTTTTGCTAAACCAGAGGCAGAAAATCACTTTTTTTTTTTAAGAATATTACTTTTGACAGTATGTTATTTATCCACCATAGGTAATGTGTTATATTAATGACTATTTTTATGTGAACTAGTATAGTCATCAAACCATGTCTGCTTTTCCATTTCTGTATCTCAGTGCTTGTCACAGAACCAGGCACTTGGTAAATGCTTAGAGAAATATTTGCTACATGAATTAGTGGGTAACTCTCTAGCTAGTCTCTCAAACATATATATATTTTTAAATGGAGTAGAACAGTTTTAGGTCTTGAAATTGCCTTTTGAAAACAAAGTTCCCAAACCATTTGAACAATTGAACATACACAGATGCGTATTCTTTCAGCTTGTGGAGAGGATCATGCTGCTCCAAAATCTTTGTTTGCCTGAAAGTTGCATTCGTCCAAACTGTAATTATAATTGTAAACAGTTATTATGTCCATGATTATTATTATGACATTCCTAATGAGCATTTTTGTAGAGGTCAACCTGTTATATCAATAAATCAGGACTAGAATATCTTATATGTTCATATTTCTTCTTCCTAGTACTATATTTACACACCAGAAAAGGTAGAAAAATCCAGGATTTTTTTTTTTCACTGCTCCTTGTGGCATGTGGGATCTTAGTTCCCTAACCATGGCTTTTGCAGTGGAAGCACAGTGTCTTAACCACTGGACTGCCAGGGAAGACCAGTCTAGAACTTTTTAAGTTTCCCAAGGAACCCTTCTTACCTTTTACTCTACCCAGTTGCATAATACTTTTGAGATGTTACATTTCCAGTGTTCTTTCCATTTTTTTATTAACCCAGTTTTATTATTTTTAATTTATTTAAAAAGATTTTTACTGAAATGTTCTTTCCAGTTTTAATTATGAATATTGATAATAATGGAAATGGTTGCATGTAGCCTGGCTCAAGTCGACCCTTACTCTCTGACTTACAAATGCTGGTTTGTAAGGGAAAAACCAGCATGGATGCATAAAATTTCCTTAAGAATTTCCTTACTGCACATTAAACAGCTATAGCCTCAGAGTACCAATTATCTCTCCCACTAACTTCTAAACAGAACTGGACCCAAGTCATGTAGCCACACAAAGTCACTTTTGTCTTACTTTCTGAAGGGCTGCAAGGAAGAGAATTCACAACTTGCTTTGAAAATATATCTGTTCTTTAAGAACATTATTGGATTCACACTCTGAAAAAATTATTACAAATTTATATAGGTTCTCTTATTTGTTCAGTAAAAAAGGAAAGAAAATGTATTTAATTGACACTCTTTTGTTGTAATCAGTTATTTGGCCTAGATTTAGAATCCTTTGGCTGATAGAGACTTTGAAAATCTCTTCATTTATAAATTTGGAAACTAAGGAGATTAACTGGAAATTTACACTCTGGAGTTTTAAGAGGCTCTCTAGCTTGTTCACAAATTTGTCCATACTTTGAGTTACAATATTCGATATTTTAGGAGATGCTTTTAGGATTCAGAACCATCACTAATCTTGAGTCCTACATTTTAAATTGTTCTTTTCAACATTGCCATTTATTCACTGAGCAGCTACAATTAGATTGAACATCTAAAACTGCTATTTTTATAGGCAAAAAAAAAAAAAAAAAGACAACCCAGTGTTCAATCTCAAGTACTTATTGAGGATCTACCCTGTGAAAAGCAAAGGTTTGATTATGAAAGGATAGTAATCCAAGAGTAGAATACCAAACAACAGCTTTTCAAATATTCACTCTACTGATTTGGTGTAAGTTTTTATTTGTAAATAATGTTTTATATGACACATAAAATTCTTAAATAATATGGAAGTCTAGAAAATAAAAACTGAAAGTTCTTTCCTTATCACCTGGAGTAAATTGTGTTAACTTTTATTTTGTTCCAGAGTGCTCTCTTTTTTAAAAAAAATTTTGCATGTGAAATGAAATCTGCAGCAGTTTTTTCTACTCAGGATTATATCATAGACAATTCTCATACATACAGAATATTTTTGAAGTCAAGAGGAGTCAATATGTCCACTCAGTTTTTTTAATAGTCACTGCTCACATACAAATGTCTTTTAATTAAGGAGTTTTCAAATTTAGTTTTATTGTGGTAATTTCCCCCAAACTTTAAAAGACTCCTTATAGTCACAAAACATTTTTATGTAAAATCTTTTAAAGAACAAAAGGAACATACAGTAACCACTTGCTTTTAACACAATGGGTTGAAAACAAAACAAAAGTAATCATTCAAATGTTTTATCTCTTCTATACCAAACGAGAACCAGCTTAGAATTTCAAAAATACTGAAATAGGCTCCAAGGAAGTACAGATGCACCATGGCTGACATGAAAGGATGTTGGTCTCATCTTGTTTTTCTTTTTTAACTTGAATTTAATTGACATGTTATATTAGTTTCAGGTACATAATGTAGTGATTAGATATTTGTATGGCCTCAGCTTTAGAAAAAAGGATAAAAAACTTGGAATTCTGCATTTAAGTTAATATTCTTTAGATTTTTCTTTAATATTTGCCATCTAATGCTGCTTATTTGCTGCACTAAGTGCAGGAAATCAAATGAGTAGGCAACAGTTTAGTTTAACATTTTCCCGCTTGGACATAGTTGAGGTTGACTATAAGAATTATATTTCTAACAAAGTTTTGCTTCCCAGAGCAGACATAACTATATCAGCATTTTAATAGGTTTCCACAAAAAACATTGACTTCTAGGGGTTCCACCTCTTAGCAAAGTGGAGAATACTGTATGGTATAGCAAGAACTCTGCTCTGAAATCAAAAGGCTTACTATCTCCTCTAGAATGAAAGGGGCTTCCCAGATGTCATTAGTGGTAAAGAACCTAGAAGGAGGTTGGACTGGGTGATCTCAAGGTTTATTTTAAAAAACACTTAGTTCTTAAGTTTATTTGCAAATCCTCAGTTCCACTGCTCCTCCAGCCCCCTCCCCCGCCCCAAGAAAGATCAAAATCTGTATCTGTAAACACCAGTGAACTGGGATTGATTACACTGTTGTTCTGTCACTAAGTCATGTCCCACTCTTGGCAACCCCGTGGACTGCAGCATGCCAGGCTTCTCTGTCCTTTGCTATCTCCTGGAGTTAGCTCAAACTCATGTCTATTGAGTTGGTATTACCAACCAACCATCTCATCCTCTGTCACCCCATTCTCCTCCTGCCCTCAGTCTTTCCCAGTATCAGGGTCTTTTCCAATGAGTCAGCTCTTTGCATCAGGTGGCCAAAATATTGGAGCTTCAGCTTCAGCATCAGTCCTTCTACTGAATATTCAGGGGTGATTTCCTTTAGGATTGACTGGTTTGATTTCCTTGCTATCCAAGGGACCCTCAAAGTCTTCTCCAGCACAACAATTGGAAAACATCAATTCATCGGTGCTCAGCCTTCTTTATAGTCCATAGCTCACATCCATACATGACTACTGGAAAAACCATACCTTTAACTATACAGACCTTTGTTGGCAAAGTGAGGTCTCTGCTTTTTAATATGCTATCTAGGCTGGTCATAGCCTTCCTTCCAAGAAGTAAGCATCTTTTAATTTCATGGCTGCAGTCATCTTCTGCAATGATTTTGGAACCCCCCAAAATAAAGTCTGTCACTGTTTCCATTTTTACCTACCTATTTGCCATGAAACGATGGGACTTGATGCCATGATCTTAGTTTTTTGAATGTTGAGCTATAAACCAGCTTTTTCACTTTGTTCTTTCACCCTCATCAAGAGGCTCTTCAGCTTCTCTTTGCTTTCTGCCATTAGCGTGGTTAGATTCCATCATTAGTACAGATGTTTTTTGATATCTTTTGTATCTTCTAAACTACAGGTGTATCCCTATTGTAGGAGAAATGAAATGCACATCTAAATATACAAAACTAAAAACCTGGTCTTTTAACTTGACTTGCAAAGACATTTACTCCTTTATTCGTTTTAAATGTAAACCCCACTGGTGAACCTAAAATATTATGGAATTTAGTTTAATTGAAACAGTAACATAGCTATTTTAATGTAGCTGTGCATTTTGTATCACATTTATACCAAATAGTGCATCTGAACCAAAAAAAATGACAAATTATATACACTATCTACAGACATGCAGACTTCGTTTTCTTGTAGCATGGTATGTGAATATGAAGATTTTAGGAAAATACAAGGTTTTCTCCTTTCCCCACCTTCATATTGTATGTTGAAAGCTAAAGTATAAATCATTCAAGACAGATTGATATGTGTGGGTATCTTACTTTTTTGTCTATTGAAAATGATCAGTAAAAGGTTTTAAAATCACCTGAGACAAAATATTTTTAAAAAGTGCATAAAATGTGCTGTTTTTCAGTTTTTTGGCTGTATAATATTAGGAGTTGACTGTAACCTATCTTGTTTTGCTTTTTCTTTGTTTTTGGTGGCTGAGAGAGGGAGAGGCCAACAAAATGATTACCCTCAGCATTGCTGAAGGGAGCAAGCGTTGTCATGTTGTGCACTGAGAGACATCTAAGTGGATATTAAGTCATTTTACACTGATGAGTGATCTTTATACAGTAGGGCCTCAAACTACATTCTGTCTCCATTTATATCCTTGGAAAGTATTTAGATGATTATCTGAAATCTGAAATGATTTTTTTTTTTAAGCTTCTATTTGTAGATCTGGGAAAATTAAACCAAGACTGCATGATCAGACCATTTCTTTACAAAAGCTACTAGGGGCACTCATCTGTTATTAACATATATCATTTGCTTGCACAAAATAATGCATGTATTCATTGCAGAAAAATCTCAAACCACAAATAAACAACAATAACACATTTTTAGTGGCACCGGGAGAAGTTACCATAATAGCATTTTGGAATCTAATCTAGTCTTCTGAGTGGAAATGAATGCATGTAGTAGAATGCTTAGTCAGAAAGTCAGCTAGTGAATAACAATTCCTCCCTTCCTTGGTGGAGAGTTTATTGAGTTTGTGTTTAAAGAACCTGAAACAGAAACTGCCAGTTCTCAGGTACCAGTGGAAATCTCTAAATCTATCTGTTGTGCTTGGAAGATCAGTTTAGTTTTAATCTCTAAATTTAATGTTTGAAAAGAAGGGTAAGTAAGATCAACTCTTCTCTTGGTGAGTCTAAATAGAAGAGTGACTGTGTTGTAAAGTATAAATAAGGGGAAGGGAAATGGTTGGATGCTTAAGGAAGTCAGAAGAGCTCTAGTCTTGTCATCAATAATGCTGAATTTGATCATACCCACTATTTGACCTTTGACCAATTGACAGCCTCCTTGGGCACCATTTCCCATGTATGAAATGAAGGATTTGCAGATAATAGAGAGTAGGAAGTGGGAGAGAGATTGCAGAAGTGTTTAAGACATAGCTGCTAATCAGTTGGGAAGATCGGCCTGAGAAAGAACTATGTTTCTAAATTGGGTGGTAGTGGTGGTAAGGAGATAAGGAGGGAGAGGACCTTAATAGAAGACTCAGCTAAAAGTCTCATCTCATTTAATATCTTCATTCAGGATCTAGAGCTGTGCTCCCCAATATGATGGCCTCTAGCCACATGTGGCTACAGATCTCACAAAATGTGTTCTAAGTATAAAATACACACTGAATTTTGAAAACTTAGTACACAGAAATATAAAATATTCCCTTAACATTAAAAAAAGATTGATTCAATGTTAAATTGACACTAGTTTAGATATATTGGGTAAATAAAATATATTATGAAAATTTATTTTACTTTTTTCTTTTCAATTTTTTTAGTGTAGTAACTAGAAAATTTTAAATTGCATATTTGGTTTGCATTTTATTTCTATTGGCCAGTGCTGATCTAGAACACAATGTCAGTGAATTACACTTTGAGAAAAAGTGTAGTAATTAACTTAAACACAGATGTGGAAGATGTTACAGTTTTAAGAATCATCTAGTAGAGTGAGTGTCATCAGAAATTCAAATATATTATAGACAAGAGAAAAGAAGGAAAATGGGAATGCTTCCCAGGTAGCTCAGTGGTAAAGAATTTGCCTGCCAAGAAGGAGACATGGGTTCAGTCCCTGGGTTGGGAAAATCCCCTGGAGAAGGAAATGGCAACCCACTCCAGTATTCTTGTCTGAGAAATCTCTTGGATAGAGGGGCCTGGTGAGCTGGGATCACAGTCCCTGGGATCACAAAAAGAGTTAAACATAACTTAGCGACTAAACAACAATAAAAACAAAACCCTTGAAGGTAAATAATGATACCAGGTTTACAAGTACATGAATATAAACTTTCTCAAGACATAGAGCAGTTCAGAGCTAGTCTTACTTCAGGGAAAGATGCCAGAATCACATCCCGTTGGTAGTGGTTGATTATTTTACCTGTACCTTTCTGCAGACTACCTGTAATAGCTTTCTGTAAAAACTTCAGCAAGAAGGTAGGGATGGGAGAGAGGAAAAGAATGAGGAATGGCTTATGAAGCTTATTTATAGACTTTATAGACTGGGCTCATTGCAGTATGAGGTAATATGTGTCAATAAATGATTACCACTGCTCTGATAAGCTGAAGGCATTTGCTAAGTAGCAACTCATCTTCCTGGAAAATTTCCTATACCTCATACAGGTGAATCGTTTACTTCCAGAAAATAGTACACTTATGTAGACTCAGTTTAGTCCTAGTAATTAAATTCAGTTAACCAAATAGGGTACAGTTTCTACAGTAACATGACAGGAGGGAGAGTACAACTCTGAAAGGATTTTGAAAATGTCTTAAACACCATATGTGTGTGTTTGGTTGCTCAGTTCCGACTCTTAAAGACCCCATGAACTGGGATGATTTCCCAGCAAGAATACTGGAGTGGGTTGCCATTTCCTCTTCCAGGGAATCTTCCCTCCCAGGGGTTGAACCTGCATCTCCTGTGTCTCCTGCACTGCAGGCAAATATTTTACCACTGAGTCATGAGGGAAGCCCTTAAACACCATATTCAGTGGCTTTTCATAGTCTCCGTCCTCCTACTCTGGAGCATGCCTTGACGGGAATAACTTTTCCTATATTATTTCCTTCTCCGTCACCTCTGTGATGTGATACCCAAAGCCTTCCTCTTACTGCTCCGACCTGGCTTGTCAGGGAGGCAGTGCAGCATCAAAAGAAGTGCTGAGGTTGTGGGTTGTGATGAAAGTTTGGGGTGATAGTTTATGTAAAGTACATGGTAGCTTCTCAAGAGATTATAAGTATTGGTGTTTTTTAAATTACTTTTTACTATTTTCCTTCAGGCATTCTGTAAGTTTATGTTCTGTCCTCATCATACAGTATGGAATTCAATTCAGACCTTTTTTTTTTCCAACATAACCTCTACAGTGATCAGTTCAGTTCAGTTCAGTCACCCAGTCATGTCCAACTCTTTGTGAAACCATGGACTGCAGTACGCCAGGCCTCCCTGTCCATCACCAACTCCCAGAATTTACTCAAACTCATGTCCATTGAGTCAGTGATGCCATCCAGCCATCTCATCCTCTGTTATCCCCTTCTCCTCCCAACTTCAATCTTTCCCGGCATGAGGGTCTTTTCAAATGAGTCAGCTCTTCACATCAGGTGGCCAGAGTATTGGGGTTTCAGCTTCAACATCAGTCCTTCCAAAGAATACTCAGGACTGATCTCTTTTAGGATGGACTGGTTGGATCTCCTTGTAGTCCAAGGGACTCTCAAGAGTCTTCTCCAACATCACAGTTCAAAAGCATCAATTCTTCGGTGCTCAGCTTTCTTCACCATCCAACTCTCATATTCATACATGACTACTGGAAAAACCATAGCCTTGACTAGCTGGACCTTTGTTGGCAAAGTAATGTCTCGGCTTTTAATTATGCTCTCTAGGTTGGTCATAACTTTTCTTCCAAGGAGTAAGTGTCTTTTAATTTCATGGCTGCAGTCACCATCTGAAGTGATTTTGGAGCACCCCCCGCCTCAAATAAAGTCTGCCACTATTTCCACTGTTTCCCCATCTATCTGCCATGAAGTGATGGGACCAGATGCCATGATCTTAGTTTTCTGAATGTTGAGTTTTAAGCCAACCTTTTCACTTTCATCAAGAGGCTCTTTAGTTCTTCACTTTCTGCCATAAGGGTGGTGTCATCTGCATATCTGAGATTATTGGTATTTCTCCCGGCAATCTTGATTCCAGCTTGTGCTTCCTCCAGCCCAGCATTTCTCATGATGTACTCTGCATATAAGTTAAATAAGCAGGGTGACAATATACAGCCTTGACATACTCCTTTTCCTATTTGGAACCAGTCTGTTGTTCCATGTCCAGTTCTAACTGTTGCTTCCTGACTTGTTTCCTGGCAGGTCAGGTGGTCTGGTATTTCCATCTCTTTCAGAATTTTCCACAGTTTATTGTGATCCACATAGTCAAAGGCAGAAATAGTCAATAAAGCAGAAATAGATGTTTTTCTTGAACTCTCTTGCTTTTTCAATGATCCAGCAGATGTTGGCAATTTGATCTCTGGTTCCTCTGCCTTTTCTAAAACCAGCTTGAACATCTGGAAGTTCATGGTTCATGTATTGTTGAAGCCTGGCTTGGAGAAATTTGAGCATTACTTTACTAGTGTGTGAGATGAGTGCGATTGTCCATAGTTTGAACATTCTTTGCCATTGCCTTTCTTTGGGATTGGAATGAAAACTGGCCTTTTCCAGTCCTGTGGCCACTGCTGAGTTGTCCAAATTTGCTGGCATATTGAGTGTAGCGCTTTCATGGCATCATCTTTTAGGATTTGAAATAACTCGACTGGAATTCCATCACTTCCACTAGCTTTGTTCATAGTGATGCTTCCTAAGGCCCATTTGACTTCACATTCCTGGATATCTCGCTCTAGGTGAATGATCACACCATTGTGGTTATCTGGGTCATGAAGATCTTTTTTGTACAGTTCTTCTGTGTATTCTTGCCACCTCTCTTAGTACCTCCTGCTTCTGTTAGGTCCATGCCATTTCTGTCCTTTATCGAGCCCATCTTTGCATGAAATGTTCCCTTGATATCTCTAATTTTCTTCAAGAGATCTCTGGTCTTTCCCATTATATTGTTTTACTCAATTTCTTTGCATTGATCACTGAGGAAGCCTTTCTTATCTCTCCTTGCTATTCTTTGGAACTCTGCCATCAAATGGGTATATCTTTCATTTTCTCCTTTGCTCTTTGCTTCTCTTCTTTTCACAGCTGTTTGTAAAGCCTCCTCAGGCAGCCATTTTGCTTTTTTGCATTTCTCTTTCTTGGGGATGGTCTTGCTCCCTGTCTCCAGTACAATGTCATGAACCTCTGTCCATAGTTCATCAGACACTTTGTCTATCAGATCTAGTCCCTTAAATCTGTTTCTTATTTCCAGTGTATAATCATTAGGGATTTGATGTAGGTCATACCTGAATGGTCTAGTGGTTTTCCCTACTTTCTTCAGTTTCAGTCTGAATTTGGCAATAAGGAATTCATGATCTGAGCCACAGTCAGCTCCTGGTCTTGTTTTTGCTGACTTTATAGAGCTTCTCCATCTTTGGCTGCAAAGAATATAATCAGTCTGATTTTATTTTTGACCATCTGGTGATGTCCATGTGTAGAGTTTCTCTTGTGTTGTTGGAAGAGGGTGTTTGCTATGACCAGTGCATTCTTGGAGGAACGCTATTAGCCTTTGCCCTGCTTCATTGTGTACTCCAAGGCAAAATTTGCCTGTTACTCCAGGTGTTTTTTGACTTCCTACTTTTGCATTCCAGTCCCCTATAATGAAAAGGACATCTACAGTGATAGGAGGCTACAGATGTCATACCTGAATCTTTCTTGGACTACACAGTGTAAGCATTGTCAAGGTGTTCTAGGCCTGGGTATCTGGATAACACATAAATGCTTCTTTCTCCTAAAACTTTCTGCCTGTAAGACTCCTCATGTCAACACAACTCCTTTTGCCAGATCAACATCGTAGTTGCTTGCTTGGGTCTTCCCATTGCCTGATCTTATAGCCTTGAACAATTCAGAGCTCTAGGAATACATGCAGGATACTAACAGATCCCAGATCATGCTTAGTTTGGGTTTATGTGGAAATTCCAGGAGACCAAGGAAGTTTGATGATGGAGTCAAGATGACTTTGTTTATTTTTTAACCGCTTTCTTAAAGTATAATTGCATATTTCTAAAAGCTGTATATATTTAATGTATACAGCTTTCTGTGACTCACAAGATAGTGTTGGCAAGGTTTAGCTGTGGGGCATTGGGCAGGACATATCACCTCCCTGTCTCAGTTCCTTCATTTATTTGTAGGATGAATGAGCTGGACTTCATCCCTAAACTTCCCAGTACTGGGATGCCAAGCTTCTAGAAAGCAATAGGCATGGAAAGGAAGGCAAGGGTTATAATATTCTTTGAAGGTTTCAAGTGAAAGAGTATTGCTGAAAGTAGGATAATGAGAATGGGTTGGCATACTCAGAAAGTTAACGTTACCAGTAAATTTCAATAGCTGTAATTAATTCACACTGTGTGAGTAAAAGCTTCTTATCCATAGAACACAGACAAGTTCTATGTTCTTGATATTAATTTTTCTATGGAAATGATAACTTATGTATCATAAATTATTCATTTGTTAATCATAAAATTTTTCTCATTTTTAATGTTTATTTATTTCAAATGGTGCTTGTGGTAAAGAACCCACTTGCCAATGCAGGAGATATAAAAGATGCAAATTCAATCTCTGGCTTGGGAAGATCCCCTGGGGAAGAAAATGGTAACCCACTCCAGTATTCTTGCCTGGAGAATCCTATGGACAAAGGAGCCTGGCGGGCTATAGTCTATGGAGTTTCAAAGAGTTGGACATGACTGAGCAACTTAGCAGGCACACTAACACACAAACAAATACCCAGTACTTTCCCACTGTAAGAAGAAAAATTCAAGCAATAAATTAAATGAAAAGGCAGCTTAAGTCAAATGACCCAAATTGTGGTCATCCAGAAGTAGTCATTCAAAAAATTTTGGTTGGTATCCTAATTTGTATGACCCTGAATAAATGAGATCAAACTAGAAATGCTGTTTCATAAACTGCCTTTAAAAAAAAACAGCCTCTTTAATAGAGTGTAGATATCTCTTCTAACAAAAACTGTTAATTTAGAATAATCTTTTGTATGTCATATTCCATTGTATATGTATTTCACTGTATATATATATATGTATATATATTCCATTGGTTCATAAATACATTCCTTTCCTGATGGACATTTCAGCTATTTCTAATTTATTATGATTAAAGATGAAGGATGTCAAGTCATATCTAAGCTTACAAATATATTCAAAATCACTCTGGATGTTTTTTTAGTCAGTTGATTAAGAGGCAGTCAGTAAATATACTTTGATAATTAGACTGTTACTGCAATGCTCCAGTTCATTATTTTCCTGAAGGGTAGCAACTTACACTTAATCACCATATCAAAAAATTAATTCCCTACTATTAGAGATGAGAAGGTAAAATAAAGTGTCCTTTCCTCAGCTGAAACTAGTATAGTTCTTTCTAATTAAACCATCTGTGATGCACATGATAAAACATGTACTGGCTTCTTATCTCATTTGAATATGAAGTTTCATTGTCACTCATGTTAGAAGCTCTTTGGTTTACTTAAGTCAATAATACCTTTGACTTGGGCTGACACCATCCCTTGTTAACCATTGACTGCAGTTCTGCATAGCTGGGGTTGGATGAATAAAAACAGAAGACAAGTATTTCTGTAAATTAAAAGAGTTTAATTAAAAAATTTAATATCCCAAGCAGGTTAGAGCAATATTATGAAGTAATTTTTAAAAAATGTTCTGGGAATGAATTTATAGAATGTTTTCTCTTTTATCCAACTTACATTGTATAGTGTCTGGGACCAAGTGGACATTAGTTAAATATTTGTTGAAGAAATGACTGAATGCTTTCAATTTGTGATTTAAATATTGGCATATATCTGAGCCAGTAGAGCCAGTTCTTTCCTACAATTCAATTAATCCATATGCATTATCATAGAATTGCTTTTTCTGTACTTACAAGGTGAATATCTTTTGCTGAACATAGCTCACCAATTTTTTTAATCATTCTCATGATCTGTTGAATTTGGAAGACGTCTGCGAACTATCCCTTGGGCCAAATCTAGCCTGCTGCCTATGAGCTAAGAATGATATTTTAAACATTTTTAAATGATTGAAAAAAATCAAAAGAATAATGTTGTTTGATAGGTGAAATTATATACATTTTAAATCTTATAAATAAAATTTCATTGGAATGCCATGATTACTTTTGTGCTACAATATACTGGTGAGCAGTGGCCCACAGAGCTTAAAATATTTACTGTCTGGCCCTTCACAAAAAAGTTTTCCAACTCTTAGTTTAGGTCTGTTTTAGTCAGTTTCAGCTACTAGAGTAGAATGATATGTCCCTAAAAAAATATGTTCTTAGCATAAAGTAAGCATGGCTATTACAATTTACCAAATATTGAATTTTATACAATTATTTTTTTTTCTGTTTTCAGGAGCTATGGCTGAGATAAGACTTTGAAAAAATTAGTTATATCAATATCCCAGCAGTCAATTTACTGCTTTGAAATCTGTAGAAATTAGTTGCAAATAAAATCTTGATTTCAACCTTACAAATTATTTAATAATGCTAAAATACAAGCACCAATTAAATTCTCTTAATAGTATTTGAAATATATGCCCTGGAGTGATACAAACAACAGAGCAAAATCACTAGAGTCTTTTATGCTTTGTGTAAGACATGTGCTAGCAAATTTTTTGAAGCATCTTTGTCTCTAGTTTTAATAACTGTAGCCTGGGGCAGGAGGAGAAGGGGACGACAGAGGATGAAATGGCTGCATGGCATCACCAACTCAATGGACGTGAGTTTATGTAAACTCCAGGAGTTGGTGATGGACAGGGAGGCCTGGTGTGCTGCAATTTATGGGATCGCAAAGAGTTGGACACAACTGAGTACTGAACTGAACTGAACTATGACATATTTTTTAAATTAATTAATTAATTTTAAAAATTTATTTAGTTTAATTGGAAGCTAATTACTTTACAATATTGTAGTGGTTTTTGCGTACATTGACATGAATCAAGTGTACTATGACATATTTAAATTTGTTGAGCTGTTACCCGCTCAGTCTTGCCCATCTGATTCTTAGTATCTGTATTAATTTTTTCTTGCTGCTGTATTAAATTACTACAGTCTATGGCCATGCCATTCTGAATACATTTGGTCTTGTCAAATTACTACAAACTTTGTGACTGAAAACAACACAAATGTAGTAGCTTACACATCTATAGGTCAGAGGTCTGATCTAGATCACAGAACTAAAGTCAAGGTTTTATCAAGGCTGAGTTCCTTTCTGTAGGATATGTGAAGTTTGTTTCCTTGCTTTTTGCAGTTTCTAGAGGCCACCTGCTTTCCTTGGCTCATGGTCCCCTTCCTTTGTCTTCAAAGCCAGCAATGTTGGAATAAGTCTCTCTCATATCCCATCTTAGTCAGCTCAGGTTGCCACAGTAAAATACTATAGGATGCGTTGCTTAAACAACACATGTTTATTTTTCCACAGTTCTGGAGGATAGAAATTCCAAGATTAGCGTGCATGCACAGATAGGTGAAAGGTCTTTTCTTGACTTGCACATGGCCACCTTCTTGCTGTGTGCTTTTATATGATAGGGAGAGCAAGCTCTCTGGTGTCTCTAATAAGAGATAAGGACACTAATTCCATTATGGGGAGGCCTACCCTCATGACCTCATCTAAACCTAATTACCTTCCAAAGACCCTATCACCAAATGTTATCATGTTAGGGATTAGGACGTCAGCATGAATTTTTGGAGTATGTGATTCAGTCCACAGTACATCATCACTCTGACCTCCTCTTCTGTCTTCTCTTCCACATTTAAGGGCCATATGATTATAGTGGATACACTTGGATTTCCAATAATCTCCTTATTTTAAGGTCACTTGATAGACAACCTTAATTCCCCCTTTGCATGTAAGGTAGTATATTCACAGGTTTCAGGATTAGGATGTGGACATCTTTGGGGGCCACTATTGTACTTACCACATTATCGTATCAATCATAAATTCATAGAGTCTAGACAAGCCAAGTTAACTCAGATTGGAAGCAAGTATAATGAGTCAAATTCAGTATCCTAATAGTTCCTTAAATTCCTAGGATGTTGAAGTCATACTGCCTTTAAATTTAAAAATGAAATTGACAGAATTAATCAAAGAGAAAGGCATAATATATCACATACCCTTTTATTTATATATATATCTATATCTACCTATCTATAAACAATTGTATTTATATATATTTATAAAGATGCAATGGCCAATTTTATCTATTACTTGGCTAAGCTATGGTTGTTTGATCAAATACCAGTCTAGATGTTGGTTGTATTTTTTAGATGTGATTAATATTTGCATTTAGTAGACTTTGAGTAAAGCAGATTTCTCTCCATAATGTAGGTGCACTTCAGCCAATTAGTTGAAGGCCATTGAGTTCAAAGACTGAGTTCACTCAAAGAGGAGTGAATTCAGCCACTACACTGCCGTCACTGAGTTCAAAGACTGAGTTCACTCAAAGAAGAGTGAAGTCAACCACTACACTGCCGTCAGGTTCAAGACTACAACACTGACTCCTGCTAGAATTTCCAGTCTGCTGATAAGTCCTGCAAATTTCACTCTTGCCAGCTGCCACAATCTCATAAGCCAGTTCCTATAGATAGATTGATATTTAGATGAATGGATAGGTAGAGTTTGCTGTTTCTGTTTCTCTAGAAAAGTATCCATGTTAAAATTGAGGGAAGTCTGAAATTATCATAATTAAAAATGAATTGGGTAAATTCAGTGATGGGGGATATAAGCTGTACTTTACCTTATTTCAGTGAATGAGGAGAACCTGAAGTCAGTGCTTGTTTGGCAGCATGAAAGAAAATTGTTCCTTGTATTGTTGTTGTTTAGTTGTTAAGTAGCGTCTAACTCTTTTACGACCCCATGGACTGTAGCCTGCCAGGCTCCTCTATCCATGCAATTCTCCAGGCAAGAATACTGGAGTGGGTTGCATTTTCCTTCTTCAGGAAATCTTCCTGACCTAGGGATCAAACCCATGGCTCTTTCATCGGCAGGCCGATTCTTTACCACTGAGCCACCAGGGAAGCCTGTTCCTTATATTGTCACTTTTAAATCTGAAGGTTATGAATATGTTGGAGGAGGTGGTATTTGTGGAGTAGGAGGAGGTGGTGGACATTCTGAGCTAGCAGGGGTCCTGTGTCAACATTTATCTACGTATGCATGGGTGAATATTAAAAAATATTGTTGTGTAATATACATCAGAATGAAATAATTTAAGGAAAAATGTAAAGCAAATGGTATGTAGATATGGCAAAATCTTGGTGATATGCAAATTACTATAGTTTAAGAAATGATAATGTAGAGAAATAATCATCAAATAAATCTGGCTAGGACTTAAGAGTCATGAGACCTGGATTCAGATCATGAATGTGATACTTACCAGTTTTAAGACTTCTAATTCTTTGGTAGTACGATGGGAAAATTATCACCATCCCAATTTATCTCCTAATCTTGTGAGTTTCATTGAATCTCATTTTTTTTTTTTTTTGGTCCAACAAACATTTATCAAATTTATTTTACATTCTGGACTTCCCAGGTCGCGCTAGTGATAAGGAACTGAACTGCCAATGCAGGAGACACAGGAGACTCAGGTTCAATCCTTGGGTTGGGAAGATCCCCTGGAGGAAGACGTGGCAACCCACTCCAGTAGTCTTGCCTGGAGAATCCTATGGACAGAGAAGCTTCGTGGGCTACAGTCCCTAGGGTCATAAAGAGTGGGGCATGACTGAAGTAACTTAGCAGGCATGCATATTACATGTTGGTAAAGAAAATACTGTGTAAAGTACATTGTTACTGGAGGAGAAATAGGCCTTTGAAATTTTTCATGATGAACTTGTGTTTAAATTTAAACTCAAGGGTAGCCCTCACTCATTTCAAAAGATCACTAGCGTAAATTTAAATTAAAATAAGACATTTCTTTTCTTCACCAAATATGAAAATAAAATGAATGTTTGTAGGTGAGGGCATTGAGATCAGAAACAGAAGGTGCCATTTTTCATTCAGTAACTTGAACACATAGAGAATTCACCTTTAACTTGATCTTATTATTTATACAGTATTGGGAATACACGTAGTACCTTGCAAAGTGAAAGTAGAAATGACAAGGTCTTTTCCCCAAGGAGCTCAGACTGAAACGTTGAACGAGTCAACACGGTATAGCAGTGGAGTGCGTAATTGACTGATATGATGGGAAAGGTCAGACTAGGGCTCTGGGCTGACGATGTAGGAAATGAACCTTTCAAAGCCGAGGTGGATTGGGATTGAGAAGACAGGAGGAAGAGTGTGCTTCAGATGTCTCAGTGGGATGAAATAGAAAATGTAGGGCAAAAGGGCTCACAGAGAGGCAATTAAAGTGTGCCCACATACCAAGAAGCAGCTCAGAAAGAATCTGCATGCGTGCTAAGTTACTTGAGTTGTGCTTGACTCTTTGCAACACTTTAGACCATAGCCTGCCAGGCTTCTCTGTCTGTGGGATTCTCCAGACAAGAATACTGGAGTGGGTTGCTGTACCCTCCTTCAGGGGATTTTCCTGACTCAGGAATCCAACCTGCGACTCTTAGGTCTCCTGCATTAGCAGGCTGTTTTTTTTTTTTTCTACCACTAGCACCACCTGGGAAGCCCAGAAAAAATCTACTGGATATTATTTTCTTTATTCTTTGTTATTTGCAAGTTTCTGTTCTCAGCATGTGCCAGTGAATACACTGTTTTCTCCATTTCTGGCTTAAAAACTAAGGGTGAAAGTGGGCAGCTAGATAAATATTTCCAGGGAAATTTGGTCAGTTTGACAGTAGAAACCATAGCAAAGTGGAGAGAGTCACAGTATACCCTGGTGTTGGCAATGAATTAATTAGTGCTCTGAAAAACACAAAGGTTTTCAGATCCCATGATTGTTTATGACGCTTGACCATTCAACCTTTCATGCTAATGGAGTTACCAGGATGGGTCCTTAGCCCTTTGTCTGTCTACACCAACCTCCCCACTATGTGTTCCTGAATAGCCAGAGTTAATAGTTAAATTATGATGGCATCCTTTATAATATCACTCTAGCTCCTCTAATTTTGTCCTACTTTGAGTCATAATAATCAACTAGTATCTGTTGAGGACTTAGTCTTTGCCAAGCACTATTTGAAGCACCTCACATATAATATCTCATTTATTCCTCATAACAAGTAGTAGTAGAAAACTGTTTTACAGACAAGGAAGTGGAGACTCAAAAATATTAAGTGATGCACTCAAGGTCATTCAACTAAAAAGTGGTAGTGGTGGTATATGAACCTAGGTTTTCTTGCCCTAGCTCTCCTACTTTACTGCCTTACTATTGTTGCCTTCCAGAAGGCCTTCCAGAAGCTAGGAGGGGGTGAAAGGGTGTGAAACAGAACTACAGAGTCAAAATCACCTCACAGCATCATCTTGTCTTATCCCTGCCTCTCCAGAAAGAATCCCCTAAATCACATCCCTGATAAGTTGTCACTTTGCTTCTCCTCAGATGCTACTGGTGACCTGGAACTTGGTGCCACATGAGGCAGCCTAGTCCATTTTTAGATAGCTCTAATTGTTACCCAGTTATTCCATATTTTGAACATAAATAATTTCTCTCCCTAACTTCACCTACTTGTCCTAGTTCTGTTTTCTGGAGCTCTACCAAATACAACTTTTCTTGCCTCTGATGGACATACTGTTGAATGTTTGAAGAACTGAGGGATTTTGGACTGTCTCTTACTATACCCCAGCCTCCTTTTTTATACTTGCAGAAGAAATGCAAGATTTTAGTTTCTAAATGTGACAGGTCTTTGCATTCATTTTTGTGAGAGTTTATTTATACCAATTAACCCAGAAGGACGTTATTATGCGTAGGAAAGATTAGCTTTGTTCTAGGGTTTATTTGGTTGGAACAGTGAGTATACCTCTGTGCAGTCTTAATAGTTTAACAGTCAGTTTCATTCATTCAGTACTCTGGCTTTGTAACAGTCAGTTTCATTCATTCAGTACTCTGGCTTTGTGTTTGACCCAGGCTAGGCCTTGATGTTCAACTGTAAGGATAAATCATTTATCTCTTCAAAACTTTAAAAAAGAAGAGAGAGAGAAAGGAACACATGATAGTGAAAAAGTGCTTTTGTGAAGATCAAGAATAAGATGTAGAGAAAAAAAGATCATGAGATAATTTTGGGTGTCATGAGGATGAGCCTCTTGCTGTGGATCTACTGAGTGAAGACTGAAGCATTAGAGACTTGTAAGGACAAATTGGGTGGTATCATCAGGGAGAATAAGAGACTAGAGCAACTTTAGCAATGATTTACAGTATTTCTGGTTTTCTCTGAGGAAGGATAACAATTATAGACTATATACAGATGACATTATTTTTGTTAGATTAGGCATAGTAGCTGTTTTTGAAAGTTGTGAGTTTTACAGTTATCAATATAATATAGTATTCTTCATAAAAATTTCCAGGAGGCTTAAGACTTCTGTGTTTTGGTGAAAAACTTCAATTTTATTAAAAAATTTAATCTTTAGGAAGGCTTTTTTTGTTGGAACTGACTCCCTTTTGCATGGAGAGTGTTGCTCCCTTTCCTCAGGGTGTCCTCCTTTTGTTTATTGGAAGGTGAATTGGCTCCAACTGGGAAGGTCACTAAACAGGCACATGACTGGGGAAGATTCTTCCTCTTCAGAGCTCAGTTTCCTCATCTGTGAAGTGAGGCTGTCAGGCTAAGTTTCTTTCTAGTTCTGATGATTATTTAGTCCTTTCTTATTTTGGTGTAGGGTTTTCCTGATATATAAAGGCCTAGTATGGACTTAAATAGTTCATTACCCTTTTGACGTCTGTGGTGTTGCAGACTGAATTGTTGGTTGCAATGCTTCATTTTCCTGATATGCTGGTATTAGATTAATTCATACCCTCACCAGGGCCTTAGGGTGGACAAACTATGTTTCTCTGTCCCTTGGCTTTAGGTTTGTCCTAAAGCTTGTTCTTTGCCCCTTGCTTTGACCAAAAGCAGCTGTGACATAAGCAAAGGCTTGAAACATGCTTGTGCTTGTCTTGAGCACTGGTGCAGGGAAGGTGAGAGAACCTGAACCTAGACACAGAGCAGACCTAGATACAACCCAGAGCTTAGAGCCCAGCCTACATCAGTTGAATCCCAGCAGGTGCATGAGTGAAAAATAAATGTTTTATATTTTTGCTGCTGATGTTTTGTAGTTCTTTATTTGACAGGGTTAATTAATCATGAAAGTAAGGCATACTTAATGTATGTGTGCTCAGTTGCTTTAGTTGTGTCCAATTCTTTGTGACCCCATGGACTGTAGTCTACCAGGCTCCTCTGTCCATGGGATTTCCCAGGCAAGAATACTGGAGTGGGTTGCCATTTCCTCCTCCAGGGGATCTTCCTGACCCAGGGATCAAACCCTTTTCTCCTTTGTCTCCTGTATTGGCAGGTAGATTTTTCACCACTGAGCTACCCGGAAAACCCTAATGCTGTTTAGTGGTCAGTTTTTTAGTCTAGTTTGGGTTTTTTTTCATAGAGCTGCCAGTCATTAAAGATGGTTTTGTTTTTTAACATATTGATAATATTTCTGAGTGGAACCCTGAACCTCAGGCTGGAATGGCCCTGATTATTCAGGTTAGCTACCAGCATGCAGAATTTGGATTTAAATGCACACTAGGAGTCAGAGCCATTGAAGACCTCTAGGTCTGTTTGCTCCCAATACTGACTTCCTACTTCTCAGCCACAAACGTCATCCATAATATGTAAATAGCTGGCATTTATATACTGCTGCCCAAGTTGGGGTAGGGGGAAGGATTGCAGTATAGGAAAATTGGTATCAGCAGTCTTTGGGGGCCTAAGAGTCTTGAGAATTAATGGATTCTTTTCAAAACCACATTGTGTTCCAAAATTAGTCTGGTTTCTGTCTGCCATGAACTGACATAGATTGTTGTTTTATGGTTATTTAAGGCACAACATTTACCCTCCACAATTAGGCTCTGCCCTGCTTTTCCATTTAATAAGATCAAACAAAGTGGTCCCCTGTTTATATTCTTGAAAGCTGTGAGCTGAGATACCCATTAGATCCATCATACTCACTTTTCTGCCCATCTACAACTAGGTCTTTTGGAATTTGATAGATTCACACTGTGTGTCCAACACATCCTTAGGCTTGCTTAGGGAAAGTGAAGAAAATTTAAAACAATCCCATATAACTGGAAGAAAGAAATCCCATGCTGTGGTCATACACAGTTCTTTTTAGAAGAACTCGGTTTCATTGCATCTAGTATGCTACCTGGTAACTTTCCCTTGTTAATATTCCGCAAGCTTTCCAGGCTCAGAACATTCATTCTCTAAGCTCTTTATGATAGAAGTGACACAAAATAATTGGGGATGAAAGGAACTTTATGATGAAATGAACCAAGAAAAAGCTATTTCGGTCAAGCACAGATTCTGAGTTTGTATTTTCTTTAATAAGAAAGAGATTTCTACTCTGTAGTTATTTGTGGTGAAAGTCACCCAAGTATGATGCTGCATTCTTGGATATTACAGGTAGAAGGCAGGAGTGGAGACAGTCACTTACTCCTCCTCAGGGGGCGCAGGAATAATTACCTGAATCATATTGGGATTTATACATTTGAGAGTGACTGTTCAGTGCTACCTGTTATTGGAATGACAAAGCAATTGTTTTAGTCAAATGATGCAACAACAATAAAAATAAAACCTGGCCTAGTGAAAGTGAGTTTATAGTATGGAATCTCAAAACTTGTTTTAGTATCTATTAAACATTCTCACATACATTATTGCATTTATTTCTCAAAATAATCCTATGAGTATAGTTATTATGCCCATATATCAAATATCATGCTCTTATTTAGATGTATCTTGCAATTCATCTTCAGATCTGTAAGTCTCTTCTGTCCTTAGATCAGATGCTACTTAGAGGACAAACTTTTATATATCCTCATTATATATCCCACAACCTGATGAAGACGTTCTGTCATAGAGGCTAAGGAATTTGCCAAGGATCCCACAACTGATGAATGGTACAGACTGAGATTCAAGCATTGCCTAGGCTAATCCCCTTTCCATTCTATGATAATAATTTCCTTATAATACTTATAAATGCTTATAAACAATGCATTTGTTTAGTATTTTATATAATATTTATATTATGCTACATGATTTATATTATTCATGTATGTAACTACTTTAATAATGTTAATAGTGTTAACCTGAAGATGTTAATAGTGTTTTTTTTACTACCTGAGTAGAGACTAACTGAGGATATAAAGGAAACAAAGCAAGGTGTTTTACCCTTAGGATCTTCCTATCAGGATTGGGAAGTTGGCATATAGACCAGAAGTAGAGATTTCCTCTATTTCCTATGTGTGTGATGTTTTGGCCTTGTTGTTAAGAGAAGTCTCAATATAATGCAGCTGTGACCGAAACAAGATTCCTTTGTCTTCTCTTTCCAATTTCTCCAAACCCAGGATTTTCCAGACTCCCAGCCACTGTGTTGTAGGAGGTTGAGTGAAAGAACCCCTCATATGCAAAGTTTTGCCAATGAAGTTCTTTCCCTAAATTTTGCAAAGAAAAACAATGGGAAAGATTTTCTAATCTTTTGGCTCTAATTCCTCTACTGAATGGAGAATGCAATCATTCTAAGTAGTGTGTAAAATTAATTATAGTTGGAAGAGAGTTGCCAGGCTTGTGGATTCCCAGGGATTGCAGGGGGTGGAGGTGGGGTGGGAATTGCCCTCCAGATACAGTCAATTTTTCCATAAATGTGTTTAGAAAATACCCATGTTTTTGTTTTCACTCCAGCATGACCTCGGTGTGGGATCCAAGGAAATTTACTGGGTCTGAATTTCCTTTTAAATTATGCAACTAAAAATGCTGATAGATCTTAGCCTGTGCTAATGTTGCATATGAGAACCCAATACCAGATAATATCTAATTTAAAATCTGTTCATCTTCATTTAAAAACCATTCTCTTTGTTGTTCTTTTAAATAGCATTTAATAGTTTTAAGCTTATGCTGGGGGGAAGGTGCTATGGAGAAATTATTCATAATTATATATCACTTATTTATCTGTCAATTATCTGTCAACAAGTAAATTTAAGACTACTGTATTTCATCTGAAATGGAATATATATATAAAGTTTGAAGAGATGAGTGTTTTTTGAAATATCAGATAATTAAGTGAAATTATTAGATAATTAAGTAAAGCAAACTATCTGGAATGACACAAAGCATAGAGCACCATACTAGTCACACTTCATCTCTAATGATAAGAATTATATCAAAATCACTTGATGATACACTTAAGTGTCTTCTAGGAGAGGCTCTTTGGGAAAAGTACGTATAAGGTGGTCTATTGTAGAGACTCACTCTACTGTTTTCATTTGAAAGATAGTGAAATATCTACCCTCTCTGTTTTCTAATCTTACTTTCCAGTGGCATCTTCATCTTATTTTTCTTCAGCAAAACTTCTACTGCAACCCTAAGCATGGCCTGCTTAGAAACTTATAACCAGGGATGCTTTATTTACTGTAAGAACAATTTAGGCACCTATGATCAACTCCCTTTAGGGCACCATATTGATCAGTAAAAGAATTCTGTTACATAACTGGACTTTTTTTTTTTTATCTGAAAGTTAAAACCAGATCATTTTTTAAGTTTGGAAATTTGTTTTTTATTTTTTAAATAATTATACTTATTATAAAAAAACCCCAGAAATTTCAGAAAAATATTAGAAAGTAGAGGGAGAAAATCACCCATATTTAACTATTGATGGTGAATTTTCTTCTCATTTTTTTTAAAAAACTTCTTCTAGCTCTCCTTTATCTCAAACAAGCTTTTTGGAGGTTACTATTGACTCTCTTGGCCTTTGTGTTATACGAACACCCAGATGTAATACATGTTTGTAACTCCTGGCTTTGTTTCAGGTATGTTGTTATTTCTGTGCCCCCTCTCTGCCTTGGTGTCATCTGCCCACTCCCACCGAGATTTCTGATGAAGGCTGAGAATATTAGTTTCTGGAGTAAATAACAGTCTTTAGGGATGCCAGGCTTTGGTTCTTAGTGAGAAGCACTTCCTTTGATTACACATTTCCTTTACCAGGTCTCTGAAGAAGCCCAGCGGTAAAGCTTTTGCTTAGAAGATCACAGGCTGTAATCACTAGTCTTTTCTAATTACAAGTAATGAATTTCAGATTTTTTTTCTTCCCTATTACATTCTGATTTTGACCACTATGCTTAGGTCACTTAATGTGGGAATAGATTATAAGATTTTAATTTCTCAATATAATGATGGATTTGTCAGGTGGTTATGTTCTGATGGTTGGTGCCAGTTGGGACTGAGATTAAATCCTCAGTTTTTCTCATTTGCCAGTGAGGTACTTTGAAGAAAGCACTTTACCTCTCTAAGATATAGTTTTTTTTTTTTTAATGTGAATAATAATGAGATTATAACAATCATGGGGTGTGTTGTAAGGATTATGTGAGACAGTGGTAGAGAGGTTATGAGCACAGATTCCATAACTACCTGGATTCAAGCCAGCTACCTACTAGAAGTGTAGTCTTGGGAAAGTTTCTTAACCTCTCTGTGCTTCTGATTTCTGAATAATTAAATGAGGGTAATCACAGTTACTATTTTGTAAAATTGTTGCGAGAGTTAAATAAGTTAATACATGGAAACAAACATAATATTGACTAGCATAAGTGTTTAGTCGATGCTGGTTGTTTTTATTATTATTATTATTGGCATTTATAAAACCTGGCCCATAGTAAATCCTCAATAGATATTTATTCTTATGATTCTTCTCTGGATTTGTCCGTGTTCTTTCTCCCCTTTTGTTCGTTGCTTAACTTACTGAGATCAATAAATAGGACCTCGCCCTAAGTGGGCATCAGTAATCTTTGAAATTAGCAGCAGAGAAGAGCAACTCATGGGCACTGCTCTTTACCAGATCAGATAGATTTTCTCTTTGCCCCCTACTCTCCATTGACTAGAGCAAGAAGGGTATGCTCATCCCACCGTCCATATAAGTCATTATTCTATGCCAGTAATTATCCAGAGATCCATTATCCTGGAGAATTATTTTAGAAATGATTGTTTTTATTTATGCCCAGTTGACAAAAGAGGGATACCACCTTCGCAATCCTGCAGAATCTTAGTGTGACTTTCAAAATAATAGAAGTTATTATTTAGGGGCAAAATTCTTTTTTTTTTTCTTGTATAGATTGGATAAGATGTCAGCATTAACAAAAGGAATGACCAATATGGTAGATCATCGTTGCTAATGTCATTGATTTCCACCTATACTGTGTATCGTATATTAACACAAAAGAGATATAATTATGAGTAGCCAAATATATCTGAATATTCTTAGTCCATTTAATATGCAGTAGTTTTTTCACTCTGAAGTAGTGTCAAAAAGGATTTTATTGTATTTAATTTGTGATAGATTGTGTATTTAATTTGAAATAGAATTTGTGATAGGTTGGATAAGTGCAGAATTGAAGGTTTTGTTCTCCATTTTAAATAATTTTTACTCAGTTTCTCCCATGTGCAGTTGCTTTCACTATGACATTTTTTTTGCTGCAAAATTTATAAAAAAAGAATTAGCTATGCAAATTAATGATATAAAAAGAAATGGAGGGACAATATTTATCTCTCTAGCAGGGGGCATATTATTCTCATGTAACAACAACCACCACCACAAAAAATCCATGTTCCTTTCAGTTCAGGTCAGTCTACTCGCTCAGTCATGTCTGACTCTGTGACCTCCTGGACTGTAGCATCACCAACTCTGGCAGCCTGCTCAAACTCATGTCCATCAAGTCAGTGATGCCATCCAACCATCTCATCCTCTGTTGCCCCCTTCTCCTCCTATCTTCTGTCTTTCCAAACATCAGGGTCTTTTCCAATGAGCCAGTTTTTCGCATCAAGTGGCCAAAGTATTGGAGTTTTAGCTTCAGCATCAGTCCTTCCAATGAATATTCAGGATTGATTTCCTTCAGGATGGACTGGTTGGATCTCCTTGCAGTCCAAGGGACTCTCAAGAGTCCTCTCCAACACCACAGTTCAAAAGCATCAATTCTTCAGTGCTCAGCTTTCTTTATAGTCCATCTCTCACATCCATACGTGACTACTGGAAAAACCATAGTTTTGACTAGACGGACCTTTGTTGGCAAAGTAACATCTCGCCTTTTTAAAATGCTCTCTAGGTTGGTCATAGCTTTTCTTCCAAGGAGCAAGTGTCTTTTAATTTCATGGCTGCAGTCACTGTCTGCAGTGATTTTGTAGCTCAAGCAAATAAAGTCTATCACTGTTTCCATTATTTCCCCATCTATTTGCCATGAAGTGATTGGATCGGATGCCATGATCTTAGTTTTCTCAATGTTGAGTTTTAAGCCAATTTTTTCACTCTCCTCTTTCACTTTCATCAAGAGGCTCTCTACTTCTTGACTTTCTGCCATAATGATGGTGTCATCTGCATATCTGAGGTTATTGATAGTTCTCCCAGCAGTCTTGATTCCAGCTTGTGCTTTATCCAGCCCAGCATTTCTCATGATGTACTCTGCATAGAAGTTAAATAAGCAGGGTGACAATATACAGCCTTGACGTATTCCTTTCCCAATTTGGAACCAGTCTGTTGTTCCATGTCCAGTTCTAACTGTTGCTTCTTGACCTGCATACAGATTTCTCAGGTTGTCTGGTATTCCCATCTCTTTAAGAATTTTCCACATTTTCTTTTGATCCACACAGTCAAAGGCTTTGGCATAGTCAATAAAGCAGAAATACATGTTTTTCTGGAACTCTCTTGCTTTTTTGATGATCCAGCGGATGTTGGCAATTTGATCTCTGATTTCTCTGCCTTTTCAGAATCCAGCTTGAACATCTGGAAGTTCATGGTTCACATACTGTTGAAGCCTGGCTTAGAGAATTTTGAGCATCACTTTGCTAGTGTGTGAGATGAGTACAATTGTGTGACAGTTTGAACATTCTTTGCCATTGCCTTTCTTTGGAATTGGAATGAAAACTGACCTTTTCCAGTCCTCTGGCCACTGCTGAGTTTTCCAAATTTGCTAGCATATTGAGTGCAGCACTTTCACAACATCATCTTTTAGGATTTGAAATAGCTCAACTGGAATTCCATCACCTTCACTAGCTTTGTTCATAGCGATGCTTCCTAAGGCCCACTTGACTTCGCATTCCAGCTTGTCTGGCTCTAGGTGAGTGATTATACCATCATGGTTATCTGGGTCATGAAGATCGTTTTTGTATAGTTCTTTTGTGTATTCTTGCCACCTCTTCTTTTTTTTTTAATTGTTTTTGTCATACAATGTCATGATATCACCATGGGTTTACATATACTCCCCCTGCAGAACCCCCCTCCCTCGTCCCTCCCCCCCGGGAAATCTCCCTGCACCAGCCCCGAGCATCAATCCTGGGCTGGCGATTGATTAGACATATGATAATTAGCTTGTTTCAATGCCCTTCTCCCATATCATCCCACCCTTACCCTCATCCACAAAGTCCACGAGTCTATTCTATACATCTGCGTTCCTTTTGCTGTCTCCCATGTTGGGTTCTCGATACCGTCTTTCTAAATTCCATATATATGCGTTAATATACTGTATTGTTGTTTTTGCTTCTGGCTTACTTCACTCTGGATAATGGGCTCCAGTTTCGTCCATCTGAGTAGAATTGCTTCAAATGAATTTTTTTTTAATGCTGAGTAATATTCCATTGTGTATATATACCACAGCTTTCTTATCCATTCGTCAGTTGATGGGCATCTAGGTTGCTTCCATGTCCTGGCTATTGTAAACAATGCAGCGATGAACATTGGGGTGCACGTGGCTCTTTCAATTCTGGTTTCCTCGGTGTATATGCCCAGCAGTGGGATTGCCGGGTCATATGGCAGGTCTATTTGCAGCTTTTTAAGGAACCTCCACACTGTTTTCCATAGTGGCTGTACTAGTTTGCATTCCCACCAACAGTGTAAGAGGGTTCCCTTTTCTCCACATCCTCTCCAGCATTTATTGCTTGTAGACTTTTGGATGGCAGCCATTCTGACTGGTGTAAAGTGGTACCTCATTGTAGTTTTGATTTGCATTTCTCTGATAATGAGTGATGTTGAGCATCTTTTCATGTGTTTGTTAGCCATTTTTATATCTTCCTTGGAGAAATGTCTGTTAAGTTCTTTGGCCCACTTTTTAATTGGGTTGTTTATTTTTCTAGAATGGAGCTGCAGGAGTTGTTTGTAAATTTTTGAGATTAATTGTTTGTCTGTTGCTTCATTGGCTATTATTTTCTCCCATTCTGAAGGCTGTCTTTTCACCTTGCTTATAGTTTCCTTTGTTGTGCAAAAGCTTTTAATTTTAATTAGGTCCCATTTGTTTATTCGTGTTTTTATTTCCAATATTCTGGGAGGTGGGTCATGGAGTATCCCGCTTTGGATTATAGCAGAGAGTGTTTTGCCTATGTTATCCTCTAGGAGTTTTATAGTTTCTGGTCTTATGCTTAGATCTTTGATCCATTTTGAGTTTATCTTTGTGTATGGTGTTAGAAAGTGATCTAGTTTCATTCTTTTACAAGTGGCTGTCCAGTTTTCCCAGCACCACTTGTTAAAGAGGTTGTCTTTTCTCCATTGTATATTCTTGCCTCCTTTGTCAAAGATAAGGTGTCCATAGATGCGTGGATTTATCTCTGGGCTTTCTATTCTGTTCCATTGATCTATGTTTCTGTCTTTGTGCCAGTACCATACTGTCTTAATGACTGTGGATTTGTAGTATAGCCTAAAGTCAGGTAGGTTGATTCCTCCAGTTCCATTCTTCTTTCTCAAGATTTCTTTGGCTATACGAGGTTTTTTGTATTTCCATACAAATTGAGAAATTATTTGTTCCAATTCTTTGAAGAAGACCTCTGGTAGCTTGATAGGAATTGCATTGAATCTATAGATTGCTTTAGGTAGTATACTCATTTTCACTATATTGATTCTTCCAATCCATGAACACGGTACATTTCTCCATCTGTTTGTGTCCTCCTTGATTTCTTTCATCAGTGTTCTATAGTTTTCTATATACAAGTCTTTTGATTCTTTAGGTAGAAATACTCCTAAGTATTTTATTCTTTTTGTTTCGATGGTGAATGGAATTGTTTCCTTAATTTCTCTTTCTGATTTCTCACTGTTAGTGTATAGGAATGCCAGGGATTTCTGTGTGTTGATTTTGTATCCTGAAACTTTGCTGTATTCACTGATTAGCTCTAGTAATTTTCTCATAGAGTCTTTAGGGTTTTCAATATAGAGGATCATGTCATCTGCAAACAGAGAGAGTTTTACTTCTTCTTTTCCAATCTGGATTCCTTTGATTTCTTTATCTGCTCTGATTGCTGTGGCCAAGACTTCCAAATCTATGTTGAAAAGTAGTGGTGAGAGTGGGCACCCTTGTCTTGTTCCTGATTTCTGGGGGAATGCTTCCAGTTTTTCACCATTGAGGATAATGTTTGCTGTGGGTTTGTCATATATAGCTTTTATTATGTTGAGGTATGTTCCTTCTATTCCTGCTTTTTGGAGGGTTTTTATCATAAATGGATGTTGAGTTTTGTCAAAGGCTTTCTCTGCATCTATTGAGATAATCATGTGATTTTTATTTTTCAATTTGTTAATGTGGTGTATTACATTGATTGATTTGCGAATATTGAAGAATCCTTGCATCCCTGGGATAAAGCCTACTTGATCATGATGTATGATTTTTTTAATGTGTTGTTGGATTCTATTTGCTAGAATTTTGTTAAGGATTTTTGCATCTAAGTTCATCAGTGATATTGGCCTGTAGTTTTCTTTTTGGGGGGCATCTTTGTCGGGTTTTGGAATTAGGGTGATGGTGGCCTCATAGAATGAGTTTGGAAGTTTACCTTCCTCTGCAATTTTCTGGAAGAGTTTGAGTAGAATAGGTGTTAGCTCTTCTCTAAATTTTTGGTAGAATTCACCAGTGAAGCCATCTGGTCCCGGGCTTTTGTTTTTTGGAAGGTTTCTGATTACGGTTTCAATTTCCGTGCTTGTGATGGGTCTATTAATATTAGCTATCTCTTCCTGGTTCAGTCTTGGAAAGTTGTACTTTTCTAGGAATTTGTCCATTTCATCCAAGTTGTCCAGTTTATTTGCATATAGTTGCTGATAATAGTCTCTTATGATCCTTTGTATTTCTGTGTTTTCTGTTGTGATCTCTCCGTTTTCATTTCTAATTCTGTTGATTTGGTTCTTCTCCTTTTGTTTCTTGATGAGTCTGGCTAATGGTTTGTCAATTTTATTTATCTTCTCAAAGAACCAGCTTTTGGCTTGGTTGATTTTTGCTATGGTCTCTTTTGTTTCCTTTGTATTTATTTCTGCTCTGATCTTTAAGATTTCTTTCCTTCTACTAGACCTGGGCTTCTGCATCTCTTCCCTTTCTAGTTGCTTTAGGTGTAAAGTAAGGTTATTTATTTGATTTTTTTCTTGTTTCCTGAGGTGAGCTTGTATTGCTATAAACTTTCCCCTTAGCATTGCTTTCACAGTGTCCCATAGGTTTTGGGCTGTTGTGTTTTCATTTTCATTCGTTTCCATGCATAACTGAATTTCATTTTTGATTTCTTCTGTGATTTGTTGGTTATTCAGCAATGTGTTGTTGAGCCTCCATATATTGGAAGTTTTGAAAGGTTTTCTCCTGTAGTTGATATCTAATCTCACTGCATTGTGGTCAGAAAAGATGCTTGGGATGATTTCAATATTTTTGAAATTATCAAGGTTAGATTTATGGCCCAGGATGTGATCTATCCTGGAGAAGGTCCCGTGTGCACTTGAGAAAAAGGTGAAATTCCTTGTTTTGGGGTGGAATGACCTATAGATATCAATTAGGTCTAGTTGGTCTATTGTATCATTTAAAGTTTGAATTTCCTTGTTACTTTTCTGTCTAGTTGATCTATCCATTGGTGTGAGTGGTGTATTAAAGTCTCCCACAATTATTGTGTTGTTGTTAATTTCCCCTTTATACTTGTTAGCATTTGCCTTACATATTGTGGGGCTCCTATGTTGGGTGCATAAATATTTATGACTGTTATTTCTTCTTCTTGGATTGATCCTTTGATCATTATGTAATGTCCATCTTTATCTCTTTTCACAGCCTTTATTTTAAAGTCTACTTTATCTGATATGAGTATTGCCACTCCTGCTTTCTTTTGGTCTTTATTCGAATGGAATATCTTTTTCCAGCCTTTAACTTTCAGTCTATATGTGTCCCTAGGTTTGAGGTGGGTCTCTTGTAGATAACATATATAGGGATCTTGTTTCTGTATCCAATCGGCCAATCTTTGTCTTTTGGTTGGGGCATTCAGCCCATTTACGTTTAAGGTAATTATTGATAAGTATGATCCCATTGCCATTTATTTTATTGTTTTGGGTTCGAGATTATCTACCCCATTTGTGTTTCTTATCTAGGCAAGATCCTTTAGCATTCGTTGGAGGGCTGGTTTGGTGTTGCTGAATTCTCTCAGTTTCTGCTTGTCTGAAAAACTTTTGAATTCTCTTTCAAATTTGAATGAGATCCTTTCTGGGTACAGTAATCAGGGTTGTAGATTGTTTTCTTCCATGACTTTAAGTATGCTCTGCCATTCCCTTCTGGCCTGAAGCATTTCTATTGAGAGATCAGCTGTTATCCTTATGGGATTCCCCTTGTGAGTTATTTTTTGCTTCTCCCTTGGTGCTTTTAATATTTAGTCTTTGTATTTGATATTTGTTAATTTGATTAATATGTGTCTTGGGGTGTTCTGCTTGGGGTTCATTCTATTTGGGACTCTCTGTGTTTCTTGGACCTGAGTGGCTATTTGCTTCCCCAATTTAGGAAAATTTTCAACAATTATCTCTTCAAGAATTTTCTGATGGTCTTTCTTTTTGTCTTCTTCTTCTGGGACTCCTATGATTCGAATATTGGTGCGTTTAATATTGTCCCAGAGGTCTCTAAGATTGTCCTCATTTCTTTTAATTCTTTTTTCATTTTTCCTTTCTGTTTCATTTATTTCTGCCTTTGTCTTCTACCTCACTTATCCTGTGTTCTATCTCTGTTATTCTACTGTGGGTTCCCTCCAGGGTGTTTTTGATCTCATTTATTGCATTATTTATTGTATTTTGACTCTTTTTCATTTCCTCTAAGTCCTTGTTAAAGCTTACCTGCATCTTCTCAATCCTTGCCTGCAGGTTATTGAACTGCAACTCCAACTTATTTTCCAGGTTTTGGATCATTTTCACTATCATTATTCAGAATTCTTTGTCAGGTAGACATCCTATCTCTTCGTCTTTTGTTTGGTCTAGGGGATATTTATCCTGTTCCTTTACTTGCTGGGTATTTCTCTGCCTTTTCATCTTGTTTATCTTGCTGTGTTGTCCCTTTATTGTGGGGGTTTCTCACTATGGGAGGGGTTGGAAGTGTGGTTTGTAGAAGATTCCTGGATGGGAAAACTTGTGTGGTGTTCTGGTGGGTGGATATGGGTTTCCTCACTGTAACTAACAATGGAGTGCCCAGTAAAGAGATTTGAGGTGTCGGTGGACTTGGTGTGACCTTGGGCAACCTGTGTATTGAAGCTCCAGGCAGTGTTCCTTCGTTGCTGGAGATTTTGCTTGGTATATCTTACTCTGGAGCTTGTTGGCCCTTGGGGGTTGATTAGTTTCAGTTTTGGTATGGAGGAGTTTGATGAGTTCCTATCGATTAATTAACTCTTGGATCCAGGAGTTTTCTGGAATTCTCAGGGTCTGGGTTTAGCCTCCTATCTTCCAGTAGCCTCAGGGCTCTTTTATCTCTGCACTGATGGTGGCAGAACCTCTAGTTTAGTGATGAGAAGTTTCTTCACAGTGAGGGACACCCTGTCGGGTACACAGAGTTACATGGCATGGACCAGAAGGAGAAGAGAGGAATCAGATGGTGAGGGAGTGAAGTGGCCAGTGATTGCTCCACTGTGTGCCCTCCACAGCCTGGATCCCTTGGAGATGTTCACAGAGTTATATCGAAATGTGAACAGGGTGGAAGCAGACAGAATTGACCAGAGAGAGAAAAGAGAGAGTCAGATGGATAGAGACAGATCCAGCCAGTGGTCAGTTATTTCAGTGTTCTTCACAGCTCGTAACTCTCAAGCAGAGTCCCAGAGTTGGGTAGAGAATATACAGGGGAAGGGGACGTTGAAGGTTTCTTGGTAGAAGAAGAAAAGAGGAAAAAAAAAAAAAAAAAGGAGAGACAAGAATGGGGAGAGAGCAGTCAAGCCAATGATCTTACTCCCAGGTAGCAATGGGTACTGGAGCTTGGATCCTTAAAGGTACAAAGTTGATACCAAATACTAATAAGCAAAGATTAAAAATCTAGAGTAAAGACTGGATTCTCAAAAATACTATTATGAAAAAAAGAAAGAAAGAATGATAAAGAAGAAAATACAACAACAACAACAACAACAAATCAATAAAAAAATAAAAAAATTTTAAAAAAGGGGGGATAAGGGGAGAAAAAAAAAGGTAAGAAAGGAGATAGGATGGAGAATACAATAAGGGAGAAAGAGGAGATTTTAAAAAAAGGGAAAATAAAAAGAAAAGAAAAGAAAGAAAAAAAAGAAAATAACAAGGTTATAGGGGACTTAAAAATTCTAAAAATTCTAAAAAAAAAAGTATAAAAAAGTTTTAAAAATTTAAAAAATGTTCCTAGTACAGTTATAACTAAGGCTTTCTCTGGTGCTGATGCGTACAGCGAGGGGTCAGTTCATTTTCAGATAATTCCTTGGTCCGGCTTGTACTTCTCACAGTCTATAGACTCCTTTCTATGCAGTCTGCGCCACCTGCAGGGATTTAATCTGCTACTCCTGTCCGTTCCAAAGCTGTTTCCTCTGCTAGCTTAAGCATCTTCTCTTTGCTGGTCTTTTATGTGTCTATTTAGCCTTCTGGGGTTTGCCCCACTCCTGGTGAGTGCGCTTCCCCCGCCCCCTCTGCTCAGGCTCTCTGTCGTCCGCCCGGCGCAGTTGGGGCGTGTGGCTTTTCCCCCCCCCCCCCCCCCCCCGGCCCAACCGCTAGGTTTTCTCGACGTGCAGCTAAGCACATCTTCTTAGGTGTGTAGAGCGCACTAATCGGTCCAGAATCCCCAGAAGTCTTGGTTAGCACCTCGCTCTGCTCGCGATTTGGCTGCGGAAGCCTCGCCGGGGCTGGGTTATGCCGCTGGTGTCGGGCGGGGGGTTGGGTCGGTCCGCAGCCCGCAGGCGCCCAGCTCCCCTTGGCTGGCCGCCTCTCTGCCGACTCCGCACCGCCCTTTGGTCTCGCCGGGGCTGGGTTATGCCCGCTGCACTCGGGCGGGGGCTGGGCTGGTCCACAGCCCGCAGTCGCCCAGCTCCCCTTGGCCGGCCACCTCTCTGCCGACTCCGCACCGCCCTTTTTTCTGTGCCACCCAGCCGGCCGCCTCTCTGCCGACTCCGCACCACCCTTTGTTCTGTGCCACCCGGCCAGCCGCCTCTCTGCTGACTCCCCACCTCTCTTTGTTCTGCGTGGGCCTGGCAGGGGGGCTCTTCCTGGGGAAAGCTACTTCTCAGTCTATCTCCGGTTAGCCCTCTGGGTTGGGTCCCTCAGGCTGCTCTGTTCCCTGAGCACGCGGACCGCCCCTCCCTGAGCAGTCCACTTTGGCTAGTGGGGGGTGGGGCGTCAGGGCCGCCGCTCCCCTGTGCCTTGCAGCCAGAGACATAGCTTGCAAGGCTTAATTATTAGTCTGCTTTTACTCCCAGCTATCTTGCTCTCCAAGATTCACCGCAAATCCGCCCGCCCGAGAGAATGCTCCCTGGTATTCGGAAACGTTTCTCCTCTTTCTTTTTTTTCCCCTCTTTATTCCAGACTCCCCTTCCGGGACAGATCCCCGCCCCCAACTCTTTGTTTCTCCCTTTACTTTTTTCTCTCTTTTTTTCTTTTGTCCTACCTCCTCTCGTCGGCAATGGGCCATCCCTTCAGATGCCCGATGTCCTCTGCCAGCATTTAGGTCCTGTTTTATGGAGTTTGCGCGGTCTTTGAAAGTTCTTTTGGTGTATTTATTGGGGAGAGAGTGGTCTCCCCGTCCTATTCCTCCGCCATCTTAGTTCCCCTCCGCCACCTCTTCTTAATATCTTCTGCTTCTGTTAGATCCATACCATTTCTGTCCTTTATTGAGCCCATCTTTGCATGAAATGTTCCCTTGGTATCTCTAATTTTCTTGAAGAGATCTCTAGTCTTTCTCATTCCATTGTTTTCTTCTATTTCTTTGCATTGATCACTGAAGGAGGCTTGTTTTAAATCTCTCCTTGCTATTCTTTGGAACTCTGCATTCAAATGGATATATCTTTCCCTTTCTCCTTTCTTTTAGCTTCCCTTCTTTTCTCAGGTACTTTTAGGGCCTCCTCAGACAACCATTTTGCCTGTTTGCATTTCTTTTTCTTGGGATGGTGTTGATCACTGCCTCCTGTAGGATGTCACAAACCTCTGCCCATAGTTTATCAGACACTCTATCAGATCTAATCCCTTGAATCTATTTGTCACTTCTACTGCATAATCATAAGGGATTTGATTTAGGCCATACCTGAGTGGTCTAGTGGTTTTCCCTACTTTCTTCAATTAAGTCTGAATTTGGCCTGTTTCTTTAAATATAATTAAAATCTAGAATTCCGCATTTGGGCTGGTCTTCCCTAGTTGTTCATAATTATTTGGATTGGACTCAAGCAGATAATCATTGGGGAATGCTGTTTTATATTAATATGCAATGTCTTATCATAATGTATATGATAGATTTTGATGTATTCTGAACATAGGTTCAAGCCCCAGTTCTCTGACTTACTAGCAAAGCCTTATTTTCTTTTCTATATGTCTGGAATAATATACCTACTTCCAGAGTTATTGTTAGGATTATGGTACATAATATATATAAAAACCAATTTGTAAGATGACACAAAACTATTAGTTATTAGCAATCAAAAATTCAAAACCACTACCTTAAACTTGCTGTTTAAATCACATATTTCTTAAATACCTTTGGTTTTACTTAGAAATTGAATATACCAAATATACTTCACTGATCATGGGAGTTCCTGTGAAGATGTGTCTCCCTGTGGGTAAGACCTTTTAATAAGAGGAGAATGGTGCATATTACTAACATAGGAAATCACATTTGGTAATAATAAAAGGTAAGAGAAAAACAGCATAAAATATTACAAAGACTTGTTCTAAATCTACTTTGCCTCAGTACCGAAAGGGCTTTACAATATTATTTTCTCCCATTTTCTTCTTTGCAGCTGGGAGATGAGGCCCAGGCCATTCTTACACATGGGAGGGCAGTGCTGTATCAGACAGGAAGAGCTGTGGAATTATAGTTGACTTCAACAGTTTTTGGTCAGACACCTGCTAAGAGGGACAGTAAAGCAAAGTGGCTAAGCCTGTGGACTCTGGACATAGACCATTTGGAAGCAGTTTGGTTTTACTAACCCTGGGCAAATTACCCTGAGATTCAGTTTCTTTACCTGTAAAATGAGAATGTTTAGCATCTTCTTCGGAGAAGGCAATGGCACCCCACTCCAGTACTCTTGGCTGGAAAATCCCATGGATGGAGGAGCCTGATAGGCTGCGGTCCATGGGGTTGCGAAGAGTGGGACACGACTGAGCAACTTCTACTTTCACTTTTCACTTTCATGCATTGGAGAAGGAAATGGCATCCCACTCCAGTGTTCTTGCCTGGAGAATCCTAGGGACAGCAGAGCCTGGTGGACTGCCGTCTATGGGGTTGCACGGAGTCGGACACAACTGAAGCGACTTAGCAGCAGCAGCAGCAGCATCTTCTTCCTAGGATAAAGGTAAGAATTCAATAATAGATGGAGCTGTATTTTCAAACTTTCATATGCTCATGAATCACTGTTGTTCAGTCACTCAGTCATGTCTGACTCTTTGTGACCCCATGGACTGCAGCACACCAGGCCTCCCTGTCCCCCACCACCTCCTGGAGCATCCCCAAACTCATGACCATTGAGTCGATGATCCCATCCAACCATCTTGTCCTCTGTCGTCCCCTTCTCCTCCTGAATTCTGATTCAGTAGGTCTGGGTAGGGCCTGAGAATTCACTTGTCTAACATGTCCCCTGGTGATTCCTGTGCTGTACCATATTGTCAGTAGCAAAGATACTAAGCACCCAGAAGTTGTGCTGTACAATTTCTGGTAATTGTAAATACTCAATAAATATTGGCTATTATTTTCCTTCTGGCACTACACTATATGTTTTCACAAATGTTATTGTGGTTATTCTTTGCAACAACTTTATATTAGGTATTATTATGTCTCCACTTCTCAAATGAGGAGACAAGTCTAGAAAAACTCATAAGTGATTCTCAACATTGTACTTGATACAAGCTTTCTTGATTCTAAGTGCTGTCTATTTCCTGCACTTGAAATTTTTTGTAATTTGTGGTTATGGAAAAAAAGTGGATATAAATTCTCACTTTCCTGGTCTCTGATTCTGGAGTGGGAACACATCTCTTCTCTGTAGGCTTCAAAAGAAATTCATGGAGATTCAAATGACTTCCAGGTATGGTTTCTGTTTTGTCCACATACAAAAATAGTTATATCTGATTATATTTGTGAAAAAAAGTAAAATAAAACAGATTAGTATAAGAAAACCCTAAACATTAGCCCTCAAAAATCTCATTGCCCAGAGGCAAAATAATATACATTATGTCGCAAGAGCCTGTTGTTCAGGTACTCATCCTGCTGTGATACAAGGTGTGAGAGTTACCTTGTTAACTAAACATTAGTGAAAGTGAAGGTTGCTCAGTCTGTGGACTCCTCATGACCCCATGGACTATAGTCCATGCAATTCTCAAGGCCAGAACACTAGAGTGGGTAGCCTTTCCCTTCTCCAGGGCATCTTCCCAATCCAGGGATCAAACCAGGTCTTCCGTGTTCCAGTTGACTTGCCCCAGATCACAGTAAGTGATGAAACTGAGACTTAAAAACCCCAAGCTTTCTGCTGTCTCCATTTTCCCAGCCTTTGACTTCATTGTCTTGGCTCTTTCTCTCTCTCTTTTTTTAAATTAATTTATTTTTTTCCTTCTTAAACAAACAAACTTGCTGTCGTAGCCATAGTCAATTTAACTAGGAGGTCTATTTGTGGAGAAAGGTGATTTGCTATACTGAGACACCTTTGCCTATCCTCTATTTCTTGCTAAAGGGACCAACAGTCCTTCTAACTAACCAGCCTTTCCCACATAGAGTTAAAGTTCTTCCTTCTCCAAAAGCCTCAGTATGAGTATTTGCAAAACTCTAGAGAGATGTAGTTGAATCTTACATATGCATTAGATGAAGAAATAAGTATAATGCCAAAAGAAATTAACTTCCATGTAAAGTTAGGAGGACAGGCTGTGATCATAAAGAGAACCAGAATATGTTTTCCAGAAGACTCAGTGGGCAAATAAATCCATATTTCCAAATCAATACTTTCTCACATTCATGAAGAAAAATAAATAATGGTTTTAAGGTAACATGGTTTTCCAGATTTACTACTTACAGTGAAAGTGTATAAGTAATCCCTAATGGTGCTTCAAAAAATTCCTGAGTGTGTTTTCATCAGATTTATTCTAAACTCCTAGGCAAAGTAATCTTTTCTTCTCTGTTTTTGTTAGAAGATACACATGAGTAGAAAATTCCCCTCCTGATTTTATTTTATTTGTTTTTCTGAATTGGAAAGATAAACTTCTCCATGCTGGGTGAACAGTTTGAATAAACCTTTTCCTCACCAGTGAGTTGATCTCTAAAATACTAAGCTACAAAAAAAAAAATAAATAAAATAAAATACTAAGCTACAATTCCGTGTTGGCCTGTATATTGATGAAATATACAGGGAAGGACCCTCAATGTGTATCCAAGAAACAATTTGAAAAGTGTCCATATCTAACCTAAAATTGGATTTGTCTTTTTAGTGGATTGTTGATGAAACACTATTTTTGAGTTCAAGGATCCCAGAGGTAGTGTGTATGAGTGTGTGTATGTGTAGAGTTTTTCATGCTATGAATTAATTCTGAAATGATTTCTCAGGGTTACTGTAGTCCCTTTCTCTTACACATGGAGCGTAATTGGACTCTTTGTACAATTGACTGTTTCCCCAGAGAATATGAGGGGAATGGGAAGGTAGAGTGATAACTTCAGAAGGAATTCACAAAAGCAGTGAATTTTAGTTGTGAAGATAAGCAGAGTTCATCTGCCTCTATGTTAACAAGTTAGGAAAGGTTATTCCTGGCTTAGTTACAAGGTGTTTTCTGCTGGAGCAGCTGTGCTGATGCTGTGTGTTAGCTGGAAGAAATTGTATAACAAAGACAGCAGAGGAGTGGCACATTTGCTTAGTCTTTGGCTGGTCTTTTTAAATTTTTTTACGATCAAACAAAGTCCAAATGATTTTCTATGGACCCGATATGATATTATCCATCCTTTACTGTCTTCTCTTCCTGTCTTCCTTGTCTCTTTTCAATACATATTTTAACATACATTTTCCAGAAAATTGTCCATATAAATGGTTTTAGTTTTGGCATTCATTTCTGTGCTCACTTGTCCAAATTCCTTCTCTTCCTTTTAGCTCAATCACTTCTTTCTTCACCTATTGCCTTTTTTAGCTTCCTTATCCCCTGCCTCTTTCCTCACCTGATGGTTTTTTTCTCCTCAATTGTTTCCACTTCCCTACTCTTAAGTATTAATACATTTTTAAAATCCAAATGAAAAATTTGGAACTTATTTAATCCAAATATTATCTCTCTGGGATGAATATCAGCTTAATAGTTACCAGAGTGCTTAGATAAAAGGCTGAAGCACCAAAGTGGAAATTCAGGGGGAGCTGGGCTGGAATTTCTGGGGGACTTCCATGTGTCTTCCAGTCCTGCTTCTTTTGTCCTGCATATAGTTTCTTGAACTAGTAAGAATATAGCTTTGAGAAGCACTTTTTTTTCCCTTTTCAGGGCCTTGGAGTGCTCAGGAAGGAAGTATCTGAATAACAAATATTGAAACTGGGATTCTGGAAACAGCAAAACTGAACCATGCACACTCAGGGAGGATTCTTATTTAGCTCTATGGTTATCTATGGACTATGGCCTTTTCATCTTAAGAATTCTTTTGTCTACCGTTCTAAAGGACATCATTCCTGTATTCATTCATTCAACAAGTATTTGCTATGTAGCCACTCTGTGCCAGGGATGCGCTCAGCACAGTGGTCACAGTTTAATGTGGATCTGTGCCCTCATCTTGAGAATGGCCTAGAGGGAAAGTCAGATGAAAAGGCCACAATAAGGCAGTGTCAGACCCCAGAACAAACTTCTGTTACTGAAATGGAAAAATTCACCTTTGAATTCAAATTGTGTTTGAAGTTCTTCTCAGCTTTAAAGGGAGTCAACAAGGTTGTAGAGCTACAATAGAAGTGGATGGGAAACAAAGGAGGAGGGCGATGCTGACTCATTCCCTTGAGCTGGCAAAGTATACAATACACACCAGGCTACAGAGGGAAACCATCCGTCCGCCCATGGAAATCAGTGAAACAAAGAGGGGCTGTAGACACCCTCTCCTCCCTCCTGAGCCTATTCTGGATCTCAGCCTGTTTGTATTCACCAGGACTCTGTACGTTGGGACCTTTCTGGCCAGCCCCTCCCACTCTTTCTGAGATAATAAAACCAGGGGAGAAATAATGGAACGGGTCCCAGCTTGTTTTGTTCCATGAGAACTGTGGGAGTACAGGGGGCATTTGGAAAGTTACGAAGTGGAGTACAAAGTGTTGAGAATTGGATTTGGAAAGGAGGTAGGGTGGGGCAGGCTACTGCTGCTTTTCTTATAAGCCCTTCTGTATTATATGAAGTTTTAAAATTATTATCTGTGTCAATTATGTTGCTAAACTAATAAAAATGCTTTTTTTTTTTTTTTTCAAAACAAGTATGAGTAGGATAGAGATAGTCTTGGGGCATGCAGGGCAGTGGGAGGGAATATGTGAATAATAATCACACTTTGGAGAAAGGTTGGTTTCATGCCTGGTTTGGCTACTTTATGATGCTGCTGCTACTCTGGCAAGATGACATGGGCAGTGCATAAATGGTATGATTGCTCACTATTCCCAGGTTTGGTTCTACACAGTCCAATCTCTGCTCTGTACTTCAGTCACTTCTTCAGTCTCTCAGCTCCATTAGCTGCCAACTTTATTACTCATTTACTGTTTTCATTATTTGTGTGCTTAGCTTCTGACCCCAGTTTCCTTTCCAGTAACATTCAATTTTTTCCCTAGGTACTAAAATATATATGGTCATCCTCTCAAGTAACAGCTTTTCTGACTTAGCTTTCAGGCTGTCCATTCCAGACGCTTTCCTATGAGGAGTTTCTCTTCTGGTTTGTCTCAAGCCTTCTGTGGTGCCTAACAGCCCAAGGGACCCAAGGGAGGCCTGAGAACAGTTAATGACAGGGAATAGAACAAAAGGCCTCAATCCCTACAGACAACCAACCTGCCTCTTTCTACTTCCGAGCTGTGTGACCTTGTGTGAGTTACATAAACTTTTTCATTCTTCATTTATCTGCATATGGAAGATAAGTGGTAACAATTGTTAACCACTTAATAAAAGTGCAATATCAGCATTGCAGCAGAAGAATAAAATTATACACATTTCTCTTAAACATGCAACAACAAAGTATGGTTCCTTTTCCCTATAATTGGTTTGTTCGTCTTCATGAAAGAGCCTCCTTACCCAACTTCCTTTGCCCCAGGTGGCCAAGTTTGTGCGATAGGGTCAATTTCGGTCCCACCAGACAAATTTTGTTCAATTCTATGAAAAAATTTTTTTCCTTAGGTAAATTCTTATCTCTTTTGGATAAAGAACTCAGCTTTTCAGATTTCTGCTGTCTCTTGTTTCTTTCCAAGATGGAATCTGAATGTGAGTGTTGAGTGATTGAACCATGGTAGAGGAAGGTGGGGGTTCTTGGTGTCCTTTGGATCCTTGCTGGTCTCTGCTGTGTCATAACTTCTTCCTGGGCTGGTGACCACTGATGAGGACTGCTGTCATCCTCGGATGCTTAGCTGATGTCTGAGGCTGGTATAATTCACAGACCATTCCCAACCTTGCTGACTTAGCTCTTCATGTTGGCACTACAGAATTCCAGTGTAAGTCTCCTAGGTTTCAGCCTGCTCTGTGAACCATAGGCATTAGATACTTAGCAGTTATCTCTGGGCAGGAGAAGCCCTGATTTGTAGTATTTGAAGACTTCTGTGGTGTAAAGAGTCCCACCCTGGCATTTCAAACTACCAATATACTGCTAGCAAATGCAGAGTTGGGAAGAGATGCACCATACAGATCCAACAGATGTAAATAATCCCAAGAGCAAAGATAATAGTAAAATGTAATAAATAATAGAGTAATTATCTTTATTATAATGGATAATTTTGAGCAACTATCTTTATTTTTAATAGAATTTATTGAATTTTAAGTTTAAGCAATTTAATTTTGAATAATTGCCATGCTAAACAACTAGCTTGCAAAATTTCTGACTATTTGGCAGTGAGTTCTCTGAGATGGTAAGCCAATTTTGGTCCACTCTTGGCAGGTTACCTCATCTGCTTTGTCAAGACAGCTTCTGACAAGCTCCTATTCAGATCTTCAACTAAGTTCAATGTTCCCTTTCTGGGGCAGCTCAAGAGAGCTAAATTTAGGACCACGCTTTGCTATCCACAAGTTGATGCAAAGGCAACCAGTGATGCAATATCCTCCCAAATACTAAAAAGGAAGCAGAGCAGAAGCTTCTCTACCCCTGGCATTAACCTTGACCCACATAACTCACTTCCCCCTAGTAAAACTGGTCAAATAAGCAAAATGTCAAATTCTCTTAGACTTTCAAAGCAAATTCATTCAACAACCAATTAATGGAAACTTATTTCGTCAAATGGGAAGTTCATCAACTTTATATCTATTTTGTTTTAGTTGACTAGCTTTCCTAATAGCAGTTTAAAGGAAAATGTTAAATTTTGTCTCTTGCAGGAGCTAGAGGAAAGGGATCCAAAGAGAGGAAGTTTGTATTAAATGTTTCTTTTGAATCCCACATCGAAATCTCCTTCCTGCTGCTCATCTTCTAGAACTACTTACTCTGATCTTGATGGCCCTGTCTTTCTTCAGCATCTCAGTCACTTCCTTCTCCACGTTCCAGATGCCAAAGCCCAATTTAAGAGGTCTTAACGTCTTAAGACCTCTTAGTGGTTATAGAGGAGAATGCTGCTGCACTAGCTTTTCCATTGGTTAAACAAAACAAACTGAAACAGAGATTGATGGGCAAAAATAACAAGCCCAAGAGTTCTGGAGATTTGAATCAGCACAAAATATTCTGCACAGCACTGTGGCTGTTTATATAGTGATCTCAAAGTTACTTCTTAATCACGTAGGCATTTAAAAATGCGAGGCTCAATTTTAGAGGTTGAGAAATGACTGGAGGCCTAAGTAGGGAAATGACAAAGTTTGATCTGCTTCAGAAACTCAACAATAATAGCAATATGTGAGAAGGACCAAAAGGTGAGATTGGTAAGCAGGAAACTCGTTTAAGAGTTTCTTGGAACCTAGGTGAAAATGACAGCCTAAAATCTAGTAATGGAAATGGTGGAAAAATAAGGGCCTTTTCCTGGCTACTGTAACTCAGTGGACCTCCCTTTTATTTTTTATCACTGTGTCCTATTTGCTTCCTTCCTGGGATTTGTGGCAAATTTAAATTTTACATTTAATACTTATTCTCCGTTAGGCTGTAAGCTCCACGGGGAACAGGCCCACTTCATTTTCCGGAGCATTCTCATCTTTCAGTGCAATGTTGGACACGTAACAGGTGCTCACAAATGTCTGTGGAAGAAAGAACGTAACTGAGAAGAAAGAAAGGATGTTCCTCAGTGGGAGAAGTTTAGCTGTGTTTTAGGGTAAGGGAAAGGTGCCATGGAGAAGGAGGAGCAGAAAGCACGGAGAAGAGACAAGAAGAGATGGTGCCAATTCCAGGAGAGATTAGAACACACAGGAGGAAAATTTTGACTAGAGGATCTAGGCTTTGCCTGTGGGAAGTGCTTTACTTCTTCTGATGCAAGAGGAAAAAAGAGTGGATGAGGATTGAAGTTGATTAGGTTTATAAGTTATAAGACTGATGGTCTCTGTTTCTTAGAGAAATCATAGGCATAGTTATCATAGAGAGACACACAGAAAGACAGACGGAGACAGAGAGAGAGAAATGAAAACGAAGAAGAGGAAGGAGGAAAAAGTGGAGGAGCTGGGAGGCGGGGGGAGGGGAGAAGGGGGGGGGGGGGAGGAAGAAAAGGAATGGGAATTGAGAGTGTAAGGAGGTGGTGGAAATTTAACAAACATTATTCCAAGGAAAAGTATAAGTCGGTGGCCAAAAATACCAACACAGATTCCTGAGGGAAGGCCTACTGCTGTGGAATAATATGACCAAATTAGTCTAGCCCTAAATTTCATAGGTGGGTGACAGAGAAGTGGAATGAGAAGACTGGAGGTCAGTAGTGGTGGGGATTTGCAGAAAGCCATCTCTCTTCTTGGTTATTTTAATGTCTCAGTGCAACAAAGAGAAAAGTTATAGGACTCCTGGGATAGGTTCAGATGAATCACTCATCTCTTCAGCTGTTAAAAGTTTTGGATATATTGGATAGGGCACAGACATCAAAAGTGGGCCCTCAGCAATCTGCTCTCTGGAGAAGGCCTCATGAAGGGGTTGGAGCCTGCCTTGTCTTGCTGTGTCTGAGACCTGTATGATAACTAGGAAGCAGGAAGGCAGCTTTTATTTTAGAAATCTTACTGATGTCCAAATAACTTTTGTGCTTAGTGATTGCCTTCTATAAGAGAGACTTTCCATTATACTTAGCATCTCTTGATTCTCTATACTGTAAACCTGGAACATTATCACACCAACTCTTCTCTTCAGTTCCTTTCACCCCTTTTACTTTCTCTCTTCTTTATATTTTTATATGGTTAAGGTTGTTAACATTTGCTTTCTCTTCTGTAACTATTAAGTCTGTGTGTTGATAGATAGGTTCTAAGGAGAGTAAATGGTGCTTGCATAATTATGGTTAATATTGTTCACAATCTAGTTAAGCATCTTTACTTTCTTGTCTAGATTTTTGCTTTTCCTTAGGTTTGTAATTGCCTTTTTGTTTTCTTTCATTGTCTGGTTTTATCATATCTTTAACACTTCCAGGGTCTCAGGGATCCCAAAAATGGATTTATCTCTTTTTTTGAATCCTGTTTCAACACGGTCTAGTAATTATCTAGAATGGCTATAAATCTATTGTTCTGTGACTTTTATTCATTTTTCTTTTGAGTTAAGTCTACAGTCTCCAGGATCCATCTGTTGTCTTCCTTTTTGACTAATTAACTCATTTTATAGAAAAAAAGAATCCAAAAGTTAGTATCTGAGAAAGAGTACATGTGAGGTAAACTTTCTAAGTCCTTGCATGTCTAAAAGTATCTGTCCTTATATTGATTAGTAGTTTGATTTGGTTAAAAAAATTCTAGAATCAAAAATTTCCACTTGATTTTTCTTCTAGTATTCAGTGAAACTGAAGCAATCCAATTGTCTTTCCATTAGAAGTGACCTATTTTATTTATCTATCTTTTTGTGAAAGCTTTTCAAATCTTACATTTTAAGTTCCAATATCTCAAAATCGTGTGACTGATTATAAGGTTTATTTCCCTCCATATGTTTTGTTACATACCAATAGGCCTTTGTAGTTTGAAGTCTCATTAGTACTAGAAAATTCTCTTCTAATTTTAGTTTGATAATTGTTTCCCCCCTATTATTCTCTTCCCACCATCTGAATACGTTTTGTTGAACACTGTACATTTTGTCAAGAACTACTATGGCTCTTGTTACTATTTTTCTCTTATATTTTCTATTTTTGCAATATTTTATTACCTTGCTCTTCCAGTTTAAAACATGTTTTAATAGACTTTGAACTTAAAGATAACTTTAGATTTACAGAAAAATCACAAAGATAGTATTAAGAGTACCCATGTGCTCCACACCTAGTTGCTCTTATTAACATCTTACATTAATGTGGTCTATTTATGGTCTATGTCATAATTAATGAACCAATATTGATACATTCTTGTTAACAAAAGTCTGTATTTTTTCAGATTTTTTTAGTTTTTACCTAATGTCATCTTTTTTTTTTTTTTAGGATCCTATATCTAGATATCATATTGAATTTAGTAATCATGTCTTCTTTGGCTCCTTTTAGCTATAATAGTTTCTCAGACTTCTTGTTTTTCTTAACCTTGACTGTTGAAGAATTCAAATCAGATATTTTGTATAATGTCCCTCAGATTTTAAAAATCCCAGGTATTTTTATGTTTTCTCATCATCTAGCTGAGGTAGTGTTCCTCAGAGTTTTGTAGCATAATATTACTATTCTCTTTCCATACTGTATTCTTTGGATAAGTGTCATTATGTGTAGCTCATACTTAGATGGGGAGTTATGCTCCACTTCCTAGAGGGCAAAATATCTACATAAATTATTTGGAATTTTCCTGCATGGGAGATTTTTCTCTTTCTCCCTCATTTATTTATTTATTCAGTTAATTATGGCAGTGTAGACTTACTGCCAATATAAAATGCTTATTTTATATTCTGGATTACAATCAAATACTACTTTATCTATTTTGTTGCTCAGACCCTTCCAGCTTTGGCCATTGTGAGCTATTGGCTGGCTCTTGTGTCCATACCACCAACATTGTGAGTTTACTTATTTATTTTTTGACATTTCCTTACTTTCTGTCACTATAAGATGCTCTAGGCTTATCTTGAATATACATTTCTCTAAGGAGATCTGATTCCTTCTATTGTGTGCTAGGTGCTAGGCCCTCCCAGCAGAAAGAACAAAAACTTGTGTATATACCAAGGCAAATTTGGCCTTAGAGTACAGAATGAAGCAGGGCAAAGGCTAACAGAGTTTTGCCAAGATAATGCGCTGGTCATAGCAAATACCCTCTTCCAACAAAACAAGAGAAGACTCTACATATGGACATCACCAGATGGTCAACACGGAAATCAGATTGTTTATATTCTTTCCAGCCAAAAATGAAGAAGCTCTATACAGTCAGCAAAAAGAAGACCTGGAGCTGACTGTGGCTCAGATCATGAATTCATTGCCAAATTCAGACTTAAATTGAAGAAAGTAGGGAAAACCACTAGATCATTCAGGTATGACCTAAATCAAATCCCTTACGATTATGCAGTGGAAGTGACAAATAGATTCAAGGGATTAGATCTGATAGACAGAGTGCCTGAAAAACTATGGACAGAGGTTCATGACATTGGACAGGAGGCATGGATCAAGACTATCCTCAAGAAAAAGAAATGCAAAAGGCAAAAATGATTGTCTGAGGAGGCCTTATAAATAGCTGTGAATAGAAGAAAAGTGAAAGGCAAAGGAGAAAAGGAAAGATATTCCCATCTGAATGCAGAGTTCCAAGGAATAGCAAGGAGAGATAAGAAGCCTTCCTCAGCAATCAGTGCAAAGAAATAGAGGAAATCAATAAAATGGGAAAGTCTAGAGATCCATCAAGAAAATTAGATATAACAAGGGAACATTTCATGCAAAAATGGGCACAATAAAGGACAGACATGGTATGGACCTAACAGAAGCAAAAGATATTAAGAAGAGGTGGCAAGAATACATGGAAGAATTGTACAAAAAAGATCTTCACAACCCAGATAACCACGATGGTGTGATCACTGACCTAGAGCCAGACATCTAGGAATGTGAAGTCAAGTGGGCCTTAGGAAGCATCACTACAAGCAAAGCTAGTGAAGGTGATGGAATTCCAGTTGAGCTATTTCAAATCCTAAAAGATGATGTTGTGAAAGTGCTGCACTCAATATGCCAGCAAATTTGGAAAATGCAGCAGTGGCTTGCCAGGGTCCAGCCCCAGCGGGTCCGGGGGTCTTGAGGGATGAGTGGCTTCGGTGGAAGAACTGAGCTGAGTTGATGTGTGGTGATGGAGCAGTCTCTCCTTTATTGTTGTTGGTTTACCGTTTTTATACTCAAGAAACACACCCATTCTGCCTACCATCAACAACTTTAACATTAAGCTCATCTTCCTTGCAGAAGTCAGATTTCTGCATAATTAGATATAACAATAGTATGTTTGCCATTTGATTGTCTTCAGCATACTTCATTCAGTCATAATAAGTACATCAATCTAAGTAGAAAGGTTACATTTCTCTTATTAGGTGCAACTATGTAGAAGCTAGAGAGAAGGGCTTAAGCTTGAAACTGTTTTGTTCTATTAACCTACTCTGGTTCTTAACAAGGAAAGAGGACACAGAGATAGTTTGGAAAGAGGAAAGAGGACTAAGAGACAGTCTAGCAGCACTGCTTTAGCAATAATGAATTCCTATGTCTAGATTATCTTAAAGCAATCAATGTCTCCAACTATGCTGGCCACAGTTATGAGCATTCTTCAGTCCCATTCCAGCCTGGTTTCTTCAAGGAAGGGAGCCTCCTCCGTGGAGTGGTCGGGAGAGTGGGATGTGGAAAGGTGACCCAAGTACGAGCCCTTCTGGTGGTGGCCTTGCCATGATTCCCAGAGAACTCTTGGTAAACTCCCTAGTAAGGAGTAGGAGGTGTAGTAATCTATTTAAATGTCCCTTATTCCTCCTTTGTCCTCAGGGAAGGGGAACTGCCTTCCCCAATCCCCTGGGGGAAATAAGGTCTGAGGGAATTGTCTCAGGATGAATTATTTCTAACTGGAACTGACCTACTGAGATGAGCTAATGTTCAGAGCATAAACAGAACTTCCCAAGAAAAATACCAGGAGGGGCCTTGCCTTGGGATGCCCCGAAGGAAAATCCACTTTGCAGATTCCTTCTCAGTCTCCTGACCTTGTCATCCAAGTGAGGGGGCATCCTGATGGCTCCCGGCAGTGGCCAGAGGACTGGAAAAGGTCAGTTTTCATTCCAATTCCAAAGAAAGGCAATGCCAAAGAATGTTCAAACTACTGCACAATTGCACTCATCTCACCCGCTAGTAAAGTTATGCGGAAAATTCTCCAAGCCAGGCTTCAATAGTACGTGAACCATGAACTTCCAGATGTTCAAGCTGGATTTAGAAAAAGCAGATGAACCAGAGATCAAATTGCCAACATCTGCTGGATCATCAAAAAAACAAGAGAGTTCCAGAAAAACATCTATCTCTGCTTTATTGACTATGCTAAAGCCTTTGATTGTGTAGACCACAACAAACTCTGGAAAATTCTTAAAGAGATAAATCCTGAGTGTTCATTGGAAGGACTGATGTTGAAGCTGAAACTCCAATACTTTGGCCACCTGATGCAAAGAGCTGACTCATTTGAAAAGACCCTGATGCTGGGAAAGATTGAAGGCAGGAGGAGAAGAGGATGACAGAGGATGAGATGGTAGGCTGGCATCACCGACCCAATGGACATGAGTTTGAGTAAACTCCAGGAGTTGGTGATGGACAAGGAGGCCTGGCATGTTGCAGTCCATGGGGTCACAAAGAGTTGGATTCGACTGAGCGACTGAACTGAACTGACTGACCACCTGACCTGACTTTTGAGAAACCTCTATGCAGATCAGGAAGCAACAGTTAAAACTGGACATGGAACAACAGACTGATTACAAATTGGGAAAGGAATACGTCAAGGCTGTATATTGTCACCCTGCTTATTTAACTTACATGCAGAGTACATCATGAGAAATGCTGAGCTGGATGAAGCACAAGCTGGAATCAAGATTGCAGTGAGAAATATCAATAACCTCAGATATGCAGATGACACCACCCTTATGGCAGAATGTGAAAAGGAACTAAAAAGCCTCTTGATGAAAGTGAAAGAGGAGAGTGAAAAAGTTGGCTTAAAGTTCAACATTCAGAAAATTAAAATCATGGCATCTGGTCCCATCACTTCATGGCAAATAGATGGGGAAACAATGAAAACAGCGAGAGACTTTATTTTTTTTTGGCTCCAAAATCACTGCAGATGGTGACTGCAGCCATGAAATTTGAAGACGCTTGTTCCTTGGAAGAAAAGTTATGACCAACCTAGACAGCATATTAAAAAGCAGAGATGTTACTTTGCCAACAAAGTCTGTTTAGTCAAAATTATGGTTTTTCCTATAGTCATGTATGGATGTGAGAGTTGGACTATAAAGAAAGCTGAGTGCCAAAGAATTGATGTTTTTGAATTGTGGTGTTGGAGAAGACTCTTGAGAGTCCCTTGGACAGCAAGGAGATCCAAGCAGTCCATCCTGAAGGAAATCCTTCCTGAATATTCATTGGAAGGACTGATGCTGAATGTAAAACTCCAGTACTTTGGCTACCTTATGTGAAGAACTGACTCATTTGAAAAGACCCTGATGCTGGGAAAGATAGAAGGTAGGAGGAGAAGTGGTCGACAGAGGATGAGATGGTTGGATGACCTCACTGACTCAATGGACATGAGTTTGAGTAAACTCTGGGAGTTGGTGATGGACATGTAGGCCTGTCATGCTGCAGTCCATGGGGTCGCAAAGAGTTGGACATGACTGAGCAACTGAACTGAATTGATACCAACTTAGTTATATACTTGTATCTATAAACGTTTCTATATTTAACATCTGTATCTATATTAAACTACATATAAGTTCACACTGATGTCTCCAACCCTAGTACATTACCATATGTATCATTCTTGCTGTCTTTGCTTTATTGTCTTTGAATACCTCTTGGAGAGATAAGTGGCAGCTGTAATCTTCCATCCACTCACTTGATTGTTCAATTCCAGTATATGTATCATAGTATCAAGATTATTAGCTGGTACTCTCATAGCAAACAAATTTATCACCTAGAGTTCAGTGTTTATGTATGGGGTTTCTTTTTTTTAATTTAATTTAAAAGAAATTAATTTATTTATTTTTATTGGAGGCTAATTACTTTACAATTTTATGGTGGTTTTTGCTATACATTGACATAAATCAGCCACAGGTGTACATGTCTTCATTTTTACAAACTTTATTCATTTCCAGTGTTGCTAAAATCGGTATCTTTTCCCATCAATACCCTTCAGTGAGATTTTAAAAATATATTTATAATTTTTATGTAATAATTTTTATATATTTATAATAGAGTTAAATTGTTTTGTCACATTTTGCATTCATTCTGGGATCTCTCAACCTTTTAATTTTTTTGAAGATTTCCTCAACAGTCCTTTTCAAAACTGTATGTGTTTTCCTCCCTGGTATTGAATTTTATTTTCCAAGAGTTCTTTTTACTCTAAATTTTTCAAATACCATCTTATTCTTTTTTCATAGATGCTGGTTAGCTGTTAGCAATCTGCATCTATGGAAATTCTCTTTCTGATGATATTAATGAGAACTTTTGGAAGTTTTCTTCTGTCTGTTTAGGCTGTTTTCTCCAAGTGTTTTATTCAGTTTTTTTCTCATCTCTGTTTTGCATATGAGATGTTTTCCTCTGATCTCTGGTAACCTTTACTTGATGGCTTATGATTCAGAGTGGGAGAATATGATCTCCTGAGTAGAATCTCTGTAATCTCTGAGGGCATGGGAGAGTTTGTCAATGCTGAGTTTCCCTGCAGGGTAATTTGGTTGAGCTAGTGTTGGAGGAGCCCTGATATTCATGTCTATCCATTTGGGCTGATACCTTAAAGAAGTAACTTCTCATCTGTGACCTGAAGTGTAAAGCCTATCTGGTAGCAGTCTGATAGTCAAATAATTATCCATTTGACTGACACATTTTCAGATGAGTACTCTTACTCTCAACTATGCATGGCTTCCTCCAGAGTGGAGATTCTGTTTTAATCTTTCTGATCTTCTATTATTGAGGGGTAAGGGAAGTAATTCAATGGAATAGCCAGAAGAATGTGCAGAAATGAATTCAATTGTTTTTCATTAAAGCTTCAAGCCAATCCTCCTTATTTTAGCTTCCCAACTCACTTAATTCCCATTTTCAGACAGGTCTGGTGCTGTCAGTTTCTGGGACTTGAGGAATTTCAAGTGAGACTAGATCAGTTTTCAGCCTTCCTCAGTGCTAGTTAGATTTGGCCTTTTTAGATCTTTTGGTTAATATTCATCTGTTTGCTTTCCTGCCTTCCTAAATTTTGTGCTATTGTATTATCTTTATTTATTCTTGAATATATACCTTTAAAAACATTATCTATTCACCCATCCATCCCTTTACTATGGTTTTATAGGGGTTTCTAGAGGGAGGAAAGTTAAATTCATGTCCATCTTTCCCCAAAACCAGTTTATAATTTTTATTCACTTTATATAATGCATTATGGACACTAACTGCTCAGTGAATATTAGTTATATTAAAACATATAGAACCTTTGGACTCCCCTGGTGGTCCAGTGGTGAAGATTCAATGCAAGGACTCAGGTTTGACCAACCCCTGGTTAGGGCACTAAATCCCACGTGCCACAACTAAGACCTAGTACAGCCAAATAAGGGAATATTAAAACAACAAGAACAACAACAACAGAAAACTAAACAAGTAAACACACACACACACACACAAAACAAAACAAAAACATACAGAACATAGAAAATCTTCATTGTATTTTACTTCAAAGTTGATTGGTTCATTAATAGTATACCAAAGATATACTTTATGCCCCCAATATAACTGTTTTTCTAGTGTTTTTCAACTAAATTCATAAAAAAGAGACTCTTTATGACTAGTTCCTTTGTTTTCGCATCTAAATAAGCCTCTGGGGTAGAGCATGCAAACAAATTTATTATGGCTTATAAATCAGCAATATTAAAACCATATCAGCCATTGTTTGATGGGAGTTTCTGCTTTCCCAGTATGGTCCTCAGTTAAAATAAATGAATATATTAATAATAAACTTTATCAGTGGGCAGTCGTTCATACAGCATTGCTCCTCCATTCCAAACACTTTTAGCTGAATATTGATTATGTGACTGAAATTCTTAGACAAATGCTTTTGCTTTGGTATATAATGAGTTAAATTGGATTAAAACTGCCTACTTGCCTCTTATAAAATGTAGCTTCCTTTGTTATTTAAATATAATTTGTTTATGTAGTAACATAATGCTGGTTCGTCAGAGAACTGGGTCTTAGTCCTGGCTCTAGTGCTTTCAAAGTATAAGACTCTTGCCTTATCTTCTCAGTCCTCATGATGCTGTGACTCCCCATTTACAAAACTGAGTTGCTATCACTCATCCTGACTGATTAATAATTGGGATAATACCCATGTTGAGGTGAGGATAAAATGAATTAATGATGAATAAATTCTGCTAGACCTCTTTAGTATTAAAAATATAAAAGAATATTATTTAAAAATTTTAAACACTATGTTAAAGAAAGACCTGTTGGACTAAAAGATTTAATGAGGCCAATGTATTTTTAACAAATTGGCAGAGGCAAGGACTCCTGAGTCCCTTGCTTCTTGAGTAGTTTGTAGATTAGAAGCAGCACACTGATTAGACCTTTGCACACACCAGTTCTCTTACTTAATTGTCTGGCTTTGCTTGTACTCTCAGCTGAAGAACAGAGAATGGCTATGATCTTGACCTAATGTAGGCTTTCTTCTTTCAAAGCTCCCTGTATGTTACTTGACCTCTCTCCTGACCCTGAAGTTAGATGTAAATTCCAAGATCTCACTGCATATCTTTTAAAATTATTTTGTAAACAATAAGTAAGATCACATTTAGGAGCTTTGTTTACATTTATCTGTCTAAACTTTCAAAATGCTCAATGGTGCCAACATTTTTTATCTTATAGAATTCTCTGTAACGTCAAAGAGTCTTGGTTGTCTTAGCCAAATGTCATTCACTGCTCTTCAGGAGAAAACCTGAGTTTACGCTTTGGATGTCTCCTCTGGATTTGGATTCCTGACATTGAAAAGGTTTAACATGCACTATAAGTGACAGTCGTTTGGAAGACAGACACAAAACCATTCTCAAGGATTTCTTCCTTTAATTTCTAAAACACCTTTGACCACTGGAGAAAGGGTTGATCCTTCCCTTTTGTTTCTTTTGGTATGTTCACAGTGATATAGAGAAGGAGAGAAAGCATTGCACTCAGAGTTTTCTGTTTTCTCTTTTTTCTTCTGTATGAAAGACTTCATTGTTCCACCTCCACAGTTGACTGCAGGCCCTGGAGAAAGTAGCAAAAGATCAAGAAACAGAGAATGATTAGTGACGTATTTTCAGAGCAGCAGGCTCCAGCTAAATATAAATACACTGATTTGAGAAAAGAGGACCCCTTTTATATTTTAACAGTGTAATGGGGCTTGCTTGATCATTAGGGCCTTCAGTACTGCTTGTACTTGATTTAATCAGAAAGAAGCCTTTAAACTGACATTGCAAACTCACAACACAGTAGTCAGTTGTGAGCTTTGATTAGATTTAATTAGTGTAAGTAGAAAATGTATCAGTATTTTTTTTTTTTATCTCTTTTCCTACCCATTCCCTTCCCTACCTTTTTATTTCTGGAACTTTTTTCTCAGGGAAATGTATTTGTTTTTACCCCTTTCCTTGTTTCTTAGTCCAGAGATTAAAAATGTAAATATACACACATGAAAGGAAGTGAGAATATGGACCGAGATACTGAATTGTTTGTTTTTCTTATTGTTAAAATACATGCAATCTGTGGTGCTGGCTGCTTTTATATAGCTGTATATTGACAAGGTTACACAAATTAGGAATTTCCAATGCATAATTATGACCATAAGCCTTCAAAAAGCCTTGAGTTGTGTGCTTGTTCTTAGTTGCTCAGTTGTGTCTGACTTTTTGTGACCTCATGGACTGTAGCCCACCAGGCTCCTCTGCTCATGGGATTCTCCAGGCAAGAATACTGGAGTGGGTAGCCATTCCCTTCTCCAGGGGATCTTCCTGACCCAGGGATCAGACCTCAGTCTTCTGCATTGCAAGTGGATTCTTTACTATCTGACCATCTGAGCCACCAGGGAAGTCCTTCAAAGAGCCTTAATTGGAAAGAAAAACAGGCATGATAGAGCCAGTGGTAATGGTAGTTGTGGTTGTGTAGTGCCTGAGAAAAACTATTAGTGGATTAATTTACTAGTGTACTTTATGTTATACCATTGTGAAGTATAAAAATTTATTTATTTAAATAAGACTAGTGTCATCTTAAGACTCTATAATTACACACATAGTAAGCATCCAAATTTAATGACAGAAATCCAGTTGAAATTATTGCTGAAGATTTTCTCTGAAGTTTCTGGATTGGGTAATTGGTTCTTCTAAGAGAGAGAAAGAACACATGAAAACAGTTTGGGGAGGAAAGGAGATCAGATGTTCAGTTTTTGATAAGATAAACTTGAAGTGTTCAAATAAAGCTATTCATGGAAGTTTGATGTGACTCATTTGCTAGTGAGAGGACTGTGCATTCATGAATCTTCCTGACCCAGGGATCAAACGCTCAATTGGTGTGCTTGTGAGCTCAGTCTTGTTTGACTCTTTGCAACCCTATGGAGTGTAGCCTGCCAGGCTCATCTGTCCATGGTATTTTCCAGGCAAGAATATGAGTAAGTTTCCATTTCCTACTCCAGAGGGTCTTCCCAACCCAGGGATCAAACCCTCATCTTTTGTGTCTCTTGCATTGGCAAGTGGTTTCTTTACCGCTGTGCCACCTGGGAAGCCTGTGAGGCTCCATTGATTTAAAAGCCCTTAACATGTTATAGTCAAGACTCCGAGAGGGAAGGAAATTAATTGGGAGAGAAGATGAGTAGAAAGAACAATCAGCTGTGTCTGGAACCCTGGGAAATTCCATATTTAATAATAAAATGAAGGAAAAATAAATGTGAGGAAACAGAGAAAACCAGATATTTGAAAAGAACCAGCGGAGTGCAGCATCATGGAAGCTTTGAGTAACTGTTTAAAACTTTCACTTAGAACAGTTATCCAGGTGACTGCCAATCCGATCCTTGGGAGGAGCTGGAGGTGAGGGTTTCTAGCAAGAAGGGAGTAGCAGTGCTCCCCAACAGGTGGGCTTTAAGCACCCCTCATTCATCTTTACAGGAAGTAATCATGAAACTTAGAGATTAAAAGTAGCTCATTGTTGCCAGAAAGCTGAGGCCTGAGTTGTAGGTGGAGTTAATAAGCATACACATTTATTTATGACAATTTTTGTAGATATTTTTCTAGCAGAAAAAAATAAGAAGAAATAAATAGGATACGGAAAATGGTTTTAATTCTCCAGTTCCTTTTTTAGAATTTTATTACATTGTATTTTAACCCACTTTTATAAATACATATGAGCACATATCACCTAAGCCTTATACTTCTTGCAATGCAATATTACAATTTCTGATCTTTTTATATGGTAGATATTTTTGATAGCATTAAAGGAGAACTGAGTACTTACCAATGACCTTAGGCATCTTGGCCGAGTGTCTGGAAAAGTCGGCTGCAAGGTTGGTTTCTTATTTATTTATTCAGTCTTTCTAGTATTTCAGTTGCTTTTTTTTCCCTCTGACCTGACCAATGCCCAAATGTGAGTCCTTGTAATTCAATGGGTTATAAGAAAAAATTGGTTCTAAGTTTCCATATTCTGGAAAGGACAAACTAATTTTATGTAATTTGTTATTGAAATATCATATTTTAAAAAAACACTAGCATATTTTTAATTGAAAACTTCAAGGTTAAACATCTCTAACTTTTTAGGTAATAAAGATGTTATTCTCAGGTGAGAGAATTATTTCTTTGTACTCTATCTGAAAAACAGGAAGGACTAGAGAAAAGAGGAATTTCGGTCATTTTCAGTAACTTTATCAAGTAGTGACAAAATGGAGCACTCTGGTGTGGAAAGGGACACTGAACAGAAATGTCAAATCTGTTTCTCTTCCTAATGATGAACTGATTTTAGGAAGATACCTAACTCTTGAAGTCTGGATTTTCTCATCTGCTAAATGATTGGATTATGGTAGTTATTTTTCTTATTTTTCCTTCCAGTTCCCATGTTTGCAGTTCCCAATAAAATTTCATCACTTGACATCAATCAAGTTTATATCATAGATGTTCAGTTATTTAATGTCCATTTAACTGACTCCCTAGAGTAATCATACTCTATTTCCTCAGTAAAACATGCTGGACAATGCCCATTGCAGAGGAGTACCGACAGCCAGAAGACTATTCTAGTACATTCACGCATTTCTGCCCCCATCAGTTGCATTTGTTCCCAAATCTGTTTATGTCAGTTGTGTTCATTATTGGTATTATATAGTTTATTAAGTAGTGTGAAAACCAAAGAAATGTAAATGTGTAAAGGAAGAGGATTGTTTCTGTGAGAACTAAAGGCTTTGGAGAGACTCTATTGGGGTGGAAAGACATTGTAAAATATTAAAAAAAATCATAAATATCTGGAAAACTCAAATTTTTATTTCTTCACAGCTGAACTACAGCCACTGGGAATGCTGTATCTCCCTTGGCTACTGGCCCCACTCCCTTACCTCCTTAGGTCTTTGCTTAAGTCTTACTTTCCCAGTGACACTGACCCTGACCACCCCCTCATCTCCCCCACTCTCAAGTAGACATCAGTATTTGTGGCAGATGCTTCCAAGTGAAGTGGTCCCTCTGTGTAAAGCTTACTTTCCTTTTCGTTTTATAAAACTTACTTAATCATCATGCTTATTTTTGATTCTGTTTTTCTGCTGGAATGTAAGTTCTATGAGGGCAGAGATCTTTATAATTTTGTTTACCTATGTATCCCAAGTGCCTCGCATGGTGCTTGTCACACCGTCTGAGCTCTCAAATATTGACTCAATGAATGAATGAACAAAGGCGTGGAAGAACCAGGACTGGCCTGAGTATAGTCCAAGTTTTCTCTGTCAAGGGCAAAGCAAATGACAAAACTATGTCTCTAGGAATTTATTGAGGAAAGCAAAGATCTTTTTAGGCTGGAATGGCTCTCTGATTTTAGTTACAGTTTGCAAATCTCCCTTTCCCCTAACTCCTACTGCTGTCTTGATTTTATTGCCTTAAATTCAAGTTTGCTCAGGGAAAGAAAGTCAGAGAACTGTGGCTAAGACCCAGATGATCCAGATAATAAATCCGTCTTTGCTTCAATTTTGTGACATATGGGCAAATAGCCATTAAAGCCTTTTCGCCTCTTTTCCTTCATTACTTGTCTCTAGTTTGGTTTAATGATTACCTAGTGATTCAGCAGTTACAACCTTTCTTGTTAACTATTTCAGTTTATGACCATCCCATATTGTATCCACTTTTTATATTGAGGATTTATAAATTCTGTTTCTTCCTTTTTTGCCTAATTGCAGTTTAAATGTTTCCAGTTCCCATAGCTCTTTTTCTGTATGAAATGATAATTTTATCATAATAATAATTATAAAATTACCTAATATATTGAGCATGTACTATCTGCCAAGTTCTAATTTAGGAGCTTCATATATATTTTCACTAATCTTCACACCAACCTTGCCAGGGGGATTTTTGAACTAAGCAAATTTACTATGTGCTTCTCTGTCTTTATGTTTTCTTCGGACTGGCCCAATTACAATAATCAAAACTCAAGTTCTCAGATTTCTGGATCCCACTCCAAAAGACCTAGAATCAGGATTTTCACCAACTTCCAAGGTGAAACTTTGGAATACTCAAATTTGAGCACCAATAATTGGGTGCTTGTTCAAGCTGGTTTTAGAAAAGGTAGAGGAACCAGAGATCAAATTGCCAACATCTGATGGATCATCAAAAAAGCAAGAGAGTTCCAGAAAAACATCTACTTCTGCTTTATTGAGTATGCCAAAGCCTTTGACTGTGTGTACCACCACAAACTGTGGAAAATTCTTAAGGAGATGGGAATACCAGACCACCTGACCTGCCTCTTGAGAAACTTGTATGCAGGTCAGGAAGCAACAGTTAGAACTGGACATGGAACAACAGACTGGTTCCAAATAGGAAAAGGAGTACATCAAGGCTGTATATTGTCACCCTACTTATTTAACTTATATGCAGAGGACATCATGAGAAATGCTGGGCTGAAGGAAGGACAAGCTGGAATCAAGATTGTTGGGAGAAGTATCAATAACCTCAGATATGCAGATGACATCACCCTTATGGCAGAAAGCAGAGAAGAGCTAAAGAGTCTCTTGATGAAAGTGAAAGAGGAGAGTGAAAAAGTTGGCTTAAAACTCAACATTGAGAAAACTAAGATCATGGCATCTGGTCCCATCACGTCATGGCAAATAGATGGGGAGACAATGGAAACAGTGGCTGACTTTATTTTTCTGGGCTCCAAAATCGCAGCAGATAGTGATTGCAGCCATGAAATTAAAAGACACTTACTCCTTGGAAGGAAAGTTATGACCAACCTAGTTAGCATATTGAAAAGCAGAGACATTACTTTGTCAACAAAGGTCTGTCTAGTCAAGGCTATGGTTTTTCCAGTGGTCATGTATGGATGTGAGTGTTGGACTATAAAGAAAGCTTAGCACAGAAGAATTGATGCTTTTGAACTGTAGTGTTGGAGAAGACTCTTGAGAGTCCCTTGGACTGCAAGGAGATTCAACCAGTCTGTCGTAAAGGAAATCATTTCTGAATGTTCATTGGAAGGACTGATGTTGAAGCTGAAACTCCAATATTTTGGCCACCTGATGCGAAGAGCTGACTCATTAGAAAAGACTCTGATGCTGGGAAAGATTGACGGCAGGAGGAGAATGGGATGACAGAGGATGAGGTGGTTGGATGGTTGCATCACCAACTCGATGGACATGGGTTTGAGTGGACTTCAGGAGTTGGTGATGGACAGGGAGGCCTGGAGTGCTGCGGTTCATGGGGTTGCAAAGAGACAGACATGACTGAGTGACTGAACTGAACTGAACTGAGTGTGTATATGTTAATTCCAGCCTCCTCTTTATCCCTCCCCATTACATCTTACCTTTTGTAACCATAAATTTGTTTTCAAAGCCTGTGAGTCTTGTTTCTGTTTTGTGAATAAATTCATTTGTATCTTTTTTAAAAAAATTCCACATATAAGTGATATCATATGATATTTGTCTTTGTCTGACTTACTTCACTTAGTATGGTAATCTCTAGGTCCATCCATGTTTCTGCTAATGGCTTTATTTCATTGTTTTCCTATGGTTGAGTAATATTCCATTGTATGTATGTACCTCATCTTCTTTATCTATGCATCTGTCAATGGACATTTAGGTTGCTTCCATGTCTTGGCTATTGTAAATAGTTCTATAACGAACATTGGGGTGCATGTATCTTTTCAAATTATAGCTTTCTTTGGATATATGCCCAGGAATGGGATTGCTAGATCATATAGTAGTTCTATTTTTTGTTTTTTAAGGAACCTCCATAGATGTTTTCTGTAGTGATGTTCCAGTTTACATTCCCACCAACAATGTAGGAGGATTCCCTTTCTACACACCCTCTCCAGCATTTATTGTTTGTAGACTCGGATGATGGCTCTTTTGACTGGTATGAGCTAATACCTTTTTGTAGTTTTGACTTGCATTTCTCTAATAATTAATGATGATGGCTTGTTTTCATGTGCTTTTTGGCCTTTTGTGTATCTTCTTTGGAGAAATGCCCATTTAGATCTTCTCACTTTTGGTTGGGTTGTTTGTTTTACTAATATAAAGCTGCATGAGCTGTTTGTATGTTTTGGAGATTAATCTCTGTCAGTCACTATGTTTGCAATAAAGCCTTTTTGATTTCTTCATTATAACACAGTATTCTATTAATCAAATTAGTATTTGACTCCAGTAAGTCTCTTCTTCCTCTGTCAATTTTAGCCTAACTACAGAATTCTGCCTTTTGTATTTATCCAAAGGGGAAACCCCAGAACTTGATGTCTGCTACTAGACTGGCCAGAAAGTCTTGTTTCTCATTAACTTCTTCCTGTGTTCTGGAAGTCAGTTCTGAAATGCAAATCTCACATTTTTTGTGAGGTTCTGCAGATGTAAAAATATCCCTTTCCATTCCAGCCTAACACTTATTCCCAGCTCTGTGTTGCCAGTTATAACTGTATTTGTGAAAACAAACTTTCACTTGAGACAAGGATGGAAACAATTTGTGGGGGAGGCATAAAATAACAGGGGTGTATCTCTCATGTTTGTTGTCTACTTTCATATAACAATTTGTTTTTGAGTGGAAGCAATTTCAATTCCATATACGCTCAATTTAAATATTTTAGGGAGGATTTCATAATAACTACCTCTGATATAAACTGAATTCTGGTCTCATAACAAAAGTTTATTTCTTCTCTAAGCAAATGGCTAATCATGGCAGGTCCAGATTGAAAATTAATAGCTTGGAGGAGTTTAGAATAAAAAATAGAAGAAGAGTAAATTTTTTGATATGTATTAGATTTGGAACAGTTTGAGAAATGAAAAATTATTAATTGGTATTTTAGCAAAGGGTTTTTGTATAGGGATAGAGAAGATTTGAATTGAATCTAACATACGTATAGTGCTCATTATGCTAGCCAGTAAATTTCAGGTGGAAAAACCAAGTACCAAAATCACACATTTTAAATTTATATATCATGTCCTTAAACCAGCCATTTATTTATTCTTACAAGGTGCCAGGCATGTACTAGGCCCTTCCATAAATCAGTTTAGTGGTTAATATATGTTTTACCCTAGCATATTTGTGGAGAATGCTACATTCTCATTAGAAATCACTCCAAAACTGTGGTATAATGACCCATTCTCTTTGGTTTGGCAGGAGCATGTTGGGGGAAACATGAGAATTTGTTGGAAAAAGTAAATTTAAGCCTAAACTTGACTATGAACTTCTGATCTAAGCCATTATGGTCTGATAGCTCCCTTATTTTGTATCTTTCACTACCTGTTATGGCCTGAAAGTTTCTGTCCTTCCAAAATTCATATGTTGAAATCTTATCCCCCTCCTCCCCCACACCAAGATGATGCTATTAGGAGGTAAGAGCTTTGGGGAGGTGATTAGGTTATGAGGGTGAAGTCCTCAAGAATGTGATTAATGTTCTTATGAAAAAGACCCCAGAGAGCTCCCACCATATGAGGACACATCCAGAAGTCAGCATTCTGCAACCAGAAAGTGGACTCACTACAGGGCCTTGATCTCAGACTTCCAGCCTCCAGAACCATGAGAAAGAAATATTTGTTGTTTGAACCACTAAGTCTATGATACTTTTTAAAATAGCAGCTCACAATAAGATACTACCAAAGTATTTACTAAGAATTTTCAGTGACCATGAGTTGAACTGAATTATGACTGATTCAGAGGTCATAATAAGAAAATGTTGAATGCACGGATTCCAAGAATGTGGTAGATCCACTAATATTTCCTGCTGGTTGGTTCACTTCCTCTAACTAATAATGTCTGATCCCCCAGTTCTGATTAAGAGGCCCAGCAGGGTGAACCTGACTGATAAATTCCATTTAGGTAGGGGATGTTGTTGTTCAGTCACCCAGTCATGTTTGACTCTTTGCAACCCCATGGACTGCAGCATGCTGGGCCTCTCTGTCCCTCACCATCTCCTGAAGTTTGCCCAAGTTCATATCCATTGCATCGGTGATGCCATCCAGCCATCTCATCCTTTGACACGCTCTTATCCTTCTGACCTCAGTCTTTCCCAACATCAGGAACTTTTCCAATAAGTCAGCTATTTGCTCAGATGACCAAAATACTGGAGTTTCAGCTTCAGCATCAGTCCTTCCAATGAGAGTATTCAGAGTTGATTTCCCTTAAGATTGACTGGTTTGAACTCCTTGCTGTCCAAGGGATTCTCAGAAATCTTCTCCAGCACCACAGTTTGAAGGCATCAATTCTTTGGCACTCTGCATCCTTTATGATCCAGCTCTCACAACCATACATGACCACTGGGAAGACCATAGGTTCGACTATATGGCCACTAGGCCAACCAGGTATGACTTGAATCAAATCCCCTATGAATATGCAGTGGATGTAATGAATAGATTCAAGGGATTAGAACTTGTAACCAGTATGCCTGAAGAACTATGGACAGAGGTCTGAAAAATTGTACAGGAGGCAGTGAACAAAACCATCCCAAAGAAAAGAAAACCAAGAAGGCTGAGTGGTTATCTGAGGTGGTCTTACAAATAACTAAAGAGAGAAGAGAAGCAAAAAGCAAGAGAAAAAGGGAAAGGTATATCCAACTAAATGCAAATTTCCAAAGAACAGCGTGGAGAGACAAGAGGACCTTCTTTAATGAACAATGTATAAAACTAGAAGAAAACAACAGAAGGAGAAAGACTTGAAATCTTTCCAGGAAAGTTGGAGATATCAAGGGAACATTTTGCTTAAAGGTGGGCACAATAAAGAGACATTCTAGTTCCAGCTAAATCTCTTACCTTAAAGGGCTACTTGAAGTAAATTGGGTCAAATGGAGGTTGGAAAACTAGGAAAGTTGAGAGAGAGGTGCTTGTCTGGTTAAGTGAAACAGAATTTCACAGACTTGCTCCTGGTGGGAACTTACATTCATTTGTGATATTTCCACTAAAGAACTGGCAATGGGAGAAAGAGCAAACACCTTCCCAAGCAGCAAGACTCAAATCAAATACAAACGCCACCCTGGCCAAGTTAAAACTTTGCTGTACTGTCTTCCCACAGCTCCCTGTTAATGCCTTATTGCAGAATTTGCCTCATTTTACCATAGTAAGTACCTGCTCTAAGGCAGCTCCAGTAACTCCTGAGAGCACAGGGAGTCTTTGCATTTATCTTTGTTCCCCCTTATTGGATGCTGATTGCAGACATAATTGATAATATAAATCGCAACATATATGTGAAACTCCATCTAAGTCTGAACATTATGATTTATATAAATAGGTGTAAAATGCTTTATGACCTGTGATGGGCAGCATGCTGCATTCTCTTTTCAGATTAACATGGAACTGGCTCTAGGCCCCACCTGCCAGAATTAAGGGAGATTCAGTATCATACTTCTGCCTTCCTGTTATAGAGTGAAATGTTTGTGTACCCAACCTAATTTATATGTTGAAACCTAATCTCCCATGTGATATTATTAGGAGTTGGTGCCTTTAGGCAGTGTTTAGGTCATGAAGGTGGGGCCCTCATGAATGGAATTAGTGGCTTTGTAAACAGAGAGCTCCTTTCAACATATGAAAACACAGTGAAAAGATGGCTGTTGGTGAATTAGGAAGTGTGTCCTCACCAGACACTGAGTATGCTGGTGCCTTTCTCTTGGACTTTCCAGCCTCCAGAACTGTGAGTATAAATTTCTGCTGTTTATCCACCACCTAGTTTATGGTATTTTTGTTACAGCAGCCCTAATAGACAAAGATACTTCCTTCCTTTTTTCTTGGATCATCTAACATCCCAAGGGTCTTAAATAACACTTCATAGTCTGCCAGAATTCCACTCTCCAGTCACCAGGGACCCAGGTGAATCTCTGTTTACTGTGTCTTCCCTGTCTAGGCTTTGCTGGAGCTATCAGTTTCCACTGTACCTCTAGCCCAGCTGTTTAGGTATTAGCAGTGCATCAGCTTATACAGTTTCCTGCTGAGCAGCATGGAACTTTGAAAAACAGATGGCCCCAGAAGTTTATACAATTTGCTGTCATCTATCAGAACCTGTTGCTTAGGTCCCTAGGCTACTAACTAATGCTTACCTTCACATCCATGCTCCCACAAGGTCTTTCACCCAACCAAAGAATAAGAATGTCTAAGCATCTCTTTACTTCTAAGATGACAACGACTCTACCTTTCTTGAATTCTAGGGTCTTTTTAGGGTGTGGGCATCTTTTCTTCTTCATATTCCTAAAATAAATGGTACCTTCTTCCTCCCATAGTGAAGTTTAAAAGACCATTAAGAGGGACTTGGGCTTCAGAGACATAAGAATCTTTCCATTTCTCCTCTTGGGAATGGAGATAGAATGCCTTTATTTCCTTCTTGATAAATTGTCCACTCCATGAATAGGAGACTTTTTAATAGAGAATAAAAATTCTAATACAAGTTAAATTATTACCTGCAAGTCACTCTGTTATATCAAAGATGCATAGAACAAGAATGCATGCTTTTGTTAAATTCATCTCTTGCGTATTGAAAGGATTTCTTCTTAGTAGACCTAAATGTAAAAATCTACCCTAACAATCTCACAGGACTCTGTTGAGAACAAGTCACCTTTAACCAGTCCCCTGATATCCTTACTACATTGCTTTGGCAGTAACTTCCCAGGACCAGTGTTCAAGGAAGGAAAATAGAAAAGTAGCCCTGTGGTATGGTACTTGGCTGTGATCACTCCAGATCACTTTTATGCCTGGTAACTCAATGAAACTGCTTACCATTATATTAAGAGGCATAACTGCTCATAAAAGCATATCCATAGTACTGGAGGACTTAGGCAGGAGAGGTTGTATGTCTCAGTTATACTCTGTGTCAAGAACTCCCCTGTGAATTAATTATTCAGGTAATGCTGCTGAGATCAGACCACTGGCCCATTGTCACCAACGGTCTGGTCTCAACAACATTACCTGAATAATTCAGAGTATTTCCTAATAATTAAGATTAGTTCCTCCTTTGGGAGAACATTCCTGGTGGGTTTTCCTACTCATTGATCTCAGAACTGTTAAATAATGGTGAAACTCACTAGAGTTTAGGTTTAAATATTTTCTTTTCCTGGAGACTCTCTGGCCTCTAGCGAAAGGCATTTATTCCCTATTTAGTTTTCTTTGAGTTGAGCTACAAAGATGATATGGATGTAGGGTAACTTGTCAAGCCACAAACAACCTGCTCTATAATAATACACTCCCACACTGTTATCTTGCTTTGACATGGTATGATTCAACTTCTGATCCTGTTTTCCTAATTCTAAAATGAAGTGGTTTCACTCTTATTAAAGATAATCCTCAATTGAAAGTCACTAAAACATCTATATGTCACAAGGGCTAGCCACACAACGCTCTTAATCTGAAGTTGACCTTTTTAGAAAACCTGTAACTTGGAATTTGACCTTATCACTTCAGGAAATTAAATTTAAAAGGCTGTCTCTACAGTGTTACATGTGCTTTTTTTTTTTTTAAATCAAGATTTTATGAATTTGACTTGGATTATCAGAGAAGTTATTTGCTCACTGAAACACCTTTTTTTTTTTTTTAAATCCTTTTCTTTCTTCCTTGAGATATAGAAAAAAACTTGTTTTGGAAGGAACTCAATATGAAAGATAGCATGGGTGTGGCCTCCATATATCAAAGCCTCAAGGAATTCACTTTCAGCATGTTTATGTTTCAACTGAGGCTTCTGAATACCACCCAGTACAGGTTGTAGTGTATGCAGAGTAAATGTGATTGGCACTGAAGAGTAAAAGCCTCAGGCTTCAGTTAGGGAGGGAGGAAGAGAATATCAACAACCCAGAAACCTGTTTGGATCATGACAGGTGGCTGTTGATTAGGACAGGCATATAACTCACCTGGGGGCCTTAGTGGAAATGTCATGACTTATTTTAGAAAGAAATTAGATTCAGTGATGGGAGATACACTTTAGGGACTAAACAGCACACTGATAACATATTTTAAGTGTGTCACTTACCAGCAAGATTGATTTTCAAATTTGTCTTTAACAAAGATTAAAACAAAAATAAAACCTGATAGCAAAATGGTGAATCAATGAAAAGAAATGTGTGAAAGCATGATGGGGGATTATGTGAGATACTACTCCTGCCACCAAATTCTAGGAAATGCTAGTTTTTTAAAAATATTATTTGAAAATAACATTTATTCAGGTGCAGGCAAATCTATTGGAACAGGAAATATACCAGTGGTTGTATAGGGCTGGAGATGGGATCTGGAGTTGACTATAATCTGGCATAATGGACCTCTTGGGAGTGACAAAAATGTTCTAAAATTGAATTGGGAAAATAGTTGCCTACCTGTGTAAATTTAATGAAGATCATTGAAGTGACAAATAGATTCAAGGGATTAGATCTGATAGAGTGCCTGAAGAACTACGGACAGAGGTTCATGACATTGTGTAGGAGGCAGAGATCAAGACAATCCCCAAGAAAAAGAAATACAAAAAGGCAAAATGGTTATCTGAGGAGGCCTTACGCAAAACTGAGAAAAGAAGAGAAGCTAAAGGCAAAGGAGAAAAGGAAAGATATACTCATTTGAAGGCAGAGTTCCAAAGAATAACAAAGAGAGATAAGAAAGCATTTCTCAGTGATCAGTGCAAATAAATAGAGGAAAACAATAGAATGGGAAAGATTAGAGATCTCTTCAAGAAAATCAGAGATACCAAGGGAACATTTCATGCAAAGCAGGGCTAAATAAAGGACAGAAATGGTATGGACCTAACAGAAGCAGAAGATATTAAAAAGAGGTGGCAAGAATACACAGAACTGTACAAAAAAGATCTTAATGACCCAGATAACCATGATGGTGTGATCACTCACCTAGAGCCAGACATCGAGGAATATGAAGTCAAGTGGGCCTTAGGAAGCATCACTACAAACAAAGGCCAGTGGAAGTGATGGAATTCCAGTTGAGCTATTTCAAATCCTAAAGGATGATGCTGTGAAAGTGCTGCACACACCATGCCAGTGAATTTTGAAAACTCAGCAGTGGCCAAGGACTGGAAAAGGTCAGTTTTCATTCCAATCCCAAAAAAAGGCAATGCCAAAAAATGTTCAAACTATCACACAATTGCACTCATCTCACATGCCGGCAAAGTGATGCTCAAAATTCTCCAAGCCAGGCTTCAACAGTTCGTGAACTGAGAACTTTTAAATGTTCAAGCTGGTTTTAGAAAAAGCAGAGGAACCAGAAATCAAATTGCCAATATCCTCTGGATCATTGAAAAAGCAAGACAATTCCAGAAAAACATCTATTTCTGCTTTATTGACTATGCCAAAGGCTTTGACTGTGTAGATCACAACAAACTATGGAAAATTCTTACAGAGATGGAAATACCAGACCACCTGACCTGCCTCCTGAGAAATCTGTATGCAGGTCAGGAAACAACAGTTAGAACTGAACATGCAACAACAGACTGGTTCCAAATTGGGAAAAGAATACGTCAAGGCAGTATATTGTCATTTTGCTTATTTAACTTCTATGCAGAGTACATCATGTGAAATGCTGGACTGGAGGAAGCATATGCTGGAATCAAGATTGCTGGGGAAATACCAGTAGCCTCAGATACACAGATGACACTAACCTTACAGCAGAAAGTGAAGAAGAACTAAAGAGCCTCTTGATGAAAGTGAAAGAGGAGAGTGAAAACTGGCTTAAAACTCAACATTCAGAAAACTAAGATCATGGCATCTGGTCCCATCACTTCATGGCAAATAGTTGAGGAAACAGTGGAAACAGTGAGAGAGTATTATTTTGGGCTCCCAAATCACTGCAGATGGTGACTGCAGCCATGAAATTAAAAGACGCTTGCTCTTGGGAAGAACAACTATAACCAACCTAGTCAGTTCAGTTCAATTCAGTTGCTCAGTCGTGTCTGACTGTTCTCGACCCCATGAATCGCAGCACGCCAGGCCTCTCTGTCCATCACCAACTGCTGGAGTCTACTCAAACCTATGTCCATCAAGTCAGTGATGCCATCCAGCCATCTCATCCTCTGTCATCCCCTTCTCCTCCTGCCCCAAATCCTTCCCAGCATTAGGGTCTTTTCCAATGAGTCAGCTCTTTGCATGAGGTGGCCAAAGTATTGGAGTTTCAGCTTCAACATCAGTCCTTCCAATGAACACCCAGGACTGATCTCCTTTAGGATGGACTGATTGGATCTCCTTGCAGTCCAAGGGACTCTCAAGAGCTTTCTCCAAAACCACAGTTCAAAAGCATCAATTCTTCTGTGCTCAGCTTTCTTCACTGTCCAACTCTCACATCTATACATGACTCCTGGAAAAACCATAGCCTTGACTAGACAGACCTTTGTTGACAAAGTAATGTCTCTGCTTTTTAATATGCTCTTTAAGTTGGTCATGACTTTCCTTCCAAGGAATAAGTGTCTTTTAATTTTATGGCTGTAATCACCATCTGCAGTGATTTTGGAGACAAAAAAAAAAAAAATTCTGACACTGTTTCCACTGTTTCCCATCTATTTGCCATGAAGTGATGGGATCAGATGCCATGATCTTAGTTTTCTGCATGTTGAGCTTTAAGCCAACTTTTTCACTCTCCTCTTTCACTTTCATCAAGAGGCTTTTTAGTTCCTCTTCACTTTCTGCCATAAGGGTGGTGTCATATGCATGTCTGAGGATATTGATATTTCTCCCAGCAATCTTGATTCCAGCTTGTGCTTCTTGCAGCCCAGCGTTTCTCATGATATACCTGCATATAAGTTAAATAAGCAAGGTGACAGTATGCAGCTTGACGTACTCTTTTTCCTATTTGGAACCAGTCTGTTTTTCCATGTCCAATTCTAATATTAAGAAGAGATGACAAGAATACACAGAAGATCTGTACAAAAAAAGATGTTCATGACTCAGATAATCACGATGGTGTGATCACTCACCTAGAGCCAGACATCCTGGAATGTCAAGTCAAATGAGCCTTAGAAAACATTACTACGAACAATGCTAGTGGAGGTGATGGAATTCCAGTTGAGCTATTTCAAATCCTGAAAGATGATGCTGTGAAAGTGCTGCACACAATATGCCAGCAAATTTCGAAAACTCAGCAGTGACCAGAGGACTGGAAATGGTCAGTTTTCATCCCAATCCTAAAGAAAGGCAATGCCAAAGAATGCTCAAACTACCGCACAAATGCACTCATTTCACACACTAGTAAAGTAATGCTCAAAATTCTCCAAGCCAAGCTTCAGCAATGCATGAACTGTGAACTTCCAGATGTTCAAGCTAGTTTTAGAAGAGGCAGAGGAACCAGAGATCAAATTGTCTACATCTGCTGGATCATCAAAAAAGCAAGGGAGTTCCAGAAAACCATATACTTCTGCTTTATTGACCATGCCAAAGCCTTTGACTGTGTGGATCACAATAAACTGTGGAAATTTCTGAAAGAACTGGGAATACCAGACCATCTGACCTGTCTCTTGAGAAACCTGTATACATGTCAGGAAGCAACCAACCTAGACAGCATGTTAAAAAGCAAAGATATTACTTTGCCAACAAAGTCCATCTAGTCATAGCTATGGGTTTTCCAGTAGTCATGTATGGATGTGAGTGTTGGACTATAAAGAAAGCTGGACACCAACAAATTGATGCTTTTGAATTGTGGTGTTGGAGAAGACTCTTGAGAGTCCCTTGGACTGGAAGGATATCCAACCATTCAATCCTAAAGGAAGTCAGTCTTGAATATTCATTGGAAGGACTAATGTTGAAGCTGAAACTCCAATATTTTGGCCCCGTGATGCGAAGAACTGACTCACTGGAAAAGACTCTGATGTTGGTTATGATAGAAGGTGGGAGGAGAAGGGGGCGACAGAGAATGAGATGATTGGATGGCATCACCAACTTGATGGACATGTATTTGAGTAAGCTCTAGGAGTTGGTGATGGATAAGGAAGCCTGGCATGCTGCAGTCCATGTGGTCACAAAGAGTTAGACATACCTGAGTGACTGAACTGAACTAAATTGGCCTGTACACTTGTGATGGGCAGATTTTATAATATACAAGTCATACTTCATAAAGTTTTAAGAAAATTAACAAACTGCAACTTCTTGACTTTTGACTTGGGAATGATTTCTTGGATATAACCCTAAGGCAGTAGCAACAAAAGGAAAACTAAACTGGACTACATTAGAACTAAATACTTCTGTGTATTAACAAGGAAAATCAAGAGAATGAAAAAGGCAGCCTGCAGAATGGGAGAAAATATTTTAAAATCATGTATCTAATAATTGTTTACTCTCCAGAATATATAAATAACTCTTGAAGCTCAACAACAAAACTAACAACTCAATTGAAAACTGAGCAAAGGTCTTGAATGTGCATTTCTCCATAGAATATATGCATATGGCCAATAAACACAAGTAAAGATGCTCAACATCACTAAGCATAAGGGAATACAAATCAGAACTGCATAAGATACCTCCTTACATACATTAGAATGGCCAGCATAAAAGAAAACAAAACTAAAAAACAGGAAATAACAAGTGTTGGCAAGAATGTGAAGAGATCAGAACCCTTTTTCACTGTTGATGGGAATGTAAAATGGTGCAGCTGCTTTGGAAAACAGAATGGAGGTTCCTTAAAAAATTAAAAATAGAATTGCCATATGATCCAGTAATTCCACTTCTGAGTATATACCCAAATGAATCAAAAGCAGGGTCTTAAAGAGGTATTTGTACAAGCATACGCATAGCAGCACTATTCATAGTAGGCAAAAGATGGAAGCAACCAAGTGTCCATCAGCGGATGAATGGATAAGTGAAATGTTGTCTATATCTACAAAGGAGTATTGTTAAGCCTCAAAAAGGAAGGAAATTCTGAAATATGCTATAACACATGTGAACTTCAAGGATATTGTTGTTGTTTAGTTGCTAAGTCATGTCTGACTCTTTGCAATCCCATGGACTGTCCTTCACCATCTCCAGGAGTTTGCTCAAATTCAAGTCCATCAAGTTGGTGATGCCATCCAACCATCTCATCCTCTGTCATCCCCTTCTCCTGCCTTCAGTCTTTCCAGCATCAGGGTATTTTCCAATGAATTGGCTCTTTGCATCAGGTTTGAATCAAGCATAATCTAGGATATTATGCTAAATGAAATAAACCAGTCACAAAAAGACAAATATTATGTGATTTCATTTGCATGAGGTTCCTTGAATAGTCACAATTCAGAGAAACAGAAAATAGAATGATGATTCTTAGAGGTTGAGGGAGTGATAGGGGAAAATGGAAGTCATTGTTTAATGGGTACAAAGTTTCAATTTTGCAAAATGAAGAATTCTAGAGATGAATGTTGGTGATGTTGCACAACAATTTAATAACACTTAACTCTACACTTAAAATTGTTAAGATGGTAAATTTTACATTATGTGTATTTTACCACAGTTAAAAACTTAAAAGGGCTTCCCTAGTGACTCAGATGGTAAAGAATCCGCCTGCAATGCAAGAGACCTGGGTTCAATCCCTGGGCTGGGAAGATCCCCTGGAGGAGGGCATGGCAACACACTCCAGTATTCATATAAATTGTTGTGGATATAAATGCATTCAAGATTGCATTAATCAATCCTGAAATTGCCTGTGCTATTCCTTTGGTTAGTACATCTGTTGTCATGGAGTTAAGTCCCACTTTTTTGTGGATAATCTTACTTAGACCAAATTCTGGTCCTGCAGTTCTAACTCCTTGATGGTACTGAAATAGAAGAGAAAGGGCCAGGACACAGCCTTTAAAAGTATGACACATCCCAAGGACATGACATAAACTGATTAGAACCAAATAAGTCCAAGATGGTGAAATAGCTGACTTCCTCTAGACCTTGAACCTCAGTATACACTCATTGTAATACATCAACAAGCTAAATGACACACCCACAGGTACCATGACAGTTCCAAGACTGACCATAAAGGTCAAAATATTGTTGTTGTTTAGTCACTGAGTCATGTCTGACCTTTTGTAACCCCATGAATTGCAGCATGCCAGGCTCCTCTGTCCTCTACTATCTCCTGGAGTTTGCTCAAATTTGTGTCCATTGAGTTGGTGATGCTATCTACCCATTTCATCCTCTGTCACCCTCTTCTCCTTTTGCCTTCAATCTTGCCCAGCATCCAGGTCTTTTCCCATGAGTTGGCTCTTTGCATCAGGTGGCCAAAGTATTGGAGCTTTACCGTCAGCAATAATCCCCTTGATGGATCACAGCCTTGTAGTGGCAAAGGGGCTTGAGTAACTCAAACTATGAGCCCTTGCAGTGCAGGGCCACCCAAGATAGACTGGTCATAGTGAAGAGTTCTGACAAAATGTGGTCCACTGGAAGAGGAAATGGCAACATACTCTAATATTCTTGCCTGGAGAACTCCATGCCTAGTATGAAAAAGCAAAAAGTGGGCAGAGGCCCAATTCTTGGAAATCCTCACCTCTCCCTACAAGTAAATGGAATACTCCTCCTACTCAGCCTATGGGGTTATCCACCCCTATAAAAACTGACAACCCCATACCCTTGGGCCACTTTTGCCTTCTGAGATGTCCTACACTCTTGTGTAGAGTGTGTTTCTCTCTGAATAAATCCACTTCTTGCCTATCACTTTATCTTTCACTGAATTTTTTCTGTGGTGCAATGTTAAGAACATGATTCATTAACTCCTGAGACTGGGTGTGACCTTGGTGAAAAGACTCTGGGTTCAAGTCCCAATCTAAGTTGCATGGTTTATGCATTTTCACTGGAACATCACCAAATGATCCAAGTCACCATGGGTAAACAAAAATTCGTATTCTTTGTAAATAATGTCTGCCTCTTGAAATCCCTGGTTCTTCCTTTGGTCTCAGTCATCCTCCTATTTATCATGGCTTACATCTGTGGAGTTTTTTTTGGATGCTACCTATTTCTCAGTAACAATCATTGGTTTTTCGGCTTCACTCTTTTCTGTTTCTCAACATACTGCACAATATTGGCAGGTAGATGTAAACCTTAAAACATTCAGATAATTCACAGTTAATCCTAACCCAAATACTAAAGTAATCTCTATTATCAAGCTTAATTCTCTACTTCTACGTTAAGTATGCTCTACTTATTCTTCCCTGATGGCTCAAACAGTAAAGAGTCTGCCTCCAATGTGGGAGACCTGGATTCGATCCCTGGATTGGGAAGATCCCCTGGAGGAGGGCATGGCAACCCACTCCAATATTCTGGCCTGGAGAATCCCCATGGACAGAGAACCCTGGCAGACTACAGGTCCATGGGGTTGCAAAGAGTTGGACACGACTGAGCAACTAAGCACAGCACTTATTGTCCATATTCTAATTTTCATGTGTTTTATTCCCCTTCTAAATACAGTGGTCTCCTCCCTCTTTCCCACTTAATAATCTCTTTCCATCAAATGTTCCCTGACTGCTGCAGCCTGTAGTCATCTCAGTCTTCTCTGAATGACTCCCTTGTCACTAACTATCTCCTCTGGACCACATAGTGAAGTGTGAGCTGTCAGAACCAGAAAAGCATAACAGAAGTAAACCCAGGATGTGCCTGGGGTCAGATGATAAGAAAGTGTTGACAAGAGGCCGTTAGTTGAGATGGATTGTGGTCAAGATCAGACAGTGAATTAGCACAATAGAAGAAACACATATGAATAAAAGGATACATGAGAGTCTAAGTCTTTGGAAAAGACTGACAAACAATAAAGAATATAAACTGGAGTAAATCTTAAGTATCCCAACTTCCAATTAAGAACTCTAGTCACTGTGCCTTGACTAGTATGCAATTTCAGGCAGCAGAGTAGTTCATGGGAAGGGTATGAAGCAGTTCATGTGGCCCCTGACAGACATGGATTCTAGTCCCAGTACTACCACTTACTGTCTCTGTGATTTTAGGTAAATTACTCTGACTTCTTAATTCTTGTATTCATCTCTAAAATAGGGTTAATGATACCAATATTATAGAACTATTCTGATAATTACATAAAATTGATTAATGTAGTAAAGATCCTGGTAGATGCTCAGTAATCTATTAAACATTTACCTATTAATCCTTTATTCTGGCTAAGGTCAATTGGTACTAAGTGAAAATTACCTTCATTTTGAGTTATAAAGGTAATATTATCACTTTATCACTGTGTGGATGGGACTTCCCAGGTGGCACTAGTGGTAAAGAACTGGCCTGCCAACGCGGGAGTTGTAAGGATGCAGGTTCGATCCCTGGGTTGGGAAGATCCCCTGGTGGAGGGCATGGCAACTCACTCCAGTATTCTTGCCTAGAGAATTCCATGGGCAAAGGAGCCTAGTGGGCTATAGTCCAAAGGATCCCAAAGAATCAGACACGACTGAAATGACTTAGCATGCATGTATGCAGAGGCATTCACTGTGTATGTACTGTGTAGAATAAAGTGTAGTGTCAATGAATGTCAGCCTACATTTTAAGTAAGCAAGAGATAAAATAAAATAATAAAATAATACCTTAATTCCTTATTTTTTCCTACCATCTTTTCTTTTTTCTGTTTTCCTTTCTTTCTATTTAATTTGACTCCAGTGTGGACTGGATAGGAAATTCAATCTCAGCAGTTCTTGGGTTTTCCACCTCCTTTCAGTTTTCAGCCAAGAGTTCATTCAGAGTCTTTCATGAAGTCTTTAGGAAAGTCTTGATACTCATTGGTCTCTGTCTATCCTGAATAATGCTGAGAATCCTCTTTGCCCAATACTCCTTCAGATTATTTTGCTATACTTGGACTCCAAGGTCAATCTAAGAATGCTGGATCAAATTCCAATATCATAGGAAGCCACATGGAAAGAAGAAAGGAAAAGATAGGGAGGATGAAAGGAAGGAAGAAGTCATTAGTTCAGGAATATCTGGTTTTGCTTGTTAGACAATAAATTATCAAAAGAAAGTCCTGTATTCTAGGCAGAAATGAAAATCTATGAAGAAAAAAGAGTGTTGGAGAAGGGCCGAAGGACTAAAGTCATGGAAAAGCCTAAAGTTCAGAGTATTACAGAGTTTTTTATTTGCAACTTGAACTTTCTCTTCCTCTGATAGAAGAGACATACATTGTTCAGTTGACTCAGACAAAGAGACCTTATGGGTTGTCTGAAGCAGGAGAAGCACAATACTTCTTGTTTTGACTCTGTCCTAACTTGATTACCTAACTTCATCTTTGGGGGCCCATTTTTTTTTTAATCTGTAAAATGGAGGTGTTCTAACCACAAACTGTTAAAATATGTTGAATTCTAAAATTCTCTCGAACCATTTGCTAGAAAAAAATTATTTTAGAGAGTGGGCTTTACTATAGGTTTCAGAATCACGACTATAAAAGGAAACAATTCAGAAGCAAAATAATCTCCTCCCTCACCCAACTGTAATTGCTCTTTAGCCCTGCCCTTGTTACAGCCTGGATGAATTTCTGTTCTGATTTATAGTCATTTGCTGGCAGGTCTTATCTCCTCGTTTACTACTAGGGTTTAAGTCCTTTATGGAACTGATTCAGCTATCTAGACATCTCTCCTTTCCTTCTTTTCTCACTCCCAGCTTACAGTCTCTTTGAACGTAGTTAGCACTAGTGAGAATTATTTATGTGATGGAAATAACAATAAGTGAATGGAAAACGAGCTCAAGAATTTCCTCTGAAGATTGTCTTTACTGACTGATCTTGGAAAGTTGCTTCTGTCACCCACAGTCTAACAAACTGAAACTGCCTTTGTCCTAAAATATTTATTTAAAATGTTTTACTGTTGTAGTTAACTTGTTGTGTTTTCTTTTAAAATCTCACAAAAAGGTTGAAAAGTAGATATTAGAAAACAAAGGCTCAGAGGGGTTAAGGGGCTTCCCCGAGAGCAGTTAGTTTGCTAAGAGGCAGAATAAGAACACAACTCCAAATATTTCAGATTTCAAAGCCCACTTCTCTGAAGTAGAAATATTTCCCGAATCCTTTAGAAAGAGTTAATTCACCAACAATTGTGAATTTGGATACAAAATTTCCTTCTAGTTGAGTCTAAGCAGAATCTCTGATTTTAAGCAGCTATTTCATGATATATAGCATTGAAGTCTAGCCTTCAGCTTGTAATCATGGTGCTTACACAGGTTTTCCTGGAGTTTGCAAATGCTTGTAAGCAACATAAGTTTTCAGTGAGAGAAAAAGGAAAACATTTTCAATATAAATATCAAGGAGGGGGACTGACTGGCCCAATCCCATTAGAATGATTTAGACTGAAAATAATATCCTTTTGCTTTCAGCTTATTCTGAGTAAGCAACTATTTTCAACAGGCATCCCATAATGAGTCCCAATTCTCAGAACACTGAAAACACTTTCAACAATTTCTACAAGAAAATGAAGTCTACTGTTTGTGAGGGGAAGAAAAAGATAGCCAGTATTGCATACTGACTGTTAAGGCTGTAATAAACACGCTATGGAATGTCTCTTGCATGTATATTGTGCTTTCAATCCACAATGAATATATATTTGAACATTAAATTTGTCTCCCCCCACCACCAAAAAACAGATATTTATGTCAAACTAAAAATCAGGACTGAACTTACATGTCTGTCTTTGGAAGTCACTTTGCTTAAGAATCTTTTCTTTATCTTCTGGTTCAGTAAGGACTTTATTGATTATTGAAAATTTGGCTTGAAGTTTTAATATGATATATAATATGGAAGTTTTAATATGTAATCAGAAGTCAGCTCATCTACTCTTCCCCTGTTTATACTTGAAAATAAATCATAGTGTAATAATATACACCTAGAAACTTGTCATCATGGACACACCCGAGGAATTGTCTGCTCTGACTAACTGCTTACCTCATATAGGCGAGGACACTGACTGCTTTCAGTGTTATTTCAGGCTTTTTGACTCAAACTTTGATTCTAGTAATTATGGAGAATAAACAAAATTTTGGATGAGAAGCATTAATTCTTTACTTTTTGGTAAATAGGTATAATTTTTGGTTGTACATAAATAGTTTGATTTATTTATATACATAAATAAACTATAAGTAAAATTATTCAGTCTTTAAATAGAATTTTCCAACTGGAGTTCAGTTCAGTTCAGTTGCTCAGTTGTGTACGCCTCTTTGCGACCCGATGAATTTGCAGCACACCAGGCCTCCCTGTCCATCACCAACTCCCAGAGTCTACCCAAACCCATGTTCATCGAGCCGGTGATGCCATCCAGCCATCTCATCCTCTGTCGTCCCCTTCTCCTCCTGCCCCCCATTCTTCCCTAGCACAGTTTAGTAAATGAATGAAAACCTATTTTAAAAATCTATGCCTTATAGAAAACAGACTTATGGTTACCAAAGGAGGAGGGGAGGAATAAATTAGGTGTGTGGGATTAACAGATACACACTACCATATTTAAAGATGAACAACAAGATTTTATTGTATAGTACAGGGAATTATGGACCTTCCCAGGTAGTTCAGTGGTAAAGAGTCCACCTGCCAACGCAGGAGATGCAAGAGACATGAGTTCAATCCCAGGGTTGGGAAAAACCCTTGGAGAAGGAAATGGCAACCAACTCCAGTATTCTTGCCTGGGAAAATGTCATGGACAGAGGAACCTGGAGGGCTACAGTTCATGGGGTCGCAGAATTGGATATGACTGAGTGATTGAGCACAACAACAGCAGGGAACTATAATCAATAACTTGTAATAACCTATGATGGAAAAGAATTGGAAAAAAAATATATGTGTGTGTATAACCAAATCACTTTGCTATACATCCGAAGCTAACACAATATTGTAAATCAACTATACTTCAATTAAAATTTTTAAGAAATCTGATGTCTTTGTTGTACTTATGTTCAGTGTTTCTCTATAAATTATAATAGTATCTTTTGCTAGCAAATAGTCTACAAAATTGTAAATTGATAAAAGAATGAATGTTAGAACTGTTAAACAATTTCAAGCTGCTTCCAAGGATGATTAAAATTTGACAGGTTCAGCTTCCAGGATCTATCACTCTTTAGGGGGTGGGTGAGTATGCACACACATGTGCCTATGCATGTCTGTGTGTGCAGAGGATGACACTAGAAACCAGTGATTATTGTCACAGATGGTTTTTTATTTCCTAGCACAATGTTTTATAAAATCAAGTTCATTGTAATTATTTATAAATCAGCAGATATCAATAAAATCAGATTTCTGAAATCTCTTAAAAATGAGGAAACATAGCAATTTTGAGCCTACAATCTCTCATGGCAAAAACTGGATGGAGTTAGAGAGAGTGCAGAAATAACTGCAGCCCATACTTTCTAATTGTCCCCTCCTCCCTCATTGCTGTACTTTACATTTCTGTTTCCTGTGGGTGTTTGAGTTTGAGGCCTTTGCTTTGAATAAAATTCTCAAAGACTTTCTTTTAACGTGGTGTATTAGTCATTGACCTTGTGGATACTGACTCAGAGTTAAGAAGTGTTAGAGGAGTCTCAGGACAGCTCTACAGCCAGCTGAGTTGTTGAGGAACAACTGTTCCAGTACCTGTTTAGGAACTCCAATAGCCCAGCTCCTTGGGACTCACAGGATGAAGAGCTGTACTGGACAAGGAAGAACACCTTCTCAAATCCTTTCATAGATGAGAAGAAGGGAATTTGTCAGACTTCAATCACACTTGGAAGTGGCTTGAAATTGTATAGTAGTCCTAACTTTTACTCATTTATCAGTTCTTTATTTTGTTGATATTTGCCAGTAAAAAGGTTTTATTACTATATACAGAAACCCTCTGAATATAGTTATGATAAAGACAGATTTTTAAATAAAGGTTTCATTTATTTATATAAAGCCAACAATCTGGATTGGAAACGCAGCTCTTGTTTTCTTTTTATCTTTTGCTCTGGGAGGAAAGTTTCTGACTATAAATTTATTCTCAACGCATTTGTTTATTAATATAAGGATATATGTATATGTAGTGCATATAAACCAGTGAGATTGGCTTATATGGACTAAAACAAAACAAAGGACAGTTTGGCAATTACCCTAATAATTACTTTGATAAAAACAGCATATCTAGTTCTGTTATGTGATGGATATTTTGGTTTTAAATTAGTTCTATTATTACTAGGCCTGAATTAATAAACCAGGTAATTTTGCAAAGTGGCAAAAGTCTCCTTCAAGATGAAATAGGTATTCCATGTTTAAGCTTTTAGCTGGATTAATTTTAGAAAGTTAAGGTCACAAAATTCCTTAGGTCGATAACGGATGTCACCCTTCAAAGAATTCTAATTTTGTGTTTGAGCCATTCCTCTCACCCCCAGGAGAGTATATGTGTGTGAGAGAGGGGAAGCCAGCACTGTACGGATATGAGTTGTTGTGAAGTTGAGCTCAGCCAGCAATACATGGTACACAAAAGGGCTGTGTCTCTTTAATAAAACACCTCAGCTTTCCTACTGTCCTCTGCCTAAGTTTGGATTCTAAGTTTCTTGTCAGCAGGCGATGATGGCTTTTAGGAGGTGCCAATCCCACTTACAGATACTGTTGCTCTAATTCTGCCTCAATTGCAGTTGCTGGCCTTGGGGCATGACCCCATGCAGGAAGTGCTTCCAGTTCCTCCAAACATGGTATGTGGATGAGGGGGCGGAGTTTAGCACACAAATACTCAGCTGCCAACTTTTCATGTTTACAAGGGATCAAAAATAGGTCACTTAAGGTCAATAATACATCCTTTCTTCCCCCTCCCAGGGAGCTAATAGTGTTGTCTTACAGTCTAGGTGAAATATAGTCTTCAACTCCAGAGCTATATTTGGAGTTTATCTTTAATGCTAACTAAACACATTCTGTAACTCTTATGCACGTCAACGAATTGCATGAATAAAATAACTTAAATTTAACTTGTTTACATGCCTGATCAACTTTCTGGGGCAAAGTTTAAATCCAAAACATTTAGAAATGAGGAGAGGGAGAGAAAACATCTTGTTTGTTTTTGAGGTGTGACTGATATTTGACTATAAATTAGTATTTGAGTAGAATGGTAGAAAAACAAAAAACAGTGTTGACAGGTGTCTCAGAGGTCATGTCCAACCCTCTTCCTGAGGATGCATGAATCACCAGCCCACTCTGATTCCTTCTCTCTGAGCTGCTGCATTTTTTTTTTCAGGTTTTGCTACTTCAGGAAACCACAGTTGTTGGCTGATAGAAACACTGCAGCAGCTCCAGAATATGAGAGAGCTATTTCTGCCAGTGAGGTATTAACAGTATCTGGTATATACCAGACCTTGCACTAAAAGACTGTTCTTTGCTATCAAGAAATTAAAAAAACCACAAAAACCTGTTTTTTTGGAACTTTTAGCTCTGAGGTTTCCTGTATATCTAGGAATACTAATATTATTCCTCTGGTGAATAGACTTGGAAACACAGTAAAATGTTTTCTTTACAACATTATAATTTCCATTAATTGGAGCAAGTGTTGATCAGTATAAATTATTTATATGAGCACTGGGAGCCACCTCCCTAGGTGCAAGGCAATCTGTTAAAGATTTGCTACCATGCTAGTGAATGAGGGGGAAGGGGGAGAAATGCATTTTATGAGTCATAAAGCTTTAGGAACATTAGTTCTTATGTTTGCACTTGAAAATGAACTCTTGGTGAAATGCACTGTAAAAGAAACATGGAAACTCAAATTCACTAACAGCATGCCACAAAATAATGGTGGAAAAGACTTAAACTCTGCTGACATGCCAAGTATGATGATCAAATGATAGATTAGAAAACATCCTTAAGACATAGAAGGACTTAAAAGTGTAGCAGGATTGACTTGGCTCATGCTTTAATTTGATTTCTAACAAAATGTGTCTATCGGCCACAGCTGAGGGGCAAGGGAAAGTGAGAAAAGAGAATGGACAGAGAACCAGCACCTAATGGACTTCTCCTCACACTTAGTGGTGTCACTGTAAGAATCTTGTTGTAGCTGTCTATAGGCAAGGTCTAGCTTCCAGGGTCAGCTACGTAATTCCCTTACTGCAAATAACTGATAAGTACACTCATTATTCTGATGCTCCATATACGTTAATGCATTTAATGCTTGCATCAGCCTGTGAGGTAGGTATTATCATTAATCCTATTCCACAGTTGGAGAAACTGAGGCACGATGAGGTGAAGTGTCATGTGCAAGGTCACACAGAAGGTATTAATAGAAGAGCCAAGAAGTGAACCCAGGTGGTTGAGTTCTAGACACTGTGCTCTTAAATCATTGTACTAAATGACCTCTTAAAGATTTAGTTCTGTGTTTTACAAAGTCTGGTCTAAAATTAACCTGCATTAGACTTCCTGAAGTGATTCTTAGAAGTTTCCTAGGCTACTGTATCAGAATCTCTGGGAGTTGGGCTTAAGAATTCCCATTTAGAAGCTTAGTTTTGTGCACTAAGATTTGGGAATCTACTTGTCTGAGGAGTGGGAACGGGAGCTGGAGAGAAGCTGCTGTGTAGGTGCAATAGCAAGAATTCCAACAAGGCAGAAACTGTATTGCCGTCCCTGATCTAGCCTTGGAAATCATGAAACATTACTTTATTGCATTCTGCACATTCTGGAGCATATTCAAAGGAGAAGAATTAGACTCCGTGTTTTTGTGGGGAAAGTGTCAAAGAATACAGATCTAGTTTAAAACCATTACAGGTGGGACTTCCCTGGTGGTCCAGTGGTTGACTGCGCTTCCACTGCAGGGGGCACAGGTTTGATCCATGGGAACTGAGAAAGCCATGCAGTGTGGCCAAAACAAAACAAACAAAAACCCATTACAGGTGCTATGGGAGAAAATAGAATAATAATAATAATATTTAACATTATTGAGCACTTAATGTGTCAGATCCTCTTCTAAATATTCTATGTAAATTACTCCAGTCCTCCCACAACCTATAAAACAGACTATATTATAATCTATATTGTAAGGAATCTGAGCTTGTATAACTTTCCTAAAGCATAACTTGCCAGAAAGTAATGGTCATTGGATTAAAAGCCAGGCAGCCTGGCTCCAGAAATATTATCTTATTCACTACTGTACGCTACATAACTGAGAGACATGGGATCTAGTCCAAAGCACTAATTTGAAGAGGGCTCTGTATGCTCCAAGTGTTTTTCATGCCCCAAACCCCATTCTGAGGAGAGATGACTACTCAGCTTTGTTTCTGCAGTCTATCCTGATTGACCAGGGAAGGAACATCTCCCTGTGGCCATCATCTATAATAACCATAAGGTCTGGTGACAGAACTACTGGAGAATTATTAGGTGAACGCATTGGCTCCTCCCTCCCAGAACTTGAATGTAAGTCTATTCAAGGGTAGTCAGTTATATGTCAGTGGAAAGAAGTCAAGAGACACAGAAAATAAGTCAGAAAGGTGACACAGGAAGCAGAGGCACTGGGAAGCAGGAATTAAGAAGCAGACAGGATAATAGAGAGATATGTGTTTATATGAAGAAAAGCAGTAAAAACAAGAGCCTAGAAGAGAGTAGTTAATGCCCATAAGAGTAAAGGACTAGAGCAAGCTGACAGGTGCTACTGTCAAAGGCATGTTTGCCATTGTGAAACTAGCAGACTAGAGCTGCTGTTAGGTGCCTGCAATATTTAGTGTGCAATGAAGCTTGCAGGTGCTACCACTAACATTCTCTGCCCTGTGGATCCTTGAAACAAATCCTCATTTTCTGTGGTGAGCCTCTCTCTGTTCTCTACACTTGAAGTGCCCTTACCAACTGACTGTGATGCTAATAAATGACATGGCCCTGGATACGTCACTTCCTTGTTTGCTTCAGTTTTCTCATTGATAAGATGTGAGACAGACCATTTCTGATTCCAAAATTTATTATTCTGGACTTCCGCATGAAGAGTTTGGTCACAGTTTCGTTGTAAAGTCATGGCAGTTCCCCCACCCACTTTATTCTCAACTTCCTTTCCAACCACAGAGTGATTTAAACTTGAGACTTCTGTCTCCTAAGGAATCCAACTGCAGTACCAGCATACGAATTAGCTGTGTGGCCTCCTGGAAAACCCCATGCAGGCTTCCCTGGTTCTGTGTGGTGTTTTCTGTCGAACCAGCAGGCGAGTGTGTGTGTGTTGACCCTGTCTTCTCTGATTTCACAAGAGGCCTTGTTTGCTGGAGAGAGATGAAAATAAACTATGGAAAGTTGCAAACATGCTGATGGGAACTGAGGTGAAACGTGGAGAGGCTGCTGGGTTTAGTGTGGTCAGAGGTGACGGGAACTTCTGGCCAGGAAGGAAATTGGGAAGGGATGGTTTTACAGATTCTGCTTAAAATTCTGTTTCATCTCAAGTAGGATTTACAGTGGAGCAGACTATCATTTGCATTTCAGAGAAATGAAAAGAAAAAAAAAAAAGACAGAATTTTGGTCCTGGAAGGGCCCAGAAGGAGTCTTATGTTAACCTTTGCCCCATCATAATCTTCCATCCTTCCCTTCCCTACACGAGTTTGTATTTGGAGGAAATCATAGGTATAGCTCCAGATGGAACATTTGGAGACCTGGAAACAGTCTTGGCTCAGAGATCAGCTTATTGTGTGACTGTGGACAAAAATTTCTTGTAGTTCTCAGTTTTTCCACTTGTATACTGAAGATGATAGTCTGTTTTTTTGCTTATGTCGCTAGAATTTTGTGCCAGTTAATGACATATTGGTCTCTATTCTCCTCATTTTCTCAGTCAATCCCTTGCACTAAGCCAAATGTTTAGAGAGGGATACAGGTTAACTCTTTCAAACCTTCAAGGAATTGTTTTATGAATCACTAGTGTATTGAACTAAATAGCATCCTTGTATGGTCCACTTAGAGAGTAGAGCACCAGAAATGCACTGAGTAGTCTGAATGGCACCCTAGAGAGCTGAAAGAGTTAATGGGCTTGCCTCTGGTAGTGCTGACTGGATCCCAAGACATGACATAAGACACAGGAGAAGGAGAAGAAGGCTAAAATATCTTTACATGAGGGAAAATTTATCAGTCCATTAGTAACAACTGGATTGCACTTCACTTTCACTGCCTTTTTCCCTGCCCAGTCACACACACACACACACACATATCTTGGTATTATACTACTGACTGCAATGGGAAAGTCAAACTGAGCTGAGTGAAAAAGTACTTTGAGTTCTTGGTGAAAGAAATAGATACAACCTCACCTTTGTGTTTTAAAAGTTCATTGGATGGTGGGATTTTTTTCTCCTTCTTTTCTCCCCCTATTCTCAGAAACCAAATAACTCACTGAGTTACAGTCAGAATTGATTAATTTCTAAATACTTGGGAGCCAATGAAGAATGAGGTTTTGGTAAGTATTCTATGAAACCTAGAGTAAAAGGTGATAAACACCACTGAATGCCCATTGTGCTCAATTGCCAAGTTTTTGCAGCCCCATGGACTGTCCAAGGAATTTTTCAGGCAAGAATACTGAAATGAATTGCCATTTCCATCTCCAAGGTAGCTTTCCGATGGCCCAGGGATTAGCACGAGAATAATGTCAAAATTCCTGAAATTGAAATTCAGTGAAGAAGTTTCCAATCTAAGTATGCTACCAGTGGAAAGTAAGCTTCATGGGAGTGAAAGCTTTGTCCAGACTGTTTTTGTGTCTGTTATTCTGAACCTGAGGATGTTGTGAAACAAGAGTTGTCTGATGTCCTGGTGTATTTGAGAATTTATCTGTTAATATGACAGAACAGCTACAGGCTCTTTTTCCATGTTCTTCAGGGTTATTTATTTATTTGTTTTTTCTGTGTCGTCCTGTGTGCTCACTTTTTTGTCACCCCTAATTCCTTTAATTGGTTGAATGAATGTTGCCAAGAAAAATATTTTGTTAAAAATATTCAACATTTGTTATAATTCTGATTAAAATGATCATAGAAAAGTCCTCAGGGTTAAAACACAAAAGTAACATTTTTGGTTGTTGTTCATTAATACATCCCAACAGGTGGTATAGTGTATAATTAGAATTCAGTGAATATTGAAAGAATGAGTAGGTGAACATTATTTTTCACATTTCTCACTATTTTCCTTCCTTATTTTTTAGCCAGAGATAGTGACCCAAAAGATACAATAAATGAGTGGAGTCAGAGCTGTGAGTCCAGATTCATGTCCTGGGTTTGGGGTAGGAACTGTGACAAGTGGGAGAACACATTTCTGCCAGACTTCTTTATTTTCAAGAGGAGCTGAAAATTCTTATTTGTTCATGAATCTTCAGATTTTAAAATAATGACTCAAAAATTTAAAACTATGCTGTGCCTCCCTTGGGTTTCCCTTGTGGCTCAGCTGGTAAAGAATCTGCCTGCAATACGGGAGACCTGGGTTCGATTCCTGGGTTGGGAAGATCCCCTGGAGAAGGGAAAGACTACCCACTCCAGTATTCTGGCCTGGAGAAGTCCATGGACTATACTCTCCATGGAGTTGCAAAGAGTCAGACACGACTGAGTGACTTTCACATTCACATTCAAATATGAAAAGTAAAACAATAATAATGAAGGAAGAGAACATAGAAGAATATCTTCATGATCTTGGGGACTCAAGGGTTTCTTTAAAAGGATGCAACAAATGCTAACAATAAATTAAAACAAGATGTCTAAATGGGTGAGTTTACGTCTGAAAAAATTTGTCATCTCAGTAATCATTAGGGGAATGCGCATTAAAACTACAGTGAAGATACTGTTGGTGGGAGTATAAACAGGAACAGCTGCCTTGGAAAGTTGCTTGATAGTGTCCATTAAAGCTGAGCATATACCTACACTATGCAACTCCATTTTCATAAGAAATGTACTCATGTCATAATGTTTTGGTTGTCACATGTTGGTGACAACATGTCACCGAACATTACATACCAAAATGTTCAAAGAAACTTCATTTATAATACCCCCTACACAACTGTCCTCAACAATAGAGAATATAAATAATTTATAGTGTATTTATAAGTGAAATACTGTACAGCAGTGAACAGGAATGTATGATTGCTACATGGAATAACATGGGTAAATCTCATTAACACAAAGTTAGACACAAAATCATACGCACTATTTGGTTTCACTTATATGAGGTTCAAAACCAGGCAAAACCAATCCATGCTGATATTAATTACTTTCCAGGGATAGTGTCTGGAAAAGGGGCATGAGAGAGATTTATAGGTGCTAGTAGGTGTTCTGTTCCTTGATCTGTAAGGAGTTACATGTGTGTGTTCAAAATTTGTGAATTCAGTGAGCTGCACATATATAATTTGTGCATTTTTCTGTTAGTATGTTATATTAAAAAATAGATTACTTATAAAGTGCTATGCAAGCCAAACAAACGTAGTTGTAAGTCTGGTAGAGTTCATGGGCCTACAGCTTTGCCATTTATCCTGGGTCAAATTCCTGAATATACCAAACTGGTATATTTGCTGTTCATGCCCCTCTGTTATTTCTTCCTTGGGCTTTTGCCTGTATCCTCTGCCTGTCTGGAATTCTCTCCCCACACTGTTTTACCATTCAGTCTTTCAACCCAGTGTGGGCTTCACTTCTTCAGTGATTTTACCACTCTCCTGAATCATAAATTGGCTCATATTTTAATTACACTTCCTAAGTATAGGTCTTGTCTCTTTGAAGTCATTCCACAGCTCCCAAATGCCAGTCTTTATAGACCCATACAAAATGACAAAAATAAGGAAAATGTAGCTTTTGTCCTAAAGCTTCATACATTGTATTTAACAGACCTTTATTTTGTAGTTAGAAGACTTGTTTACTCTTTTAGTGTTAAGATAAAGCTCTTCTGTGAATTGATCAAATTAACTGATATGAGATAGTATAGTGGTTAAAGGTTTTGTGGGCCAAACTGTTTGTATTTAAATCCCTATGAGACCAAAGTCATTTACTTTTTTTTTTTTTATTTATTTTTTTTTATTATTGTTTTTGCCATACATTGTCATGATATCACCACCTCAGTTTCCTGAAAAGTGGGGATGTTAACAGTACACTCATGCACACACACACACATACTACATATAGTTATATATAGGGATTCCCTGGTGGCTCAGATGGTGAACAATCTGCCTGCAATGCAGGAAACTCAGGTTCAATCCCTGGGTCAGGATGATCTCCAGAAGAAGGGAACAGCTACCCATTCCAATATTCTTTCCTGGAGAATTCCTTGGACAGAGGGGCCTTGTGGGCTGCAGTCCATAGGGTTTTAAAGAGTTGGGCATGACTGAGTGACAAATACTTGCACACATGAAGTTATATGTACCAGTAATAAAATATATATAATTAATGTTTTATATATTTATAAAATGTAAGAATGGTTGCTGTAAAGTCTAAATGAAATAAAGCCCTCAGATCCATGTCTGGCACATAGCATGCACTCTGTAAATGTTAGTTATTTTTATTGTTTAGTTGGGCAGAAGAAAAGATTGATGTCACTATATTTACCGTTCCTACCATTTTTTTATTCTTCAGAAAAGTTATTGGTCTATGAAATTCAAAAGATTCATACCTATTCAACTAGATTGTATGATCTCTGAGAGCAGGGCCCATGCCTTATATATCTTTTAAGTATATAATATATGAGGAGCTGCTCAAATGGAGTAATGAAATACAGGTTTCTCTTTATAGTCCAGTTTTTTCTAAACTTGTTAGCATGCATCTTTGGTGAAATGCAATAAGCATATTTCTGTATAGCTATCTGCTTAATACCATTAATAATGTTAATTAAAAATCAGCCTTCTCAAAAGTTAACACTTCTATTGTCAATTCTGTCTTCTTTTCAAGATACTTTTTTCAACAAATGTCAAGAATAATCCTCTAAGAATAATAGCAAAAAGGCAAACTGGGGAAAAATCCCCCCTGAGGTTCAGACAATCTGCTGTCTTTTGGTATAATTAACTTTAGGGTAAGAGGATCTTGGGAAAATACACAATGGACAGACACCAAACAGTGAATACTCTGGTTGAGTTTAATTAGCAGTGATCTTTATGACACTAAAGTGATTGTTTTTTAAACACAGCTGTCGGTGACAATTGACTGAGGCAAGGAGGCAGCAGTAACTGTCTAACAGATAAGCAGCACAGCAGCTTTAAGGCAACACGGCAGAAACTAAGAAAAGTGTCTCATCAATCCTGAAATTGTTCTAGATAAAATGTGGAGATGTGGGAGTGGGAAGAAGGGACCTGGGAGAGGAAATTGGGATTGTAAGTCTAGAAGAGTACCTTTGGAGAGAAGGAGGGCATTTTCTCTCCCTTTTCCACCCATATAATTCTCAATTTAAAAAAAAAGTGCCTGCTTTGTGTCCACAACTTATGTCTAAGACTCCCTGGAAGTATATTTTTTCAAGGCTAAAATAAAAAGAGTAAACCTAATTTCTTTGACAGATTTCAACTTAAACCATATGTTAATCACAGGATGACCTAATGGGCAGAGTAGAAGTTTTTTAAGGGGTGCTGCAAATGGCAGGATCTTGAGTGGAATCCTTATTTGAAACACAGAGCTTTTTAAAAAATTTCCTTTATGAGAAATTTAAATTTCCTGAGTAAGATGGGAACAGTATTTTAGGGAAGATGGGGACAATATTTTGGAAGTTTTATTAGGGTGGCATAGAGGCACAGGTGCACAGTATAATTTTTATGTCTACACTCAATTTCACTGCCAAGTGTGGCCAGTTGGTGCTTCTAAGGATTCCACTTGACTGACAGATCACAGAAACTTGAGCACTGAGGCATGAGGCATGATACGACGACTGCTCATGTTTCCAAAATTTGAAGAAAGTCCTAAATTTCAAGAGATGGGGCAACTCAATTAACATTATTTGGGAAGTCCACAATTCCCTAAAACAATTTTTGTCAGTGCTCTTCAACTGACCTTCAAATTCAGATCTCTGACTTGACCTATAGCTGTTATTATTCTGTCCGTAGTCATTAACCACATTTTGTCTTAAGAATAGAGCCATAGAAAAAGCTAGTTTTGTCTACTTCAGCAATAGTTCATTGTTAAAAGCTGCTTTTCAAGAAGAGGCAAAAACACTGCTGCTTCTCAGAATTATTCCTGTTTATATGATGCATACGTATGGTGGATGACATGTGCATTTTAGTCAAATGTGTTGTTGTTTATGTTCCTTACTTTCCTTTTATTCTTTGTGTGGGATAATCTTCATCTGACCCTAGGTGAAGATCTAGGCTACTCCCACGTCTTTGGGATGTCCTATGGTCATCCTAAGTCATTAGCATAGTTTTAATTCAGGCTCTTCAGTGTCCAGGGCCATGTAAAGTCAAAACTACAAACATAATGTAACTTCAAATCTCTCTTGCCTGAAATCTGAACTGAAATATCTCCTGTTTCAGCTTAAAATCAACAGTAGGAGGACAAGCAAGTTTGTCTCCTCTTCCTCTTTCATGCTCCCTGCTCGCCTCCTTCTAAGAGTCACATGTAGCATGGGAGAGGGGAGAGATAAAAGGATAAAACTGTTTCTTGGCTAGGTGACTTTGGCGCTTTGACTTGGCAGATGGTTAATGCCAGCCTCTCTTGAAAATACTGGAAGGCAGGGATTTGGGACAAAAATGGACTCTTGCTCCTGGAGGGCAGTCTCATGGACTCTTTCTTTGCTGGGCTCCTCTCTCCTTTAGGCATTTTACCATGTTCACTAGCAACTACTTGCTCAGTCCTTGTATATCACTGAGTGTGGATCCAGGCTCTTTCTACTAAGGTAACCTCATATGGCTATGAGGACACCTCTACAGGACACAAAAATAACAGAGATCACTCTGTCCTGAATAGCTCACTTTTGTCAACAAGAGACATCCTATATTTCTTGCTTAGGTAAACTCATCATAGATAATGCAATGCCAATATGGTAGGTCCCTCTTGGATCCCCCACCAAAACAGTTAAGTCAGTTAAGTTCTCTCTTACCATCTAGATTTCCCCAGGATCATCCACACTCTGCCTTAGATTCCTCAGTGTGATCCAGGCAAGAATCTTCTGTTACTCTGAACTACAGGAAACGTATTTTGAACCATGTTCAGATTCTTCATGGTGTCCATCTACCTGAGGAATCCAATTGGCATGCAACAGATTCTTCAGGGCCATTTCTTTGTGAAACTCTATTTGAAGTGGGGTGTTTCTCATTCTTATTTTTGTGACCACAATCTATTATGGTCCTAAGAAACAAAGACAGGAAGAATCCAATTCTATCATCTTGCTGCCTGTATTTCACCACTTGCAAAGTGTGCAGTCTTATTATTTCAGCTATTTTTCACTGTAGCAAGAAATAAGCCCCCAAGAAACAGACATGTCAACCCCTTTTTGCTAGTGAACAACAGAGTTTGGAAGGGTTCAGTGACATGCCCAGTTTCACATGGCTTCCACTAAAGCTGAATCCTCCCTGGACTGTACACTGTAAAGGATCTTGTATTCATGTGTGTATCCTTAGTACTTTGTGCATAGTAGGCAATAAATACGTATTTATTTATGGAATCAATGTATCCAGGACTTCTAATGCCTAGTGAGGGGGTTCAGAACATGCCATCCCCAAACATGTCACTTTTACATTTGATTATATTGAGTTAAAGGCACTTGAGAAACAGCATATGCAGGAAGGGCTGTTTAACTTCCCCCTTTGTACCTAAAAGCAGATCATAAAATGTGCTATGAAAAAGATACCCTCCCTGCACTGAGAAGAACATTCTTAACACCAGAGACTGGGATTCAACACTGATACAGATCTGTACAAATAAACCTACTAGAATAATGTTTATCTCCCATTAGTTTCCCCATATTTCCCTGTCACTGTTCCACAATTTACTATCTGGGGCCCAAGACCCTTTGTCTTGTCACACCCACAATTTATTGCTCTTTGTTTAGAAATACACATAAACTTTCAGTCTTATGGCTTCTTTGAGTCATTTACCTTTTGATGACTCCCATGTATACATAAAAATATTAAACTAAATTTGCATGTTTTTCTCTTGTTAATCTGTCTTATGTCAGTTTAATTATTTGACCAACCAAGAACCTAGGAGAGTAGAGGGATGTTTTCCCTCCTCTACACTACTCAAGTCCTTTTCCCACTGTACACCAACTTGCTCCCATGCAGCCTATCTGATTTCTGATCTCCATGTCAGCACGATCCGTTAGCCCCTAATAATCCAGGTTTATTTCAATTTAAGGCTCCAAAAGTTTGGATCCAAAAGTTTGGATTTGAGTAAACCAAGATGTTCAAGACTCTTAGAGGGTTATTCTGGCCCTTTCTACACTTAGCTTGTAACAAGTAACATTTTCTGAGTGCCTTTTATGTGACAGGTACTGTGTGGATTATGAGAGAGCCAAATATAAAAAGGCAAGGTTCCATGTCTTGCAGGTCATCCTGGAACAGACTGGAAACGCAGGAAAGCTATGGAAATGATAGAAAATCTTTTGTAAATGCATGAACTTATTTACAGTTTTGCCTGGAGCTTTTAGAAGATAAGTTAATCCCAGAGTGGCAAAAACTCATGCCTATGGGTAGGATTGGGCAGGTAGAGCAATAGAGAGAGATGAGCAGTGTGGTAAACCAGAAAACACCTGCCCTGTCTAAAGATAGCAAGAACTACTCACCTCTAGCTGAAGTGAGCATAGCAGTTCAGAGGCTCTGGCTCTTCTAATTTTTCCAAAATGCTAGAAACCTGGCTTTATTTTAAAATTAATTTTTATTGGCGTATAGTTGCTTTACAATGTTGTGTTAGTTTCTGCTGCACAACAAAGTGAATCAGCTATACATATACATGGATCCACGTTTTAAAAAGAATCTTCGCATATTTGATCACCACAGAGCACTGAGTAGAATTCCCTTTGTTATACAGCAGGTCCTCATTAGTTCTGTTTTTTATACATAGTAGTGTATATACGTCCTTTCCAGTTTCCCAGTTCATCCTGCCACTCTTTCCTCCCTTGGTAACCATAAATTTGTTTGCTATATCTGTGAGTCTATTTCTGCATTGCAAATAAGGTTATCTGTACCATTTTCTAGATTCCATGTACCAGTGACATTTTATAATATTTGTCTTATTTTAAATATGTTTTCTCCATTTAAAAACACAGTGTGGCCAGACAACACAGCTGTGGGTTACCAGAATCAGTCTCTGCCCTAGGGTTGGTTCTTTTCTTTCTCCTCATTCTAGCCCTACCTTGCCTTTCCTTGGGACATGACTTGGAACTGAAACAGACTTGAGACAGAGCTGAGGTAAAGACTGCTGCTCAGCCTCACTTCTTTCCTTGGGTTTTTATCAAAAGAACTGTGCCTCATTTCATAACTTTCAGAGAATAGGAGAACATGGGTTTAGAACTGCAGTCAGCTTTTACTCAATTCAAGGATGAAATCCTTCCTTTAAGCAGGACTGCAAGGGGCTTCTCACCACAGTCTTAACATCTATCTTACACATACACATCCGTATGTTATTATTGTTCATGCAAATTTGAAAGGTACACACTTTCTCAGTAATTGCTAGCTTGATGTCATGTTTGTGGCCGTTAAATGATGGCTCGTTCCAAGCTATGATGATAAGCAATTTATAAGAGACACTTCTCTAAGAGTCATTCTCCCTCTGATTTAGATTCTATTTCCACACTCATCTTGCTGATGTCAGGGGCTTTGGATGTGTATTTGTCTGCTTCAGATTGTATGATTCTCCCATTCACCCAGTTGCTTGCTTTAGAGTTATCTTGGGTATGAATGCAAATATACAGTGCATTTAAGTATTATTATCCATGTTTAATCTTTTAGCCTGCTTTGTGGAAGGGTTAGATATTCTGGAGCACTGAATGATAAATTGTTTCTTTGTCTTTTAATTATTTAGGTTACAGCTTTGAGCTTTGGAACTTTTGATGTCAGATATTAGCAATAAATAAATTGCAAGCCTGGCTTTTTGTGGCACTGTGGTTATTACATACTTAAATTAATTTGATAAACATATCAGTGTACAGCAGTTACATGGCATGAATATATGCTTGCATATACATATATTTTTATCATAAATAAAAGACATGGCACTTTAAAAGATCAACATTAACTGTCTAATGTAGTCCATAGATTGTAAAGAAATGAAGCTTTCATTAACTGTTTACATTTATGATTCAACTGGTGCAGAGAGGTTTTCATTTCTGACCTAGATACTTCAAGTGGCTTGCTTCTGGGAAAAATAATAGGTAGTTAGACACCAACAGCAAAAACCCATGTCCTACTTAGAATCCATAAAATGTTTTATTTTCATATGCATTGTTTTGAAATTGTATCAGTAGGTTAAGAGTATAGTTTTGTAGGTTAATCAGAATTTAATTGCGAGTTTAGAAATGTCTTCTTTACATGTAATGCATTTCACCTCAAAATATTTTAGTTTCTATTGCAATCCTAATAAATTGGGGACCCCAAGGTTTCAGTCTCTGAAGAGTATGGAGTTTCAGAAAAACTGTTCAATAAGCAATCTTGTTTCTTCCCTCAAATTAAAAAAGAAATCTGTTCTTTACTGGTATCTCTCAAAGACATTACAGGAATCCAAATCAGAATCGTCATATCCTTTGTTTCCCTTCTTGTCAATTCTTTTTGCATTTTCTTATTCACAACTAACTACCCCTTCCCCATTTCTATCTGTGGCCCCCCTCCCCACCCCCCACACCACCAACCTAAATACTCTCCCCAGTCTAGTCTATATGACTTTTATTCACTATCTTCCCTCCTCTCTCTCACGACTGTTTATCTGTGAGTCATTTGACTTCTTTCTCTAATTTGTTTCCTTCTTTTATATCAGTCTGAGAGATGGAGGGGAATAGGGACGGGTGAATTGGTCTTGTAAATTACCAAATGGTGACCTTGAGGGGATTATGTAACTATTCCCCCTTTAATGATTTTTGCTTATTGCATATACCATTAAAGAATTTTAAATCTGGCTTGCTTCAATGATATGGATTAAAATACAGAGACATTGGTATATTTGATTCATAACCAAAATTTCTTGGAGAGGATGAGCTTAGGCTTTTCATTACTAAACTGGTGTTATTCATTGAAGTGGTGTCACTACTATCGAACTATTCCTTCTGTGCCTATTAGAGCAATACGGCTATCTAGGCTTTGTGTCTTCACATTTTTTCAGTCTTTAATAATGGCAACAGAAGAATTTACCAGTGGTAATTAGAGTACTGCTCAACCTTCAAACCACTCCATAATCTGGCACTGATTCTGGTTTCCTGCCTTGTCCTACCCATGTTCCCCATGCTGAGAACATTATTTATATCTCTATTAATAGAGCAAATTGCCTTGAGTTATGATATTCACGTTCACACACTCTACCTTAATGGATAATTAGCTCTGTTGCATCTTAAACATAACACAGGCTGAGTAAAGGACTGTTGGACTGACTTGAACTATTTACTATGCCATAGACTCTCAAACTTCAGGGTAAATCCATGACGTGACTTTAGTTGTTCAGTGACTAGCAGGATAGTGGCACATGGCACATATTTTTGAATGAGAGAAAGAGCAGCAATAGAGCTAGTATCATCAGAATTTGGAGAGTCTTCTCTCTATGAAATTCAGCAAATATTTTCTGAACAAAGATGATATAATAGACACTGAATGAAGTACCATGGGAGACACAAACTTAAGAATAGATCAGTGTTCATCCTTTGGGAGTCTCATTGTCTTTGTGCATACAATTTTATTTATATGGAATAAAAGATAAAACGGAGAAAACTTGTTATTTCCTGGTCTGTTAAAATATCTGTATGGTATGAATGAATATATGTATTTGGAGTGTTTTCCATGTGGATTCACCACTTAGTCCTTAACTGGCAATATTTCTCAGTTATTTTCTAGGGATTACCATACAGTTGGTAAACACAATTGCATACTTAATGGTTGAGAGAGCAATGAGGGGTAAACATTCCTTAGACTCTTACTATTGAGGAAACCAGACCAGCCATTCAAGTGATGAAGACTGTGTCATCCAACTAATAACTCCTGGTGAGTCTTTAGTGCCAGAATGTTTGGGCTCCCTGAGCTGGATAACTTTCCTGTTGGTAACCACTAACAAATTAAAACTCCTCCTGGGAGGGCATATTGGTTTTGCCAATCTTCCTGGTCTAACTTCTTTATAGTTTGGCATTTCCTTGACCAAAATTTCGATGTCTTGAAATATTTTTCAATCACTATCTAAACCGAGTACCATAAACCCTGGCTGAACTTGTATGCAATCTTGGTAGAAACCTTCAGCTTCATGGTATCTTCTGGGTATAATCCATTCTATAGAAATACAGAAAACTGAATCTAGAAGGGGCTTTCTGGAAGTGTTGGTAATAGGAAGAGAGCAAGGAGGAGGTGGAGGAGTGCAATGGTAGTTATAGTGGGATTGTACTGCCAGTAAAGCGTAGAAGTATCTATAGTGTTATGGGCTGAATGGTGTCCCTCCTTCCCCTCCAAAATTTGTATGTTGAGCCCCTAACCCCCAGTACCTCAGAAAGTGACTGTATTTGGAGATAAGATGTCTAAAAAAGCAATTAAGTTAAAATGAGGCTGTTAGAGTAAGTCCCAGTCCAATCTGGCTGGTCTGATTAAAAGAAGTTTGGATACTCATAGAGGTACTAGGATGTATAAGCAGCAGAAAGACCATGTGTGATGGTTACTTCTATGTGTTGACCTGGTTACATCACACAGTAACCAGGTATTTGGCCAGTGTTACTTTGGATCTTTCTTTGAGGGTGTTTTTGGATGAGATTTACATTTAAGTCTTTGAATAAAGTATATTGCTCTCCATAATGTGGGTGGACCTCATCTAATCAGTTGAAGACCTGAGTAGAATAAAAGGCTGATGTCCCTCAAAGCTAGACAGAATTCTGGCAGCAAAATGCCTCTGGATTTTGTCTATAATACCAGCTCTTCCTGGTTTGTCAGTAGACTGCCTTTAGATTCAAACTGTAACTTTTTTCCTGAGTCTCCAGCCTTCAGGCCTTTCCCATCAGATTTTTAATTTACCAAATTTCCCTAATCTTATAACTCAGTTCCATAAAATAAATTTGGACTCCATGTCTCTGAGTCCAAATATTCTCTTTATATAAGGATGCAAGTCATATTGAATTAGCCTTCCTTCCCCTACCCCACTAATGACCTCATTTTAATTTGATTATCTCTATAAAAAATTTGACCACTTCTAAAATACAGGGGCTTGAGACTTCAATGTGTAAATTGTGGGAAGACATAATTCAACCCCTAACAGGTGGTAATTAAATATACTTGTTTAATCCCTAATTTACTGCATTGAAATAAAATCATGTTGAAACTAGAGGAGAAATGGAAGCCTAGCAAGAGATCCTACGCATGGAAAGGATAGTATAGGGGCAGCAAAAGGAGATGGAACGTGGAAGTTATATCAGATGGTTGTGGTCACTCAGGAACATTCAACCCAGTTCCAGGAGATGTCCTTACTCTCATTAGGACTTCACCTCAAGTCATGTGGTTGATGCTGCATAATTTTCCCAATCCTAGGGTTAAGTGTGAACATATGGCTGTAACTAAGCCAAGTGAATCCTCTTTTTCAGGACCCTGATCACTGAATGAAGTAACTTGAGTACCAAATAATAGTAATGTTTGGCATGCATTTGTTAATTTCAACAGCAGTAGTAGCCTGAAAAGAAAGTCAAGCAATTCCAGTGATTGTAGTTCCCACCCTAACCTGGTTCTGAGTTTTCCTCAAGCCTTCCTACAGATTTGTGTTCTGTCTCACAAAACAACTTCTTTTTGCTGAGTTTGGGTTGATTTATGATGCTTTTGATTGAAAAATTCTATTTCTTTTACTGAAGTATAATTGATGTACATTATATTAGTTTCAGGTGGAAAACATAATGATTTAATATTTGTATATATTGTGAAATTATTACCACAATAAATCTAGTTAACACCTGTCATCATACATTGAAATATCCTAATTGATAAAATGTTTCTTTAGTATTCCTAATATTAGATAATACTTAATCTTTCAGGATTTATACAAATTGCATTTATATCTTATACATGTTTATTGATTTTAAGATATCCTAAGATGAGAGGATATAATAATAAGTAGATTCACTAAGTAGGCCCTTTCTATATTTCTTTTGGAAAAGAGAAAATATATATACATTCATATACATATGAATACATATATACATATGAATATATACATGTATGCACGTGTGTATGCTCAGTATTGTCTGACTCTTTGTGACCCCATGGACTGTAGCCTTCCAGGCTCCTCTGTCCTTGGGATTTTCCTGGCATGAACAGTAGAGTAGGTTGCCATTCTCCCTCCATGGGATCTTCCTGACCCAGAGGTTGAAGCTGTATCTCCTGTACTGCAGACAGAAGCTTTACTGCTGAGCCACCAGGGAAGCCTATATACATGTATATATACTTGTAAAGTACAAAGTTGTATGCAGAGTACATCATGAGAAACGCTGGGCAGGATGAAGCACAAGCTGGAATCAAGATTACTGGGAGAAATATCAATAACCTCTTGCCTGGAAACTCCAATGGATGGAGGAGCCTGGTAAGCAGCAGTCCATGGGGTAGTGAAGAGTCGGACATGACTGAGTGACTTCACTTTCACTTTTCACTCTAATGCATTGGAGAAGGAAATGGCAACCCACTCCAGTGTTCTTGCCTGGAGAATACCAGGGACGGAAGAGTCTGGTAGGCTGCCATCTATGGGGTTGCACAGAGTCAGACATGACTGAAGCAGCTTAGCAGCAGCAGCAGCAGATATGCAGATGACACCACCCTTATGGCAGAAAATGAAGAGCTAAAGAGCCTCTTGATGAAAGTGAAAGAGGAGAGTGAAAAAGTTGGCTTAAACTCAACATTCAGAAAACTAAGATGATGGCATCTGGTCCCATCACTTCATGGCAAATAGATGGGGAAACAATGGAAACAATGACAGACTTTAACTTTTGAGGCTCCAAAATCACTGCAGATGGTGACTACAACCATAAAATTAAAAGACACTTGCTCCTTGGAAGAAAAGTTATGACTAACCTAGACTGCATATTAAAAAACGGAGACATTACTTTGCCAACAAAGGTCCATCTAGTCAAAGCTTTGGTTTTTCCAGTAGTCACCTATGGATGTGAGAGTTGGACTGCAGAAAAAAGCTGAACAGTGAAGAATTGATGCTTTTGAACTGTGGTGTTGGAGAAGACTCTTGAGAGTACCTTGGACTGCAAGGAGATACAATCAGTCCATCTGAAAGGAAATCAGTCCTGAATACTCATTGGAAGGACTGGTTCTGAAGCTGAAACTGCAATACTTTGGCCACCTGAGGCAAAGAACTGACTCATTTGAAAAGACCTTGATGGTGGGAAAGACAGAAGGCAGGCAGAAAAGGGGGCAACAGAGGATGATATCGTTGGATGGCATCACGACTCCATGGACATGAATTTGAGCAAGCTCTGGGAGTTGGTGATAGACAGGGAAGCTTGGTGGGCTGCAGCCCATGGGTTCACAAAGAGTCGGACACAACTGAGTGACTGAACTGACTGAACTCATAACTGTAAAACTTTAGCATAATATTTAAACTATTTATAAAAATAACTTTATAATATATATTCTATATAATATAATTACATATTAAAGTGTACATGCTGTGCTATGCTTAGTCACTCAGTTGTGTCCGACTCTTTGTGACCCCATGAATTATAGCCCGCCAGGTTCCTCTATCCATGGGATCTTCCAGGCAGGAAGGTTGCCATGCTCTCATCCAGGGAAATCTTCCCAACCCAGGGAAAGAATTCAGATCTCCCACGTTGCAGGCAGATTCTTTACTGTCTGAGCCACAAAGGAAGCCCATTAAAGTATTATTTTTTTTAACCTTAGAACATGTTTGACTGAGAAGTGCCGTTTATAGTAATATGAAAAAATGGGAAGCCACACTAGGGTTAGTGCAGAAAGGGCCACATGCTTATAAAGTCCAAGCCTATTGTTTATTATTATTCTTTTTCACCCCTTCTCGCTCTCTCACACATACATACACACAGCTGTTCATTTCTGAGTTTTTTTTTAAATAATATTTATTTCTTTATTTGGCTGCACCAAGCCTTAGTTGCTGCTGCCTTTAATAGCAACATATGGGCTCTTTTTAGTTGCTGCATGAGGAACCTTTAATTGTGGCATGCGAACGCTTTGTTGCATCATGGAAACTCGTAGTTGTAGCATGGGGGATCTAGTTCCCTGACTAGGGATTGAACCTAGGCTCTCTGCATTGGAAGTATGGAGTCCTAGCCACTGGGCCGCCAGGAAAGTCCCTATTACCTAGTTACAATTGATAAGTTAAAGATTCAGTTTAATCAACAAGTGCTAGGGCTGAAAAGAGGGTTGCAAACATAACTTTTCTCAGTGAAACTATGAAAGAACAACGTCTGTATATGTATTTATCAAGAATAACAATGAAGTTTTGCCTAGGATTTTGATAAAATACATAATCTAGTCATCCTAAATCAGAACTTATGGTGCCTTACGGGTATCTGTCAAATGCTTAACAACAATATCAAATACTTACCAAATGCTTGTTATGCTCAAGGCATTGTGCTTATCTGCAATAATATGAAGGCAAATAATACCTGGACTCAGGCCATAAGGAGCTCATGAAATCTAAACATATTATGGAATTACAAGCATATTTTCAATTACTCTTCAGTGCTAATACCATCGAAAAAGGTAAGTACTTTTGAAATTGATGGACATTCATGATAGAATCTAAGAAAAATTTCTTGGACTACTAATTTTTCCTGTTCTAAACATTAAATGATATTTGAGTTTTAGTTGCAAGATATACATGGTATTACCTGTAAAGGCTGTGTGCAATCTTCATAGAGATTTAGAGCAGGTAATTATATCCAGAGCAACCTACCTGAAGAATTCTCTAAATTCCCTTCTCTATTTGGCTTATTGCTATCTGATTTACTTTCTATGAGAAAAATAGAAATGCTGAATATGCTGCAAACATGGTAGATGGGAAGTCACATCAGAATTGGAAAGAGAAAAATAGTATATTAAAAATAATGCAGACCCAGGAGTCAGGCCTAGGAGGTTCCCTAGCTAGCTGACTTTAGTCATCACTTGGCCTTTGAGAAGACTCAGTTATCTCCATTGTGACACAGTTTTTCTTCTGTCTATCTCACTGGATTGTGTAAGGCTCAAAGGCAAATATATTCTAAGTCCTAAGATGCTGGGAAAGGTTGAAGGCAGGAGAAGAAGGGGATGACAGTGGATGAGATGGTTGGATGGCATCACTGACTTGATGGACATGAGTTTGTGCAAGCTTCAGGAGTTGGTGATGGACAGGGAAGCCTGGCGTGCAGCAGTCCATGGGGCTGCAAAGAGTCAGACACAACTGAGTGACTGAACTGAAAGTCCTACACAAATGTGAGTCACTATGGTTAAATGATGTCACAGGTTAAATGAATTATACTGAAAGATTTTCAAAACTGCGGCTATTAGTCTCTATAAGTCTGAGTAGACAAGGGTAGCATTCATATATTTTTATCTTTTGGAGGGGTGTGGGAGTGAGATGGAGCCAAGGAGCTAGAGGAGAGAGTCCAAACTGAATATGTGAAATTTACAACACAATAAATTACATTACACAATAAAATGCACTGACCTGAAGGACTTTGAAGGAATTCACTACATTTTTCTATCCTGTCTGTGACATGTTTGCAATAGATTTCTCAAATTATCCCCAAAGAAAGTAAAAACCTAGTGATACAGGTTAAAAAAATTACCTCTAAAAAAATAAAATATGCTTCAATGACTGCCTCCTGGAAAGAAAATTAATATAAAACAGACAATCACAGTATATCTTCCATTGATCAAAGTAGAGAGAATTCAATCATCCCATAACTTCAGCCTTCATAGTAACCTTAGCTGATAAGTAAGCTTGGAGAAAAATGAAATGAACCAAGATGTAGTGCTCTCTTTCCATCTCCTAATAGAAGAGAAAGTCTGAGTCATAAAATAGAGGCCCTAGACACTAGTTAGAATTTAAGACTTGTCATTTTCTGTGGAGTCAATTCTTAAACTTAGTGTATAAAAAGAAAACCTCTAGGCTTACATGACTGATGTTTTTGAGAAATGTGTGTGTCTGAGGGTGTGTGTGTGTGTATATTTTGATATGGGCTGAGGCTATGTTTATGGTGAGTCACACTCTTAAAACATCTCAACCTTTACCAATGTCACCACTCTACTACTTTCTGGCCTTTAAGAGGTGTAGCTAAAAACCAAGTTATTTATTTATTTTTTGTCCTGTTCCAACTCCTGAGTTTCCTACTTGATTGGTAGTGGCTGGATTTTATTTACATGGCAAGGAAAAGGCAAACATTACCAAAGTTTAATTAAAAGCTATTGAAACAAATGTTTATATTCTGAATTATAATGTAAATAGGGCTCTTTTACTAACCGTAGTCATCTGGAGTACTTGATCTCATGTTGTTGTTCAGTCATGTCCAACTCTTTGCAACACCATGGACTGCAGCACGCCAAGCTTCTCTATCCTTCACCATCTCTGGGAGCTTGCTCAAACTCATGTCCATTGAATTGATGCTGCCATCCAACTATCTCATATTGTTGTCCCCTTCTCCTCCTGCCTTCAATCTTTCTCAACATCAGGGTCTCTTCTAATAAATTGGCTTTTTGCATCTGGTGGCCAGGGTATTGGAGCTTCAGCCTCAGCATCAGTCCCTCCAATGAATATTCAGGATTTATTTCCTTTAGAATTGACTAGTTTGATGTATGAAACACTTAAACTTTTCTATGCAACTGTCCTAAGACTTACTAGTAAAAATTCTAATACTTCTTCTTGTGACCCTCTTCTCTCAAATAGTCTAAGAATCCTGATTCAAAGATGGGGACAGTGATGGCTATGATGGTGTGAGTTCTGATCCTCCTGCTGTTTCTTCTTGCTGCAATTTAATATTAAGGCTTTGACCAGGTTACATGTTGGGACCCAAGTGAGTAACATATTTTAATTCACACTTTCATGCTCAATGACTATTCTCTAAAGTTCAACTGCTGTGCTTAGGTGTCTAGGTTGGAGGAACTTTTAGCATTTGTCATACTGCTCAAACCAGCCCTCCCTCATAAGCATTTAGGCACTAGTGTGGCTCTACATCACTAGTCCACTCAGAAACCCCCAGTTTTTCATTTTATTTTTCATGATTAGAGTTTTTCATATTGGTTAGATTTCAGGGACTGAAATCTTTATGCATATTGGGCCACCTTCATCCCAAGGAAAATTTCTGTTTATCAAGATGTGGGCAGATTTATTTAGCTACTGGCCTTATATTCTTCTACCAGGACAATGGGTGGATACTTGGTCTACATTGTTTTTTACCTTGGGAGAGTCATTTAAGTGACTTCTTTCAGCTCAAAGAGATCAAACAGACAAAAAACTTCAGCTCTACCTCATGCAATTGTAATATCTGAAAGCATATAGATACTATGAAGGCACTTAGGGCAACTAGTCTTCTGCTGCTCTTACGTGTCATTTTGATTTGCCCTATAATGTCAAAGTGTAACCATACAAAATAAGTGATTTAGTAAGTTCAATAACTGTAGATACCCAAGCTGTTTAATGAATAATATTTTAGATACATTGGCTAGGAAATTGATTTAGTACTTTTCCAACTTTCAGTCATCTGAAATATCTGACCTTTGTCCTGTCCTTTGTTCAAAGAGGAGCCACTGTTACATTACAAAATAAGAGAATTCGAAGCAGAGTGGGACATAACCCTTGCCTAGTTTGATAATTGCACATACTCTAGTATTTCTGACCTATTGAATTATAAAATTAAAAAAAATTGTTTTCACCTTCAGTGAAATCTCATTATGTACCAACAATGAAATTAACTCTTGAATTTAAAATCTTAGTTTATGGAGTATGTTGCATCACAGTCAATATTAAATGTGGCACAGTTACAGAAGGAAATTGCTCAAACCGAAGCCATCCATCAGGAAAAGGGAGATTCGTATAATATCTGTATTATGTTAGTAAGATTTACCAAATAGAGAAAGAGAATTGTATGTCACTAGATAAGGAAAAATAAATACATGTAACTTCATGACTTTCCTATCATTTACTTTTTCAAGGAATGTCTAATTTGAATTCTAGCTATATTTATGAGTATCATTTTCAGCAGTACTCACTCTAGCATTTTGAACTGAGTGATCCTGTGTTTCCCCAAAGCTGTAAATGCCAATGATGAAAATATTTCTAATAATGATAGTGGCTCTCTTGGAGGGAGTCATCCCAGATTCAGGCTGATTTTTGACACTTTGGTGACATGGGGTAATGACAATCCTTTCCCCTAGGAGTACATGTTTGTAATTACTGATTCTAAAAGAGTGTTGAAAAACTTTCTGAAAGAAAAAAATAAGTGTGGCTCACAATTCAGATGGTTACAGGTTTGTCTGGTGGACTTGAGGTTGAAGTGTGCTGTGTTAAATGTGGAGACACTAGTTGACCAATTTTATGAAGGGAGGTGGAGTTTTAGTACAGAATTCACCATGAGGAAAACGGTCAGCCTAACAAGTCAGGCTCAGGTACAGAGTGTCCATGGGAGTGAAAGATGCGTTAGAGTGTGGCATGTGCAACTCACATTAGGAATCAGTCCTAATAAAACCATCCTGTGTGTCAGTCCAGGAGAAAGAAAAAATGTCATCTGACTATCTTTGCAAGTCCTGAGCCCCAGGACCCTGCTGCTTTTCACTTCCACCTGCTGCTGCCCAATATTTCTGAGAGTCCCCAAAAAGGGAATCATAAACAAGGCACATTATTCCACATGCCATTCTCTGTGAGCATGACTGTCTGGGAACAGTTTTGGGGTGACAAAAAGCAATGGTAAGAGTACTTTGGAAGATGAGTCAGGTAAGGAAGCCATTTCAGCTAGAGGAAACTGTGTGTGAAAGCAAGGATGCATAAAACACATTTTTATTCTTTGGGAAGAGGTCTTGCAGTTTTTCCCATGGGCTATTATTCAGACTCACAAGAAAGCTAGTATGACTGGAATTTAGGGAGCATTTTGGAGAATGTTGGGGATAAAGATGGAGAAGTGAGCTTTAATCAAGTCATTGAGAGCTATGGTAAGGTATGGTAATAGATTTTATATTGCAAGTAACGGGAAACTTTTGAGATCTTAAGTAAAGAGTGACATAATAAGATTCATGAATTAAAAAGTAAAAAATAGCTAGCCCTATCAGGCACCTTTTCCTACCTAGGCCTCACTTCTTTGTGAAGCCCTTTTTCATATTCTCATTTGCACAATACTTGATCATCTTTTCTAAAATTTGTGGTCATTGTAGCCCTTTGAATTATGTATATTAATTGTTAAAAATAGATTTTATTTCATGAGTCCATTTTTTTATTATATTGTTATAAGTTTTGCCAAGATAAATATACTTTGAAAGAAAGAAATTGTGCATAATTATTTCTAAGATCAGTTTTGAAACAGTGGAAGTGTGACTTCTTGGTAGCAACAAGTGTTTCAGTATTTATAGTAGTAAATGTGGTCTGTTGGTTTTTCAGATATGGTGAAAACTATTTGAAAGGAGAAGGGTTTTAGAGCTTTCCCTTAGAGGAGAAAGATTCTAGATCTTAATGAGTTTTACTGTGACATGTGGGAATCCAGGGCCCATTTTAGTTTTAGCATATTTTTAAACCTACTTAATTCAGGAAGCTATGTTAAAGGTTATGTTTTTGAAGAAGATATAGCTTGCTTTATATTTAAAACACTATAGCAGAAATAAATGGGTACTTGATATAAATTAGCCTAGAATCATAAATTCCTACTCTAAATCAGAATGCTTCTGATTTAAAGAAAAGTAAGCTTATAAAATAGTGATGTAGCAATTTTTGCCAGTATTGTGAACAAATTAAGGCTTCAAAATATCTGTTGTGCACTGCTTGCATGGGGAATCAGTAAACATTTAGTTGAATCATAGCGGTGTTCATTGTAATAAATCACTTTCTTAAGCTAGATATTTTTATTTAATATTCACAATTTTTTTTTTATTGTTTTTGCCATACATTGTCATGATATCACCATGGGTTTACATATGCTTCCCCTCCAGAACCCCCCTCCCTCCTCCCTCCCCCCCGGGAAATCTCGCTGCACCAGTCCCGAGCATCAATCCTGGGCTGGCGATTGATTAGACACATGACAATTAACATGCTTCAATGCCCTTCTCCCATATCATCCCACCCTTACCCTCATCCACAAAGTCCACGAGTCTATTCTATACATCTGCGTTTCTTTTGTTGTCTCGCATGTTGGGTTCTCGTTACCGTCTTTCTAAATTCCATATATATGCGTTAATATACTGTATTCTTGTTTTTGCTTCTGGCTTACTTCACTCTGGATAATGGGCTCCAGTTTCGTCCATCTGAGTAGAATTGCTTCAAATGAATTTTTTTTTAATGCTGAGTAATATTCCATTGTGTATATGTACCACAGCTTTCTTATCCATTCGTCAGTTGATGGGCATCTAGGTTGCTTCCATGTCTTGGCTATTGTAAACAATGCAGTGATGAACATTGGGGTACACGTGGCTCTTTCAATTCTGGTTTCCTTGGTGTATATGCCCAGCGGTGGGATTGCTGGGTCATATGGCAGGACTATTTGCAGCTTTTTAAGGAACCTCCACACTGTTTTCCATAGTGGCTGTACTAGTTTGCATTCCCACCAACAGTGTAAGAGGGTTCCCTTTTCTCCACATCCTCTCCAGCATTTATTGCTTGTAGACTTTTGGATGGCAGCCATTCTGACTGGTGTAAAGTGGTATCTCATTGTGGTTTTGATTTGCATTTCTCTGATAATGAGTGATGTTGAGCATCTTTTCATGTGTTTGTTAGCCATTTTTATATCTTCTTTGGAGAAATGTCTGTTAAGTTCTTTGGCCCACTTTTTAATTGGGTTGTTTATTTTTCTAGAATGTAGCTGCAGGAGTTGTTTGTATATTTTTGAGATTAATTGTTTGTTGCTTCATTGGCTATTATTTTCTCCCATTCTGAAGGCTGTCTTTTCACCTTGCTTATAGTTTCCTTTGTTGTGCAAAAGCTTTTAATTTTAATTAGGTCCCATTTGTTTATTCGTGTTTTTATTTCCAATATTCTGGGAGGTGGGTCATGGAGTATCCCGCTTTGGGTTATGGCAGAGAGTGTTTTGCCTATGTTATCCTCTAGGAGTTTTATAGTTTCTGGTCTTATGCTTAGATCTTTGATCCATTTTGAGTTTATCTTTGTGTATGGTGTTAGAAAGTGATCTAGTTTCATTCTTTTACAAGTGGCTGTCCAGTTTTCCCAGCACCACTTGTTAAAGAGGTTGTCTTTTCTCCATTGTATATTCTTGCCTCCTTTGTCAAAGATAAGGTGTCCATAGATGCGTGGATTTATCTCTGGGCTTTCTATTCTGTTCCATTGATCTATATTTCTGTCTTTGTGCCAGTACCATACTGTCTTAATGACTGTGGATTTGTAGTATAGCCTAAAGTCAGGTAGGTTGATTCCTCCAGTTCCATTCTTCTTTCTCAAGATTTCTTTGGCTATTCGAGGTTTTTTGTATTTCCATACAAATTGAGAAATTATTTGTTCTAATTCTTTGAAAAAGACCTCTGGTAGCTTGATAGGAATTGCATTGAATCTATAGATTGCTTTAGGTAGTATACTCATTTTCACTATATTGATTCTTCCAATCCACGAACACGGCACATTTCTCCATCTGTTTGTGTCCTCCTTGATTTCTTTCATCAGTGTTCTATAGTTTTCTATATACAAGTCTTTTGATTCTTTAGGTAGAAATATTCCTAAGTATTTTATTCTTTTTGTTTCAATGGTGAATGGAATTGTTTCCTTAATTTCTCTTTCTGATTTCTCACTGTTAGTGTATAGGAATGCCAGGGATTTCTGTGTGTTGATTTTGTATCCTGAAACTTTGCTATATTCACTGATTAGCTCTAGTAATTTTCTCGTAGAGTCTTTAGGGTTTTCAATATAGAGGATCATGTCATCTGCAAACAGAGAGAGTTTTACTTCTTCTTTTCCAATCTGGATTCCTTTGATTTCTTTATCTGCTCTGATTGCTGTGGCCAAGACTTCCAAAACTATGTTGAATAGTAGTGGTGAGAGTGGGCACCCTTGTCTTGTCCCTGATTTCAGGGGGAATGCTTCCAGCTTTTCACCATTGAGGATAATGTTTGCTGTGGGTTTGTCATATATAGCTTTTATTATGTTGAGGTATGTTCCTTCTATTCCTACTTTTTGGAGGGTTTTTATCATAAATTAATATTCACAATTTTTATAAGATGTTGGACCTTTCTGATAGTGGGAAGGTAATATATACTTTGTATTATTGTAAAATAGTACTATTTTATACTATTGTAATCAAGATATTCATATTCTCTCAACAGACTCTTTTCACATCCAATACTGTTCAGGTCTATAATACTAAAATTCATTTGGTTCTGCACTTAGTTTAACAAACATTTATCTAACTCCTACTTTCTGGAAGGCACTGAGACTTATGCAAAGAACACATTAGTCAGCATTGGTTTTATCATTCTGTGTGTATGGGTTTTAGTCGCCTAATATGTGAGTCCATTATCTGGGAGCAGAGCTCATTTTTTTTTTTCTCATCCTCTTCCTTTCTGTTTTCCCCTGCATCATCTTTTGACACATTTTTATGTGTGTGTGTGTGTTTGTGTGTGTATACTCAGTCATGTCTAATTCCTTGCAAGCCCACAGACTGTAGCCTGCCAGGCTCTTCTGCCCATGAATTTTCCAAGCAAGAATCCTGGAGTGGGTTGCCATTTTCTCCTCCAGGGAATCTTCCTGTCTCAGAGATTGAACCTGTATCTCTTGTGTTTCCTGCATTGGCAGGCAGATTCTTTACCACTGTGTCACTTGGGAAGCCCACAGTCTTGCATATTTAATTCCAATTCTTTATCAACAAATTACAAGTCACTTTATTGAGAACACTTAGGAACCAGAAGTAACTTAAGGTTAGGAAAAGGAACATGAGAAGAGTTAAATGGTGGTTCAGCATCTGAAGTAACTTAGCACACACACATACACACAGCTTAGTGGCTGAGAGGTCTGGCTCTGGTATCAAGCTTAGGTTTAAATTCTCCCCTTATCACACACTAGTTGTGTGACCTTGGATGATGTATTGGACATCTAGAAAACTTTATTTCCTTATTCATAAAATGAATATAATACTAATATATGTCTCATAAGGTGGTTGTGTTAAGTGAAATAGTGCATACAAAACTCAGCACATTGTTATTACCCAATAGATGTTAGCCATTGCTATGTAGATATGAATACAAGAGGGGTTTTCCAGCAAAACTTGGGAAGACGTAAAGAAAACTGAGGCAGCAACCTCTTCTTTCATACCACATTCTTTTCTTTGTTAAAATGGTGAGAACTCAGATGTATTTCAGAAGATCCTTTAACCAGAATAATTTCTGGAAAGAGACCATAATTTATTAACATGTATATTAGAAAAAAAGATTTGAAAAAAATTGCTTCCCATTTGTGCAAAATGGGCTAGTGTATGGAGAGCCTTTTGAGCATCTACTTTTAAATCTCTGTGTCCCTGAAATTATAGTATAAACTGAGATGATAGGAGTCAGAACTCTAAGTTGTAAAAATCAAAAAGCATCAGACACTTTTGAACAATGCCAGTTCTCAACGTGCATGCTCTTTGCAATAAAGCTAATAACCTTGTAATTTATAGCTTTATAAATTACAAATTTTAAATTATGGTTTATAATTTTCATATAGGAACTTAGAGAAAGTGGTCCTCTGAAAATTTATAGTAAATGAGGGATGAAAAATGAAATTAATTATATTGTATTCAGTCTTATTAATTTAAGATACCAAATGGCATTCACTTAATGTACTGTCTTTATTTTAGAAATGGTTAAAAAAATGTCTATGAGAGCTTTCTTAGAGTTATCTACTAGCTCATGTTCCTGAAAGATACATTTCTTTAATAATGTCTCAATTTCCACCTTTATTACTACATTCTTCTGTGCAGGAAGCTTATAGAAATTACTTCTTGTCCTTGGATGTGGAAGAGGGCACTGCTCTGCTTTTGGTCAGAGGTATTATTATGTGATTTTGAGTTGTTGTTGTATTTGAGTACATTTCCCAAATATTCAGTAGGCATGAGTGGCTACACCAATGAACATATATGTGTCCAGTAATCATGTTAGACATTATAACCTATAAGCTTGTAATGCCTGATGTTTACAAACAGCTGGTAGAAAGAGACTACCTACAAAAAAAATACATGCACGTCAATGTTTATTTCATCTGTGTGAAATTAAGCTTATTTCGTCTGTAACATATAGCATGAAATATGTCAACTATTTTGAACTTAGTATTTTGCCTAATATATTCATAAACACTATAAATGTTTAGTATTTATTCTTAGATGAGAGGTTAAAAGTTTTAGGATGCACAAAAAATGATTAACATTCTGTAAGAACTCTAGGACATACCAATGAGAGATTGGAGGAGAGAACAAATAGCCTAGGGTACAAAACCAGAACCAAGGACATAGGGCCAGAAAAAACTGACTGAAAATGAGGGTGGGGGAAGAAAACAATAAGGAATTATTAAACAAAAGCATCAAGTAATCAAAAGCTAAAATCAAAGTAGAGATTTGCATTTCAAATATGTATTATGCCTGTAAGAAGTGTGGTAGACATTAGGGCCCTGAATGCTGGGCCCTGTGCTTGAAGCCAGTGAAACAGCAAAGGAGCTCAGTCCAGTGAAGGCTCTCAACCTCAGCAGTGCTGGCATTTGAATCCAGATAGCTAATTTGTTGTGGGTGTTCTCTCTCCTGCACATTGTGGGATGTTTAGTAGCATCCTAGATGCCAGTAACACACCCTCTCCAATCCTGACAGTCAAAAATGTTTCTAGAAATTGCTGAAACCCCTCTCTGCTATCCACCCTCCCCTCTCCGCCCCCCCCACCCCCCGCCCCAGGACAAGATCTTCTCCAGTTGAGAACCATTGGTCTAATGGAAGTAACAGACAAAATACAGAAGTTTCTCGCCCATCATAATACGTGCCGTGATGCTTTAGGTCTGATAGGAGTGCAGTAAAGGGGCACCTCACAAAGACTGTGGGTATGGGGGAGATTAGGAGAGACTTAGGGAGGGAAATGAGGTTTCCCTTGAAAACTGAGCAGCAGCCTGTGGGGGACACAAAGGAGAAGGAGGAGGAGGAGGGAAAGGAAAGGAGGAGGGAAGAAGAGTGAAGAGTGATGGGGCATTACTTGGTCCAAGCTGAGGCTAGGGAATGAGAAAATGCACAAAGGCCTGAACCAGCATATTATGTTAAAGGACCCAGAAGCCAGTACATGCAGTGTTATTGAAGCGTGAAGTGTGAAGGGAGGATAGTGGGCTTTGCCGCCATGAGGCTATAGAACACATTTGTCATAGCCCAAGGTCACTCTTCTATTACCCTTTACACTAAGGTTATCATCATCCATTTTTCTCTCACCATTGCTGGGGAGCCCATTAAATACTTGCATTATACTTGTCCCAGCAGTTAATAGACTGTGGCATCTTTTGTTTCATCACCTAGTTCTGAAATCAGTTGAGATTTTGCAGAATCTCAGGTGTGTTTTCCTTGAGGTTTGGGACAGAAGCATTTAAAAGATGCATGACACTTAAGACTAGAGAATAAAAATACCTGTAAGAATTTGTTCCTTTATTCAGCCTGAAACTTTTTATAAAGGTAAAAAATAATTTTAAGGATAAATATCATCATCATTTTATTTGAGCTCTTTTGTTTTCCTGTGAGGCCTGGAAAAGCAGGATCTGTGTCGTTTTCACATTTATCACGATGTCTGAATGTACAGAAGGTGCTTGATCAATGTTTATTGAATAAATTTATTTATATTTATTTTTAATAATAACATTTAGGGACTTCCCTGGTAACTCACTTGATAAAGAATCTGCCTGCAAAGCAGGAGACCCCAGTTTGATTCCTGGGTCGGGAAGATCCACTGGAGAAGGGATAGGTTACCCTTAGTCTTTTCAGTCCATCTATACTATACACTATAATAAAATGCCATAGACTGAGTGGCTTACAAACAATAAAAATTCATTTTTCACAGTTCTGGAGACTGAGAAGTCCAACATCAAGGTGCTGGCAGATTGGGTGTCTGGTGATACTCCGATTTCTGGTTCATAGAAGTCCATCTTTCTGCTGAAACTTTACATGTCAGAAGGGGTAGGGGGTCTCAGGGGTCTTTTTTTTAAATATAAGGCACTACTTCATTCATGAGAGGTTTGCTCTCATGACTAAGCACCTCTGAAGAACCCCATATCTTAATACCATCATATCAAGGATTAGGTTTCAATGTATGAATTTCAGAGGGACAAAAGCATTCATTCTATAGCACATCTCTGTAGAGCACAATACAGGAAAAACTTCCCAAGGATGTGATCTCATTTGATAAGTACAGCAAGTATTTACCAATGAGGTAAATAAGGAATTGTTTCTAACTCCATTACTAGTTGTATCGTATCCTTGATTTAATATTATCCAAACCATAGTTTCCTACTGTACACTGAAAGAAAACTGTTAACAGAAACATTTTCTGTGTTGTATAAGTGCTTGTTATACGATGGATAACAGAGAGGGGAGGGATTATAGATACATATTTTCAATTCTTCTAAAGCCCTAGAGTCATAAAATAATAAAGGAGGGAGGATCCTTAACAGCCAAACCTTTTGATTTCACAAGCACGGAAACTGAGGCTATATAGCTTCTTAGTGTAGAGCCAGGATTATAACCTGGGTCTCCCTATGTTTGGGTGGGCACATAAGAACTTACTAATAAGTATGTTTACCTAAAATTCCATGTCTCTATAAGTAGCAGACCTGCACAGATGAAGCCGGGATTATGGAGGTTTCTCTCTACAGCATGGTCGCTATAGAAGGATATGTTTCAGAAAGTGGGCTCCAAGGACACAAGAAACAGCATATTTTAAAAAAGGCACACATGCCTATTCTTTCATACCAGCATTAAACAATGCTATCCAGGTGTCCAAATATAATAACCTGTCTGTTTTATTTTTCCTAGAACAGGATGCAAGGGCATAGAGAGGTTGAATTTTGCATAGGGTTCTGTTAGCCAAGTCAACATCTGTTTGCTTCTTAACAATGAGTCATCTCCATTCCTTATAAGTAGGGCAGGAGGGCAACTGGAATTTCCCAACTGACTTCTTGGTCACTGCTTCCTGTCTTTGCTGCTTGTTATCCTTCATGACACAACTTTATTGGCAAAAAGTGAAACAGATACTACTACCTAGGGTAGTAGGTAGTACTACCCTACCTAGTAGAGGCAACTACTCTACTGACTCAGATGCCTGGGGCTTGTGTTATGGTAAAATAAATATCTGACTTTACCAACAGTGTGAATAATTGAATCTCTTCCCAAGTTTTATTGCTCAATATTCCACCCAGAAAAGAACCCCAACCACACTCAGCCTATCAAAGGCTATCTGGGATTAACACATGCAGAGCTCGTCATGGGTGATGTGGATGATTATCATGGATGGATCATTGCTGCAAGAGAGAAAAACACTTTGAGCTGTTGTGGCTGTGTCCTTGCACACTCTTCCTCCCACTGCCGCCCCACCCCCACCCCACTCCCACACACATACACAAAACAAAAAACAAACCAATCTTTAAAAACAAAGACTAAATAAGTGTTGATGCATCAAGAATCATTCACTAGTCATGCTTGTTGCTGAAACTTGAAAGCGGTAGGCTCTTGTTTAGCTAGGTGTGTGTGTCTTCCTCTTGAAGGTGGCAACCCTGAGAATAGAAGGGAAGAATCCTGTTGAAGATACATAAAATTCCTATTGCAGTTAGTATGTCTGAGGCACTCACTTTAGCACTTAAAATAACGCAGTCTCTTTCACAGCTGTTATTTTTGCATTCCATATACACAGCTTGAATTATCCAATGGCCTTGCTTTGAAGATATTCATCATATCATATCAATCCTCTCTGTCTGGGACAGTGGGGAACATAGCATGAATGCTCAATAGATAATACTTAAACTAAATTAACTCTAGGGATTCAAAGTTTTAGGATGCCACTTAATCATGCAAGCCATGTTCTTCAAGACTTTACCGGCCAAGGGAAATGTCAAGAGCTTGTAAAGTTACAGTGGGCCTAAATTCTAGCATTCATTCATTTTATAACTGGTGCCTTGACAACAAGAGCTTTCTTTTCCTCTCTGATTTTTAAAAACAAAGTAAAGCAAGACAAAACAAAAACTAAACAAAACCCTTCTGATTTAAAAAAAAATAAAAGAGTCAAAAATAACAAGTAGTCTCTAGTCTAGACCAGTAGCTCTCCCTAACAGTATGTGGGCCCAGGGCACAGTTGCAGAAGGAGGGAGAAAGGGAAGGCACCTCTCTTGTGTGGCAGGTTTGGAGAGCACAGGTGTTTGGCCCAGCACAGAAGTCCAAGCTCCAGGACCACCAAGCAGCTGCCTTTTGGCAAATACTTAGTTCTAGAATTGTGCACACCCTGTAGTGTGGTTCAACCATGGGAGAACAGACTTGGGGAAGAGGTCCATTCAGGCCTTTAAATTGGTCTCAGTGTCATTTAGACAGAAAATCCAGGGCCTTGAGAGCCATAATCATGGTCTGATGAGGGAAAGTTGTATACGAGGAGGGCATGTTATCTTGACCTGAAGGATACCTTGCCCTTTGAGGAACGTGGCTGGAAGAAGGTTCTTTAAAAGGCAAGATCCAGGGCAGCATTCCCAGTTGCTCAGACTTATAGGTAGTACCATTTAAAAACCACACTAAGACTTTGTTTAACATTCAGTTTCCTATGCTGTAGGAATACTTGGATGTAGCAGCTCTGAGGCAGGGTCTCAGAATCTGCCTGTGCAATCAGAGGTGGATATTCTGGCGTTTCCTGGTCTGACTCTGCTCATCTGGGTAGATGTTTACCTCCAGGAGAGAGGCCTCTTGGCTCAGCTTTCCTTCTCACACTGCCCTCCCCAGGCCCTGAGTGACTCACACTCTTCCTATTGCTGACCTTTCTTTGTTGTGGTTGCCAGCACCATTGCTGTGCCTTGTGCAGAGATAGCCTGCTCACTATATGTTAGCACAGGTTCTGGTTACCTGCTGCCACCATGGTTATTCTGTCACCATTGTTTGTTCTGTCCCTTGATTGTTGTAGGAGAACTTGTTATTATTCCTGTTGCCACTGCTGTCAAATTGCAATTGCTAGGCTGTTTCTGTGGCACACAGAAGGGGCTTTTCTGCTATGTGTTCTTCTTCTATCAGCTGGACTTACAAACTGTCATTAAGTGACAATTGTATGTTGGCAATTCTAGATATGGCCTCATGATTCCCGCTCTCCATACAATTCTTGTACCTGTTCTTTGACGCCTGAAAAGGTACCCATGTCTTTCATCATCCTTATCTTCTTGGGAATAAACAACAACAACAACAGTTTCTCCCCAGAACTTAAAGAAGTACTTCTATCCTCCCAAAGGTTCTGAATCTCTGTACCCAAGACTTGGCTTTCAGTCCTAATACCCTTCTCCTCTCTTCTTTCAGGGAATCCATGTTACTTCCTAAATTTCCTGGATTCATGAGGTAGGTAGGCCTAAAAACTGAGTTTCATTATGACCTTTGCCACATTTATGTGATAGATTTCTTACAGGATTAGGTAAATAGTTGTAAAATGGCTCCCTTCTATTTTGGGGAACTTGTAAAAAACTAATGAAGAGCATGAAGACTGGACAAGGCCAAAAATTCTTGATGCAGGGATCAAACCTAGGTATCCTGTTACAGACAGTTTCTTTACCATCTGAGCTACCAGGGAAGCTCATATATTTTTTTTTTTTAATTTTCTTTACTTTATTGTGTTGGTTTTGCCATACAATGACATGAAAGCGCCATGTGTTTACATATGCTCCCCCTCCAGAACCCCCCTCCCTCCTCCCTCCCGATTCCCTCCCCCTGGGACATCTCGGTGCACCAGCCCCGAGCATCAATCCTAGGCTGGCGATTGATTTCACATATGATAATTAACATGTTTCAATGCCATTCTCCCATATCATCCCACCCTTGCCCTCTTCCACAGAGTCCACGAGACTGTTCTATACATCTGCGTTCCTTTTGCTGCATCGCATGCAGGGTTCTCGTTTCTGTCTTTCTAAATTCCATATATATGCGTTAGTATACTGTATTGTTGTTTTCCTTCTGGCTTACTTCACTCTGGATAATAGGCTCCAGTTCCATCCACCTGAGTAGAACTGATTCAAATGAATTTTTCTTTTAATGCTGAGTAAGATTCCATTGTGTATATGTACCACAGCTTTCTTATCCATTCGTCAGTTGATGGGCATCTAGGTTGCTTCCATGTCCTGGCTATTGTAAACATTTTAAAGTATATTAAAATATGGAGCTTTCCCAATGGCTCAGTGAGTAAAGAATCTACCTGCAATGCAGAAGACACAGGAGACGTGGGTTTGATCCTTGAGTCAGGAAGAGCCTTGGAGGAGGAAATGGCAACCCACTCCAGTATTCTTACTTAGAGCATCCCATGGTTTCTGTAGTCCAAAGGGTTGCAAAGAATCGAACATGACTGAGTGACTATGGTATGCATGTATGTTAGACTATGGGCTCAGAACATCAAAAAGTTAATTAAAAACTATTTAGGTAGTAAACAAATGACTTGGTGAATAATAAATGCTGCTGTGGTAAACCTGTGCACATATAATAATGTCTTGTTTTGTGTATATATATTAATATAAATGCATTTGTCAAAACTTATAGCTTCATATATTATAAAACAGTATTTTGAGATATTCATTTAAATTTGTTCCCAGGTTGAGGGTCTTCTCTCTTTGCCTTTACTCTGCTTTATTTATTGCTTTTTAAAATAATTAATTAATTAATTAATTCTATTTTAATCGGAGGCTAATTTACAATATTGTGGTGGTTTTTGCTGTACATTCACATGAATCAGCCATGAGTGTACATGTGTTCCCCTTCTTGACCCTCTTCTACCTCCCTCCCCATCCCATCCTTCAGAGTCATCCCAGTGTACCAGCCCTGAGCACCCAAAGAAATGATGGAGCAAAACAGTTAACAGAGAATCAAAAGTTGCCTTGGCATAAGAGAAAATTAAAAATAAGCTATCAGATTAAACCAGTTTTCTTCACCTGCAACTCGATGAGAATTTCCAGAAGAAAGGAGAGAATAAGGAGAGAGTGAAGACTTAGATCCCTAATAAGGGCTCTGCCCAAGTTCTGAGGGTATAGGAGAAGAAATTCTCCCACCCTCATATCCCCACAATAGTTTTGGGGTGGGGAGGTCAGAGATGTCCATAATATAGAGTGTGGGGAGCAAGACAGAACTCAGAATTTCTACATGACTGCCATGAATTGGGAATGAAAAAAATATCACTGAAGTGCACCTGGGATGGTGAGTGTGAGGCAACCTCATGGAGTTTCTTCAAGGCCCAGAGCAGTAGAATATTTTTTTGTGGCTGAGAGCTACATAGTCATAGAAGAGAGCTTTAGAATGAAATTACCCTGCAATAGGAAATAAAGGACACAGCAGGGCAATTGACTTTGTGTGGAGAAACAACTGAAGACAAATTGGGATTAAGAATGTGTAAGTATATGTAGCCGGCATATATGATTGCCCACAACTGATGTTTCCTTCTTGATTTTTACAAGTCATCTTGATGTGTGTTTCTGCAGTACAGTCTGATGATAAATGCTGTACTTCATTAGTTCCAGAATCAGTCAGATCAGTCACTCAGTCGTGTCCAAATCTTTGCAACCCCATAGCCTGCAGCACACCAGGCTTCCCTGCCCATCACCAACTCCTGGAGCTTACTCAGACTCATGTCCATCGAGTCGGTGATGCTGTCCAATCATCTCATCCTGTTGTTCCCTTCTCCTCCTGCCTTCAGTCTTTCCCAGCATCAGGGATCTTCCAGTAAGTCAGCTCTTTTCATCACGTGGCCAAAGTATTGGAGTTTCAGCTTCAATATCAGTCCTTCCAATGAATATTCAGGACTGATTTCGTTTAGGATGGACTGTTTGCATCTCCTTGCAGTCCAAGGGACTCTCAGGAGTCTTCTCCAACACCATAGTTCAAAAGCATCAATTCTTCAGTGCTCAGCATTCTTTATAGTCCAACTCTCACATCCATACACAACTACAGGAAAAACCATAGCTTTGACTAGATGGACCTTTGCTGGCAAAGTAATGTCTCTGCTTCATAATATGCTGTCTAGGTTGGTCATAGCTTTCCTTCCAAGGAGCAAGCGTCTTTTAATTTCATGGCTGCATTGGAGCCTCAAAAAATAAAGTCTGTCACTGTTTCCATTGTTTCCCCATCTATTTGCCATGAAGTGATGGGACCAGATGCCACGATCTTAGTTTTCTCAATGTGGAGTTTTAAGTCAACTTTTTCACTCTCCTCTTTCACTTTCATCAAGAGGCTCTTTAGCTCTTCTTCATTTTCTGCCATAAGGGTGGTGTCATCTGCATATCTGAGGTTATTGATATTTCTCCTGGCAATCTTGATTCCAGCTTGTGCTTCACCTAGCCTGGCATTTTGTATTATGTAATCTGCATATAACTTAAATAAGCATGGCAACAATATACAGCCTTGACATACTCCTTTCCCAATTTGGAACCAGTCTGTTGTTCCATGTCCAGTTCTAACTGCTGCTTCCTAACCTCCATACAGATTTCTCAGGAGGCAGGTAAGGTGCTCTGGCATTCCCATCTCTTTAAGAATTTGCCACATTGTTTACAATAGCCAGGACATGGAAGCAACCTAGATGCCCATCAACTGACGAATGGATAAGGAAGCTGTGGTACATATACACAATGGAATCTTACTCAGAATTAAAAAAAATTCATTTGAATCAGTTCTACTCAGGTGGACGGAACTGGAGCCTATTATCCAGAGTGAAGTAAGCCAGAAGGAAAACAACAATACAGTATACTAACTTATATATATGGAATTTAGAAATATGGTAATGAGAACCTTGCATGCGAGACAGCAAAAGAAACGCAGATGTATAGAACAGTCTCGTGGACTCTGTGGAAGAGGGCAAGGGTGGGATGATATGGGAGAACGGCATTGAAACATGTTAATTGTCATATATGAAATCAATCGCCAGCCCAGGTTTGATGCTTGGGGCTGGTGCACCGAGATGACCCAGGGGGAGGGAATCGGGAGGGAGGAGGGAGTGGGGTTCTGGAGAGGGAACATATGTATACCCATAGCAAATTCATGTCATTGTATGGCAAAACCAACACAATAAAGTAAAGAAAATTAAAAAAAAAAAAGAATTTTCCACAGTTTGTTGTGATCCACACTGTCAAAGGCTTTAGCATAGTCAATAAAACAGAAGTAGATGTTTTCCTGGAATTATCTTGCTTTCTCTGTGATCCAGCGATGTTGGCAATTTGATCTCTGGTTCCTCTGCCTTTTCTAAAACCAGCTTGAACATCTGGCAGTTCTCAGTTCATGTACTGCTGAAGCCTAGCTTGGAGAATGTTGAACATGACTTTGCTAAGCGTGTGAGATGACTGCAATTGTGCAGTAGTTTGAACATTCTTTGGCATTGCTTTTCGTTGGGATTGGAATGAAAACTGACCTTTTCCAGTCCTTTGCCACTGCTGAGTTTTCACAGTTTGCTGGCATATTGAGTTCAGCACTTTTACAGCATCATTTTTCAGGATTTGAAATAGTTCAGCTGGAATCCATCACCTCCACTAGCTTTGTTCATAGAGATGCTTCCTAAGGCCCACTTGATCTCACATTCCAGGATGTCTGGCTCTAGGTGAGTGATCACACCATCATGGTTATCTGGGTTTGAAAATCTTTTTTTGTACTGTTCTTCTGTGTATTCTTGCCATCCCTTCCAAATATTTTCTGCTTCCATTAGGTCCATACCATTTCTATCCTTTATTGTGCTCATCTTTGCATGAAATGTTCCCTTGGTATCTCTAATTTTCTTGAAGAGATTTCTAATCTTAATTTTTGCATAAATATTTTTCTGTCAATAGTCTTCAAAATGTCTGGAACTCTCTATATTTTTCAAAATAATATACAAACTCTATATTAAACATAGGGCTTCCCTGATAGCTCAGTTGGTAAAGAAGCCACCTGTAATTCAGGAGACCTTGGTTCAATTCATGGGTCAGGAAGATCCACTGGAGAAGGGATAGGCTACCCACTCCAGTATTCTTGGGCTTCCCTTGTGGCTCAGCTGGTTAAGTATCCACCTGTAATGCGGGAGACCTTGGTTTGATCCCTGGGTTGGGAAGATCCTCTGGAGAAGGGAAAGGCCACCCTCCTTAGTATTCTTGCCTGGAGAATTCCATGGACTGTATAGTCCATAGAGTCCCAGAGAGTCAGACATGAGTGAGCAACTTTCACATATTAAACATAAATTTAAAAAATTATATAATCCATGTCTGTATTAGTTATTAATCAATTGGACATAATTTCTTAAAGGATGCAGTCTTTTAATTCATTGCTTACAAGTTCTTGGTTGTATGAGTGAAGAATTTTTTCAGAATGTTCATAAATATAACAAATTAAGTTATATCAAAGACCTTCCTTTGGTGGAGTTCTTTCATAATGTCTGCTCAGCACCTTCCTCCACATTCCCTCCACCTTTCCTGTGAGCTGCTATTGGTCTATATGATCAAAAGGATGAATCCTAATGTCATATTTTCATTTCCTGGCCTTATGCCAAGACCACAGTTCATTAGGTCAGGGAAGGCCTCTGACTCTGGGATTTGGAATTTGAAAAGAGAGGGGAAAGAGTGACAACAGTCTCTTTCCAGGTAGCTGGAGGAGGAACATACAATGTTTGTAACTTTCAACGATTGGATTTTTCCATTTGTGCATGGAAAAGTAGATAAAGCTAGTCCACAGGGAAACAGAGAGAGAGAAAAAATAAAAAAAAAAAACAACCCTGAAATCAGACACATGGAAAAACAGAAGCATCTGAGTCTCTGGTCTGGTTTCTTTCTGAGGCCTTGATGTTTCTTTTAGAGTCTGTGTCCTTATCACGAATTCCTATTGTTTGAATTTGTGCTCAAGCATCTATAAGACATTAAGAAACATTTATAATCTCCTTCAAAATGGGTCTCTTCTCTGGGTTTGTCTCTCCAGAACAAGAACTCTCCCATTACAAGAAGTGTAAGGCTGTGTGGATGGTATCTCTTCAGATTCATCTGATTGCCTATGTGTACCCAGATCACAACTCTGGTGGTCTGCTGGGGACATCTCTGGTAGAATCTGTTCAGGAGAAAATAAGGAGAGGAAGCAGCAGTCTTTGCTTAAAGGAGCAGCTCACTCCAATGGATTGCCAGGCTATGTGCAATGTTCCTCTTTCAATTAATCTCTCAATCTCTGGAGCAAGGTTATTTCTGTGGAAAAGTAAATCATTCTGTTCTGGCTGCCTAAAGGTGCTTCTAGAGCTAGGGATCGCTATTGTGTTTTTCAAGATTTTTCAAACTGTTTCAAGTTATACATTATGAGCTGTGTTAGTTCTCTTCATATGTGTACTTCACAACAAGGTACTCCTGAAACGCAAAGCAAGAAGAGAGACCTTTGATCTGGTCCTAGCAGCTATCTCATAAGCATCTCACCTGCAAAGCAAGGGAAGAATCAGGCCTTAGAATATAGCTTCCTCCTATAAAACACAGCATTCCTTTTCCACCACACCCCTACCCCAACTCCAACATGTATGTAGATTAAAGAAGGAGCCAGTTTTTCACAATAATAGGATCCTCTATGCCAAGTAGCCCAAGCCCAGATTGGTAGACTGACTGTCACTTAGGAATTCAGACCCATAAGGTCCTTAAAAATAGCTTTCTTTACCTTTTCCTTCTTAGGCATTCCTCAGACACTGAGAAAATTTAGTCTCATCAGCAAGCTCTAACAAGACTACATTTGCATTTTGTCATTCTGAAGATTAATCTGAATCTGTCCAAGGAAATTAAAATACACTACAGTGCTCTTATTCAAGTATCATCATAGTCTTCATTGCAAAATCAACAAGGCTCTTGAGAGCCTGTCTCATCCCACTTCACCAGTTCTTTTCGGAATCATGGCTAAAGCCTCAAGATGATATGGCTTTAACTCTGGTAGAGCAGAAGCAAAATATCTGCTTCTGTTAGAAGACAAGGTAGTGTAAGCTAGTCTTCTCACAAAAGATGACTAAGAAAACTGGATGAAATTTTAAGAGACAAAAATCTTGGTGGCATCAAAGGTCCAGCAGGATACTGATAAATTACCATTTCCAGAAATAAAAGGATGGGAATCCAGATAAGTACTATGACCTCTCTCTTTTAAATTGGAGGTTTCGCCAATTGGAGCGATGTGGTCAAGAGGCTGAACTATACTTTTGGTATCTTCACAGAGCTAGGAAGATAAAAACCAGTGTCCAGAGGCATGAAGAGATGGAAGTCCATAAACTACAGAGCTGCCACCCATAGATGTAAGTATAAGTCAGAAGTAAACTATTTCTTTTATGAAATACAGATAAGCAGAGTGGCCCAGAAAATAACAAATCTAGAACTTAAATTACCCAGTGGCTCAGCAGTAAAGAATCCACCTACAATGCAGGAGCTGCAGGAGCCATGGCTTCAATCCCTGGGTCTGGAAGATCCCCTGGAGAAGGACATGGAAACCCACTCCAGTATTCTTGCCTGGAGAATCCCGTGGACAGAGGAGCCTGGCAGGCTATAGTCCATGGCGCTGCAAAGAGTTGGATTGACTGAAGTGACTTAGCACCCACTGAATTATTAGTGTCTGCAGGCACTTCATTAGATTAATTAAATACCTTCTTTAGTAGACAAAATGTTCCTCCAGTTTTCAAATAATTTGTGCACTTTGTGTTTATAAAATTATTAGGAAAAAAAAATTCTAGCAAACAACCAAAGTATCCAAGTGCTTGTGGAGACTAGATACTATGAATGTAAACCATGAGCAACAAAAAGGCTCTAGATGTTATCCTTTTTAAATAAAGATAAAAATAACTATGCTTACTATGTTCCAGGAGATAAATGTCAAGCTTAAAAATTCTGACAGAAAATAGGAAACATGTAACAAATTAGACATCCTAGACCTGAAAACTTCAATAATTAAAATCAAGAATTCAATAAACAGACTTAATAGTACACTAGAAACAGTAGAAAAAATACTTAGTGAACTGGAAGATAGGTCATAAGAAATTATCCAGAACAAAACACAAAGAGATAAAGATGAGCAATAAATGAAGGAAGTAAAAGATATATACATACATATGTGCTTTGAGCATTTCATGCTCATCTCCACTACCAAACTGTATTCCACTTATTTTCCTTTTAGAGGCTGACATGACTTTTCACATGAGTAGTGAAATCAGGGGCAGCCAGACCGGTTTTCAGCCAGGCACCCACCTCAGGGAAGCTTATCTTTGGCTGTGCTTACCGTATATTCTTTTTTCTTTTAATCCCACCTCATTTCATAACCATTAGATAAAATTTTCCAGAACCTGTTCTTAATGTTTATCCTTGTCCTTACTTACTGTTTGGAAGCTGGCACTTAACTGCCTTTCTGTCTTTGCAGTCTGACCCTGTCTCTGCAGTGACTTGTTGGTACTCATTTGTGTCCCTAGTCAGTATTTCCAGACTTCATCAGGTCCATTTTGATGCCTCTCCCTCAGACTGTTGAAAACCACTAGCACTCACATGATAGATCCCGGGCTGTAGTGGTTAAGCCCACAGGCTCTATAACCAGACTCTGTGGGCTTGCAGCCTAGCACTAGCATGTGCTGGCTGTGTGCCTGAAATAAGTTACATAACCACTCAGTGCCTCAGTTTTCTTATCTACAAACTGGAGCTAGAATAATACCTCTTCATAGGTTTGTTATAAGTACAAGTGTAGTGATTAGTTAGTCTCAGATTAGCTAATCTGCCTCCATTGAATCCACTCACCAACACTCTTCACTAAAACTCCTGACCCATTTTTGGGCTTGGCTAGGTCATGAGCTGGATTAGTTTCTCTCAATTAACATTTAGATTTGTTCTCCTTCTCTGCCTTTCAAAGTCAAACTGTTCTTTGATTTCCATCTCTAGCCTCACAGTCTTTAATTTCTCTCACCCATATGGATGACCACCTTTTCTGAAATGCAACGGCCCTCATTGTGCTATTTTGATGCCAAATCTTATACTGACCGGTGTTGGCACACAACAAGTTGTTACCTCTGTATCTTAAGCTCTCCAACCAAATTTAAAACTTGTAGGTGTGAAAGATCAAAGGTCATCTTTTTTACTCATTCACAGCTTACAGAACAGTAGATACTGAATAAATGTTTGTCTGACTAAATTGTTTGAATGTCTACACTTCTCTTAAAGAGTTCAGAAGACTTCTAGAATGGTTTCCAAGGTATTAGCTTTAGAAAACAGTGCTTAATAAGTGAAAATTGCCTGGTTGCCATATGCTTCTCAAGAATGGGGTATGGCTGGTCTAAAATATCTGAAGATTAGAAGAACCTTCTTGTTATCACTGTCTGTGCTTTTAGGAGCAAGTGAGTTTCACAGGCTCTGTAGCAGACATGGCCCCCACACAGTAAAAGGTATAAAGAAAAAGGATTATGATAAAAAACAAAAAACCAAGTGAAATATTTGGAGTGCTAGACCCAAAGAGTCTGACCTAGGAGACAGATAACTTCTGATCCATGCTGTAACTCATTGAGCAGGTCATCTTTCCCCCTAGGGTCTCAGCTTCTTAGTATATAAAATGACAATCTGGATTAGACCTTATCTTGGTTTTCTCTATATGATTTTTTTTTGAAACTAGGGTAATGCTTTACATTTTATCTGTATTTTTGTACTTTTTCTTGTGAGATTGCCTTTGAAACTTGATATAAGGATTTTCCTCACTAAACCAATTTTTCTCCCATTACAATGAGTGATACAACAAATCACTAACTGATTAAGCAAAAAATCTGGGATATCCTGATTTCTCCTCTTGTCTATCCACTTCATGAGTGAATCCTATCAGTTTTGCTCCAAATATAGATTCAAAATATATCTTCTAGCTCTCAGGCATATACACTTCCTTCTGTCTCTTCTACTATCAACTTAATCCAAGCCAAAACTTTCCATTTATATTATAAAAATAGTCTTATTGTTCTATACATTTTCATTTTTGCTTTTCTCCAATCTATTCTTAGTGTTGCAGTCAGAATTATCTTATAAAAACAAAAATTTGATAACATTTTTCTGTGTGTCTGTTGTTGGCATTGTTTAGAATTTCTGGAGCATGGTGATAATGAGAAACAGTCTCTGCCACTGCTGTCTTGACCAGACTTTTAGGGAGAGTGTGATTGGGGTGAACCAAGGCCTGTGGCCCTTCTAACCATGGTTTTGAGGCATTTCAACCATAAATGGGGCTTCCCAGGTGGCGCTAGTGTTAAAAAACCTGCCTGCCAATTCAGGAGACATAAGAGACCCTTGGGCTGTTGACCATAAAGGAAGTCAGTCTTGAATATTCATTAGAAGGACTGATGCTGGAGCTGAAGCTCCAATACTTTGACCACTGATACAGAGGACTGATTCATTGGAAAAGAGCCTGATGCTGGGAAAGATTGAAGGCAGGAGGAGAGGATGACAGAGGATGAGATGGTTGGATGACATCACCAACTCGATGGACATGAGTTTGAACAAGCTCCGGGAGTTGGTGATGGACAGGGAAGCCTGGCATGCTGCAGTCCATGGGGTCACAAAGTGTCGGACACGACTGAGTGACTGAATTGAAGAGACATGGGTTTGATCCCTGGGTTGGGAAGATCTCCTGGAGCACAGCATGGCAATCCACTCTAGTATTCTTGCCTGGAGAATCCTATGGACACAGGAGTGTGGTGGGCTGCAGTCCATAGGGTCACAAAGATTTGGACATGACTGAGTGACTGAGCACACATGCACAACCATAAATGGTGATTTTGGGTTGAATTGTATCCCCCAAAGATGGCTTGAAGTCCTGACCCTAGAGTCAGGGAATGTAATCTTATTTAGAAATCGGATCTTTGCAGATGTAATTAAAATAGAATGAGGTTATATTGGATTATGGTGAGCCCCAATCCAGTTTGACTGCTGTCTTAATAAGAGGAAGAGTGACACAGATACATAGAGATAAGACCATGTGATAATAGAGGCAGAGATTGGAATGATGCATCTATCTATCAAAGAACACCAAGGACTGCCAGCAACACCAAAAGCTAAGAAAAAAGGATGGAATAGGTTTTCTCTTAGAGCCTTCAGAGAGTGAGGATGGCCCTTCCAACACTTAGATTCCAGACTTCCAGCCTGTAGAACTATGAAGGGATACATTTATCTTGTTTTAAGCCATCTAGTTTGTGGTTATTTGTTACAGCAGCCCTGGGAAACTAATCACTTCATGGCAAATAGAAGGGGAAGAAGTGGAAATAGTGGCAGATTTTATCTTCGTGAAGTCCATAATTGCCATGGATGATGACTGCAGCTATGAAATTCAAAGACTTTTGCTTCTTGGAAGAAAAGCTATGAAAAACCTAGACAGCATATTAAAAAGCAGAGACATCACTTTGGCAACATAGATCCATATAGTCAAAGTATGATATTTCCAGTAGTCATGTACAGATGTGAGAGTTGGACCATAAAGAAGGCTGAGCGCCAAAGAATTGATGCTTTTGAACTGTGGTGCTGGGTAATACTCTTGAGAATTCCTTGGACAGCAAGGAGATAAAACCAGTCAATCAAAAATGATATCAACCCTGAATATTCATTGGAAGGACTGACGCTGAAGCTGAAGCTCCATACTTTGGCCACCTGATGTGAACACCTGACTCATTGGAAAAGGCCCTGATGTTGGTAAAGATTGAAGGTGGGAGGAGAAGGGGACGCCACTGGATGCGATGGTTGGATGACATCATTGACTCAATGGACATGAGTTTGAGCAGACTCTGGGAGATGGTGAAGGGCAGGGAAGCCTGGCATGCCATAGTTCATAGGGTGTCAAAGTTTGGACATGGCTTAGCAACTGAACAACAACAAGAAGAAGGAAACTGATACAATGTGTCTCCTGCCAGGGGAACGTGATCACACTGATAAGCAGTGGTCTTGGTCTAGTAGTAGTGTAGTGTACTGTTAGTCATTCAGTTGTGTCTGACTCTTTGTGACCCCACAAACTGTAGTCCGCTAGGCTCCTCTGTCCATGGGATTCTCCAACAAGAATACTGGAGTGGGTTGCCATTCACTTGTCCAGTGGATCTTCCCGATCCAGGGATTGAACCTGCTTCTCCTTCATTGAAGGTAGATTCTTTACCATCTGCATGACAGGTCTTGGTCTATCTTAGCCCAAATCTGGAAGGCAAGAAGGGATTAAAAGATATCAAAAATTTTGGCCTGTTTACTTAGGAGCCCTTCTATAGAACAAATAAACTACTGAAGATTAACTGGTGCAAAATTTTGTGCTTTAGACAGATTTGCACTCGCCTCTCCCCACAGCAGTCTGTGCACTAAGAAAGGTCCAAGCTGAGGAGGAGACTTGTAAGCATGAGGGATCTCAACTAACAGGGAGAGGGTTAGAGCTGGAGGAGATCAACTGGATCTCTGAACTTCTGCTTATTGCTTGAATGTTGAAGGAAGGGTGCAAGCATTGTGTTTGGGGAATGTATTATAGATCTTTATTTGCATCTTGAATTGTGGCAGAACACTCTAGTTAAGGTACAACTTTGTTAACATAAAACACAGAAAATCTGGAAACCAGTCTGCAATTATCAGACTAGGTAGAATTAGCAGCTATTCAAATGAAAGAATCAGAGAACACTTCACAAGCAAAAAGTGATAGCTACATCGAATTACTTGCTGTTTATAAAAACCAACCAACTAACCACTGGTGAAGTTTGTCCCAGAGTATGATGCCATGTGCTCAGTTGTGTCTGACTCTTTGTGAGACCATGGACTGTAGCCCACTGGGCTCCTCTATCATGGGATTTTTCAGGCAAGAATATTGGAGTGGGTTGCCATTTCCCCCTCCAGGGGAATCTTCCTGACCCAGGGATTGAACCCTCCTCTCCTGTATCTCCTGCATTGCAGGCTGATTCTTTACCTGTTGAACCACTAGATTTTAGCTTTTTCTGTTCAGATTTATATGGTTCTATTTATCATATTAAAAAAGGGATCAGGATTAGAAAATCTCAGTACTCCATATCTTTTTTTCCAATATGATGAAGATGTGTTTTAAATTTTAAATATACATGTACTTTAAAATGTTTATATATACACGAACACATACGCACATACATTTGACCCTTGAACATCATAGGTTTAAACTGCACTGTCCACTTATACATGGATTTGTTTTTTCAGTACTAAATACTACAGTACTATTCAGTCTGAGGTTGACTGAATCTGTAGATGTGGAAATGTGAATACAGAGAAACTGGGTGTATAGATAAATTATACTCAGATTTTCAACTACAGGGAAGGTTGGCACCCCTAATTCCTTATGTTTTTCAGGGGTACACTGTATATAGTACTCTCACTATTGCATATAATGTCCTTTTAGGGTTCAATTTTATATATTTTAAAATATGGGTATAATGTTCCAATATACAAAGCATATTCAAATATCAGTTGCTGTGCTTCCCCCCGCCCGCCCCATTTTAATCACCCTGGGATGAAGAAAACTGTATATAGAGTTAAACATCTTACTTAACTTCTACTCTATTAAAAAAGAATATCCATTTTGTTATGAAACAACCTAGTTGTGAATTCTCTAATCTTCTCTGTTGCTAGATTTTAGAAGGACAGGAAAGAAATAAAATGAAGCATGAAATAGAAGAGAAAGTAGAATTTACACCACAATAGTGTGCTTATATTTTATCAGAACTTGCCTATGCTTCTGCTGATACATTTTCCCCACCGCTTGACATTTTAAAAGCTTATTTTAAATTTATCTCTCCTGTATTAACAGGTGAGAAGTGGTCAATTCAATGTATAGAAACTACCGTGGTTACTTTCATCTAGTATTTTCTCTTAAAGGTAATTGGATTTCTGGGGCCCTGGATATATAATGATTAGAAATCATGCTAGCAGTTCTATATGGAGCCATTGCAGTTTATCTCTGCAATGTATTTTTGTGTGTGGGTCTGAGTGTTGATGTATTCCTACAGCTATCTGAAAACAAATTCAGTTTTTAGGTTAACTGAATTTATGCCTGAGAATTCCTTTTAACTTACAAATGGAAGTCCTTTAAAAAAATTCATTTATAATTACTCCATATTCTCAAAAAGAGCAGAAAACACCTAATATTTCTTTGTGATCGGTAGCATACACATTCTTGACTTTTGATTCTTCAGAGTCTTGATATTTTATAAACATTACTTCCTTTTTTTCCCTGTGCAAAGAACTGACTGATACCATTGTATTGTTCCTTGGCTTTTGGTCTTGGGTTTTCTCAGCTGTGCCCATTTGTTATTGAATATTTAAGGACTGCTTTTCTCCTTCCCCAAAACATTTCCCCCCTAAGTTTTTGCTTTAGGCTACATACTACTGGATTTAGTATCATTCCATATTGCTGAGCATTCTAGATGGCTGGCATCCAAGTTAGCAAAGGTTTTAAAATGTTGACCATGTTAACCTGAATTCTTTACAGATGCTTATTTTCATACTTTTCAACAAGAGTGGCTATTTCTCATCAAAATCCCCAAATCTGGAAATATCAGGACAAAATTATGTTGTTTTTTTTCTTGATGAGATCTTGATTCTAGCATTTTTCTCTTCCTGGTTTCTGGCCTGACTTTTTGAAGTTAGAGGAGAGTAAGAGAATAATGGCACATGGGAAGGGACACGACAAAGACAATCCCTAGAGTGAATGTAGGGAAAGATGGCCTTAGGCCAGCAAAGCCCTAAAAAGCTTGAATGACTTTGGTATGTGACTTTCTGGATATTGCTTTGTCATCCATCAAACGAGGGTGTTGGGTCAGATGATTTCTAAGGAGCTTTCTTGCTCTCTGATGTATGCTCTCTTCATAACCCATGACAACAGTTAGTCTCCAGAGGATAAAGAAGGTAAAAAAACTCCTGAAATTTACTTAGTTTCTTTATTTCTAAACATTCCCAAATTCTGAGTCATAATCTCTTGGGTAAACGCCGTAAGCAACTAGGCTTTCTCGACTTATGAGAAATGCACAAAAATTGACCTTCTTTAATATAATTACTAGTAAAAGCATGTAAATGACACATTGTAATCTTAGAAAATCAATAGCTTCATTTCTCATGTGTATGAATGTTTCTTATTAACATTAAAATTTTCCACAGATATTATCTCATTCGTTCTTATGACATCTGGATGAAGTTGTAGTTGATAGTAATAATCTTATGCAAATAAGTGCTGTCCTCTTAGTAACTCTGTTTCTTTGGATTCTTTTGGCTTTGGGCCTATTAGATGATTTTACTCAGGTAAATAAATTTATGAATAAGTTTTTTTTTTTTTTAAAGGCAGGACTATTAGTGATAGGTTATAAAATTGGGAAATTTTATGAAATCCAAGTGATTCATTCAGAGTCAGATAGGGCATGGATTATTAAATCAGTGTCACCAAATGAACCCTTCAATGACTCTGTATACAGCAAAGATGGGGCAGAAAGTGGAAAGTAGATTTGAATAGGAGTGTTGGCAGTTATTAAAGAAGGCTGTCAAGGATTCCAAATTCTATTTACCTGAGTGTTCTATAGATTTTTCATTAATTAATTAATTACTTAAAAAACTGGAAAAGGTCAGCTTTCGCTCCAATCCCAAAGAAAGGCAATACTAAAGAATGCTCAAACTACTGCACAATTGCACTCATTTCACACACTAGCAGAGTAATGCTCAAAATTCTTCTGAGCCAGTCTTCAACAGTACATGAACAGAGAACTTTTAGACATTCAAGCTGGATTTAGGAAAGGCAGAGGAACCAGAGATCATATTGCCAGCATCCACTGGATCATCAAAAAAGCAAGAGAATTTCAGAAAAACATCTACTTCTGCTGTATTGACTATGCCAAAGCCTTTGATTGTGTGGATTACAATAAACTGTAGAAAATTCTTAAAGAGATGAAAATACCAGACCACCTGACCTGCCTCTTGAGAAATCTGTATGCAAGTCAAGAATCAATAGTTAGAACTGGACATGGAACAACAGACTAGCTCCAAGTAGGAAAAGGAGCACTTCAAGGCTGTATATTGTCACCCTGCTTATTTAACTTATATACAGTATACATCATGCAAAATGCTGGGCTGGATGAAGCACAAGCTGGAATCAAGATTGCCGGGAGAAATATCAATAACCTCAGATATGCAGATGATACCACCCTTATGGCAGAAAGTGAAGAGGAACTAAAAAGCCTCTTGATAAAAGTTAAAAGAGGAGAGTGAAAAAATTGGCTTAAAGCTCAACATTCAGAAAACTAAGATCATAGCATCTGGTCCCATCACTTTATGATAAATAGATGGGGAAACAATGGAAACAATGACAGACTATTTTTGGCCGGGGGGGGGGGCGCGCGGTTCCCAAAATCTCTGCAGATGGAGACTACAGCCATGAAATTAAAGGATGTTTCCTCCTTGGAAGAAAACCTATGACCAACCTAGACAACATATTAAAAGGCAGAGACATTACTTTGCCAACAAAGGCCCATCTAGTCAAAGCTATGGTTTTTCCAGGAGTCATGTATGGATGTGAGAGTTAGACTGCAAAGAAAGCTGAGCACTGACGGATTGATGCTTTTGAACTGTGATGTTGGAAAAGACTCTTGAGAGTCCCTTGGACTGCAAGGAGATCCAACTAGTAAATCCTAAAGGAAATCAATCCTAAATATTCACTGGAAGGACTGATGCTGAAGCTGAAGCTCCAGTCAATACTTGATCACTTGATGTGAAGAACTGAGTCATTTGAAAAGACCCTGATGCTGGGAAAGATTGAAGACGAGAGGAGAAGGGATGAGGATGAGATGGTTGGATGGCATCACCAACTTGATGGACATGAGCTTGAGTAAGCTCTGGGAATTGGTGATAGACAGGGAAGCCTGGTGTGCTGCAGTCCATGGTGTCAAAGAGTCAGACATGCCTGAGTGACTGAGGTGATCTGAACTGAATTTAAAAACAGTTGTTGAGTATTATGTACTATCTGTGGGGTATTGTGGGGAATAGGGATAGAGCAATCAAGAAACTAGATACATTTTTCTGGGGTGGTGGTGGATAATCTATGTAAGTAAAAATTAAACTAATAAATATCATTATTTAGATCAATATATAATAATAAATACTGTGAGTAACATGATCCAGAGTGACTGATGTGCAGGTAGGGGAAGCTCTGATAATGAGGTGGACCTCTCCCCTGAAGAACTGACTTTGGAGATGAAACCAGATATAAGAAGGAACCAGTCACAGGAACATGGAGAAAGAGCATTCCAGACAGAGGAAAGAGCAAGAGCAAAGATCCTAAGGTAGGCAGAGTTTGGAATATCTGAGAACAAACCAGAAGACTAGAATGACCAGAGAAGAGAGGTAGGGAGTTGGCAAGGCATAAGGCCTTGTAGATCAGGGCAAGGAATTTGTATTTTAAGTGTGATAGAAAGCCATGGAAGGATTTTAAGCAGAGGAATGGCATGGTCTGATTTACATTTTGGAAAGAAAAGAGCTCTGTGAAGAGTGGATTATGGATTACAGAGAAGCAAAAGTAGAAGCAAGGAGACTGCTCCTTTAGTCCAGATGGAAGATGATAGGGCTTTGAATTTAAATGGAAGCAGGGGATTTCCAGGAAAGAAATTTAGAGATGCTATTTAGATTAATGGAATTAATCAGAACAAAGAGGGAAGAAAATAGACCCTAATCACTAAATTATTGACCTAAGAAGATAGATAACTAATGAGCAGAAAAACAGAATCACAAGAACTTATGGAAGTTTCTTGAGCGCTCCTTAGCAGAAGGACTATTAAGAAAATCAGATTTCTTTTTAGTAAAATAGAATCTATCATCACCCATGAAACTGGTCACTTTTGGTTAGGGAGAAGTATGAAGAGCAGGAAAAAAAATCACAGATTTTAGTAGGAGTTATATCTGATTTGAAATTTAAGAGCCTCAGAAAAAGACAATTTTGACTGTGTCCCACATATGTGACTATCAACTAAGAATACAAGAGTAACACAAGGAAAAGAGTGGAAAGATCTGTAGATCAAAAGCTCAGGAAATCTGACCACTAATCCACTGGATAACTTTGCACAAGTCACGTCTGTGTGAGCCTTCTCATTGTGACATGACAGCTTGGACCACGTTCTCCCTAAGGACTTTCTTTTTAATTTATTAATTTATTTTTGGCTGTGCTGAGTCTTTGTCGTGGCTCACAGGCTTTTATCCACTTGTGGAGAGCCGGGGGCCATTCTCTAATTGCAGTGCACTGGCTTCTCGTTGCAGTGACTTCTCTTGTTGCAGAGCATGGGTTCCAGGCACACGGGCTTCAGTAGCTGTGGCACATGGGCTCATTAGTCGTGGCTCATGGACTGTAGATCGCTGGCTCAGTAGCTGTGGTGCATGGGCTTAGTTGCCACATGACATGTGGGATCTTCCTAGAGCAGGGATCTAACCCATGTCCCCTGCATTGGCAAGAGGATTCTTAACCACTGGATCACCAGGGGAGCCCCATCCCTAATGAATTTCTTAAAACTTTCTCATATATAAATCTCAAATCAACACTGTTGCTTTCCAAATGTGTACTCTCTAAAGCAGTTCTCCATTAGGGCAATTTTGTCCCCCAGGTGACATTTGATAATGTCTGGATACCCATTTGGTTGTCACAATTGGAGATTGAGGGTGGATTGCTACGGACATCTAGTTAAGTAGAGGCCAGGGATGCTGCTAAATACCATACAGTGCACAGGACTGTCCCTACACACACAAACAGCAATGAACAAACCATCCAAAATGTCAACAGTGTTGAGGTTGAGAAACCATGGTCTAAATGTAATGACAGAAATGCTAACAGGTTGCTTCTGGATAGGATTATGGGATATTTTCCCCTTGTTGTTGAAAAAAGAAAGTTCTATCTTTTCCAAATATTTAACATGGAATGTTTACTTTATAAGCCTTAAACAAATGGACAAACACACACAAAAACTTAGAGACTGAAAAGCAAACAATACTACCACCAACCCTGGGTCCTGAGTCTTCCTGATAGTAGAAATCAGAGGAGACATGCTTCAGAGCTTCTCCAAAGTGAGTCGGGGCTGGCAGCAGAAGGGGCCTGGGCTCTTTGATCTGAGAGGCCCCTGAAGACCTTACCTAGCAAACATTCAAGATTTCCAGCAAATCACTTGCCTGTGACTTTGCTCTGCTCACTCAGGTTCTCCTGTGTTTTGGTTCTGGAGAGGGTGAAGAGGAAAAACAAGCTGTTTGTTTTTCTTTAATTTGCACTGTCATTGCGCAGTATCTAGAGCTCTGGCTGGTGTTCCTTTTCTGCAGCCGGGCCAGTGTGGAGTATGTCAGAACCCAGAAGAAATTCTAAGAGCTCATTATTTTAATATTATATGTAACATTAAATATTAAATGGCATTTCAGGTTATATTCAGAGAGAGCAGATATGCTTCCCTAAAACAGTAAGGGTAGCCATCAATAAAATAAAAAATACTTCTTCAATGAGAACTGTGCAAACTGAAGACATAGGGCATGTTTCCCACTTGCCTACATATTTAGTAAATGTCTCGTTCTCTTTCTCAGCAAAATTCCCAGTCACTCTCATTACTTGACCTCAGCCCAACCAAATGAGAGTTAAATCTGTTTCCTGTATAACATTAACATCTTGGTGTCTCACTCAGTAAAACTAAACCTAAAACTGTGAGTTTGTTAAATAATTCAGTTTACACTGTTATTGAGATTCCAGGGTCACAGGGAAATTCTGACCTGAATAATTTGGAAGAATTGTCACATCTGTGCACAGCTTTGTTTGTTCAAATCTGGCAAATGCCAACTAGCACTCACCCAACAGGTAGACCCAGAGTTTGGCTCACACAGCAAAACAGAATTTCAGGCTCAATGATTTCTAATCTGTTATCACTTGCCCTTTTCTATTGGAAGAGGGCAGTTTGCTTTGTTGATATGTTTCATCTTTTCAAAAATTGGGATGATAATGGTTATCTGGCTTACATGCTTGTCAGGAGGAGTTATTTTAAAGCACTTCACAAATATAAAAATGTTCAATAAAATTGCAAAGTCATCTAGATGCCATACCACCTGTCTCCTTTGGGAAATCCATCAAAATCCACATCCTTCCCAGAATGACTTTTCTAGTCCCAATCTGCTCTCTCTTCTGTTGAAAGGTATTTAGATCTCCTTTTAAAATGTTTATTGCATGTGCTTTATGTGTTTGTCACACAAAAGAGTTTTGTTAAAATATTAATATTTTGAAAAATATGTTTATAAGTTAAACTTTTTATCCCCCAAAGTTGTATAATTTCCTTCTTTAACAATTATCTTGCATTTCTTCTTTGCATTAGAAATGCAAATACAAGTGTACTTTTCCCTCTAAATGGAGAAATCTACTTGGCAATCATAAGAATTCTTATTTGAAAAACTGAAGGACTAAGGAAGTCACATAAGTTTTCATTTGGATATCTTACTGAATTTAAATGAATGTATTTTGATGTAAGAATGAGGTGAGTCTCCTTTTCTTCTACAACTCTTTAAAGTGGACTTCATTTAGGTTTGAGACACTAGAGTGAAAACATTTCCTTTAGAGGAAAACATTTCTTTTATAAAGAGCAACCTGGAATAGACAATAGAATGATAGATACAATTTTATATAAACAGCTTCAATTTTTATACCAGAAACTTTTTCTGGCCCACTTTTCCCACACTCTTAAGGAATGAACTCACATACCACCTTTTTCCTGACACCCTCTGTAAGGACCAGGTTCCACTCTGAATTCCTCAGTGTTTCTCATAAGGAATGACAGTGGTGGGCAATGCTGCTCACGAGCAGAGAATTCAAAAAGCAAGGAACAGGACCTAGAAAAGAAACAAACTGTGAAACAGGCAAAGAAGAACCTGCAAAGCAGAATCAAACCCAGTAAAATATGATATCATAGAGACCACAAAAAAAGAATGGTTAAACTTTGAAAAATTGAGATGAAGAAAAATCATCCATCCATAATTCTGCTATCTAAAAAAAGAAAACACACATAAAAAATAAAAGAATGACTAAAGAAAGAGGGTAATCATCAGTCAACCATGTTGAATGCTGTAAGGGTTAAGAGGTATACAAGTGAAATTAGCAACAAGGGTACCATACCCAGACTTTAGTGTACTTAAGTGGCGTTAACTATTTTGGAACATACTGATTTCAGGTTTAATTTAGGGAAGAATCCCACTGTTTGAAAGCCTTAATTTGACTGAGGGATATCAATTTATTCTTAAGTATGTGAGGAACCACTGGCCCTTATATGTCCTTGATTGAAAGAAAAATAAATAATAGTTATATCTGATAACCATGGCCCATCTTCCCCTACTTGTTTGTACCTTTCTACAGCTCAAAACATTGTTGAAAACACTAATTATTGTAATAGTCTCAGGAGGCAGATATTAATACCCGCCATATACACCTGTCAAGTTCTGATGATTGGATGAAAACAATTATGTCCTCAGTCATAAGTTACTACTGCTTACTTCCTGAGAGTCAAATTGCACTGGTATCTATCTGATCACGAAAGCACTGCAGGAATGTACCACAGACTTGCACATGCATACATAAACATTTTTGGCCATTGATCTTTAACTTTGGTGAGATTAAAGTTAGGGCTCTCCTGTGTCTTTATATATCTTGAGTCAGCCTCATGTGGCTGACCTTGCCTTAATGTAGTTTCAGTTTGTGAGTATCTTTGACAAAGTTGTCATTTTCTTCCTCTGGGTGTTTAATCTCCTGTCTGCTTCCACAGGTGATGTTTTACGTGTCACCAGGTCTCCTCAGTTAAACTTCACTTTACCAACCCTGAAAACTTGATAATTTTTGTTGTACTCTTTTGATTGCATTGGGCCCTGTGGGGACACTGATTAGGCAGAGATACTTGGATTTGATTTTCTCAGAAAATGAATTTCCAATCAGGTACATGACAATGACAACAGCAGGGCTCTGTTTTTGGACTTCTGAAGAGAGAGGAAAAATTAACAGCTGTGTCCAGGTTTTTGCTTTTTTTCTCTGAACCACGTAGTGGTATTTGTGGAAGTAGAGGGATCAGAACTGAGCAAGTTAAACTATCAGTTTAAGAGATCACAGAAGTGAAAAGTAAAGGTGATAAAATGAAGATGGTGTGTTAGTCTCACTGTGTGCTCAGTCACTTCAGTCATGTCCAACTGTTTGTGACCCTGTGGACTGTGGCCTGCCAGGCTTCTCTGTCCATAGAATTTTCCCAGCAAGAATACTGGAATGTGTTGCCGTTCCCTCCTACAGTGGATCTTCCTGACCCAGGGATTGAACCCATGTCTCCTGCATTGCAGGCAGAGTCTTTACCTCTGAGCCACCGGGGAAGCCCAGTTTCACTATGGGCCTCATGATAAACAGAACAACTATGTCAACAAATAACAGCAGGTAACATTTAGTAAGGGCTTACTCCAAAGCCCACATTGTTTTTCTCTTGTTTAATTTTCACAATCTTATGAAGTAGGTCCCATCCCTTTTTAGAGTAGAGCCATCTGAGGATCAGTAAGGTTACAGTGACTTGCCAAAGGTCAACAGAGGAAGTGAGTTTACGGTTGGGGTTTAAATCCAGGCTGTCAATTTCAAACCGCTGTTCCGCAATTCTGCCTCTACTTCATTACGTTTTAAGGAAACAAGTCAGTGATAATTACAACATGATCATTATTACTGCCTAACAGGTTCTCACAGTGCTGTAAAACACTCATAGTTACTATTCTATCCACTTGGTTACCCTTGATCATTGATTCATTGTTTAAATTGAACTGTCTTCTGCCCTGCCTAAATCCTGTTATATACTCCATGGCAAAGGTCTTGCAGTTTCTAATAAAAAAGCACTTTTTTTTGGTCACTGGTTTCACATTACATTATTCTTTTAAAATTCTTGTATGCATAAAATTTACTCTGTCCTGTGCTGTATTATGTGATCCTCTCAACTTTTTGTAGAAGGAACAGTGCTTTTATATAATTAACATATTTTAATATAATTTACATTTTACATGTATTATAACATACATTTGTACCATACTATATTGTTTGAGAATCAGTCAATTTTTCTGGTAACTGGAAGTTTGAGATTATACATGAAAATCATTCACATTTATTATTACTAGGGGAGAGAGTTTAATTCACAAATACTTGAATACTTATTGTGTTTAATTTTGCATTAGGAATTGGGGACAGAAAGAAGTTATAGCCTAATCTATCAAAGACTTTGCTAGTAAAAATATAATCATAGGGGGATAATTGTTATAAGATTGATGACAGTTTGTTTACTGTGGTATGGAAATAAAAGATCCAACTAAATTTTCAGGGATTATTAAAGAAAAAGAAACTGAGATGTGGCACTTGAGCTGTCTTTCAGATCAAGGAGGAAGTTTCCAGGTAGACAATGAGGGTTCAAACGTAGGACTTATAAGGAGTTGTTGTTGTTGTTCAGTTGCTAAGTCATGTCCGAGTCTTTTGTAACCCCATAGATTCTGGCCTGCCAGACTCCTTCTGTCTATGGGATTTCCCAGGCAAGAATAATGGAGTGGGTTGCCATTTCCTCCTCCAGGGGATCTTCCTGACCCAGGGATCGAATCTGTATCTCCTGCATTAGCAGGCGGATTCATCACCACTGAGCCATCACGGAAGCCTCTTACAAGTAAAGAGTACAGCACAAACAGAGGCATTAGAGGTGTAACAGAATTTGTAGGTGGGTATAGTCAAAGCTTCCACTGCATGGTTACAGTGGTGGGTTGCAGTGAGGGATGGTTGGAAAGTGTATTGAGACTGGATTGAGAAATTCTTCTAGACCAGATGAAAAATTTGGCCTTATGTAGGCAACAAGGAGCCATAGAAAGTTTTAAATCATTGTTAGCTTTATATTTTATAATAGTAATTTGGTTTTTCATAAGAAACTTAGATTGAAAGTTGATAGAAGCAGTTTCTAAAGGACCAATTCATCAAACTTTAGTACCAGTAGTTCAAGACAGTAAAAGTCAGAATTAACACAATGGCCATGGATTCAAAGGCATTTCAGAGTCTGAAAAAATTGGATTTAAGCTAGCAGTGGGAGTGGGAGAAAGACAGAAAATGAGGGAAAAGGAGTTAATGTCTTTGGTGATTGATAATGCTTTTCCCAAGATTGGTGATATTGAAGGGGGAATAAATAGGAGGAAGAGAGAAAGGTACACTTAGAATTCTAATTTTAATGTGTTGAGTTTGAGATACTAGCGGAATATCCAAGAACCTAGGCCCTCTTTGATTGTCATTTTCTAGGTGATATTAAAGTCCTAATAGTAACTCCAATCATACTTATCAGTTGAAGGTAACGGGGAAATTTTGAGTCTTGCGTACCAATCCTTTACTCTGTCATTGTGTATTTTTGCATATGTTGGAGTTTCTTTGTTATTTTATGAGATCACCTTAAAACTTCCCCTGTATTTCCTAATTATAGTAACCTAGGGGAAGCATTGAATTGAGTTGATAGAATTGTTAGCTACAATCTGCCTCTAATGATAATAACTTAGGATCATGAAGTGGCACTATTTTAGCCCAAGTGAAAACAAACTTTATCCTGAACACATGTATTCTTTTGCCTTTCTCATCGGATGTAGCTTGGAAATTTTCTTTTCCCATTTTGAAGAGTGGATTCTGCCAACTGTTTTAACTGTTTTAGGGAAAGAGGGGAACAGTTTTCCTCTCTTTTGTCTGATGGCTGAAGAGTGAAGACTTAGTCAGTGAGAAAAACATACACGCTACAAACCTCAGAATGTTTTCCTGCTTTTAATGTTTGATGTGCCTGATAGATTAGCCTTTCAGAACAGGGTAATAAGGTAGGTGGTACTGGAAAAAAGACTTTTCCATCCAAGGCAAAAACTCATGGACACTGAAAAGAACTGGCATTAGCCTAGACTTTGAGTTCAGTTCAGTCGCTCAGTCGTGTCCGACTCATTGCGACCCCATGAATCTCAGCACACCAAGCCTCCCTGTCCATCACCAACTCCTAGAGTCTACCCAAACCCAAGTCCATCGAGTCGGTGATACCATCCAGCCATCTCATCCTCTGTCATCCCCTTTTCCTCCTGCCCCCAATCCTTCCAAGCATCAGGGTCTTTTCAAATGAGTCAGCTCTTCGCATGAGGTGGCCAGAATACTGGAGTTTCAGCTTCAACATCACTCCTTCCAATGAACACCCAAGACTGATCTCCTTTAGGATGGACTGGTTGGATTTTCTTGCAGTCCAAGGGACTCTCAAGAGTTTTCTCCAACACCACAGTTCAGAAGCATCAATTCTTCGGCGCTCAGCTTTCTTCACCTTCCAACTCTCACATCCACACATGACTACTGGAAAAACCATAGCCTTGACTAGACGGACCTTTGTTGGCAAAGTAATGTCTCTGCCTTTAAATATGCTATCTAGGTTGGTCATAACTTTCTTTCCAAGGAGTAAGCGTCTTTTAATTTTATGGCTGCAGTCACCATCTGCAGTGATTTTGGAGCCCCCCAAAATAAAGTCTGACACTGTTTCCACTGTTTCCCATGAAGTGATGGGACCAGATGCCATGATCTTAGTTTTCTGAATGTTGAGCTTTAAGCCAATTTTTTCACTCTCCTCTTTTAACTTTTATCAAGAGGCTTTTTAGTTCCTCTTTACTTTCTGCCATAAGGGTGGTGTCATCTGCATATCTGAGGTTATTGTTATTTCTCCCAGCAATCTTGATTCCAGCTTGTGCTTCTTCCAGCCCAGGTTTCTCATGATGTACTCTGCATATAAGTTAAATAAGCAGGGTGACAATATACAGCCTTGACGTACTCCTTTTCCTATTTGGAACCAGTCTGTTGTTCCGTGTCCAGTTCTAACTGTTGCTTCCTGACCTGCATACAGGTTTCTCAAGAGACAGGTCAGATGGTCTGGTATTCCCATCTCTTTCAGAATTTTCCACAGTTTGTTGTGATCCACACAGTCAAAGGCATTGGCATAGTCAATAAAGCAGAAGTAGATGGTTTTCTGGAACTTTCTTGCTTTTTTGATGATCCAGTGGATGTTGGCAATTTGATCTCTGGTTCCTCTGCCTTTTCTAAAACCAGCTTGGACATCTGGAAGTTCACAGTTCATGTATTGCTAAAGCCTGGCTTGGAGAATTTTGAGCATTACTTTACTAGCGTGTGAGATGAGTGCAATTGTGCCCTAGTTCCAACATTCTTTGGCATTGCCTTTCTTTGGGATTGGAATGAAAACTGACCTTTTCTAGGAACCCTCTTACACTGTTGGTGGGAATGCAAACTGGTACAGCCACTATGGAAAACAGTGTGGAGGTTCCTTAAAAAGCTGCAAATAGACCTGCCATATGACCCAGCAATCCCACTACTGGGCATATACACCGAGGAAACCAGAATTGAAAGAGCCACGTGTACCCCAATGTTCATCGCTGCATTGTTTACAATAGCCAAGACATGGAAGCAACCTAGATGCCCATCAACTGACGAATGGATAAGAAAGCTGTGGTACATATACACAATGGAATATTACTCAGCATTAAAAAAAAATTCATTTGAAGCATTTCTACTCAGATGGACGAAACTGGAGCCCATTATCCAGAGTGAAGTAAGCCAGAAGCAAAAACAAGAATACAGTATATTAACGCATATATATGGAATTTAGAAAGACGGTAACGAGAACCCAACATGCGAGACAACAAAAGAAACGCAGATGTATAGAATAGACTCGTGGACTTTGTGGATGAGGGTAAGGGTGGGATGATATGGGAGAAGGGCATTGAAGCATGTTAATTGTCATGTGTCTAATCAATCGCCAGCCCAGGATTGATGCTCGGGACTGGTGCAGCGAGATTTCCCTGGGGGGAGGGAGGAGGGAGGGAGGTTCCAGAGGGGAAGCATATGTAAACCCATGGTGATATCATGACAATGTATGGCAAAAACAATAAAAAAAAATAAAAATTAAAAAAAAAAAAAAAGAAATCGGACCTTTTCCAGTCTTGTGGCCATTGCTGAGTTTTCCAAATTTGCTGGCATATTGAGTGTAGCACTTTCACAGCATCATCTTTTAGGATTTGAAATAGCTCAACTGGAATTCCATCACCTCCACTAGCTTTGTCTGTAATGATGCTTCCTAAGGCCCACTTGACTTCACATTCCAGGATGTCTGGCTCTAGGTGAGTGATCCCACCATCATGATTATATGAGTCGTGAAGATCTTTTTTTGTACAGTTCTTCTGTGTATTCTTGCCCTCTCTTCTTAAAATATTCTGCTTCTGTTAGGTCCCTACCATTGCTGTCCTTTATTGTGCCCATCTTTGCATGAAATGTTCCCTTGGTATCTCTAATTTTCTTGAAGAGATCTCTAGTCTTTCCCATTCTGTTGTCTTCCTCAATTTCTTTGCATTGATCACTGAGGAAGGCTTTCTTATCTCTCCTTGCTATTCTTTGGAACTCTGCATTCAGATGGGAATATCTTTCCTTTTCTCCTTTGGTTTTTGCTTCCTGTCTTTTCACAGCTATTTGTAACACCTCCTCAGACAGCCATTTTGCTTTTTTGCATTTCTGTTTCTTGGGGATGGTCTTAATCCCTGTCTCCTGTACAGTGTCACGAATCTCCGTCCATAGTTCATCAGGCACTCTGTCTATCAGATCTAGTCCCTTAAATCTATTTCTTCCTTGCACTGTATAATTACAAGGGATTTGACTTAGGTCATACCTGAATGGTCTAGTGGTTTTCCCTATTTTCTTCAATTTCAGTCTGAATTTGGCAATAAGGAGTTCATTTTGCGAGCCACAGTCAGCTCCTGGTCTTGTTTTTGCTGACTGGATAGACCTTCTCCACCTTTGGCTGCAAAGAATATAATCAGTCTGATTTTACTGTCGACCATCTAGTGATGTCCATGTGTAGAGTCTTCTCTTGTGTTGTTGGAAGAGGGTGTTTGCTATGACCAGTGCTTTCTCTTGGCAAAACTCCGTTAGTCTTTGCCCTGCTTCATTCTGTACTCCAAGGCCAAATTTGCCTGTTACTCCAGATGTTTCCTGACTTCCTACTTTCACATTCCAGTCCCCTCTAATGAAAAGGACATCTTTTTTGGGTGTTAGTTCTAGAAGGTCTTGTAGGTCTTCATAGAACCATTCAACTTCATCTTCTTCAGTGTCACTGGTCAGGGCATAGGCTTGGATTACTGTGATATTGAATGGTTTACCTTGGAAACAAACAGAGATCATTTTGTCATTTTTGAGACTATATCCAAGTACTGCATTTTGGACTCTTGGTGACCATGATGGCTACTCCATTTTTCTAAGGGATTCCTGCCCACAGTAGTAGATATAATGGTCATCTGAATTAAATTCACCCATTCCAGTCTCTCTCAGTTCTCTGATTCCTAGAATGTTGATGTTCACTCTTGCCATCTCCTGTTTGACCACTTCCAATTTGCCTTGATTTATGGACCTAACATTCCAGGTTGCTATGCAATATTGCTTTTTACAGCATCGGACCTTGTTTCTATCACCAGTCACATCCACAACTGGGTGTTGTTTTTGCTTTGGCTCCATCCCTTCATTCTTGTGGGAGGGGAAATGTTTTCCTGGAGCACATATTCTATACTGAAAGGCTTTATGGAAAGGGAACGCTTATTTATAGAATATGAAGGAAGGAGAAACAGGCTAGACACAGAAGGGCCCATAAAGAGGGGCTGCTGTGAACAGCTGACTTTTCTGGAGTCCTTAGACTTGGATGAATAAAGCTTGTTTAGCTTTAGATTCTTCTCTCTATCCATGTTGATTCTTCCACAGACATGTCTTTCAAATGGGTCACATCTACTTCCCTCTAATCTAATGTTACTATTTTAGTCCAGGACCACTCTCCTCTTTCCTGAGGTTAGTGCCTTAGAATCCTACCTGAGCTCCCAGCATCAAATACTCACTAAGCCATTTCATTTCCTAATACATTCCACATAATCCAGAGAGATCTAAGATGCAAATCATATCTTGTTGCATCCCTGTCTCAAATCCTTTCATTGCCCCCACTTTGCCCTTCTGGTCCAGTTTTAGCTCTCTACTGTGGGAGTAGAAGTCCCTCTCCAATATCCTCAAGGCTGTTTGCTCTGCTATGAGATTCTCTTTCCCCTTCCCATGATGAGTCTCTATAAACTTTCCCCCGAATATATGATAATCCTCAAGTTTCAGAGAAGATGTCACTTTCTCTGGGACCATTTCCCTGCCTCCTCACTGCAAACATGTTCCTCTGTAAGTTCCAATAGCACCTGGTGATTGCCTCATAGTAGGATTGATCACATTTTCTTGTGATAGTCTGTTTTCTCCACTAGTCTTTAAACTTCTCAAGTATACAATCTTCTTTGTTCATCATTATAACTCCTTTCCCCAGAATAGCTTCAGATATTTGACACTCAAAAGAAGTTTGTCCTTTACTTTATGTGGAAGAAATACGTGGCCATTTAGCATTACCCATAAAATAGTTCTCCAGCTAAATAAAGACAGTTAAGGTACCTATGTAGTCTTATTTTGCTTCAAACAATTAATTCTGCCTTTTAAATCTTTGTTCTTAATCAGACTTTATCCTGGAGCTCTAAAAATTGATTGTTATCTCCTGACACAAACCAATTCTAGATTCTGTTTTATTCCATAGATTGAATTTACTCCTGGGCCAAATTTCTATATCTGTAGCCTGTGAAAATTGAATTTGTGTTTGAAAACCTGTAAGTGGTTGGAAGTGGGGGAGAGGAAGGAGAGAGTATGGAGCTCATATTGGTTTTTATTTCTTTGGGAATTTTTTTTTTTTTTGTAGATCCTGAGAAATGTTTAGAATCTCCCAGATAAAAATGGTTTAGATTTTGTAGTCAGCTCCTTTTCTCAAATTTATTGCTTCCTCCTGTACTTTTTCTCAAACTACAAAGCTGAACTTCCTTCTTCAACACGTTCCCCTCTGACCAACACTCAGTCACATCGCTTCATCTGAGGAGAAAATATATTCCTAGGTACAAAAAAAGTAGGAACTCTTACTTTAACCGTATTTCTTATACTTCTATCTCTGTCTAGAACCTCCCCTTTCCAATAAAAATGGAAGCTAGATTAGAGCTGTATTCTAGTACAGAATATTCAGAACAAAATAAAGCAAGAGGACTGATTCAAGTATCAAAGCTTACTATACTGTACGATTCAATTATTATAGATAATTATTGCTTAAGTCAGAGAAGGCAATGGCACCCCACTCCAGTACTTTTGCCTGGAAAATCTCATGGACGGAGGAGCCTGGTGGGCTGCAGTCCATGGGGTTGCGAAGAGTCGGAAACGACTGAGCGACTTCACTTTCACTTTTCACTTTCATGCATCGGAGAAGGAAATGGCAACCCACTCCAGTGTTCTTGCCTGGAGAATCCCAGGGACGGGGGAGCCTGGTGGGCTGCCGTCTATGGGGTCGCACAGAGTTGGACACCACTGACGCGACTTAGTAGGAGTAGTTAGTAGTATTGCTTAAGTACAATATTCTTAACCTGCATTCTTAAGTGCAAGGTCTTTAGAAATTTGTTCATTTTTCACCATTATGTAGTATCTGTTAGCTCAGTGGATTCTGAAATGGTTGGCTAGCCTTCTGATTCAAGATGATGGACTGAATATTTGTATTGATTAATTGTGCTGCCACGCACCTCCCTGAAATGAAAGTGTAGATGTACAAAATGAAATAAACTTAGAAAACAGAGGAAAGATTAGAGACTTTATCTGAAAATAAGAGGTTTAAAAATATTTAGGAAATGAAAGTTCAGATAAATAGTAGAATATAGAAGTATCAGACATGTTTGGAAAACCAATACCATTAATAAGACAATCCCCACAAAACCAAATCGACCCTTGAAGAATAATGGAAACTAAGAGCACAGTGCAGTGAAAACAAGTGTCAACAAATGTATGCGTGTGTGTGTGTGAGTGTGTGTGTGTGTTTGAGTATATATGGATAAGAACCAGGAGAATATTCATAAGAGAAGTGCTGGGCTGAGCTTGTGGAAAAAGCAGATGTACCGTTCTCCAAGTGGATAGGGGCAGGGCATTTTGTACAAAGGAAGCAAGATAAACAAAACACAGGGGAAGTACAGGAGACCACAGGTAACTGCAGAGAAATTATAGGGCTGACATGCATAGAAAGAGGTCAGCTTGCAGAGATAGATAGGGGTTAGTTCATGAGGCGATCAGACTTTTGAAGCCATCCTAAAGAGTTGGTATTTTATCTTGTCAGTAAGGAGAAGCAAATACTTTTGTGGAGGTGTTTAACTGAAGAAAGGATTTATATGATCAAATGTTCTTCAGGTTGATTGCCATGAGTTCTGTTTGTTAGGTAGATTCCAAAGGTTAAGTCCTGAAGCAGGAAAAAAGAACCAATCAATGAGAGAGCTTGAACTAAGGCGTAGCATTGGGATAGGATTGGACTTAGTGAGCCTAGTGGCAACATTTATCTAGACAGAGAATACAGGATGAGGAGCAGATTTCAGAGGAACATAATGAGTCCCTTTTTAGTTCTTTGTGAATGTTCAGAAATGGCAGCTGGTGTTGCATAATTGCAAAATTAGGGCTTAGCTAGTTACTGGCTTCTAAGAACATAAATGCATTCCTTTTTTCCTCTGGCCTACTCTTTGAAAAATGACACCAAGGGGTGGGGCTCAAAGGGTGTTTTTTTGAGTAAGGACCTAAATATAAGTTTCTTTACATCTTTCTTTACCTGCTCTGCCCCTTCTTGACATTTTGGATGTTTTGATTACAAAGTTAATTCATGATCATGGCAAAAGTTCAAGCAAAACAAAAATGTAGAAACTACAGAGTAAAACCCCTGAAGTAACCTCCCACAGACAGCTAACATCGACAGTTTAGTCTAGTCTTCTAGATTTTTTTAGTGTATATATTTTTATTTGATCATGCATTATATTTTGTCAACTTTTGCTATCATACTGTTTTTTATTTCATTTCTTTCATCTTTAATTAGAAATATTTCAATTTTACAGAAAAGTTAATAAAACAGAATAACATCTATATACTCTGAACTTAGATTTAAGAGAAATCAACACATTTCCAAATCTTTTCCATAAGTAAAATTTCAAATATAGCCAAACCACCCAACTGTAATCACTTCTCCCTCACTTCCCCTCTCTCTCTCACTCTCTCTCTTATTATTATTTACATTAAATGTTTAAACTTATACTATCATACTGTATGTATCCTTTTACAATTTGGTTGCTTTTTAAAAAAATTTTTATTGGAGTATAGTTGATTTACAATGTTGTGTTAGTTTCTGGTATATAGCGAAGTGAATCTCACACACACACACACATATATATTTTTCAACTTTTTTTCAAGATTAATTTCCCATGTAGGGCCATTATAGAGAATTGAGTAGAGTTTCCTGTGCTATACAGCAGGTTCTTGTTAGTTATCTGTTTTCTATATTCAGCTCAGTCATTCAGTAATGTTCGACTCTTTGCAACCCCATGAACCACAGCACACCAGGCCTCCCTGTCCATCACCAACTCCCAGAGTCCACCCAAACCCATGTCCATAGAGTCAGTGATGTCATCCAGCCATCTCATCCTCTGTCGTCCCCTTCTCCTCCTGCCCTCAATCTTTCCCAGCATCAGCATCTTTTCCAATGAGTCAGCTCTTTGCATCAGGTGGCCAGAGTATTGGAGTTTCAGCTTCAACATCAGTCCTTCAATGAACACCCAGGATTGATCTCCTTTAGGATGGACTGGTTGGATCTCCTTGCAGTTCAAGGGACTCTCATGAGTCTTCTCCAACACCACAGTTCAAAAGAATCAGTTCTTTGATGCTCAGCTTTCTTTATAGTCCAACTCTCACATCCATACATGACTACTGGAAAAACCATAGCCTTGACTATACGGACCTTTGTTGGCAAAGTAATGTCTGTTTTTTAATATAGTAGTGCGTATGTGTCAGTCCCAAGCTCCCAAGTTATCCTTATCCCCTGGTAACCATAGGTTTGTTTTCTACATCTGTGACTCTACTCCTGTTTTATAAATAAGTTCATTTGTATCCCCTGTTTTAGTTTCCACAGACAAGCAATATCCTATGATGTTTGTCTTTCTGTGTCTGACTTACTTGACTCAGTATGGTCCATTAAGTTGCTTCAATATTCTTTCTTTAAATGCAAACTTATGTTTTGAGAGATTTATCATGTAGCTTCATTTTACTCTTTAAAATCTACTCTATGATACAGAATTTTACTTTTCTGATAATACAGTGAGAATAGCACTATATTATCAACAATACTGTAAAGTGTATCCTTGAACACCTCTGTTTGTATGAATATGAAAGACTTTCACAGAAATGAGACTATGGGAGGTACCTATACTCGGAGAGTGACAGATGACTTTCCAAAGGGGCAATACCAGTTTATATTACAACCAGCCATTGGTACATTTTCCTGATTCCTTTCATTCCTTGCCAATGCTTGCTTTTTTTTTAGATTTAAAATTTTTGTCAATCATGTTGAGTACAAAATGGTATCTGTGATGGTAGTTAATTTTATGTGTCAACTTGTCTTGGCCATACTCAGATATTTGTTTAAACATTATCTGTGAAGGTGTTTCTGGATGAGATTAACATTTGAACTGGTAAAGTGAATAAATTGCCTCTGCCAGTGGGGGTAGGTCTCATCCAACTCATTGAAAGCCTAAATAGAATAAACAAGAATAAGGAAGGAAAAATTCTCTTTTCCTGCCAGTCTTTGAGCGGGGACTGGGATCTTCTCTGGCCTTCACAATAGGACCTGGACTAAAATTTTTACCATTGACTCTCTTGGTTCTCAGGCCTCCTCACTTAGACTGAAACCATACATGGGTTTCTCCTGGGTCTCTGACTTGCTGGCTAAAGAGCTTGGGACTTTTTGGCCTCCATGATTCATGAGCCAATTCTTTATAATATATATGTATCTGTAACTATCTATCTACCATATCCTATCAGTTCTATTTCTTTAGAGAACCCAGACTTATACAGTATCTCATTGTTGTTTAAGTACACATTTCCTTTGATAACTGGCTTCCCTGGTGGCTCTGAGGTTAACGTGTCTGCCTCCAATGAGGGAGACCCAGGTTCAATCCCTTGGGTCGGGAAGATCCCCTAGAGAAAGAAATGGCAACCCACTCCAGTATTCTTGCCTGGAGAATCCCATGGACGAAGGAGCCCTGTAGGCTACAGTCCATGGGGTTGCAAAGAGTCGGACACGACTGAGTGACTTCACTTTCACTTTCACTTGATAACTAGTAAGGTTGAATATTTTTTCCCCACATGTTTATGAGCCATTTGGATTTTCTCTCTGATGAATTTTCTATTTATATACTTTGCCCACTTTGTATGTGTCTAGTCACAGCCCATTCAGCTGTTCTCTCCCTCAGATACTTAACTTTAGGGACATCCTTTCCAACTTCACTCCTGTGGTGGTGTGTTAGTTGCCAAGTTGTGTCTGACTCTGTCACCCCCTACACCCACAACTTTAAATTTCTTATCTGTTTAAACATAAGTTGAAGGAAAGGAAGGCTAATTCAGAATAAAGATGGGTGATGTGGGCTGATGAGCAGTGTGTCCTTCTATAAATAAGGGGTTTAGAATAAGAGAAGGTAGAATGAATGTGCAGCCTCAAAATCCACCACTGACAAACAATCTCAGAGAACATGATGACATTGGCATGCTGTGCTAGCATTTCCTACCCACCAGAGTGATTCAGTGTTGTGTGTGGACCTTGGAAGAGAACATACATCCCTTTTAAGCTGTTAAGGAAGCAGGTAATAGTTTCTTGAAGTGGCTGGTCTTATTCTTCTTTGTATGGTTTATAATGATCCTAAATCACTCTGAGAAAAAAGTCTCATTCACTTCATATCCTTTAAGATGTCTGTTTTGGCAACATTTTAGTGGTATTTAGGTCAAATGTCTACTTTTCAGAATGTTTCCCTTTCTCTGTCTTTTTTTGTTTTCTTTCTTTTCATTATTTCATTAGGCTATAACCATGCTCTGGGTTCTGCATGGGTGTTCCTTAGAAAGAAAGAAGTTTTGAGATGGCAGGATTGGGACTAGTAAAAGAGAACAGAAAGATCCTTGAGCAGAATCTCCTCCAGAACAGATGGTTAAGGAACATAGGAGAATGTGCTCAGTGACCTTTGTTTAATGGGGTGTCCAGGCCACTGGATGCTCCAGTGTGGGTGGCCATCCTAACTGACCCCATGGTTCTAGAATTGCTATAATGATATCAGGGATGCAAAACAAAGATCTAAGTATGCTGCAGAGACTGCTCCCACTACAGAGACCGTATACTTCTCCAGTTGAAAATTTTCCTTTGCCACAGTCCTAGTCAAATCAGATTGAATTGATGATCCAATTTCAAAAAATGTTTCCTTTTATAAAAGGCATTTCATATCACTCTTCTCTCCAATAATAAATATGGAATCAGTTTTGAAATTTGACTGGAAACCTTACCCGTCCACAGAGAGGCTGTGAAAGGTTACTGGTAACCAGAGGAAGCCCAGTCTGATATAAGGTGCCGTGCTATTCAAGGTGCTCAGTCGCACAGTCATGGCTGACTTGTTGCAACTGGACTGTAGTATGCCAGGCTCCTCTGTCCATGGAATTTTCCAGGCAAGAATACTTGAGTGAGTTGCCATTTCCTTCTCCAGATGATTCAAGGTGGATATTGGTTATTTCCTTGTCACTTTCTATACCTATTCTTGCTCTGGGATTATGAGGGTTATGCTGCATGCCAAAGGCAAAACTTAGTAAATTAACTCCTCTGATAAGTATTCTCTTACTTTTCCTACAGTCCCCATATACTCTCACATCTTCCTGTGTGTTAATCAGGGTGTTCTAGAGAAGCAGAAATAATAGCATGTGTAGAAATATATGTAAGAGGAGATTTATTATAAAAATTGGCTCACACAATTGAGGGCAAAAAATCCCACAGTCGCCTGCAAAGTTTAGAGTCAGGAAAGCCAGTAGTGTAATTCATTCAGAGTCTGAAGGCCTGAGAACCAGGAGAGCCAACCTGTGAGGACAGGAGAAGATGGATGTCACAGTTCAAACAAGAGATCAATTTCACCCTTCCGTTTTTTTTTTTTTTTTTTAATTCTATTGAGGCTGTCAACAGGTTGGATGATGCCCAACTATATTGGTAAAGACAGTTCTTTACTTAGTCAACTGACTGAAATACTGACCTGGAAACACCCTTATAGAACACCAAGAAATAATATTTTGCCAGCTATCTTGGCATCCTTTAGTCCATTCAAGTTGACATAGAAAATTAGCCATCACACTGTATCTGCCCCCATTGTTAGAATTACTTACTTATTTTAACTGTTCATGTATCTGTCTCCATCATAAAGCTTAGACTCCAGACTTCTAGAAAGGTAAGGCTGGTGCTGTCTGTTTGATCTCCCAGACCATTCCCCCTTATACTTGTGGGACGATTTTAGTGGCTAGAATTGTGTGTGGGGAGAGGATTCAGCTGCCAACTGTCAGGAAGCTTCTATACTTCTTTTGGCCAGGCTTTCCCTCCCAACTGCTGCCCTGACCTCCCTTTTACCTCCATATTTCTGCTTAAAAGGCAATAAACAATACTACTTGTACAGTGGGTTTACATGTATTGTGTCATTCGTATTATTATTCTACAATAGTAGATGAAGTTTAAAAACTAAATACCATGTTCTTAAATTTGCAAATGTCTGGAACAAGAATTGGGAACAATGACAATTGTTGAGCTTGTTATTTTGAGCTTCCCAGAAGGTAATAACTATGGGGATTTTGTGGACATCTGAGAGAAGTGTATGCACAGATGGTTTGCCTTTTATTGGCCCATTTTGCCCAGAAGGCAACACTAACTGAAACAAAGGAGCCATATACCAGAAGGGTACAGGGTCACAGCCTTCAGGGTGGCCCTGGCTCCTTGCTCTGGTTTCTCTCTCTCTCCGGTCTGTTCAATACCGCTCATCTTATTACTTCATAATCTGGGAGTTGGGACGTTTGTCTTCTTTGGACTGGAAATGACAGAGCTGTCCAGCCTCAGTTTCTGGTTGGTATCTCTGAGTCAGGTAAGAGAGCTGAAGTGATTAAAACTGGGCTCACACATGTCCTCCCACCAGCCAAACAAGCATTTGAAAGTATAAGAAGAACTTTTCAGGGAAGGACACCCAGGAGAATGCTTTCTGTGGTAAAGTCAGTGAAAAGCAGGTTTCCTTTGTGCCTAAAGAGATGGCACCACTGGGTAGGAGCCCTGTGGCAGCATCTCCATTAAGATGTCAAAGTAAACTGTATGAAATTGCTTCTAGAAAGCAGCTCAGACGAGAAAGTCCAGGATCATAGAACAAGAACTGTGATCATAGTGAGCTCTGACAATTATAATATAGTTGGCCAAGAGGGGAAAAATACACTTGATCTCTGAGGAGGCCCACAGTATCTTTGATAATCTCAGCCAAATGTGTCATGGTCTTTTCTTTCTCTCTTCCCTCTCTCTTTTCTCCTCCTGCTCCTCTTTTCCTTTCCCTTTCTTTTTCCTTTTTGACCTCTTTCTCTAGAACTTCTTCCTTCTGTTCTTTCCCTTCCCTCCTCTATCTTTGCTAATCATTCCTTCCTCTTCTTCAAATGCTCAGTGCCGCTTTGCATCAACAAACATGTACCTATGTTTGTAATGTGCCAATTACTGTGCTAAGAGCTGGAGTATCAGGGTGAATCACTTCCATTTCCTGCCCAGCACCATGGGATAATTTGACGGGTTTTGGGTTTTGCTCAGCCCCTTCATGCATCCCCAACTTCTGTTTCCTGGAACACATTCCACTCACCAGCCTTGGCATTCTTAATACGTAATATGGGCAACTGGGATTTTTCTCAATCTTATCAAAATTATCCTCAGAAAAACTTGTTTTTTTATTGATGTATAGTATATATTATAAGGGTAAATGTACTTATTGTACAACTTGTTTCTAGTCAAGTCCCTGGGGTACAGCCTCCAACTGTTCCTTTTCCAGTAACATCTCTGCCCATTTCTCTCCTGTTAGAAATTCAGGAGCTGCCATTGTTCCTGCCCTCAGGTGGTTTGCCACCTAGGGGAGCAAAATTTAGATTAACTGCTTTAAAATTTTTTGATCACTCTGATAATTGATAAGACTAGCTGACACAACTGATTTAGAAATGCTCAATTTAGCAAACTGTTGTGCTTGGGCCCCAGGAAAGGGTGAAGCAGAGGAACAAGAAGCCAATTCTCAGGGCACTCACTAGGATTGCGTAACAGGGAGAAGCATCAATTAACACAGGTTCTCTCCAGAACACCCATAATGCCTCCATTTCCAGCCAGAGCAGAAACAGTTCATTCCGTAAATAAAAAATAGCTTAGTTTCTGTTGCAGCCTGATTGAGGTCAGCCAACTTTTAGGCAAGGAGCATGACTCTTCCTTGCTAAAGCTTTTGGCAAACTCTTTTCAGCTTTATGCAAGAGATTAGGTTAACTCTTGCAAAACCGGTTCACCAGGAACAATGACTAAGTGGATTTTTTTTAGTATCTGGCATATTATGTCTGGGTGGCTATAAATATATTTACAAGCTGGAGTTTCAAGGGAGGAGAGTATTAGCTTGCTGGAAAACAAGCCAACTGCATTATGGGCCTACACCCTGCCAGCAGGCTGTTTTCATCTTCTCTTCTTGTACTTTTATTTTCTTTCTCAAGGACTTTATGTAATTTTTTTCTTTAACACTAAGGATTTCTCTCTCCCCTGTTCTTATTGTGAATGTGCATATCTGTTATACGTGTGTGTATCTTTCTACGAGGGGCTGGAGAATCCTGTCCAGGTGTGTTCATGTTATTAAATGTATATCTGCTTATTAATCTCTCCAGTGACGAAAGGCAATTGATAAACAGGTGATGCTCTTATCCCTCCCTTTTTGCAGGTGGTGAATCTGAAAGCCAAGAGAAGTTTTCTTTCAAACAGGAAATGTTTTGGAGTCTGAACAACTTTGCACTTAGACAGTGCAGCTTTCAGTTCCAGATCATGGCTGTGGGGCAAGCAGAGGGTGTGTCAACTGCAGACTTTGCCACAGGGCAGTGTTTCCTGCTTATGTTCCCAGGAGTCGCTGACAGGAGGGATGCTATCAACAAATTGATTGAAATAAAGATTTCCAATGAGGGAAGCATAAAATATACTAATGTGATTTGGGCATAGTCAAGAATGAGTTAATAGTACATGTCATTTTTCATATTTATCATTGAAACCACATCACCTGCAGTCTTTCTGTAAGCCTAGCATTCTGAGAAACACTTTAGCAGTGTCCCAGGGCATACGAAAGGAATGGAATGAATGAGGCATTGCAGAATAGAAAACTAACCTATCATAGTTCCTGTTATTCTGTAGACAGTTTGATCTGAGGAGAGTAGACCGAATTGGGGACTCCTGTTTGAGGATACAGGGCTTCTGGAATTTTCCCTCTTCCTTTATACTTTGCTCTACCATGTTCACTTTGAAAAATCAACATATTCCATTTGACTGCAGAACCAAAGCTTTCTCCAGAGTGAGAGGTTTTAACCATACATATATTTAGGTGTTTATTTTTGTGTATATTTAGGTGTTATTTATCATCTGTTACTTTGTCTTTTTATAAGTTCAAGTCAAATTCTGGTAACCTAGGCACATACTTAAACTGATCCTTTTACCATTCTCCTTTCTTCTCTGCAAGCTGCTTTCACAGTTTCTTCTAACTCATTACTGCCCTTGAATTGACAACCTTGTCTTCCCAGTTCCCTGTGTCATGTGCTTTGTTTCTGCTGTCCAGTTTTCTGCGTTGGAAATCTCAGACTCACATTTCCATGTATTCGTGGTCTCAACTCTGACTGGCCTCAGAATCCCCCAGTGTTCATGCCAGCTCTCCTGACATCCACCCAGTCTTTTGACTCAAGGATGAGGCCCAGAAGTCTCCACATCTAAATGATACCCTAGTGGATTTTGATGCTCACCTCGGATTGAGAAACACTGCTGTAGGTTTTGGGCACATAGTCCCCTATCTTTTTTCCTGGAGCTCCTTCTGGATCATGATTCCATTTCCCCTACTCTGTCCTCAGAAGGAATAACAATGGACATAATTGTAAAGTTTCTACTAGGTCTGAGGTGCTTGAAATATGTTGCTTCATTTAATCCTCACAATACTCTTCTGGAGTATATATCATCATCTTTAAGGATGAGAAAACCAAGATTCAGAGGATCTGGGTAATTTTCCCAAAGTGCACAATTAGGAAATAACAGAGCGGTAGTTCAGACCGTCATGTGTCAGCATCTACAGCCTTACTACTTAAAATGTGTCATTCCTGGATCAGCAGAATCAATGTACTCTGGGATCTTGCTAGAAATTTAAATGCCTGGGTGTCATCTGAGGCCTACTAAAACAGTTTCTTGGGGCGTGGGATCAGAAATCTGTAATTTTATCAAGCCCCTCAAGTGATTTTGATGTACCCTAAGAAGCACCAACCTAGAGTAACATGTATTTCCCCATTATATTGCCTGGTGTCTTTTCCCTCATTTCTTGCCTCGAAAGAATTGCCTTACTTCTTTCCCAGTAACACCACTCTCTGTGTATTGTGAAATCTCACTCATTTCTTTCTCAGTCAGCAGTTATTACACACACCCTTCTCATTTCCTTTACATTCGTGGTATCTGACTGAAGGAGCACGGGGCTCCAGCCCGGCTTCAGGTTTTTCCCTGTTTTGACTTGGTCTCTCAATATCTTCCCTTGCATAGTTTAAGGCATTGAAGACACTGACTTCCAACTCTCTTTTCTAAACTTGACGGTGCTCATGTACATATGGGCACAGACTACACATGAAGACTTAAGTTTAATCATACCAACTAGTTGTGTCATTAACGTCTGTACACTACAATTGGAAATCTCTACTAGTGGTAGTCTACATCAATTTCAGATTTCCAGACAGAAATGCAAACATCCAGTGGCCTTGGAAGGAAAGTTTCATTTAACATTGAACTGTGTCGCTTCCAATTGAAGCAAGGGTAGGAAGATTTTTGAATATGGATCTGCTGATAACATGGCACCTCCTCAGAGCTATAATCTCATTCGGGGTGGATTATATCTAAATCAAACCAGAAATGCTCCCATGATGCTCTTCCCTTTGTCAGAAGTTTCAGGGTGGCAAACACCTCTTGGTATCTCTGCCTCTGTCTACATGTGCAGAAAGTTCAGACTGCTTGGCAAAAGTCTGATTGCTCTAGGAAACATTTTGATCCTAACTTCAAAAGAATTTTTATGCTATTTGGACTATATTTGAAAATGAATTTATTCCAATATCTTTAGCCTCACAAATAATAAATAATGATTGGTGAAAGATTAGCATTTTGGAGTTCAAGTTATGTAAAGTTTCTTCAGATGGTTGATGCATCATTGTTATTTATTTATTTATATTGAAGTTCAGTTTAGCCACTCAGTCATGTCCGACTCGTTGCAACCCCATGAACTGCAGCACACCAGGCCTCCCTGTCCATCACCAACTCCCAGAGTCTACCCAAACCCATGTCCATTGAGTGGGTGATGCCATTCAGCCATCACATCCTCTGTCGTCCCCTTCTCCTCCTGCTCTCAATCTTTCCCAGCATCAGGATCTTTTCAAATGAGTCAGCTCTTCGCATGAGGTGGGCAAAGTATTGCAGTTTTGGCTTCAACATCAGTCCTTCCAATGAACATCTTGGACTGATCTCCTTTAGGATGGACTGGTTGGATCTCCTTGCAGTCCAAGGGACTCTCAAGAATCTTCTCCAACACCACAGTTTAAGAGCATCAATTCTTTGGCACTCAGCTTTCTTTATAGTCCAACTCTCACATCCATACATGACCACTGGAAAAACCATAGCCTTGACTAGACAGACCTTTTTGGACAAAGTAATGTCTCTGCTTTTTAATATGCTGTCCAGGTTGGTCATAACTGTCCTTCCAAGGAGTGAGCGTCTTTTAATTTCATGGCTGCAGTCACCATCTGCAGTGATTTTGGAGCCCCCCAAAGTAAAGTCTGACACTGTTTCCACTGTCTCCCCATCTATTTGCCATGAAGTGATGGGACCAGATGCCATGATCTTAGTTTTCTGAATGTTGAGCTTTAGGCCAACTTTTTCACTATCCTTTTTCACTTTCATCAAGAGGCTTTTTAGTTCCTCTTCACATTCTGCCATAAGGGTGGTGTCATATGCATATCTGAGGTTGTTGATGTTTCTCTGGCAAGTTTGATTCCAGCTTCTGCTTCATCCAGCCCAGCGTTTCTCATCATGTACTCTGCATATAAGTTAAATAAGCAGGTTGACAATATATAGCCTTGACATACTCCTTTTCCTATTTGGAACCAGTCTGTTGTTCCATGACCAGTTCTAACTGTTGCTTCCTGACCTGCATACAGGTTTCTCAAGAGGAAGGACAGGTGGTCTGGTATTCCCAACTCTTTAAGTATTTCCCACAGTTTGTTGTAATCCACACAGTCAAAGACTTTGGCATAGTCAATAAAGCAGAATTAGTTGTTTTTCTAGAACTCTTTTGCTTTTTTCAATGATTCAGCGGATACTGACAATTTGATCTCTGGTTCCTCTGACTTTTCTAAAACCAGCTTGAAAATCTGGACGCTCACGGTTCACATATTGCTAAAGCCTGACTTGAAGAATTTTGAGCATTACTTTACCAGCATGTGAGATGAGTGCAATTGTGCAGTAGTTTGAGCATTCTTTGGCATTGCCTTTCTTTGGGATTGGAATGAAAAATGACCTTTTTCAGTCCTGTGGTCACTACTGAGCTTTCCAAATATTCTGATGTATTGAGTGTAGCACTTTCACAGCATCATCTTTTAGGATTTGAAATAGCTCAACTGAATTCCATCACCTCCACTAGTTTTGTTCATAGTGATGCTTCCTAAGGCCCACTTGACCTCACATTTCAGGACGTCTGGCTCTAGTTAAGTGTGAATGATCACACCATTGTGATTATCTGGGTCATGAAGATCTTTTTTGTACAGTTCTTCTGTGTATTCTTGCCACCTCTTCTTAATATCTTCTGCTCTTGTTAGGTCCATACCGTTTCTGTTGTTTACTGAGCCCATCTTTGCATGAAATGTTCCCTTAGTATCTCTAATTTTTTTGAGAGTTGATTATAAATGAATTCATATTAGCTTCATGTGTACAACAGTGATTCAATATTTTTATAGATTAGACTCCATTTAAAGCTATTACAGAATAATGTCTCTATTTCCTTGTGCTATGCAATATGTCCTTGCTGCTTATCTATTTTATACATAGTGATTTGTATCTCTTAATCTCATGCTCCTATACATCCCTTCTTCCCACTGCTAACTGCTAGTTTGTTCTCTGTATCTGTAATGCATCATTGTTAGGTAGAATCAGACAAAATAGAAAGTTGAGAGGGAAAACTTAGTTTAGGGGTCTTTAGTTATTTTTCTTCAGTTACATTTAGCTTCCCAGATTGCTTCTTCAATGCCACCTTTCTCAAGAATATTCCTTGAATAAATATTAGGTTATGTCCCCGGCCATCTGTAATGGGCATGTTATTCTGTTCAGTGGCTTGTTCATGGTGTTGTATCCTCCTAACTGAAATTGCAGTTGAGACCTAAAGATGATCAGGATACATTCTTCTTTATTTCTAAGTGTTTCTCAGTGGGTAGAGCTTCTAGCCATGAGTACTCTTGAGTCAGCTTAATTATTAAAAGAAGAATTATAGTTTTACCATATAGTGACCTTGCAAGAAGCATTAATGCAGCTTGGTTTCAAATTCTGTTCACATTTAAATGTATTTTTTGATATATTTTGTTTAGCAGTTTATTTGCCTTTTAACTGCCACTGTTTTTCCTGAGCATAGAACTCTATACCTAAACGAAATAATGAGAAGTTATACAAAAGTCTGGTTATTTTTATTAGTAAACTGTTTTGGGGGTAAGCACTCCACATCTCACATTCTTATGCTCCATAGCACTGTAAATAAGTCTAAATTTTTTTCTCCTTGGGTTAAGAGACAATTTTGGAGATAACTGGCAGAAAATAAAATTAGTCAAACAGTGCTATCAATTTTCATGTTGAATAATTTTCGAGAGAATGATGGCATCTTATACTTAACAATAAACATGCAAGGATTTGTAAAAGTTGGCAAACTATAAGAAAAACACATTTAGAAAATTGTGCTATGATTTAATGTCTGATTATACAGTTTATTTTTTTTTATTTTCTAAATGTTTAAAATGAAATTTAAAGCACAATTGATCTTGGCTTGCGTAGGCAGTCTGTATATTAACTGGAGATTTAGTTAATATTCAAAAGCTGATCTACTTCTGACAGTGAGACCCAAATAGCCCCATTGGAAGTTTCCACAGAAGTTGGTTAACCTTTTTAAATCTCTCCCCCCTCATGCTGGCCTCTGCCTTCTTTAGTTGTGTGCTCATTTGCTACATTAAATCTTGATTGTATAGAATTGCTACCTTGATGTATGGGAGAAAGAAAAATTAATAAAATGCGTGATTTTGAAAGTCTTGAATTTTTCATATTAGATTTTTTTAAGTGAAATCATTTAAATTTATTTCTGTTTTAACAGTAAAAGACCCTGATGCTGGGAAGGATTGAAGGCGGGAGGAAAACAGAGTACAGAGGATTAGATGGTTAGAAAGCATCACTGATTCAATGGACATGAGTCTGAGCAAACTCTGGGAGATAGTGAAGAACAGAGAAGCCTGGCAAGCTGGAGTCAAAGGGATCACGAACAGTTGGACGTGACTTAGCAACCGAACAACAACAAAATGGCACACTGATTAATGTAGATTTGTTCAGTATGCTTTTTCAGTGTTTTACTTCTTAAACCTCAGACTAAACCTCAGAAATATTGAGTCAATGATCTCTAATTCCCTGTTCAAAATTTCCACAAAGCAGAAACCTAAATGTCTCCTTTGTTATGACAAACAAAACCAATAACAACATCAAAATTTTTAAACTTCTTGGATTTTGTGTTAGGTGTTACATAAGTATTACTTATTAGATATGTTCTAATAATCTTTGTTATTAATGAGCAGATAAATTAACTTCATTACTTTAACCTTTTTGGCTCTGCCTCTTGCCACATGACTTTTCATTAGCAGTCTAACAACAAATTATGCATCAGAATTTCAAATAAATAGTCCTTGTTTGCCTATTTAATATCCCCTATGAGAAATATCATATGAGACCTTTTGTTTCAGAACTAAGTGCTAAGAAAATTTTGCTTTCCTCAAGTAATGGCATTTTTTTTTCCTTCTGAACAATGAGACCCATGTTAAGTGAACATATTTTCCTTTGTGCTTTGGCTGCCAGGAAGCTCAGAACCAAATTTGTAGCCCACTTCTATGGCTGTATAAGGTTCTATAGCCCACATAGCTGGGCTCTTTATATTGATCTTCAGTCTTGACTTTTGTTAACAAAATATGGCATTATAAAAAAGTTGTAAAAGTTTTATAGGCTATCTGAACTTATGATAGATTAAAGTAGTCTATCAATAAACCCATCAATTAGTTGTTTAAAAAATAATGCAGTTATTGTAGGGAGATGAATTTGTAAATGATCTTTAGATTCATAGTCCAGAATGAATCCCATATCATTTCAGTATACATTTCATGTGCATTTACCATGTGCCAGACAAATGTGTTCCTGGCAGAGTAGTTTCTAAACACTGACAGAGTTACATTTCTACTCTAGAAGGAGAGACAAATACAAATCAAGGAAGGCTAAATGAGGTAAGTATTGAGTAGCAATAAAGTTTTGATATGAAGGTACAGGGAAAGGGACAGTTTATTCTTCAGTGGCTTAAAAGACAGACATTTTTCAAAGGCAAAAAACTGAGGTAATTTCAGTTCAAGGAGTTTGTATGACTAAAGCATAATGCTGCTAAATTGCAATGAGTAATGACAAAATGGTGTTGTTACAGAATATTATTAAAAGCCACAGATTATCACTAATACTGCTTCTTGAGGAAGATAGGTTTATATAGAGGTGGGTAGAATTTTTTAAAGGGGACTTCTGGGAATTTCACTACACTAGACTTTACCATATGCAGTTCAGTTGAAAAATTGTATTTCTCCTAACAGACTCACAGAGTTAAGAGAAAAAAAACTTATTGTTACCAGGGAAAGGTTGAGGGGGGAAGGGATAGTTAGGGAGTTGGGGCAGACACACACACACTGCTATTTTAAAATGGATAACCAACAAGGACCTAGTATATAACTCAGGGAACTCTGCTCAATATTATGTAACAACCTAAATGGGGAAAAAATTTGAAAAAGAACAGATACACACACACACACACACACACACACACACACACATATATCTGAGTCACTTTCTTCTATACCTGAAGCTAACATAACATTATAAATCAACTACATTTCAATATATAAAGTAAAAAGTAAAAAAAAAAATGAGTAATAGACATTGTATTTCTCTTTTTTTTGGATAGAGGAGTATCTCTAATGCCTATCAATCATAATTGGAGCTATTTCTGAGTTGACAGTAACAAAAAAGAGAGGAAGCAAATGAGAAAAGGAGAAGGCAATACAAGAAGAAAAGGGAAGGTAAAAATGATGACAGGGATTAATGGTATTTTCCTGAAGTGGAGACAGCACATGAGAATAAAGGGTATGTGAAAGTTTTCAAGATAAAGAGTTTCTCAGGATTAGAATTGACCAGAATAGAGACTATTAAAGAGACTAAGGAATATGGAGATTTCTTGGGAAGAATGGCTATGAAAAATTATTGGATCAGATTGTTCTTCTGTTAGGGTCGAACATGGTGGCAATTTGACAAAGAACACAGTTTGATACAATTAAGCCATCAAGCTTAGGATGTGTGTTGTGTAGGGATGGGGCAGTGGGCTGGGGCACAGGTGGGCAGATAGGAGAAATCACATATCCTTTACCATCTGGATTACGCTGGATTACGCTGACCATGTCACCACCTGAACTGGTTGGTAACTAATTTATAACAAGAAGAGCTGCTTGAGCAGAACCAGAGGGAAATTTCATAAGCAGCAATTGTAGTGATTCCTACCGGCTAGGTGCTTTCAGAAACAGTTTACACAAGGGCTGATTTTGACATGCACTAATGTATACAGTTTAGCTGGTGTTTTACATGGACACTGTAATAAACCATTTTAACTTGTGCTTAATTTATATAGATTAGAGAGTTCCACAGGCCCAGACATTAATGCTTGGGGATTTGGGGTCTTTTAATGGAGATGCCAGTTTGATTCAGATAAGTATCCAATTTTAGGAGATCCAGTTAAGGTTTGCTTGATACAAACCAGACCATCTTATTTTATTTTAATTTACTTTTTATCTACCAAGTTATTTATTTGGTCAAGATTTTAATATTAAAAGCTTGGAGATAAATGTCCATCAACAAGGAACTGATTATCTAAAGTGTCTATCCATGAAATTAAATGTGTGCCTTTAAAACAATGAGGCATGTAATGATAGCACACCATCTAAGATGTGTATTTAAATTAAAAAGGAATATGCAGAACAATGTGTAAAGTGTGCTAACATATATGTTTAAAAAGAGATGTCATCCTATTTATACATATCATCTATATATGCCTGATGTTCCTCTGAAAGACCACTAATTAGAGAAACTAAAGACGGGGGCTGGCGTAGAAGGGAATATTAGGAGCCGAGAGTAGGAAAGAGACTTAACTTTTCACTGTTTCTTTTCAAACTAGTCAGTCTTGAGTTTCTTACTCTTGTCTAGGGGGCTTAAATTAGCTTTCCATCTCTTTCCAAGATTCAGGAAAAAGAGAATCACTGTGTCGATATCAGGTAGGAGGACTTTGATTTTCTAGTCCCATTCTATGTATATCTGGATGTGTCCCCCAAAACCTGGATCAGAGCATCCCTGGCCTTAGTGTGATTTTTGTAAAAGGTTCCTCTTCAGTCAGATGGATGAGAAAGATTTCCTCCTTCTGCATGGAGATAGCATAGTGAGCAGAGTTGGATGGATCTCATCCATGGCTTATCTCTGAGGTTAGGCACTGTTGTGAAGTCTGCACACTGCACAACCGTTTGTGGTGGCCCTGATCTGTGTCACCTTACTGGAAGAGACTGTGAGTTCCAGGTTCCGTACCTGGTGTATCACTAACAGAAAACCGGTTCTGGGTAGATCATTGCGCTTGCCCTAGTTTTCCACCTGCTCTCACAGTCTTCCCGGTGACCAAGGAAGTAGTTGTAAGTTGATGTGGTGAATGATAGGAGTGCTATAGAAGAGAATCTGTGAAGGGCTTACAGAGTGAAGAGGAAGCCTCTCTGATGGTGGTAGTTGCATCAGATGGAGCTGTCTAGGTCAGAGTTTCTCAACCGGGGCCCTCTAAGGACCTCTAGTGAACTTTGGAGATGTTTTTGGTTGTCTCAACTGAGGGTGATGGGGCTACTGGCATCACCAGTGGATGAAGGCCAGGGAGGTTGCTGAACATTCTTCCTTGTGCTAAATAGTGTGCCCCAACAGAGAACTATCTAGCCCAAAATATTAATAGTGCTGACATTGAGAAACCTGGTCATATGCTGTGGTAGCAAACAATTTTTAAAAATCTCAGTGGCTTAACTCAACAAATAATGGTATCTCCCTCGTGTTGGGTTGGCAGTGCAGCCCTGCTCCTTGTCATCATCAGCTTTCAGCCTGGTGGTAATGGAGCCCTGCTCTTTGTAGTTTCACTTGGGAGTCTGACTAATGGTGTCTGTGTGGACTTCCACCATTGCTGTGATGGGAGAAGGGAATTTGGTGGATGGCACAGGAGATGTTAAACTTCTGCCCAGACTTGGCACATATAATTTCCGTTGGCCGTAATCTATCATATGACCAAACCTAAATTCACAGCAGGTGGGAAGTGCATTTTTGTCTTGTACCCAGAAGGAGGAGAGAGTGGGAACTGCTTTGGACTGCCCACGTGACTGCTGTACTTACGGTAGTGCTGGCTGTGGCAACGGTGCAGGGATTTAAGGAAGTCTTCTGCTGCATAACAAACCACCCCAAACTTAGGGGCTGAAGATAACAGCAGTCACTTAATTAGCTCATGAAGCTGAAATCTGGCTAGGTCCGGGAGGGAACAGCTCATCTCTACACCATGTGGCGTCAGTTGGGACAGCTCGAAAACTGGGAGCCGGAATCATCTGAAAGCTTGATGGCTCATATGTCTGGTGGTTGATGCCGGCTCTAGACTGAGACCTCAGCTGTGACTGTCAGCTGAACCACCTACACTTGGCCTCTACATGTGGCTGTTTGGCTTCCTTACAACATGGTGGCTGGGTTCCAAGGAAGAAAGTAAATGCTGCCAGTTTCTTAAAGCCTGTGTCTGGAAACTGGCACGGTATCACTTCCACCATATTCTCTTTATTGAGAAGTTACAGAGCCCAAATTTAAGGGAGAGAACATAGATCTCGTGTTTCAACAGGAGGAAGGCCAAAGAATCTGGGGGCTATGTTTTAAAACTTTCTCAGGTAAGAGACACAGTAGAAGAAATGGCAAGATTTCTTTAGGTGGAGTTTGGGGAATGAGCATGCTGGACAAAAGCACATCAAATCTGAATTAATTCTCAGTGTTCTAGATGGTCTTGCCTCCTAGCTACTTGCTCCTGGTGCTGACATAAGCCTTATAAAAATGTTTCAAGCCAATTATAAAATATACATCAAATGTACTGTTTCAATAATGTAAAGTGCAATCCAGGTTTGTTGTTGTTGTTGAGTCACCCAGTCATATCTGACTCTGTGGCTCCATGGACTGCAGCATGCCAGGCTTCCCTGTCCTTCACCATCTCCTGGGGTTTGTCCAAATCCATGTTCATTGCATTAGTGATGCCATCCAGCCATCTCATCCTCTGACGCCCTCTTCTTCTGCCCTCAGTCTTTCGCTGCATATCTTACTAGCATGGGAGATGAGTGCAATTATCCAGTGGTTATACCTAGCCACTGTAGGTGGTTACATTGTAACACCATTGTAACCAACACCATTGTTGGTTTGTTAGAACTCTCAGCTATGACCCATCCATCTTGGGTGGCCCTGCACCACACGGCTCATAGCTTCATTGAGTTGTGCAAGTCCCTTTGCCATGACAAGGCAGTGACCCATGAAGGGGCAATCTGGGTTTATTCTGATTTAATTGTCTAAAATTATACACGCTTCATTATAATGCAAACAAATGAATTTTAAAGATCAAAATTTTCTATTATGTGTTTGTTTTCTTTAGTAATAATAATAGTTTAGTTCATCTCAATTTTGAGATTTAGCAGAGTGGCACTCACTCTGCTTTGGATTCATTTTGCTTTCAACTTCATGGTTCAATTTTCACTTTAAAGCAGGCTGGACTTGACCTGAAGCACTTTCTTCAGGAATCAGATGCAACAGGACTTGAGGAATAGCATAAACGGGCCAATGTTTTCCTAATTTTGAGAAGGCGATTATAACTGCCATCTATGTGTTTTCCCATCTTTCCAGAGTAAATCCTAGTAGCATTGGCTGTGGGTCATGAAACTACAGAACTATACAGCAGAGAGCATCTTTCAAGGTCCTCAAAGCCGAGCTTCTTCATTTTGCATATGAGAAAAGTGAGAATCAGTGAAACAAGGTGACCTTCTGGAGTTACAGTGCACTGTTACACAGAAAGAGCAAGTGCAGTTGGTATACGTGGAGGGGACCCACCGATGAATTACAGGGAATTAATGTTGCCCTCTGTGTTTCTCTGAGGGGGAAACAGCTTCTAAGCTTCTGCTGCATTGGCTTCTCTTGTGACCCCATCCCAGCCCTTGGCTGCATCTACTCCACATCCCCAAGCCTGGACCGGTCCATCTGCCTTCTGTTTATGCACCCACAGCTGTCTTTCCCTTCATCCTTTGTTCTTGTCCTTTCAAATATAAGGGGAAGTTGCTCCAATGATAGCATTTGAATTCAGTTCATGAAAAATTCTATAACAAGTGTATTTGACCATTTGATCTCTGGCTTCTCCTGCATATTTGCCCTTTATACCCTGAGAGCCATAAGCTTCATTTCCTTGGAGAAGATTGCAATTTCAATGGAAAGGAAATAACTGTGTAGCCTTCAAGCTGAGCTCAGTTCAAATAAGAATCAAGCAAAGCTCAACCCTGGGCATTATGGATACTCAGGCACTGAATCAGGCTGTGGCAATCTCTCTGAAATTCGCTCTGAAAACACAGCTTTATGTTTATGGTATTGGAAAACTCTTGATACGTGGTTCAAATTTCAGCCACACCATTTCCTAACTATGTGATCTGGGCAAGATGCTTCAGCTCTGTAGACTCAGTTACTCCTTATGTAATTGGGAACACTAATTAATGTGTCCAAAATGTTATCACCAAATATTTGTTAATACATCCTGTGTGTCAGACCCTTACAGTTTATGATCCAGTGAGGCTGCAGAGTTGCAATGAGTTCAGCAGCACTACTGGTTCTCAGTCTTGGGCTTCAGCACGAAGCTCTTATACAATACCAAAACCTGGGCCCCATCGGCAGTGATTCAGATTTAGTTGGTTTAGAGTAGATTCTTGTAGATTACAATGGATGCCAGGGCTGAGAATTACTTAGAGGGAGGCTTTAATGGACGTGAAGAAGAACAATAGCAAAGCTACTACTGTAGCCCGGAGAAGAAATGATGGAATAGGTTTTTGACAGTAGCAGGGACTTCCCTGATAGCTCAGCTGGTAAAGAATCCGCCTGCAATGCGGGAGACCTGGGTTTGATCCCTGGGTTGGAAAGATCCCCTGGAGAAGGGAAAGGCTACCTACTCCAGTATCCTGGCCTGGAGAATTCCATGGACTGTATAGCCACGGGGTTGCAAAGAGTCAGACATGACTGAGCAGCTTTCACTTTCAGGGACCCTGTACCTGTAGCTATAGAGCAGTGTTTCTCAGACGGTACAGGGCTTCCAATCACTGGAGGGCGTGTTAAAATGCAGATATCTGAGCCCCCTTGATTCAGTAGTCCTGGGCTGGGACCTGAGGATTTGCATTTCTGACCAGTTCCCTGGAGATACTAACATTGCTGGTTTGGAGACCACATCGGAGAATCACTGATCTAGAGAAAAGCTATCAGATTTGGTAGATAAAATGCACAGAATTTGGTGATAGATGGTCTGTGTACCTAAGGGTGATGGAGACTGCAGGGATTCTCTTTGGTTTTCTGAATTTTGCCACTGGAAGTATGGTTTGTGCCATTTATTGATATTCAGGGAACAGCCCATCAGACCAGAAAAGATCATGAGTTCATTTCAGTATTTGAGGATGTCTTTGAGACAACTAAGTGGATATATCAAGTAGGGACATATATAGAACTTGGAAGAGAGAATGATTAGGGATTTAATTTGATAATCATTACATAAATGGTCCCTGAAACCAAGGACTTATCAATGGTACCCCTCTATTTTCCAACTTTCTTTTGCTCTTACTCTTAATTTCAAAGCTCTGGCTTCTCTCTTGCTTAGCCTGTCCAAAGTGCCATAATCCTTCTAGCTCCTTATGCATTCCATCCCTCAGGCTTGGTCATTAGCAACCAGAAGTCTTTGTTTCTTGATTTGTAGCACAAATCAAAGTTAGTAATTATGTGTTTGTGTGATTATTTGCTGAACATTCATCTCTCTTTCTAACGTCTAAGAGAACACCTCTGAGAGCTTAGCTCAATATCTAATTTCACTTAAGGAAACCCTCTGAGACAATTGTTAAGTGTCCAGCAGGTTAGTTATAGAGATGGTTGTTGTTAAAACTGGTAATTTCTCAGGAACGAGGAGAAGCAGCTGTTGGTGTTTTTTCATTAATGAGATTAAATTTTATAGGCGTCCCTGTGTGAGAGAATTAGCAACAGCGCCATCTGGTGGAAATAAGTGATGCAACAATATGACGTGGCAGTCTAGGCCCAGGGTTGTTAAAACACTTTAAAAATTTGAGTAAAGCTTGTTAGAGGGAAGATAGACTTTCTTTTTGACAGAAATAGTTGGAAGAATTGGATATTGAAAAAGATGTTCAGTTTTCAAAAGAGAGTGGCACTGTAATTCAGAGGGGTTTACTCAAAGGACGCATATGAAAGGAAATAAGGAAGTTGGACATCTCCACCCAAAGCCAGCATTACAGAGAAAAAGGGAACAGGCATATTGCTGGGCTTCTCAGATGGATTTCCATGTTGGAACCGATTGCTCAGTGCGGATGTTGCTATCTAGCTGTCTTGCAGCTCCCTCGATGGCAGATGCAGGCCCAGTGACTTTATTCTCTCTTGCTCCTCTCTTCTGGGCCTTCCTCCTACGGAGGTATGGTGTTACTAAATGGTGATGTCAGGGTTACACAACTGGTTGGTGATGGTAGGCTGAACGTATGAACGTGGACTCATAATTTTTCTTTGTTTCTAAATTTTTCTCAGAATGGGGAAAATATATGGCTTTTTAATTCTGTGACAGAAAATGAAAACTGTACTCACAGTTTATGAAATTGATTTCACAATATGCAGCTCTCCTCTGCTTCTAATTCAACTATTCTTTTTGTTACCAGTAGACTTAAAGCCACTTGAAGCCAAGTGGATTGATTTTGGTCGGTCATTTCCCTGGATATCATGTCCCTATGGACAGAACTTTTGTATCCAGCTACTTCACAGACCATTACCCAGCCTGCATATTGTTTGCTCAGAAGTCTGGTGCCCTTTCTTATTCCCATCAGACACAGCATTGTTGGGGTCATATAGTACAGAATATAATCACTGTACCAGTTGAGTGGTTTTGATTCAAATACCTTCAATTATAAGGGAATTTATTTCTTATGTAACTGGTAAGTCTAGCAGTAAAAAGCCCTTTCCATGAAAGATGCTCCAGCGAGTCAATGATTATCAAAAGCCCTATCTATTCTTCTGCTTTGCTATCTACAATTTTGGCTTCATACTGAGGCTGTCTTCCTTTATTGTCATAGAGTTTGTACAGTCAGGATCAACTAGATTATGCTATAGTAATATTATAAACTGAGTGTTTGTGTACGCTTAATCCATATTCAGTTCAGTTGCTCAGTTGTGTCTGACTCTTTATAACCCCATGAACCGTAGCATACCAAGGCCTCCCTGTCCATCACCAACTCCTGGAGTCCACCCAAACCCATGTCCATTGAGTCAGTGATGCCATCCAACCATCTCATCCTCTGTCATCCCCTTCTCCTCCTGCCCTCAATCTTTCCCAGCATCAGGGTCTTTTCCAATGAGTCAGCTTTTTGCATCAGGTGGCCAAAGTACTGGAGTTTCAGCTTCAACATCAGTCCTTCCAATGAACACCCAGGACTGATCTCCTTTAAAATGGACTGGTTGGATCTCCTTGGAGTCCATATGTTGAAGCCCTAATCTCTGACAGGATAGTGTAAGGAGATAGGGCCTTGGGAAGGTAACTAGAGAGGAGAGCCCCTAATGGGATGGTGCCCTTATAAAGAGATGAACAGACACCAGAGTTTTCTCTCTCTGTCATGAGAAGACACAGTGAAAAGAGAGCCATCTGCAAGCCTGGAAGAAGGTTCTTACCAGACACCGAATCTGTCAGCAACTTGATCTTGGATTTCCAAGCTCCAGAACTGTGAGAAAAGTAAATATTTGTTGTTTAAATTACCCAGTCTATGGTATTTAGCTCTGGAAGTCAGAGGTGACTAATATAGAAGTTGGTACCATGAAGTGGGGTACTGTGGAAGTCGCTTTTGTACTGGGTGGTAAATGAAAGAGTTTTGAAATGCATGCTAGAGAAGCCAAGATTACCATACAAGGATTGTTAAAGGTATTTCTGGTGAGAACTCAGAAAGAAAAGAGGAGTTTTATAAAGAAAGCATCCATCTTCGTAAAGCATTTAAATAATCATGAATATCATGATAGAAATATGGACGTAAAGGTCATTTTGATAAAGTCTCAGGAATGAGAAATATGTTATTGGGCAGTGGCATCCTTTGTCATAAAGTGGCAAAGAATTTGCCTGGATTTTGTTCACATTCCAATGTTTCATGGGAGGTAGGACCTGTGAACGAGAAACTGGGTGTTTAACTAGTTTTCTAAGCGAAGTGTTGATGAAGCAGTTTGTTTCTCCCTGACAGCTTATAGTAAAACACAAGAAGAGAGAAATGAATGGTAGATGGAATTTTTATGTGAAAGGAACCAGAATTTAAAGATTTTGAAAATTCTCAGTCATTGTATTCTACCAATGTATTGCAGAAAGTACAAAGGGTGTGGTGGAACGTCCATTTGAAAGGATATTAGTGTGATGAACCATGGACCTGATCAGCCACCCCAGCAGGAACTCTTCCAGTTTGAACTGAATGGGATGCTGTGGGACTTCATAGACCCCGGAGGCCTGGACCAGAGAGCCATTTGGCTATGAGAGTGTGCTCTTCTTCAAGACAAAGGAAGAGCAACCTCAAAGGTGACTCAGAGGTCATCAGAGCTGCCTACCTCCTTGATTTTCTCCCCTTCCTTTCAGGCACTATGTTCCCTTCTCTGTAATATTCTCTTGTGAAAATGAAAGGGATCAGATTCAGTCATTACAATAAACTACACTAAAGTCTTAGTGCTCCACATTCACCAAGCTTCATTCTATGGTCTGCATGGAAAAGGACCTTTGATAGCTGCTCACTCCACTGTTATTCTCTGCCTTTCTTTTCCTGCAGCTAGGAGCAGCATTATCACCTGTCCCTCATGGCTGTTCCCAGGATCTTCTAGTGAGGATGGAGCTTCCCTGGTGGCTCAGTGGTAAAGAATCCACCTGCAATGCAGGAGACCTGGGTTGGATCCCTGGGTTGGGGAGGTTCCCTGGAGGAGGAAATGGTAACCCACTCAGTATTCTTGCCTGAAGAATCCCATGGAGAGAGGAGCCTGGTGGGCTACAGTCCATGGGGTCACAAAGAGTTGGACGCGACTGAAGATACTTAGCATGCATGCACTTGTGAGGGTGGGATTGTCTGGCACAGCATCAATTTTTGAGCCTCAGACCTAGAGGTTCAGCCCTAGGGAGCCACTGTCCCTCTGCTGATGCTGTTGCTTCTGACCCTCCCCCAGGTCTTTCTCCTTGAGTCTGTTTGCCTTAGGACACATCGATTTTTCCTCTACTTCTTTTCTCCAGGACTCTGAGATGCTGATGACTCAAGGCCAGTGCTTGTAATTACCTCTTTTTCAAACCCTCAGAAACTTGGTGATAGTTTTTCCTGTCTCTAAAAATGGAGACTGTATTCTCAATGACTGAATGTCCTTGCTGTTTGGCATATAGAAGACTAGGTAAAGAGTGATGCAGAAATTCTCAGAAATCTCTGAAGTGGAGGCACCAGGGAAGCGAATACGTACTACATTTAGTTTCTCATGCAGGTGTTTATTTAATTGCTCTACTAAAGATGGGAGATTAGTTTGATTATTTTAATGCAATATAACTTAAATACTAACCTGAAGCTATTTTTAAGTAAATAAAAAAGCAAGTAGCAAAAAAAAAAAGCACAATTTTAAGTATACAGTTTGACGAGTTTTACTTATGTTCACATTCATGTAACTACCACCCAGATTATACGGAGAGCATTTCTAGCCTCTCAAAAGTTCCCTATGCCCCTTCCTGGGCAGCACATGCCCCAAGGTATTTACCTTCTTATGTTTCAAACATGAAGTACGGAGAAGAAGAAAGTGCACTCCTCTGCATATCACTCTTATTATCCAGATTATAAAGGTTTTGCCACACAATATTTATCTAGTCCCTTTCTCTTTATTCATGGGTGTTAACTATTTTAAGCACACCTCCAATGTCACACCATTCTATTTTGATATACATCTCTAAAAATGTGGATATTTTCTTACATAGTCATAACTTTATTGTACTGTATGTTAAATGATGTGGGATCATTTAACACTCAGTACATATTACACTTTCCCTAATTTTCTTTGTATAATTTATTTGGTCAAATTGGAATTCTGTTAAGGTCCATGGTAGTTCTCTTTTTGTCCTTGTCATTGACTTGTTAAAGATACTGAGTTGACCTGTAGAATGTCCTGCATTGTCTGTTTCCTTTAGGTGGTATTTAACTTGTTTCTCTAGATGCTTTTTTTTGTTTGTTTTTTTAATTGGAATTCAGTTCTACAACCTTGATCCAATTCAGGTTCAGTGTTTTTTTAGAATATGACGTTATGTGTTTCACATTGCATCACTTCAGGAGGCACATTGGATCTGGCCATTTCATTTTAGTGATATAAATATTGATTCTTGAATCCAAATATTCGCAGCCTGATTGCTCCCTTTCCTTATCAATCTTTCATCTAATGGCTTCCACATTAGCATTAAACATTTATTATACAAATATTTGTCAGCCCCTCCACTGAGTACTTGTACTGTACAAGACACTGGGGTTATCAAGGTGGGCAAAAGGCTACTTGCTGACAAGTATAAAGACTGTTCATATATCCTCAGCCCAAGAGTATTACCCCACCCTCTCCTCCCCAGTACGGTGTTTCTTTTTTAGAGCCTTTTTTCTACCACCAGCTGAGGGCTTTGCTGCCACTGTTAGAGCTGTGGCAACTATCACAAAACCGCCACATGGGAGACCTCAGATGACAGGATGTGGCATTCCTAAAGAGAAAAGTTCATTAGCAAAAACTTTCTAATGCTGTCTCTTTAGAGGAGCAGGTTTTACACTTGTTTAGGACCAGAGTTCTAGCTGTTGACTCCTCTTCCTGCACAGAGAAGGGACGGCATGAGCAAGCGCTGCGCACGTTGGGCGGGAGACGAGCTCTTGGCAAGCGGGTCTGCAGGCCACGGGGCCGCATGCCACACAGTAGGCAGACTGGCTCAGATTTGCTCAACTCTGTGGACTCTCGGTGCTCCCTGGCAGATTTCAGTTTCTGGAAAAGGAAGGGCCACCTTGAGGGCACCTGCTGTTCACCCTCTATTAGCTTAGGACTGAAGAGCGATAGTAGCTGTTTGTAGCAGCTCGGCATGAGGTGATCTTGGCTACCTACATGCCAGCTCCAGGACATAGCTGCATTTTCAAGTTGTTCACCACATGGCCCTGAGTAGGAATAAAAGTCAGTGCTTATTAGAGGCACGTAGAGAGTTGGTAACAGGCCTCTCACAAGTCCCTGACCTGGCTATGGGGGCTATCATGCCTTGGATGTGATTGGGAGCTGTGTTGTGTGTTCTGTTTGGTTCCCTAGTGCAGAATAATAACAGTAGCAACAGTATCAATAAATCCAGATGTCAGCACAGGCCTTCTGTTCTCTATCTTCTTCAAGATTTCTACACCTTTCCAGGGACTAATGTTGGTTCAGGGCTGGCTCCTTACTTCTTGCTTCTGGGAGAACTTATTCCATGTTCTTAGCCTCTCATCTCCCATACAAGTGCCCTTCTTTCTATCACATGCTGAAAGAACACTGTACACATCCCCTTCTCTTTCAATTACATGAAAAAAATTACTCTTGTGGGACACTTACGTGTAATAGTCTTTACTGCACATGTGAGAATGCAAAATATCTTAAATGGAAAACAGAAAAAAAAAATGAAACAAAGCAATTCTCAGTCACCACAGTGTTGCTTTCCTTTTATTTTTTGCTCCCTCCTTTTTCTTTTTTGAGTTTTTAAAAAAATTTTGATAAATTAATTTATCTTTTGTCTGTGCTAAGTCTTTGTTGCGGTGCATGGGCTTTCTCTGGTTGTGGCAAGCAGGGGCTGCTCTTCAGTTGTGGTACTCAGGCTTCTCCTTGTGGTGGCTTCACTTGGTGTGGCATGAGGGCCTCAGCAGTTGTGGTTTGTGGGCTCAGCAGTTATGGCTCTCAGGCTCTAGAGCACTGGCTTAGTTGCACCTCAGCATGCAGTATCTTTCCAGACCAGGGATCAAACCCATATTCCCTACATAGGTAGGTGGATTCTTATCCACTGTACCTCCAAGAAAGTCCATCTCCTTTCTTTACATCTGTTGCTTCCCCCTTGGAAGTGGAAATAGACCCTACTATCTTCAGTCTTTGCCCTAGGGATCTTCTTGTATACCCAAAGACAAATGAATGTGCTCTTGCTCTACTAAATCATCTACTCTGGTCTCAATCCTTCTTGCCTATCAGTCTCTGCAATTGAAAGAGGGCAGCATAGAGACTTATTTTCCCAGTAACATGAATTAATTCCTCCTTCTGTTCTTCCAACTTGGAAGGCAGATTTAGTTATAGTTAGTTTTGATTAAAAACAAGCTTTTCTTCCCATTCCACTACTAGAATAATAATGTAAGGGAGCATCGTGAGGTATGATTATTCTATTTTCATGTTATCTATTATTAATAATATCTTTTTCTCCTCCAAAAGTTTGCTGGATAATGTAGCAAATACAATGGACTCAAAGCTCTGGTAATAAAAAAGTGCAGAATTCTCCAAGGCCAATGGCCCAGTTTTAAGTCATGATCTTTGCTCCCACTGCTTGGAAAGCCAAACTGGCTTCCCTATCTTTATCAGTGAATCATATTTAAGGAGGGCTAAGAGAGAGGAAGATGATGACTTTTGAGAGAATGCAGAATTCATATTGTCCTACTCAAAGAAGGACTTTAGACTTGCTTCTTTCCTTTTCCTGTACATATTTGGGGATGTCAAAGTCATCTGTTCCTTCTTCTCCATGTGATCTCTTGTTTTAAATTTGCTTTCTGTTGGACTAGTAGAGTGTTTGATACTAATTAGGCAAGGAGAAAATGGTAGGAAAGACACAGCTTAGCCAGAAAATATCTTCATTTCCCACCATTTTATTTGCAAAGATATTCAGATTATTCCCCATTAGGTAGATGCCAAAGAAGATGGAAGGGGCAAAAGCCTTCTTGCAGGTGTCTCCCAGAAGGACTGTGGAAAAGTGGATCCCAGTTTAAAAAAGTCTGTAGGTCAAATGTCACAAGGAAAGGGGTGGGGAGTAGAGGCCAAGATAAAGCTGGATTTTCCATATCAGACCCTATGTAGAGGAAGACCCATCAGGACCCTGCAATGAACCAACAATGCGCATCTGGTACCCGGGCACCTGTCATGCAGGGAAGGCCCTGCCAAACTGGTGGATAAGAGACAACAACAACCACCAGAAAAAATGCACTTGCAGTGAGCAACTTGCTGCATCTCAAGTAGGTCAGTGTTGGCCTTTTCTGCATCAGTTACCTGAAGATCAAGGGCAAATGTGAGCTGAAGAATCAGAGAGGAGAAAGGGAGAAGGCAGTCATGAGAAGGCAGACCATGCCTTCAGCAGGGTGCTGGAAACAGTTCATATTTGCTCCAGAGACTAAGTTTAAATTTTCAGAAATGTTGCCAGTGTTTATTGGTAGTTTGGATCAGCCCTGGTGGAACTACTGTGTGTAGCATCAATACATAGTAGAAATCAGCCAGTGCTACAAACTGGAGTCTTCAGCTTTCCTCGCCCCTAAAGAGCTGGTCCACACATGTGCCACTGCCTTCTCCCTACCCCTGGCAGGTGCTCTCTGGGGACAGTGACAGCCCAAGGGAGTAACATATCTGATTATTTCAAGAACAGCAAAGAAATTAAATTGAGGTATAAGTAAACAATCCTGCACCCCAGCAAGAAAAGGGAGGTCAACAAAATAAAATTGTGTCAGTTATTAAAAAAGAAAAAACCATTCTAAAGTCTTACCAAAATGGGCTCCTGCAGAGGAGGAAGGATAACTTCCCTCTACTTTTCTGAGTTCTAGAACTGGACATGGAATAACAGACTGGTTCCAAATAGGAAAAGGAGGACGTCAAGGCTATATATTGTCACCCTGTTATTTAACTTAATATGCAGAGTACATCATGAGAAACGCTGGGCTGGAAGAAGCACAAGCTGGAATCAAGATTGCTGGGAGAAATAGCAATAACCTCAGATATGCAGATGACACCACCCTTGTGGCAGAAAGTGAAGAAGAACTATAGAGCCTCTTGATGAAAGTGAAAGAGGAGAGTGAAAAAGTTGGCTTAAAGTTCAACATTCAGAAAACTAAGATCATGGCATCTGGTCCCATCACTTCATGGCAAATAGATGGGGAAACAATGGAAACAGTGACAAACTTCATTTTTTGGGGCTCTAAAATCACTGCAGATGGTGACTGCAGCCATGAAATTAAAAGACGCTTGCTCCTTGGAAGAAAAGTTATGACCAACCTAGATAGCATATTTAAAAGCAGAGACATTACTTTGCCAACAAAGGTCCATCTATTCAAAGCTGTGGTTTTTCTAGTAGTGATGTATGGATTTGAGAGTTGGACTATAAAGAAAGCTGAGCACAGAAGAATTGATGCTTTTCAATTGTGGTGTTGGAGAAGACTCTTGAGAGTCCCTCAGACTGCAAAGAAATTTAACCAATCCATCCTAAAGGAAGTCAGTCCTGAATATTCAATGGAAGGACTTATGCTGAAGCTGAAACTCTAATACTTTGGCCACCTGATGTGAAGAGCTGAGTCATTTGAAAAGACCCTGATGCTGGGAAAGATTGAAGGCTGGAGGAGAAGGAGCCAACAGAGGATGAGATGGTTGGATGCCATCACCGACTCAATGGGCATGAGTTTGAGTAAACTCTGGGAGTTTGTTATGGACAGGGAGGCCTGGCTTGCTGCAGTCCTTGGGGTTACAAAGAGTCGGACACTACTGAGCGGAAGAACTGGACTGAACTGTTGTGAGTTGTAGCTGATAACTTCTGTAAAAATAGACAGATTGACAAGAGAAAAACAAACAAGTTTATTAACATGTATACCTTATGTATACATGGGAGATACACAGAACAAAATGAGTAACTCCTTGTGATGGCTTAGAATTCAGACTTAAATACCATCTTAATAGGGAAAGAGGAAAAAGGATGTAGGCTTCTTAGTAGAAAGTGAATGATTTTTAGGAAAGTTGAATGGGTCCTTAGAAGAACATATATGTGAGATATGATAGTTCGTGGCAAAATTTGTTTCAGTGTGGTGTTGACCTTTAACCTTCTCTCCTATAATAGGAGTCAGTTTTCTCTGCTGAATGACGCCCCTGGGGAAGAGATTTATGACAAGTGAGTTCCTTTTGAAAGAGCTGTGTTTAGACACACGTGAGGAGTTCAGAGAAAGACTCTCCCAGCAGTTGCTGTTTTTCAAGTGCCTTTGGCTCAAAATAGTCAGTACACCAAAGTGACATATTTTGGAGTTCAGTTCAGCTCAGTTCAGTCGCTCAGTCGTGTCTGACTCTTTGTGACCCCATGAATCGCAGCACATCAAGCCTCCCTGTCCATCACCAACTCCTGGAGTCTACCCAAACCCATGTTCATCGAGTCGATGATGCCATCCAGCCATCTCTTTCTCTGTCATCCCCTTTTCCTCCTGCCCCCAATCCTTCCCAGCATTAAGGTCTTTTCCAATGAGTCAGCTCTTCACATGAGGTGGTCAAAGTACTGGAGTTTCAGCTTCAACATCAGTCCTCCCAATGAACACCCAGGACTGATCTCCTTTAGGATGGACTGGTTGGATCTTCTTGCAGTCCAAGGGACTCTCAAGAGTCTTCTCCAACACCACAGTTAAAAAGCATCAATTCTTCGGCGCTCAGCTTTCTTCACCGTCCAACTCTCACTTCCATACATGACCGCTGGAAAAACCATAGCCTTGACTAGATGGACCTTTGTTGGCAAAGTTAATGTCTCTGCTTTTCAATATGCTGTCTAGGTTGGTCATAAACTTTCCTTCCAAGGAGTAAGCATCTTTTAATTTCATGGCTGCAACCACCATCTACAGTGATATTGGAGCCCCCAAATAAAAAGTCTGACCCTGTTTCTATTGTTTCCCCATCAATTTCCCATGAAGTGATGGGACCAGATGCCATGATCTTAGTTTTCTGAATGTTGAGCTTGAAGCCAACTTTTTCACTCTCCTCTTTCACTTTCATCAAGAGGCTTTTTAGTTCCTTTTTACATTCTGCCATAAGGGTGGTGTCATCTGCATATCTGAGGTTATTGCTATTTCTCCCAGCAATCTTGATTCCAGCTTGTGCTTCTTCTAGCCCAGCATTTCTCATGATGTACTCTGCGTATAAGTTAAATAAGCAGGGTGACAATATATAGCCTTAACGTACTCCTTTTCCTATTTGGAACCAGGCTGTTGTTCCATGTCCAGTTCTAACTATTCCTTCCTGACTTGCATACAGGTTTAGCAAGGGACAGGTCAGGTGGTCTGGTATTCCCATCTCTTTCAGAATTTTCCACAGTTTGTTTTAATCCACACAGTCAAAGGCTTTGGCATAGTCAATAAAGCAGAAATAGATGTTTTTCTGGAACTCTCTTGCTTTTTCAATGATCCAGCAGATGTTGGCAATTTGATCTCTTGTTCCTCTGCCTTTTCTAAAACCAGCTTGATGGTTCATGTACTGCTGAAGCCTGGCTTGGAGAATTTTGAGCATTACTTACTAGCGTGTAAGGTGAGTGCAATTGTGCGGTAGTTTGAGCATTCTTTGGCATTGCCTTTCTTTGGGATAGGAATGAAAACTGACCTTTTCCTGTCCTGTGGCCATTGCTGAGTTTTCCAAATTTGCTGGCATATTGAGTGCAGCACTTTCACAGCATCATCTTTCAGGATTTGAAATATTTTGGAGTAGCATGTCCTAAACTCCTACAGTCATATTTTAAGGTAACATATTCTGCTATCTCTCACTTCTGTTATGAATTGCATCATTTTCTCCCCAAAAGATATCTTGATGTTTTAATCCCCAGTACCCCAGAATGTGATCTTATTTGGAAATATAATCTGTACAGAGGTGATAAAGATAAAATGAGGTCATTAGTCCCTAATCCAATAGGACTGGTGTCATTATGAGGCATTTGGACAGAGAGAGATGAGCACATAAAGGAGATGATATCAAGACACACATGGAGAAGATGGCCATATAACTACAATGATGCATCTACAGGTCAAGGACCCGAGAATTGCTGGCAACTACCAGAAGCAGAAGAGACAATGTAGGCTCCCCCAATAGAGCCAAAAGAGAAACCATGGTCCTGTCAACTCTGATTTTGGACTTCTAGCCTTCATAACTGTGAGACAATAAACTTCTATTGTTCTAAGCCAGTTTTGGTACTTTTTATGGCAACTCTTGGAAACTAATACAGCTGCCAAAATTTAGTTGCAAAAATGGTTCCTGTTTATTGATTATTTACAATGTGTGTGGTGTGTTTAACCACCTAGATTTATTTATATTAACTGAATTATTCCTTACGAAGCCCTGTAAAGATGAGAAAACAAGCTTCTGTTAGTCATTGCTAAAGAGCATCACAAAAGTTTCCAGCAAGGAGGAGTCTCGGATATCTCAGAATCAGCAACAGGGAAAGGTCACTTGGTTTCTCCAGGCAGACAGTGAGGAGCTGGTACTTATAGGGAGAGTTATTGTCATTCCATCCAGACCCATCCAATGCTCCAATTTACTTAAAATCTGAAAATGTGTCATTTGGCTTAAGGGATATGGCAGTAATTAGGGAGATGATAATGAGCAACCAAACAAATAGGATATTCTCAAACAATTTGCGATTAATTTAAGGTGTTGGCACTCAAGCACTAAGTGCTCCGGGGACGGAACTGGCTTAGATAGCTTGCTGGCTGTTCTAGCTACCCCCAGCTGAATGCTTCAAGGCTGAACAATTAATCAGGAATGAAATATCAGGGGCATACAGCAGAGCCAAGTGGAGAAGGGAAAGTATTCTAAAATGCTAATCTGAGAAGTGAAATGGTAGCATGGCTGTGAGGGAAGTCAGATGGAGAGTGTTGAGTTGTAGATCAGCAAATATTAATAAGTACCATGATTCTGGAGTCAGGAGGTTTACTGAGTAGGCTAACAAATGGGGTTCAGCTGCCTTAAAAATGCTAAGCCCAACTTAGTTTTCAGTTTTGACTTAACTCTTAAAACTGTAAAGCTCATGGCAAGAGAGAAAGTTTGGTGGTTTCAATGAATATCAGCAGACTTAGTAACTTTGGGGGCCAGAATGTCTTAAATGAAATGAGTTTTAGTGGCTCTCAGAAGATAGTGGGAACAGGACATTCCATCTTGGAGACTGTTTGCCAGAATGAGGATGACACTGGAACCTTGGAAGTGCCAGAGCTTTTTCTCAAAATTCAAAGATTTTGGTCTTAATATGGGACTAAGAAAGAGGCTCCAGGTGATGGCTGTATTTTCCTGGGCTGATCTCTGGCTTATGTATAGATCTTACATTTTAAATCCACATAATATCTTTATTTATTGTCTGTTTTGTACTGGGCTTTATGCCAATTGCTGGGGACACTAAAATGAAAGTTGCTTCTTGCCATTAGTAACAGTCGAGTAAATGTCTTGTTTAGAGAGTGATGTGCAAACAATTGTAATGTAAAAATGACTACTAGAAGTCTGTATGTGGTGCTCCAGAAGCTCTGAGTTAGGAAGGACCAACTCCCCGGTGATAGGGAGTGGATTGTCAAGGAAGGCTCCATAAAAAAGGAAGTATAATTATAGGGCTGAGGTCCATGAAATAGGTCAGCAGGTGCCAGATTACAGAGACTCTCATGGCAGGCTTAAGGGAGCCATTTAAGTCTTTTAAGTTGTTTGGTGACATGATTAGATGTGTTCTTTAGAAACATCTCTATGGCAGCCGTGTGGAGGCTGAAGTGACAAAAATATACACTGTGGCTTACTTTGTTCTAAAAGACAATTTTACCTTTAACTGTGTATATACCTTATTGACAATATTCAAGCCACAAAATGTACAGACTTAGGAGCCCTGCATTACATGCCTGTACCTAGGTTTGTTGTTGATTCACTATATGCCTGTGCTGTAATTTTACAGCCATATGATCTTGTTTATGGAATTTGGTTAAGACAAATGAGTAATAGGCTGTGTTCAGATGTTCAGTCTAATAATTATCACCAGTACTATAGGCTCTCTCTCTTAAGTGAATTTTTCCATTGTATTCTTGGCTTTACAAAATACATGAACACAATTTAATAATAGATCTCTTGAAACATGTTTGTATAATATAAAGGAGCAAAGCAAAGTCAAAAATAAGGTGGTAAGAGTTATTCTTCAGAAATCCTATTGTTTTCAAGCCACTGCTGCATTTCTTTTTCTAGTTATTTGGGAAGAAAGAGAACCAAGCATTCTCCTGCATTTAAATAGCCATGAAAACAGAAGTTCTTAATGATAACTTATGTTAAAACTTATTTTTGTTTGTTTGTTTTACCCTATATTCCACAAGCATGGTTCTCAAATTTCAGTAGTTACCAGAATCACTTTCAGGACTTGTTAAAACAGAGTACTGTGTCCTGCCCCCAGAGTTTCTTATTCAGTTGGTCTGGGATGAGGCTTGAGCATTTGTATCTTTAAGCTTCAGGTGATGTTACTGCTGCTAGCCCAGGGGCCACACATGGAGAGCCATCAATCTGAAAGAATAATGTACATGTGCAGTCGCTCAGTCATGTCTGACTCTTTGTGATCCCGTGAACTGTGGCCCACCAGGCTCCTCTGTCCATGGAATTTTCCAGGCAAAAATACTGCAGTGGGTTGCCATTAAAGCAATAATAGCTAACCTTTATTGAGCACTTTCTATGTTCCAGCTGTGTTCTGAATGCCTTACTTTACCTTAGCTCACTAAATCCTCACGGCAACCCTAAGACTCTCCATTAGTTAAGAGTGTCTACCTTTGTGTACCAGGGGAAGTTTGGCTCTAAATCACAAGAGAATCTTATCAGTGAAGGTACCAACTTAAATCTGCATAACAAACTTATCCTTGTTTACTGTGCTAATAGCCTCCTGTAACTAACCTTTTCTGTTTGGTCTTTAGATAAAGATGATATTTAGGTCAGAATTCTAAGCCACCCTAGAGAGTTACTCATTTCCCCTGTGCATCTGCCATGTATACATGAGGTATACATGTTAATACATTTTTTTATTTTTCTCTTATTAATCTGTTTTTCATTATAGGGGCCTCAGCTAGAACTCAGAAGAAAGGAGGGAAAATGATTTTTGCTCTTTTAAAATCATCATAACAAATGAAAAACCGGAGACTTGAGAAAGTAAAATAACTCAAGTCCACTCAGCCAATAAGCAACGGGTGAGGACCATTAATAAATCCAAAGTTATACATGTTAGTGAGTTATTGTGATTTTCCTGTTGGTGAATTCTTACCTCCTAAGCATGCCACACATCTGGAAACTTTGGAACCCTGGGAACATCTTATTAATGTATTTTGTGATCCATATTTCCTTGTTCTGAGATGAACGTTGTTCTTCATAAAAATATTCAAATTTTTAGGTAGAAACTTACTTCCTCCCCCAATGAACACTTCTCACTAGAGAGAAATTGCTGAACTTGTTGACTCAGAACAAAAATATTCATCTACTATTCAGTTTATGGCTTTTATTTTGGGGAGGTGATAGGAGGAAGTCTAGATTGCCACCACTATAAATCATTTCATTTTTATCATATTCAACATCATTTACAGTACTGTGCATAGAGGTGGTCTTGAGAGCTTTGTGGAGATTATTTTTTCAATAGTACAGATGGTTCTGATAAATATTTAAGGCATCTTGGGGAATAAGAATATGATCCTGAATCAGGGGAACTCGGTCATGTAAATCATATTGTTTCAGTCCTTTGGCCTCTAAACGTCTAAAATGAGCACATATTTTATTGGCTGATTAACTAATTGCTGGAGTCACTGAAGGCCCAAGCTACAACCTCGTGCTTGACCACACACCAGGGATTTTTTTTATTATTTATTTTTCTGGATCTTTGCCTGTTTTCCTCTCTCTATCCATAAGCACGTATGTATAATGGCTAGTGAACGCTCCCTCACAAGCACACATGTTAATACATCACTTTTCATGGATATGCTAGGTCAGAACACTTTCTGTTATGAAGCTAAGTATTAATATAAAACATCTTCTCTCATCAAAGGAATGCCAAATTTAGTTTTAAAGCTGTTTTGTCAGAATATAATGGGAGAAAGAGCCATCATCACTTGGAGACGAAATTTCCTATGAAGGAGAAAACACTGATGCCTGGCATGCTTTTAATTTTAACACCATTGTGTCAAAATTGAACACATTGAGTATGATTCGTCTGCTGATAAACTCTCATTTAATCCTGAACATAACTGCAAAAAGGAATTATATACTGAAATTCACCATGAAAATTACCTTAGAAATGAGCAAAGCTAAAACAGGAATATATCCCCATATTCCTAAAAGTTTACAAGATTTGCTAAAAATTATTAATATGAAATATTTGTAAGAGCCTCCTCTGTTTACTAGCTCAATATCCTCACATTTCTACCCACCACCTAAAGGGAGTTGATCATGGTCAGAAATGTTTCTAATTCTGGGAACATGGTATATTTTTCCATCTGTTTGTGTCGTCTTCAATTTCTTTCACCGGTGTTTTATAGTTTTTGGAGTACACGTCTTTTGCTTCCTCAGGTAGGTTTATTCCTAGATATTTGATTCTTTTTGATGTGAGGGTAAATAGGATGGTTTCCTTAATTTCTCTTTCTGATCTTTTGTTGTTAGTATATAGAAATGTCGCAGTTTTCTGTGTATTAATTTTGTATCTTGCCACTTTACTAAATTCATTGATTCTCTCTAGGAGTTTTCTGGTAGCATCTTTAGGATTTTCTAGGTGTAGTATCATGTCATCTGCAAACAGTGACAGTTTTGCTTCATATTTTCCAATTTGAATTCCTTTTACTTCTTTTTCTTCTCTGGTTGCTGTGACTAGGACTTCCAAAACTATCTTGAATAAAAGTGGTGAGAGTGGGCATCCTTGTCTTGTTCCTGATCTTAGAGGAAGTGCTTTCAGCTTTTCACTGTTGAGACTGATGTTAGCTGTGGGTTTGTTATATATAACCTTTATTATGTTGAGGTAAGGTATGTTCCCTCTGGGCTTCCAGGGTGGCTCACTGGTAAAGAATCCACCTGCCAAGCAGGAGATGTGGGTCTGATCCCTGAGTGGGGAAGATCCCCTGGAGAAGGAAATGGCAACCTACTCTAGTAATCTTGCCTGGAAAATTCCATGGACAGAGGAGCCTGGAAGGCTCTAGCCCATGGAATCTCAAAAGATTTGGACATGACTTAAAAACTAAACAACAATAAATGTTCCCTCTATGTCCCTTTCTGGAGAGTTTTTTATGATAAATAGATGTTGGATTTTGTCAAAAGCTTTTCCCCACATCTATCGAGATAATCATATGGTTTTTATTTTTCAGTTTGTTAATGTGGTATATCACACTAATTGATTTACAGATATTGGAAAATCCTTGCATCCCTGTGATATATCCCACTTGATCATGCTGTATGATCTTTTAAATTTAAAAGCTTTTGGATAGCAAATAAAACCATAAAACAGAAAGACAATGTACAGAATGGGAGAGAATGTTTGCAATGATGTAAATGACAAGGGATTAATTTCCAAAATACATAAACAGCTCATACAACTCAATACCGGGGGGAAAAAAAAAACCCTAATAAAAAATGGGCAGAAGATCTAAATAGATGTTTCTCCAAAGAATACATACAGTGGCCAACATCTCTAATTATTAGAGAAATGTAAATCAAAATAACAATGAAGTATCACATCATACTGGTCAGAATGGATGTCATCAAGAGTCTACAAATAATAAATACTGGAGAGGGGGGTGGAGAAAAAAAGAACTCTACTACACTACTGCTGCAAATGTAATTTGGTACAGTTACTATGCAGAACAGTATGGAGATTCCTTAAAAATCTAAAAATAGAGTTACCATATTACAAAGCCATTAAAAAGAATGAAATAATGTCATTTGCAGCGATAAAGATGGACCTAGAGATTATCATACTAACTATAGTAAACCAGACAAAGACAAATATCATATGATATTGCTTATATGTGGGATCTAAAAAATAATACAAATGAACATACTTACAAAATAGAAATAGAGCCATAGACATAGAAAACAAACTTATAATTACCAAAGGGGAAAGGGTGTGGGGGAGGGATAAAGTAGGAGTTTTGGATTAACATATACACGCTACTATATATAAAAATAGATAACCAACAAGAACCTACTATATAGCACAGGGGACTATACTCAATATTTTGTAATAACCTATAGGGGAAAAGAATCTGAAAAAGAATAGATATATCTATTAGGGTTCTATCTATAAGGTTCGTATAGTCAAAGCTATGGTTTTCCAGTAGTCATGTATGAATGTGACCATAAAGAAGGCTGAGTGCCGAAGAATTGATGCTTTCAAACCGTGGTGTTGGAGCAGACTCTTGAGAGCCCCTTGGACTGCAAGGAGACCAGAACCAGTTAATCCTAAAGGAAATCAACTCTGAATATTCAGCTGAAGGACTGATGCTGAAACTCTAATACTTTGTCCCCTTGATGTGAAGAGCTGACTCATTAGAAAAGACCCTGATGCTGTTAAAGATTGAAGGCAGGGGAGAAAGGGATGGCAAAGGGCAAGATGATTGGATGGCATCTCCAAGTCAATGGACAGGAGTTTGAGTAAGCTCCAGGAGATGGTGAAGGACAGGAAAGCCTGACATGCTGCAGTTCAGGGTTGCAAAGAGATACACCTGAGCAACTGAACAACAACATAACTGAATCACTTTTCTGTGCACCTGAAACTAACACAACATAAATCACTATACTTCAATTTTAAAAAAAGAATATATGGTGCCAAGGAAACTGGAGGAAGAAGTAAATTAAGAGGGAAGGAATAATGGCAAGATCTTTTTCTGCAAAGAAGTTAAAGTTGATAAGGTTTTGGGAAAAGTGTATTAGATTTGGTGATTAGAATATTCAGGCAGGTTTATTTAAGGGCTGAAAGTCATGGAAAGCTGAGCAAGCAGTTAAGCCCCTGTTACCTGATATTATGAGGTTTGTAGTGGATTTAGTAATCAGAGTATTTAAACTTTTTCTATCAATGTTTAGCCGCTTAAAGACATGTGCAAAGGATGTAGGGTTCAGGGAAGGGATTGGTATGCCTAATATTTGGGGTTGAAGGTTTGAATAGTGGGAATGGGCCTAAGGATTGAAGTTTGTTAGAAAAGAGCATTGAAATATCTGACTACAGGCTTTTGCTTCAGAAAGGAGACAAAGTCAGAAGGCCAGAAGAGGATTTCAGAGACTTTTTAAACTGCTTTTTTTGTTCAACTTGGACCAGTGGGTCAGAGATAAGGCCAGTGTGGACTGATCTCAGTACCTTCCCCCACTAAACATCACAAAAGCTTTGCTCTGAGCAGTGTTGGTTATTAGGGCTTGGCTTAGACGGCAAAGAATCTGCGTGCAATGTGGGAAACCTGGGTTCGATCCCTGGGTTGGGAATATCCCCTGGAGGAGGGCGTTCTTGCTGGAGAATCCCATGGACAGAGGAGCCTGCCGGGCTACAGTCCAGGGGGTTACAAAGAGTCAGACACGACTGAAGTAACTGAGCACAGCGCAGCCCACAGCACAGCAGGCTGCGGTTCCTTACTGCTTGCTCCCCAGTTCCACTTTCCACCCTTTTACATTCTGCTCTGTGACCAGATAGGCTGATGAAGAGTGACCATAACAGTGAGTTTTCTTGCTCTCCTGCTTCTATTTGGATTCAGCCATTGGGGAGCACTGGTCTGAGACTGGAGGGAGGGAGAATATGAGGGAGGTATTCACTCTTCTGGCTCCCTTACTATAAGGTCATTTGGTCCGCTCCACTTCAGGCCTAGAGACAGTAATAATGCCCAGCTTTCTTAGCCCTTTGTGATTTCTCTATTCTCTGTCACATGTTTGAAATTGCCTATATATGCTGCATATGCTTTACTTTCTCAAATTACCCAAGTTGAAAGTTCCATCTGGACCCTGTCTGACACAATTTTTGTGTGAGATTTCATTATAAAATTTTGACTCACTAAAAAAAAAATGTTTGAAATTGGTAGACTAGTACAGGAGTTGGCAATTTTTTTTCCTAAAGAGCCATATAGTAAACATTTTTTGCTTTACAGATTATACAATACCTGTCATCATTCTTTGACTCTGTTCTCTTAGTGATAAAGCAGCATAGATAATAAGTGAATGAATGTGCCTATGTTTCAGTACAACTCTATTTACAAAGATAGGCAATGGGTTTTGCTTTTGGCCTATAGACTGTAGTTTACTGATCCTTGATCTAGGACAGGCAGTCTTCTGCTTGATTCATGCGAGTGGTTCTCAATCTGGGAAGACTGTGACCCTTAGGGTATGTTTGACAGTGTCAGTAGACATTTTTGGTTATCACAACTGGAGGAAGGTTATGCCTGAGGAATGTATCCCTGAGCTAGTTCCTTTGATTATCATCTTCTGGGGCTCTGTGTTTAAGACCGGCTACCTTAACATTTCAGAAGGGAAAGAAGAGGAATTGATAATGCCAACATGGGTTGTTATACTATGAGTTTTATTTTTATTTTTATTGTACTATGAGTTTTCAACGAAGCTACATATTATCCTGAAACTATTGAACCAGAACAAAGTTGCAATATTTGTATTCCCTGGACTGAACTGATATTTCTTTTGACTAATGTCCTTAGTTACTGACAGGGGACCATGTCTCACTCCTCACTCACCCTACCACTGAATCATTAATTAGAGGACAAGTTGAACAAAAAGGACACACAGAGATCTGTGTCTGGATGACATCATAATTTTGACCTGCTTAACGTCTGCCAGTAGTTTTGAAGAGATGCTTAACTTTCGGAAATCACTTCTTTATTGCAACCAAAGCTATTAAGTTTAAAGGTCCACAAAGATGAGATAAACAGTCATAAAGACCTTTTGAAATTCATACACAGTGTGTTAAATGGATTTAATCACTGTTAGTTAAAAATGGTGATATTTTAGCAATGTCCGTACACTGGCAAAAATCAGATCACTGACTGCTTAATGGGGCACAAAAATCTCAGTGGATGAAATGTTACTTATTTGTGTTTTCTGAGTCATTTTTACAGGGTTTTCAAGGGGATAACTTGACCTTAGAGCACTACAATGAAAAACAACTCTATACCTAGGCTCATTCTTTTTAAAATTAATTTTAGAGTTCATTTTTTCTGGTATACACTTTTATCATCGTCTAATTTATAGATTGATTATCCTTAAAAGATCATTTTAGAATAATTCTGACTTTGAATACCAGGAAAAGAAATGCAATTGAAAAGTTAAGCCAAATTTAGCAAGTATATCAAATACATAGTATAATCTTAATCCAGGTAGTATTGATTGTTTTCTATGTGCCAGACAGTATGCTAAACAGTTTTCACAGATTACCTTTTTAATTCTTCTGGTAAACTGGAGATATATGCAATTATCATCACCCTTATTCTCTAGATGAAGAGAACTGGGGCATGAAGAGATTATGTAATTGGTTCAAAATCACACAATAAGTAGTGCTGTTGGAATTTGTACCCAGGCAATTTAATTTCACAGCCTGCACTTAACCACTCTCTTATGCTGCTTTCCTTTGCTGTACTTTGGTGGTAAATATGAGAGGATTATTTTGAAGATATTATGGTATATCTGATCTTAATAACCCAGGTAATAAAGATGTCTATAATACAAGTAAGTTGTGTGGTCTTGGGGAAATCACATAGCTTGTATCAGTAGAATGAGGGATAATACTGAGTGATTTCTAAAATGGCTTTTATACTCCAACATGGTGTTTCCAAGATAGTGTATAATATTTTTCAACCATATCATTCAATCAAATGGTCATCCTTTTAGCATTAAAATGTTTGGAATAAACACTTTCCACATTTGCAGAAAAATTTCGCAGTCCTTTTTTACCTCATTGGTTGGTTCTTACATGTAATAAGAAGCTCTGTAGCCAAAATAGGAATAATATTGTTAGGTCATTATTCTTGTCATAAAAGAGATGTTTTGCCAGTATAGAAATTTCATAGAATTTTAGATCTGTAAAGGCTTTGGCCGTAACCTAATCTATCCTTCTTATATCATAAATGAGGAAGCTGAAATCCAGAGAGGTTCAGGGATGTGTCCAGATTCACAAAGCTACTTCATAGTAGAATTAGACTACAATTATCTAGATTCAGATCCCAGATCTCTTTCAATGAGTCACAACTACTTCTATCTTAATATCCCTGAGTCATGAAAAACCACTGGCCGGTTTTAGTCTAGGTTTATTGGAACAGAAAGATCTAGGTTTGAATCTCAGCTTTTTGCTTACTAGATGTGAAACGCTGGGGAAAGTTAAAATGAAAATATGTGCATATATGTTTATATATAGATATATGCATACACTATACACTAGCCCTTCAAAGATAACGAGGGATGACTTTATATAAACCCTGAACATTATGTATGCATATATATTATATATTATATATAATCTATGCATATATAATGTTCACCCTGGTTATTATAGTTCTTATATAATAATATATTGTATATACATTATGTTCACACATTTTATATATATATAATATATATGCATACATAATGTTTATATAAAGTCATTGCTCATTATCTTTGGAGCATTAATTCCTGGACCCCACTCCCTGTCCCCAGTGGATAGTTGTTAAATCGAGTGTAGTAGTGTTATAAGACTGTTTGCTTTGGGTCTGGGAAGTTTTATTATTATATAAGAACTATAATCATAAGTCATTTACATCTCATTTTGTATTGCACATTTAAATTAAGCAAAATTAAGTAAAAAATTAGAGAATTTTTTTTTGAGAACTCTTCATTCATTTTCTTCTAGGCATGAAAAATGCTTGCTAGTCCAGTATGAAGACTCCTTTTAGAGTGATAGAGATTTTCTTAGACCCTCACATGATGGCAGCTGCATGTTTCAGGCATGCTAACTGAGACAATACCAAATGTTAAAAGACCACTGTGAATTTCAAAGCTTCCAAAATATTTCCATTCATCACACAAGCATTTACATCCATTTTACAAGATAATATCACATGAAAAGGCTATTCACTGCAGCATGATTTTTAAGAGCAAGAATGGGAACAACTCAAATGACCACCAATAGAGACTGAACTCGTGATGTTATATCCATATTACAAAATATTATGCAGGTGGGAGAGGGGATGAGGACTATTTCTATCCATAGCCAGTAGTAATCTCGAGGATAAATTTTTAAGTGAAAAAGCAAGATAGAGAAAACGTAACTCATAAGCCACCACCATTTATCCAAGAAGAGTATGTAAGTATGAGTATGTGTTTGTGCATATACATAGGAACATTTGAGTATAAATATCTTTGTGTGTATACTCGCTGGTTAATTTTGTGTCATCTTGGCTTGGCTGTGGTGCCCAGTTATTTGGTCAAACTGGTCTAAATGTTGCTATATAGGTATTTTTTAGGTGTGAATAACATTTAAGTCAATAGACTTTGAGTAAAGTATTACTAGATTATCTTTCTAATATGGGTGGACCTTATTCCATCAGTTGAAGGTTTTAAGAGCAAAGACCAAGGGTTCCCAAAGAGGAAGGAATTTGACTTCAAGACTGTAATACGAACCCTTACCTGAATTTCCAGTTTGGTGGCTTGCCTTACAAATTTCAGACTTGCCACTCTCCACAACTGTGTGAGCCAGTTCCTTAAAATCAATTAATCAGTCTCTGTCTCTCATTCTTATATATCTGAGTGCAAATGAAAAGTATGAAGAGGATGGGGATGGAAGAAAGTGAGACTTCTCTGGGTATAGCTTGTTAGTAGGTATGACGTTAAACCAAGTCAATATTTTCTATAATTAGAAAAACAGCAAAATAAAAGAGGAACAATTTCTTAAGAGGAAGTGAAAATAAACATATTAACCGTGAATCAAGTTGGTGGCAAGTAAAATGATTTCAAGTGATTTTAAAACATAATAATTTGAGTGCACAGTTCTAGTGAGATTAAAAACAAAGGTAAAAGAACACATACAAAAGGTGCCTGCAATATTGATTATACCAGAAAGCATCGGAGCTATGAAAGACGAGGGATTTTATCAAAATAACTCAAGCCCCCAAAAGTGACTCCCATCATCCAGAGATGAAATAATTTGAAAATTAATAAGAATAACAATAATTCATTCATAATGTTATGAATGTTATCACATCATAGATATTCACAGCACATGTTTAAAAATAATGAAATATCAGAAAGAAGCTAAATATTAAAAGATAGTAATGTGTATTCATGTATCAAGATGTCATTTAAATCTTGTAAAAAACAATTTATGATTTAGGGAAATGTTTATAATATATTATTAAGTAAAAAATACAAATTATAAAATATGTCTACAGTATATTTTAGTTTGCTAAAAATAATATATGTATAAGAATGCATATAAAGAAAACTGTATGAATATACTATATGAATATGCTACATGTTAGTATATACCCATATACTAACTATATGAATATACAACACACCATATCTATATGGCAGGATTGCAGGAGATTTTGTTTTATCTTCAACTTATTTTCCAATCTGCTGTAGTTAACATGCATAATTTTATAGTTTTTAAATGAAAGTGGCTCTTTAGCAAATATTTATCAACTAATGCTTGATATAGGGTGCTCAGGACTGGTGCACCGGGATGACCCAGAGAGACGGAATCAGGAAGGAGGTGGGAGGGGGTGTTCTGGAAGGGGAACACATGTATACCCATGGCGGATTCATGTCCATGTGTGGCAAAACCAACAGGATAATGTAAAGAAAATAAATTTTAAAAAAAAGAAAAAAAAATTCAAGTATTTTTTTAAAGGATAGCATGTGAATGGAAAGATTATTATTTTCAGGCTATAGACAATGCCTGTGCTCAGAGATTTGATACTCTGGATAGAAAACTACTAATTGAGTTCAACTTTTTCATTTTGAAGACAAACAAAAAAGACACCAAAAAAGTAAGATGACTTGCCCAAGGCCATCATTACAAAGCAAAGAGAAAAAGTCCAAAGTAGAAAATGTGACCATAGTTTTAAAATTACATTTCCCTTAATTTGAAGTTAATCTGGACCTGTTGTACACAGAGCTTTGTACTTCTCTCCTAAACCTAGAGAAAAATAGCCAAATTTGGTGCAAGTGAATTTCTCATGGACTGATGAATAAGTGACTAAAAGACTGACCTCCCACAATCTCAAGGTCTGTTCAGTGTAGATTTGTAGTGATTATCTTGCACCACAGGGGTATATTGATATATTGGTATAACTAGCTGGTACTTCACCATTTAGAGAAATTCTGCCTTAGAGGGGAATCCTTCTGTGGAAGAGTGTCTCATATGGTTCTGAGGAAACTGATACCATCAATTAGCAATCCCGATTCAGCCAAAGAAGGCACTTTGACACAGGAGGGATTGTGTGAATGTTTATGTCTGGCATCTGAAACTTATTTCCAGATGACTCAAAGCATAAAGCAAGAGCATTTGGGGGTGTAATTGGCTCCTCTGTCCATGGAATTCTCTAGGCAAGAACACTGGAGTGGGTAACCATTCCCTTACTCAGGGGATCTTCGTGACCCATGGATCAATCCCAGGTCTCCTGCATTGCAGACGGATTCTTTACTGCCTGAGCTATCAGGGAATTCCAACAGAATATATAGTTAGCTACAATTTAGGGGAAAAGAAGAGAAATGATGAATGGAGAACAAGAAAGAAATTTCAGTAGAGAAATTACCTCAGACTCCGATCTTCAACTAAAAATTGTAGTTTTAAAAGTTGCAAATTAAAACACGTTTGTGTTACAAAACAGTTGAACAACAACAACAAAATAATCTAAATAGAAGAAAGTGGAAATGCAGTTAAACACTAAAAGAATAGACTTGTCATTTCTTTTGATTCTGGAGTGGGTTGACAGACTCTTCAGCCAGACTAAGGAAAGCAAAGGGACTTTTCTCTACTGCTCCCTCCTATCCTAACTTTGAATCCAGAAAGCACCGCTGGAGAGCTTTTTCCTGCCCCAGCTAAGTGTTCTGTTTTCTCACCTTATCAGACTTGAGTTCTGCTCTAATTTGCTTGGGATGTTGGCTGCACTGAAGGTTCAAGAAAAAGCAAAAGCAAAAGTCTCACAGAAAGAAAGCCAATGGTTGTAGGGACTGGGGGGGAGGGATATGGGGAGCCACTGTTTAATGGTAGGGACTCTTCTGGGAGTGAAGAAAACGTTCTGAAACTTGATAGTGGTGATGGCTGCAAAACATTTGAATGAACTAAATGTCATAAAATATTCCCTTTACACTGGTTAAAATAGTGTATTTCGTTAGTGAGTTTTACAGTAAACAAAATTGTAGTAGTGTAGTGGGGAATGATATAAGGAAGAATGGGGAGGTGCTGGCATCATGGAAGCCAAAGAGAGAGAGTGAGGGGCTTTAGGGGCTGAGCTAAAATCAGTGGGACACCTGGCTTGGAAATGAGTCTGCATTTTATTTGGTGAATCCAGGAGTTCTTTCTTAGCACTACCTCAGCATGTAACTCAGTTCACCCAAAATTCTACAGAAGTCCTGAGTGGGCTGTCTAATAGTCTAATGTGGTTTGTGAATTTTTCTTCCCTAGCAGCATCTTTTATTTTATTATTTATTTTATTTAATATAAATGTCTTTAGATGGAGTATGTTTTCTCCAGTTTTGTATGTTCCCTGTGGATCCCTATAATTTTGAATTATTCTTATTTCATTAATTTATGATAACATGCCTGGTCCATGAAAGCATTTGTGTTTGCACTCCTGACTTTTAAGTAGCTCACTCTTTTAAAACACAATGCTAGAAGTAGTTTACTCCAAGTAGGTTTTTGCCTCACAGGGTGTTTTTAAAATGAAGACATATAGGCAGGATAAATGCCCAAATGATAATAAAAATTAAGTGCATTGGAATCAAAGACAAATGCAAAGACCATGTAATATCTGATTCCCTTCCACTTTTGCTCACTGCATTGAGATTTTGATGCAGTGAATGTAGTTAAAGAAAAATGGTATTTGTTAAGGAGCTGGGGGAAAAATACCATCAAATCTGTAACTAATAGTCATCAGGGTATAACTATATCATAATATACTTATAGCTTGGGGATGAGGAATGCAATTACATCTTTAATGAAAACAACTTTGGTATATATATGCATATATGTATATATGAAAAAATATATATGCTTGGATTCTTAGCAGTTTAACAGCAATGCTCTCAGGAAATAAAGCAACTATTTATTGACTCTGCCTAGGTGCTTTCTATATCATTGTTGGTCCTCATAACAACCCTACAAGTATGAGAACCTTGACATTAGTGAGGGGATGTATCAAATATTTCCCAAGCCCTCAATGTGAACATGGATCTTGGCTTTCCTGAATCACATATTTTTAAAAAATCAGATGTCATTTATGGGTAGTCTCATATTTCATTAAAAGTTTTTTTTCCCAACTATTAGAATCTTAATTTTATCTCTGCTTTGCTAGTCATTTAAATAAATAAACAAACAAACAAACCAAAATCACTTTAGAGAAAGACTCCCTGAAGAAATGAGCAGAGCAACAGGAGCTCACTAACCTAGGCAATCAGCTCATATCACTCACTCTCTAAGGATTTGTTCCAATACATCAGCCTCCTAGAACTGCCCAGAGTTTGCTCGTTCTTCAGACAATTATCTTCTGCTGGAATAAGTATAAATGTTCACACCTTTATGGAGAAGTTTTATTATAAGTGTTTGAATCTTTGACCTTGGTAATCTATTCTATGGGAAATAATTGTAAGGTATCCATAAAGATTTATGTGAATTTTGATAATATTTTTAGTTATAATGGTGAAAACTTGCAAGGTGCCAGTTATCATTTTATTGTCCTGAGCTTCAAATTCACCCTTCTTTGTCTTCCCTTGTGTTACGCAGCTGAGTCCTGTAAATTCTTCTTTTGCCAGCTGGTGAGTTATTCACTTCATCAGTAGAGGGCAGTGTAGAGTAGTCGCAAGAAAACAATTCTTTTCCAGGTTGTAGCCCTCTAGATACATTCTGAGCCCCATAGCCTTAAGCAGGAGCTTGAGCGGCACTTTCAGGCCACCTCTCCTTATCTGCCACTTGAGAGCAAGCAGCAATGCTGGCCGCCTCTACAGCCACACTGTGTATGATGTGTATACACATAGATGTGTATGACCCATCCATACCAGCCAGCAAAGGCATGCCGTTGCTGCCAATCACCTCCCACCTATCCACACCTACCAGCAATGATGAGCTGTTTTTACAGCTACTTCTCTCAGTCAAGTGTTTCTTTTGTTTTTCTCTTGCCATAGTAGGCTGCCTCTGGCAGTGACTCCTGTTGAAGAGGTTTGAATTTAGCCTTGGATCCCAGAGAGCTTCTCCTGGTCCCTTATTATCCTTCTTCCTCAATCTATAGATAGTACTTGCTCTTTTTAAAATTAAAAAAAAAAAGCCTACTTGATTAATGGGGCTTCCCAGGTGGCGCTAGTGGTAAAGAATCTGCCTGGCAGTGCAGGAGACACTAGAGACATGGGTTTGATCCCTGGGTCTGGAAGATCCCTTGGAATAGGAAATGGCATCCTATGCAAGTATTCATGCCTGGAAAATTACATGGGCAGAGGGGCCTGGTGGGCTACAGTCTATGGAGTCGCAAAGAGTTGGACATGACTAAGCAGCTGAGCACATAGTAGATTAACAATGTTGCGTTAGTTTTAAGTGTACAGCAAAGTGATTCAGTTATACAGATACATATATCTATTTTTTGTCAAATTCTTTTCCCATTTAAGTTATCACAGGATATTGAGCAGTGTTCCCTGCACTGTACAATAGGTCCTTATTGGTAATCTATTTAAATATAGAAGTATGCACTTGTCAATCACAAAGTATCACAAATTAAAGGAGCAAGAATTTAAAGTTAGAGCCCCCTTCAGTTCAGTTCAGTTCAGTCGCTCAGTCATGTCTGACTCTTTACGACCCCATGGACTACAGCCTGACAGGCTTCCCTGTGCATCACCAACTCCCAGAGCTTGCTCAAACACATGTCCATTGAGTTGGTAATGCCATCCATTCATCTCATCCTCTGTTGACCCCTTCTCCTGCTTTCTATCTTTCCCAGCATCAGGGTCTTTTCCAATGAGTCAGTTCTTTGCATGAGGTGGCCAAAGTATTGGAGTTTCAGCTTCAGCATCAGTCCTTCCAATGAATATTCAGGACTGATTTCCTTTAGCATGAACTAGTTGGATCTCCTTGCAGTCCAAGGGACTGTCAAGAGTCTTCTCCAACATCGCAGTTCAAAAGCATCAATTCTTCAGTGCTCAGCTTTCTTTATAGTCCAGCTCTCACATCCATACATGACTACTGGAAAAACCTGACTAGATGGACCTCTGACTAGATGGATCTTTGTTGGCAAAGTAATGTCTCTGCTTTTTAACATGCTGTCTAGGTTGGTCATAGCTTTTCTTCCAAGAAGCAAGCATCTTTTAATTTCATGGCTGCAATCGCCATCTGCAGTGATGTTGGAGCCCCCCAAAATGAAGTCTGTCACTGTTTGCATTGTTTCCCCATCTATTTGCTGTGAAGTGATGGACCAGATGCCATGATCTTAGTTTTTTGAATGTTGAGTTTTAAGCCAACTTTTTCACTCTCCTCTCTCACTTTCATCAAGAGGCTCTTCAGTTCTTCACTTTCTGCCATAAGGGTGGTGTCATGTGCATATCTGAGGTTATTGATATTTCTCCTGGCAATCTTGATTCCAGCTTGAGCTTCATCCAGCCTGGCATTTCACATGATGTACTCTGCACATAAGTTAAATAAGCAGGGTAATAATATACAGCCTTGATGTACTCCTTTCCTAATTTAGAGCCCCCTTAGAGCCTACTTTTACCTGTTTTAGTAGTTAGTTTTTTCAATATTTATTTTTCCCTGTTCAAATAACTGTGTGGTTTCTGTCTCTCAACTGGACCTTGATTAGTATGTAAGTTAAATGTTCGGCAATAAATGATTAGTTGAATAATTGTGGATATATCCATTTAATGGAATCATATTGGGATCTATTGGTGCTCTTCAATCAAAGTCCACCAGGAACACACTTGTAGCTAAACAAGTTGAGGATTTAATATTTGTAGCAAGGAAGAACACACATCATGGGAAACTGTGGGATGTTTCAGTAGGAAACCCTTCAGTAGAAAGAACCCTTTACAGGGTTTGGGATTTGGTTGAGCAATTTGCGGGAAGGTTTAAGAAAGAGATTTGGTCTAGATTGCGTGTTATCAGAATGTGGGAGTAATTCTATAGTTGGATATTTTAGAGTTGCCATAATGATCTTGTTTTTATCTGTACTTATACAAGGTTATGAAGAGGGCTTGCTTTATGTAATCCTGTCATGATATCAGAGTAACCTTGCCTAAGGTTGGTATTCTATGAGATTGTTTATGTCCAGTAGGAGACTAACATGGCCTTGCTGGGAATGTCAGATCACTTCTGAACATGAGTTCTTTTTCAGAGCTTTCAGCTATCATTTAAGATGTCTGGCTACCCTTGGGCTACCACCTGGAGTGACCACATGCTTACATATATAAAAAGATGGCCCGGAGTTCAGTCTCCAACCACTGAATGCTGGGTAACAGACATTGAATAAAGAAGATGCTGAACTGATCTCAGCTCCAGTCATTGTCTGGCCACAACTGTGGCCATGACATGGGACCTGCATGCAGTGAGAACTACTTAGCTGAGCCCAGCTGGCCTCTAAACTGGTGAGTAAAATAAATAATTCCATTGATTTACTACTTTGGAGTGATTTGTTGTTCAGTAATAGAAAACTGTTACAATATCTGGTAGGCAGTTAGCTCAGTAGTTCTGGAGCTCAGGAGAGAGATCAAAGCCTGGAGGTAGAGGCTAGGAAGTCCTTTAGCAAGGAGAAAGCCATTATAGTCATAGATGATGTCATCAGGGAGATAATGTACATTGAGAAAAAGAAAACAAACAAACAAAAAGAATCTTGAATGTCACCTTTAGCAACAACTCTAAAGGGATCAAGATTAAAGAAGCATTTGCAAGGAGACTGAGAAGGAGTTATCAGATGACGTACAGGAGGGATGGTGTCAGGGAAGTCAAGAATGAGAGTGTGCAAAAGGAAGGGCATTTTCCACAGAGCCAAATGCTGTGGAGGAAGGTCACTTAAGACAAGGACAGAAAAATATTCTCTAGATTTAGCAACAATGAGTTTACCTTGTTGGCAGAAGTTGTTTCAGGGAAACTGGAGGCTAAGCAGTGATGGAGACAGAAACCAGGTTGCAGAGATAAGGAGAGGGGAGAAGATAAGAAAGAGCATACCAAAGTTCATGCTGTTTCACCACGTTATGCTGACTTTCTCCATACTATTTGTCGGTATATAATTTTTCCTGCAATTCAATAACCCATAAAACAATCACATCATGCCATGAAACATAATTCCAGAATAGCATTTATCACATCCTGGTATGTAGTGTTATACTTTAACCTGCAGTTTCCAGTTATAAATACATTACTCTTTGTGTTTGCCTTTGTAATCACTTTAAATCTCTCATCATTTATTTCTCTTGAAAGTAAAGTAGTTCATCATTACAAATAGTACTCAGTGTTCATTGGTGCCATGTAGTTACTTCAGAAACATTTTCAGTTTAAAAGTTATAAATTCTCGAGGCATCTTTGCAGGAGGAATAGCTTACTTTCACCAGAAAAGTCTGGGGGAAATATTCTAGTCTTAGCCTGCTAATCCATTGGTTTGATTGTCAGGGCTTCCATGACAATTCATTCTCTTGGGACACTGATATAGGGCTCTGCCAATGCAGGGGGTAGATCAAAGCCTCCTTGGCAACAGAGAATGAGTTACCAGGCGGTTGTGGAAGGAAATTCTCTTCAATTCAACCTGTAAGTAGATCTGGACATAATGGCCTCATTTGACTCCTCTAAGTTTCTCTTTCCCACTTATTTTCAGGGCAGATCTTACCCCTAACTCGTTCATTATTTGCTTGTGGTTTCCTTGTCATAAATGTGTGGACACAAGCACTACAATAAAGATCGGAGTAAGGCTCTTTGAATGAAAAGTTTGTTTCAAAGGACTTGAAATTTATATTTCAAATGTCACTTCCGAATGAGCCTTTCCACACAGACAAAACACAATGAACATATTTAGAAGATGAGGAATAACATGCATGTTTAACTCTTGTTGCGTTCCTGGACTACAGTGGCTGTAATATCTTTTTACAAATCCTACAGTTGCCTTGTAAATATTAGTGCTGAGTATATTATATTTAAAAATAGTGTTTTGTTAGGTGTAAAACTTTAAAATCTACTATTATTGTTAAAAATTTGGCTTTGGCATTTCTTCATATTTTAGGATGTTAGAAGCCTCTAAAATGGAAAATTTGTGGGCATTGCTCAGTATTTGAGAAGTTCTGCCAGGGGCAGTAATTTTGACCCTGTGTGGAAAGGTATGGAGGATAATTCTGTGAGTGCTCAGAGGGGTTGGAAAAGTTAGAAATGAACATTTATGTATTGAGCACGTTTTGTTGTGCTTAGCACCATAGGAGGGGCTACACATTCTATTACCTTTAATCATGGAGAATTGCCTGGAATGACGCCTGGGAGCACAAAGTCCTGGTGGAGATGGTCCGAGCTGTCAGCAGAAAGGAAACTGCAGCGTGTGAGACTTAACAACAGTTGCAGGGGGTATGGGATAAGGGTCGAAGGAAAAAGATCTTGGCAAATTTATTCTGCACGAATACTTGTGTCATCCTTATTTGTGCAGACTTTGTGGCTTCTTCCCTGAGTTCATCTGGTTGGCAAATAGATGTAAATGCCTTTTAGCCTGAAGGAAGGCATACAGAAGGCACGTACGAATCTTGGCTGAGCAATAGAAGCTGCGCTTCCGAGACCTTCTGATATGTGTGTGTGATTGTGTGCACGTGAGCACGTATGTGCGTGTGCACGGGCTGGACGTACCACTGGTTTATATGTGACTTTCAACTGGAAAGATTTCACGGACTTCTTTAGTGTGGCTCAAGTGAATTATTTTTGGTAATGAAAAGTAGAGCATGATCCAAAAGTTCATTTCTTTTGCCATCAGGGATAGCAGTACTTTTATTTATAGTAATTTCAGGTCCCCAAATACCTTCAGCGGTATTAATGGGGCAAACAAAAAAAAATAATTAAGCAGCGGATGATTAGATCATGTGTTACTTTACAGAGTACTCTAGTTTTCTTGCTTTCAGAAAATACAGGTCTTCTTTTCTCAACTGTGGTTACAGCTAATTCTTTACCAAGATTTATTTAAAAGGAATATTTTTGCCCGTGCAGCAAAAATATGGACAGTACAATTGACCTTATCTCTTGGTTTTGATGATTCAAGGAAAAATATATACATAAGAATCAAATCCTTTGAATTGGTTAATATTTATTATAATGGAACATACATGGAATGGAAATATACATGGAATGAAGTTTTAATTATACAGAAATAATTCCCATAGTGTTATAATGGAAATATACAGCAGTAACTAGAAAATGTCTATTATTTATTGAGCCACTACTATATTCTAGGTTCTTTCATATACTCATTGCCTAATTTATACTCAAATAATCCTAGTAAGATATGTTTTGTGATTACCATTTGTTTAAGTGCAGTCTCAAAGATATTAATATTAGGTAATGACTCCAAGGACAGTAGTACAGCTGGGAGTTTGAACCTAAGTTTGACCAGCTCTGACATTTATATTCTTTCCACTCAAAGAAGCTGCCCCTGAGTCATGACAATTATTGGGGGTGACATTCAGTTCTATCACTAGGAATACAGCTGTGTTTATTTTTCAATACTGTTCATATTCACAGAACCATTTACTGAGTTTCTACTTTCTTCTGTACATGATGATAAATGATGTGGAATCTACAGATCAAAGATGAGATGTTTCTGCCCCCACAGAACCCACAGCTTAGTGAGAAAATCTAGAAAGAATATTAATTATGTTGTTGGATGTTAGACATTATGAGAAATGTAGCAGCAAGCTACTGGTGGAGCCTGGGAAGAAACATAGGCTCTATCTGCATGTGTGGTATGTACAGTGTGTTTGTGTGTGTTTGAGGTAAGATAAAGGACATTCAAAAGGAAGAGTGTATGTAAAGTCAAGTGACTGAGCATATGACTGATATGAGAAACTGCAAATTGTTTGGTTTAACTGGAACATAGTGGTAATGGGTAGTAGAGTGGTGGAAAATGAGAATAAAAATCTTTGAGAATGGTGAAATCAGGAATTCTATGCTTTATAATGACTATAAACTTTCAAAATTGTCTTAATAAAGTAAATATGTTCCTTCTTATCTTCTGGAGACTCACTGTACTAATCATATTTTCCCAAAGAGGAAATGCAATTAGTACACAGTATATGGGGAAAATAGCCTTACTGGTAATCCAAGTAAAGAAAAAAAAATAACCAACAAAAAATAAAACTGATAAAAATATCCAGTATTGTTAAGGATAAATTGAGCTAGGCATATTTGTGTTTTGCTCATTGTTCTATAAACTGGTTGAACACTTTCATAAAGCTCAATATATATTAAGAAGTTTATGCTCTTTAAATCAATGGCACTAGTTTTGGAACTCTGTAATATGAGAGTTATTATAAATTATAAATATTTATTGCAAACATATTTAATAGTGAGTCATTGTTGTTCAGTCTCTATGTCTGACTCTTTGTGACCCCATGTACTGCAGCATGCCAGGCTTCCCTGTCCTTCACTTTCTCCCAGAATTTGCTCAAGTTCATGTCCATCAAGTTGGTGACACTAAATATCTTGTTCTCTATTGCCCTCTTCTCCCTTTGCCTTTATTCTTTCCCAGCATCAGAGTCTTTTCCAATAAGTGGGCTCTTTCCATCAGGTGGCCAAAGTATTGAAGCTTCAGCTTTAGCATTAGTCCTTCTAATGAATATTCAGGGTTGATTTCCTTTAGGACTGACTGGACTGATCTTGCGGTCCAAGAGACTCTCGAGAGTCTTCTTCAGCACAATTTGAAAGCATCAGATCTTTGACATGCAGCCTTCTTTATTGTCCAGTTCTCACATCTGTACATGACTACTGGAAAAATAGCTTTGACTATACAGATCTTTGTTGGCCAAGTGATGTCTTTGCTTTTTAATAGGCTGTATAGACTTGTAATAGCTTTTCTTCCAAGAAGCAAGCATCTTCTAATTTCATGGCTACAGTCACCATCCACAGTGATTTTGGAGCCCAAGAAAATAAAGTCTGTCACTCAGTCAGTCAGTTCAATTCAGTCGCTCCACTGTGTCTGACTTTTTTCAACTCTGTGGACTGCAGCATGCCAGGCCTCCCTGCCAATCATTAACTCCCAGAGTTTACTCAGACTCATATCCATTGAGTCGATGATGCCATCCAACCATTTTATCCTCTGTTGGCCCCTTCTCCTCCCATCTTCAATCTTTCCCAGAATCAGGGTCTTCTCCAATGAGTCAGTTCTTCACATCAGGTAGCCAAAGTATTGGAGTTTCAGCTTCAGCATCAGTCCTTCCAATGAATATTCAGGACTGATTTCCTTTAGCATGGACTGGTTGGATCTCCTTGCTGTCCAAGGGACTCTCAAGAGTCTTCTCCAACACCACAGTTCAAAAGCATCAATTTTTCGGCACTCAGCTTTCTTTATAGTCCAACTCTCACATCCATATGTGATTATTGGAAAAACCACAGCTTTGACTAGATGGATCTTTGTTGGCAAAGTAATGTCTCTGCTTTTTAATATGCTGTCTAGATTGGTCATAATATTTCTTTCAAGGAGGAAGCGTCTTTTAACTTCATGGTTGCAATCACCATCTGCAGTGATTTTGGAGCCCCCCCCCAAAAATAGTCTCTTACTGTTTCCATTGTTTCCCATCTATTTGCCATGAAGTGATGGGACCAGATGCCATGATCTTAGTTTTTTGAATGTTGAGTTTTAAGCCAACTTTTTCACTCTCCTCTTTCACTTTCATCAAGAGGCTCTTTAGTTCTTCCGAACTCTTTGCCATAATGGTGGTATCATCTGCATATCTGAGGTTATTGATATTTCTCCCAGCATTCTTGGTTCCAGCTTGTGCTTTCTCCAGCCCAGCATTTCTCATGATGTACTCTGCATAGAAGTTAAATAAGCAGGGTGACAATATACAGCCTTGCCGTACTCCTTTTCCTATTTGGAACCAGTCTGTTGTTCCATGTCCAGTTCTAACTGTTACTTCCTGACCTACATACAGATTTCTCAAGAGGTAGGTCAAGTGGTCTGGTAATCCCATCTCTTTCAGAATTTTCCACAGTTTGTTGTGATCCACACAGTCAAAGGCTTTGGCATTGGCATAGTCAATAAAGCAGAAGTAGATATTTTTTCTGGAACTCTCTTGCTTTTTCGATGATCCAGTGGATCACAACAAGCAAACTGTGCTGAATCATTAGACTCAGCCTAATTAGACATAGTACATCACTTTGATGCAACCTAATGTACCTTTAAAATTACATTTACAAATAACATACCAAATGCATTTAACACAATTCTAGCTTAAAAAGTAGGACACTAAAATTATATATATCTGTATATATGCACACACACATACATACACACCTATTTCTTTCCCCATTCCCCTAAACTATATAAAACTATGTATTTTGTATATATACTTTTATGATTTTTATATATTCTTTAATGATTATTTAACTTTCAGAAATACTAGTAAATATTTTGTTAATGAACAAGAAAAATGCTTATAGAAGTCAATTTTGTTTCCTGATGTCTGGTAAACTATTCTTAGATAAAACTGTCCAGCAAGGGGATAATTCACTTAAAAAATTCCAAATATTGGCAAATTTTCTCTTGGAGTAGCTCTGCTGAACTCAAATGAGATCTTTTCCCCATAAGACCCTTGCCCTCCTGTTTTTTTTGAAAGGTGGAATTCATGAAAAATTATCATCTATAGTCTACAAATTGCTGTGCACTACAGGGTCTATTCAACAGTATGACATTTTATTTTATGAACTATATATCCCAGGCTGCCATGCCCCGTAGCTAGTCTCACATCAAATGCAGTCTCCTGAACAGCCATTTTCTCAAAGTTCCTATTTCTGTGTAAAATAAGTTGTTTGGGAAAGCAGGATATAAATCTGGTGACTGAAAACATCAGCCATCCACATGCTCTTCCTCTTTGAGAATGGCAAATCTGAACATGTGTCTCCTTGTCAAAGGTGAACAATCACAAAAGACATTAATGAAGCCCATGAAAACAAGAGCAGGGTGTAATAAACATGACCGTTATGAAGCAGCACAAAGTTACTAGGAAAGGACAAGCCAGGATGAGAAGATACCAGTGAGACTAAAAGAGGTATGGGAGAGAGAGTTAAGAGTGACAAGGAACTAAACCAATGCAAAAACAGTGAGACATTCATGCCAGGGAGTAAAGAGCACATTCAATGATGCAGATACTCTTGTGAAAAACAAATGTGAGAAATTTTTGCAGAACATAGAGTAAAAGGATAAGAAGAAGGAAGAGGAAAAGGTCATGTATACAGAGGGCAAAGAATGAAATTTAAGCTAAAGCTAATAATGTTGAGTACTCCTAAGGAACCAACAAAGATAATATAAACAGAATTACTAAAAATGTAATGGGAGAAAAAACTTTGTGTTGAAAAAAATCAAAGTATGTAGATTGAAAAGTCTCACATTCTAATAAAAAGCATTCAATACAGACACTCCCCCCCAAAACACTACAAAATCTATTCTTACAAATGTATTATTAGGTTTTAGAAAAAATAAGTGCTCACAGGCAGTAGAAAAAAATTTTTCAATGAAGAAATTAAAATTAAGCTTTAATTTTTCTTATGTAACTCTTAATTCCAGAAGAACATGGAGACATACCTGTAAGTTTTGCAAGAGACTAAGTTAAAATGCAGATATTCAAAATTAGGCAAGCACACTTTCATTGACAAAGATAGTAGAAAGATGTATTATTAGAAGTGCATAGTAGCTCTCTAACTACCCTATATTCTTCTTTTCTGCAAAATATAAGATAAAATATAACTAAAATAAAATAGACTTGACAGTGTGCATTAATCACTGAGAGATGATTCAAAAACAGAATTTAATAACAAAAATGTTAGCATTTAAAAAGTGTGTAGAATTTTTCCTTATCCAATTTGCTCAACAAATCCATGAAACCATTATAACCTGATCTCTTTTGTGGCTTAAAGGAAAAAGTTGGCCTTACCTTTTTTGTTTTTGCTCCTCTCCTGGTACAGGAGACATGTTTTTGTTCACCTGTTACTCACTCTGTGTTTAAACTGGCCTTTGTGGCCCTTTCGGATGGCTGCTGAGTTAGATCAAAGAGAGTTTTCTGCCACACAGCCAAGCCACTTTAAATGATGTGACACTGCCCTCAGCTCCTAATGTGGGGACCGCATGCTTTGTCCTACTTGGGTGCAGCCAAAATTGGACCTTGGTGGGCACCTGACCCATGACCATCAAATTATCGGCGATTAAAAGAATGTAGACTGAGTCAGACTCTCTGAGTCTAGATCCAAGATTTGCCACTTAAATTTGATCTTCATTTTCTTCTTTCATGAAATGAGCTTAATGATTATTCCTATTTTGTTTGTGTGAAGTAAGGATTAAGAGTTAAGGCAAGCACTCTTTGGTACATGATACCTTATCCTATTGCTTGTTATTATTGTTATTATTTTTTATTGGAAGATAATTGCTTTATAATATTGTGTATTTTTTATTGGAAGATAATTGCTTTACAGTATTCATCAACATGAATCAGCCACAGGTATAAAGAAGTCCCCTCCATGTTGTTATTATTATTTGAAAAGATGGGATAAGTCAATCAAATTCTCTCTTCTTTCCTGAACTGGTTTGGGTAACTCAGAGTCAGTCAACTAGCAATGGGAACAGGAGTTTAAAGCATGCACGGAGAGGAGTTATGAAATAGACTTGCAAGGGGTATTGGCAATTTGGAGTTTGGAGATAGTGGAAACTGATTAAACAGAGTGTATCTTTGGGCAAATCTGATATAAGCCCAGACAGAGTCACATCACCTCACTGAATACATCCCCTAAAACACTTGTCTTAAGCATATACACATTCACCCTTTAGAGATTGTCTCTTCTATGACTGTTGGACTTTTCAGCTTCACTACATAAGGTAGCTCCCTATCATGGACTGAATCAGTTTGTATTTCCAGAAAATTTGTAAGCTGAAGTTCCCATACTGTGATAATATTAAAGAAGTGGGTGAGGAGGCCTTTGGATGATCCTTAGATCATCAGGGTGGAACCTTCATGAATGAGATTAATGCCCTTATATAAGAGACTTAGAGAGATCTCAAGCCCTCTCTCTGCCATGTGAGAATACAGTAGGAAGACTGTAATATGCAACTAAGAGAGGATTCGCATCAGAACCCTACCATGCTAATTCACTGGCCTCTGAGTTCTAGTCTCCAGAACTGTGAGAAATAAATTTCTGTTGTTTATAAGTCACCCAGGCTATGGTACCTTGTTTAGTGGCTTGAACAGTCTAAGACACTGCTTTTATATAGGGAAATCTGCCAGAGTTAAAGGTAAGAAAAGGGAATCTGGATCTGGTATCTAAAATGGGGTTGAAGTGATCTTCCATTCTTTCTGGGATGTCTAGTCTGCCTTTTGCCTCTGCCAAGCAACAGATTAAAGACCAAGCTTCTACACACAGAAGTAAGGCCTCACTTGATTGAAGGAGGGTCCAGCTTAATGGAACTTTTCTAAGTGCATTCAGCCAAGAAATTTATGTACGTTTCTATTAATAACATATCTAACTTATTTGGACTTTGACGATTTCTAAGAATAATTGTGAACATTGAGTCATTCAAAAGGCCCATTTTCTAAGATTTCAAGATATAATTAGCAATGTGGTATGGAATAAATGAAAGGGTACAGTTTCGGGGTTAATGCTTTGTATATTTATGTCTCAGACCTTTCCAGTGCTTTTAATTCTTTTGATGATAAAGAACCCAGCAATGTGTGGGTCTTTGAAACTGTGGTGTACAGTAACTGTCAGCCTAGAGCAGTGGCTCTCAACCAGGGATGGTTTTTGTCTCCTGGGAACATTTGTCAATTTCTAAAGACAGTTTTGGTTGTCATAACTTGAGGGCTTGTGTGATTGGCATCTATTGGGCAGAGGCCAGGGATGCTGTGATATATCTTACAATTTAGAGTATGACCCCCTCCACTCTGCAAAAAAAAAAAAATTATTTGATTAGACATGTTGATAAGGCCAATACTGAAAAACTCTGACCTAAAATAGAAGCCTGGAACTTCTATTGAATGTTCTTTTTTCAAGCAACTAATGAGAAAAAACATGCGGGAGACAAACAAAAATTTCAGCAGCCCTCCATGGTATTCAGAGTTCCTCAGGTCCGGATCATTTCAGACATTTGCTGTTTACCAATGACAACCAATTTGTTTATGTTCTTAAGTTCGGAGATTTCATGGGGGCTTATTATTAAACTGCCTATTATTTTCTCTTTTCACAAGCCTATTTTAATGGCCTAGTATTGAGATGTCTGATATAGAGATCTTTTTGTTCTGAGTGCTGGATCTGTTTTCATTTACTCAAGATTTTTCTAGATGATACATCCTTCAATCTGAAAATTCAAGAAGTATAAATCCTCCCCATGGTTCTGTCTTGTCTCTATCCCCAGTTGGCAGGCTTTCTAAAAGCTCCTCATGTATGTTGGACATAGCGCTTCCTAACAGTTTCATAATTAGAACACCCTATTCCTCTGAACTGTTTAATTTTTAAAATTAATCTCTCTGACAAGCTATAACCATTCAACTCTGAATCATTCTTCTAGTGTCAGAATAGAAGCTTAAATTGTTACAGTATTTACAAGATTAATCAAGATCACCAAGAAAGCCTTATGGATGTCCCACTATGTCATATGTAGCATGTGATAGGATCAGATAGGTCTTGAAAATTTACCTGTCGACCTACCTTTGCCATGGCTCAAACTCCCAGTTTGACTCAGAGGCATGCCTGTAGCAGAGGACTAACCTGTCCTTGAGTCCACTGTCTCTAGAAATGCAGGCAATACAAGACAATGGAGGTTCTCCAAAGTCCTATGGCAGGCCCTGTAGACTGTTGAGAGAGGATACTGAAAATCCCTCCGGATGCCTGGTACACAGAGGGGTCTAGTAGGGGCAACCCATCTGCACTTGCAGTTCAGCCCAACACTGACACCATCTGGATGGAAACAGGGACAAGCCATTGCAATCAACGGGCTGAACTCTGAGCATTTTAGCTAGCACTCACGAACCTTGGCCATTACCCTTTGCATGGAAAGTTGGGCTATTTTAAAGGGATTAATCCTATGGCTTGGACAATGGGAAACTGACGGGTAGATGATCATGAATAAGCCCTTGCAGGGGCAGGATATATGGAAAGATATTTGATTCCTCCTACAAAAGCCTGTGACAGTCCTCTCTGTTTTCCACATCCTAGCTCGCAAGGTGCTGACACTCCCCGGTGATTAGGAAGCTGATGCTCAGTAGATACAGCAGCTTGTATACGTAGAAAGAGCGGTCACCCTAGAGCATGGGGGGATGGTGTAATGCCAAGGAAGCCAGATTGACCTCGAGATACCGTGACGTGCTGAATGCACATCTGTGTGTTCTAAACAATGCACAGGGTAACTACCAAAGGACTCTGGGACAATGCCCTTGATTTCCCAGCTGGCTAGGACTGGCAAATTGATTATATTGGGACCCTCCCTCTGAGTGAGGGTTCTAGATATGCCTTGGTTTGTGTGGACATTATGTCTAGTCTAACCCAAGCTTTCTCCTGTGCCTGCATAAAACTGGTTGTCTCCCTTAGGTGATTAGAGAAACTGATTATCATGTTTGGATTCCTTCACCAAAGAGACAGAGAGTTGGGATCACATTTTGAAGGCTGTGTGTGCAAGACTGGGCAAAAGAACATGACATCCAATGGAGGTTCTATCTTCTCTATAACCTGTAGGCAGTGTTGTTGGTAGAAAGGAAAAATGGAATATTAAAGCAGCAGATTAAATTACCAATAGGTAAAACTACCTTAGCTGGGTGGACTAAAGAATTCCCTTGGGCTTTAATACATTTGAATGATTTGAATGATCAATCAGTAGGGCCTGATGACCCAGATGCCAGACTTGAGACCCCTGCTAAGATACCTCACATTGTAAAGGGAATGGCGGATACAGCCATTGCTCTGCCTCTCATCTTGCATCAAAGTGCACTGCTGCTAAGCCCCCATCACAGCTGGGAGAGGCCTTACCTCCTGGAATTTACAATGGGATGTTCCACTGGGATGGATGAGTAGCTTCCCCTGAGTGAGGGGAGCTACTCTGTCTCCACTAAGATCCTGCTGTTCTGTTGCAAATCAGGCCTATTGAAACATACTGTAGCTGGAATGGAACCCACAGCACTGAAAGAGGGGAGAAGGTATGTGTCCTGATCTGACAAGTTCCTACTAAAAGGAATCAAAAAGCCCGTGCCCATACTGCTTGAGGTCTCAGTTTGAGTTTCTCTAGATAAGACTGGAACTTTCTTCTGTTTGTTGGCTATGTGTTCCTTTTGTGAAATTACTGCTCATATTTTGTTCATTTTTATTAGATTTTATATCTTCCTATGTGGAATATTTGTTCAGATCTTTTGCCATTTATTTCCCTTTTGGGGGTACTAGTTTTCTTCTTGTTAATGGGTAGAAATACTTTGTTTTTTAGACTAATGAAGTGTTGTGTGAGTTGTAAATATTTTATATTTTAATTTTTTTGACATATCTTTTTATGTATAGAAAATTTTAACTTTAACATGCTTGAGCTAATCTAGTTTTCTTTTTTGGTTTCTGTTTTTAATCTTTTGTATAGTATTGTTTTTATAATTTTCTGGACACAAGACTTGAAAAACATCTTTTGTTAACTTATTTATATTTACTATGATTTTTGTCAGAATAGCATTTAGAGTTATTTCACTTTTTTTTTTACATTATCTAACTTCATATAAATTAAATTACAGTTTGTCCTCACTCTAGAGTATAGGTCCAATAATTTGCAACAAAACTTCTCGGTTTCCTTATAAGTTCCCAAGTTAAAGAGCCACTTTAACTTTAAATGTAAGTCTTTAAATTTAAGTACTCATATAAGCTATAGCCTATCTTACTATTATAATTGAGATCTAGTGTCCAGAATAGGAGAAAACTGAGGCTCACTCTACAGAGCTTTGTTTTAAACTATAATTCCAGGTGCGCTACCCACACACTGCTTTGGCTGAAATCTACGTAGTAGGCTTTATAGTCTAGAAGGGTCAGATGTGTACAGGAATCCATCCATGAAGCCAAAAGCTGCCCTGCTGTAAATGTGCTACCAGGATCCATTTCAAAACAGTGCTTCCTCTTGCCAAGGTCAGTGGCTATCACCGAAGTAACCAGAGAATGCCTGTGTTCTCCCTCTCAAAAAGGCAACCTCTTTGCAACATTAAATTTCTGCACTTTCTGTCCCTTTCTTTTCAGTGATGGAAATCTTTTTTTTGTTTGTTTACCCTTTCAAAGAAAAGATTACCACCTTCCTTTGAGAAGTGTTGACAGAGAGAAAAAATTGTTTTTAATTTCCTAGAAAATGTTTCCTTATTTTCTGGGAAAGTTTTATTTTCAAGGAAGCTGAGAAAATGAACACAATATCTCCAGGTTTCCCCGCACTGGGATTAATTGCTAAACGGAATGTGTGTCAGCTTTGCTGCTCAAACATGAACTCTACACGTAAGAGTATCTTCTTTATTTACTCATTTAATTTACCGATTCGACTTATCAGTCGGTATTTCTCACCTTTCTAAAAGTGCTTTCTGAACACTTCCCTCTGCACATGTAATTGGGATAAAGCCCTAGAATTGAAGGTATTTAAAACGAGGCAGACAAGTACCTATGGGATGAAGCCAGATTTGCTTTGAATACCACTTACAAGATCAGTTTAGTTTTATTTTAAACATGAGCCTCACATACAGCCCTTTTGACCTGAATACTCCATCCCTAAATGGCAAACTAAACATTCATGAAAATTTAATGGCAAGGAAATTAGTACCTTCTTATGTTTCAGACTGTGAAATGGCACCAGGGAGCACTTTCAGCAACAGGCAGAAGTGTGTGAATGTGCTGGACCAGACCTGAAACATTTGTCCCTCCAACCTGTCGTTCCTTTTCAAGTTAACTGGCAGCTGAGACGTTCTGAAAGGATACCAACAGGATGCCACCCAAGAAAGGTATTTCAAAATAAAGATTTCATTGTAGGATATTCTACCTTTCTTAGAGATTAGGCACTTCAAAAAGTTTGTTTCATAATTTTTGTCTTCCTTTTGGGGTAATTCCCCTTTCTATTTTTCTGTGGGTAGGGCCCCTTTGTTTCTTGAGAAACTGGGATAGGTTCAATATTTCTTCAACTTCTTTTCTTTAATGGATGTATGATTTTACCAACTAGTAAGTGTTCACATTTACCTTCCTTTCATTTAGGAAGACAATGGGGAGAAGCGAAATACACTGAGATTCCAGTGCAGCAACTCAGACTAGGGGTTTAGTCCATAGCAGTGATCTCTTGTTGGATTGGTGTGTGGAGCAACTTTGTGAGGGAGACCTGTCCAGCTTCAGTTTGTGAATTAGATACAGTTCTGAGTTCATTAAAGTGGATGAGTAGAGCAAAGAGGATTAAGACAGAGAAAACTAAGAAGAGAGACATAAAACCCTATTGGGGGACGCATTTATATGAAGGGAAGCAATGTGCTGAAGCATTTTTGGTTCCTATGACTTGTCATAGAGGTGCATTTTCAGTACCATGGAGATAGTGGTTAGCATGTTCAGCTGTTATTCTATGATGCTAACACAGTTTGATCTGTTGTCAGCCTCAGTTCAGTCCCCAAAAGACAAACTGGTAAAAATTTTAAATATGGAAAACCTGGAAATACATATTTGCTTTTCAGCATAGAACTTCCAATCCAAATGGCCTTGGTCTCCATCATTCCATTAACCAACTTATTTCATCTTGGAATGGAAAGTGGAGACACTAGAGATCTCATTTTGTTGTTGTTCAGTCGCTAAGTTATATCCTACTCTTTGCGACCCCATGGACTGCAGCATGCCAGGCTTCCCTGTCCTTCACCATCTCCCAGAGTTTTCTCAAACTCGTGTCCATTGAGTCGGTGATGCCATCCAACCATCTCATCCTCTGTCGCCTTCTTCTCTTTCCTCTCTTCATCTTTCCCAGCATTCGGGTCTTTTCCAATGAGTTGGCTCTTTGCATCAGGTGGCTAAAGTATTGGAGCTCATTTAGAGAGAACCTATTAAAGTCATCCAGACCTAGGTCTTGAGAGTCTGAGCAGTATCCTATTGAATACGCTCACTTATTTTGTTGACTTCAAACATCTGGGCAGTCTTAGGAACATTGTTATGAAAAAAAGTCATTGCTTTTAAAATGCAAAAACAAAATCAACCACTTCTTTTGAATCTCAGCACACTTTTCCAAAGAAGCTATTAGAAAAAGCTCATATTTGTATAACTTCAGCACCTTTAAGATGTTCCAACATGGAGTCCTCAAACTTCTTAGGCTATTTTTGTAGTGAAGGTATTGGCAGGCTCTTTTTGGATCTCCAACAATTTTTACAAAATCTTGCAATATGCCTGCTCAGGCTATCTTAACCATTTGTAAATGTGATCCTAATCCTGAATTGTAATTTAAAATGTTAAATATTGAGATCTTTCCCCACACTCTCTCTCAGCTGTTTGAAACAGATTAACAAAGTGTTAACTCGAAAAGCTCTTGGAAATTTTCCCTCACTGTATCAATAGATTCTGTGATTTACAGACAGAAACTGCCTATTGATAAATGGTGGTCCTAGATGTCTTAGATGAGTAATGTTTATAAAAGCTATTTGTAAACTCTGACATAACATACAAAATAAAAGTGGCTATCACCATCATGTTTCTTTACTATTATTTGGCCATACGATTTTTTTCAACAGTGCAAACATTTGTGGTGCTCTAATAAATGTTCTTTTATCATATTTAAAGTTGGAGAGATAGCATTTTCTGTAAGAGACAGATAATATATAGCTGTGCTGGGATTATTAATTCCCATAGAAATGTATTCTATTTACTCATTCATTTGGTCATGTGTTGGTGCATTCAGCAAACAATTCATTTGATTCTTTTTATGTGCTTTGGTAAGAATGAGATGTGAAAGAGTTCTTTTTCCCAGAGAGTTTACAGATTGATGTGTTTGGGGCAATAGTGAATAATTATCAAAACAAAACTAGAGTCAGAAACATTACTTTGCAAGTTCTTGAGGGCCTTGAAAATTAGGAACATTGAGGTGTTTGTTTCCACCTTGGCCTGTGCTTTAAGGATTTGCCTGAAGTGGGCAGCACTTCCTGGGTCTAAAGTACCCATTATTGATAACAAAGGATGGTATTCCTATGACTGATAAAATGTTGGCATTGTTTTATTTTCATTTCTTTCATTCCACTTTAAAAAATCATGCTATTGAGTATAATTTGTGCACATTGAACTGTATACATTTAAAATACACCATTTGTCAAGTTTTGACAAGTGTATACATGACATAATGACCATCATAATCAAGAGTTCCACTTCCCCCAAATGTTCCTTGTGCCCTTTTGGCATAAATCCACACAGTCTTAATCTACTTCCCATATAAACCTGAATGTGCTTTTTTTCACTGTAGATTATATCTATATCATACATATATATATATATATAATATCTATATATCTTTGATTATATAGAATTTCATGTAAATGGAAACATGCAGTATATACTCTTTTGTGTCTGCTCCCTTATATTTAGCATACTGCTTTCAAAATTCATTCATATTTCAGTGGTGTTGCTTTTATTGCTGAGTATTCCATTGTATGGTGCAACAGAGTTTGTTTATCCACTCACCTGTTGATGAACATTTGAGTTGTTACTAATTTGGAACTACTGTTAATAAAATTTCTGTGGACATTTGAGTATGTGTCTTTGTGTGAATGTATGAACTGAATGTATGAATTGAAATCAGATTGATTATATTCTTTGCAGCCAAAGATGGAAAAACTCTATACAGTCAGCAAAAATAAGACTGGGAGCTGACTGTGGCTCAGATCATGAACTCCATATTGCCAAATTCAGACTTAAATGAAGAAAGTAGGGAAAACCACTAGATCATTCAGGTATGACCTAAATCAAATCCCTTACAATTATACAGTGGAAGTGAGAAATAGATTCACAGGATTAGATCTGATAGAGTGCCTGAAGAATTATGGACAGAGGTTCGTAACATTGTACGGTAGGCAATGATCAAGACCATCTCCAAGAAAAAGAAATACAAAAAGGCAAAATGGTTGTCTGAGGAGGTGTTACAAATAGCTGTGAAAAGAAGAGAGTGAAAGGCAAAGGAGAAAAGGAAAGTTACACCCATTTGAATACAGACTTTCAAAGAATAGCAAGGAGAGATAAGAAAGCCTTCTTCAGTGATCAAAAAAAAAAAAAAAAATAGAGAGAAAATAGAATGGGAAAGACTAGAGATCTCTTCAAGAAAATTGGAGATACCAAGGGAATATTTCATGCAAAGATGGGCACAATACAGGACAGAATGGTATGGACCTAACAGAAGCAGAAGATATTAAAAAGAGGTGGCAAGAATACATAGAAGAACTATACAAAAAAGATCTAATGACCCAGATAATCACGATGGGGTGATCACTCACCTAGAGCCAGACATCCTGGAGTCCGCAGTCAATTTGGTCTTAGGAAGCATCACTATGAAAAAGCTAGTGGAAGTGATGGAATTCCAGTTGAGCTATTTCAAATCCTTAAAGATGATGCTGTGAAAGTGCTGTACTCAGTATGCCAGCAAATTTGGAAAACTCAGCAGTGGCCATGGGACTGGAAAAGGTCAGTTTTCATTCCAATCCCAAAGAAAGGCAATGCCAAAGAATGTTCAAACTCCTTCACAATTGCACTCATCTTGCATGCTAGCAAAGTAATGCTCAAAATTCTCCAAGCCAGGCTTCCTCAGTATGTGGACAGTGAACTTCTAGATGATCAAGCTGAATTTAGAAAAGGCAGAGGAACCAGAGATAAAATTGCCAACATTTGTTAGATCATTGAAAAAGTGAGAGAGTTCCAGAAAAACACCTACTTCTGCTTCATTGACTGTGCCAAAGCCTTTGACTGTGTGGATCACAACCAACTGTGGAACGTTCTTAAATAGATGGGAATACCAGACCACCTGACCTATCTCCTGAGAAATCTGTATGCAGGTCAAGAAGCAACAGTTAGAACTGGACATGGAACAACAGACTGGTTGCAAACTGGAAATGAGTATGTCAAGGCTGTATACTGTCACGCTGCTTATTTAACTGATATGCAGAGTACATCATGAGAAATGCTGGGCTGGATGAATCACAAGCTGGAATCAAGATTGCAGGGAGAAATATCAATAACCTGAGATATGCAGAAGACACCACCCTTATGGCAGAAAGTGAAGAGGAACTAAAGACCTTCTTGATGAAAGTGAAAGAGGAGAGTGAAAAAAGTGGCTTAAAACTCAACATTCAGAAAACTAAGATCATGGTATCTGGTCCCATTACTTCATGGAAAATAGATGGAGAAACAATAGAAACAGTGACAGACTACAGATGGTGACTGCAGACATGAAATTAAAAGATGCTTGTTCTTTGGAAGAAAAACTATGACCAACCTAGGCAGCATTTTAAAAAGCATTACAGGTATCACTTTGCCAACAAAGGTTCACCTAGTCAAAGCTGTGGTTTTTCCAGTAGTCATGTATGGATGTAAGAGCTGGACTATAAAGAAAGCTGAGAAGAATTGACGCTTTTGAACTGTGGTGTTGGAGAAGACTCTTGAGAGTCCCTTGGACTGCAAGGAGATCCAACCAGTCCATCCTAAAAGAAGTCAGTCTTTAATATTCATTGGAAAGACTGATACTGAAGCTGAAACTCCAATACTTTGGCCACCTGATGTGAAGAACCGACTCATTGGAGAAGACCCTGATGCCAGGAATGATTGAAGGTGGGAGGAGAAGGGGCCAACAGAGGATCTAATGGTTGGATGGCATCACTGACTCAGAGGACTTGAGTGTTTGATTAATTTCATAAAATCTGCCAAATCAATTTCCAAAACTGCTTTATGATTTTATGTTTTTGCCAGCAAGACCACAGTTCTGGTGATCAGTAGCCTCACCATGTTAGATATTGCATGTGAATCTTTTTCATTTTAACCTTTTGAGAAAGTGTGTGGTTTTTAACCCATCTTTGTTGTTTTATTCTCATAAATTCTTTTGGAGTATTTCTTTTAAATTTCATTTTATCTCCTCTGTTGGTATATTAGCTCTTTTTTGTTGTCACTCTATTTTAATGAGCTTACAATATACATCTTTAGCTTATCACATTCTACCTTCAAATAATGGTATTCTACTTTACATATATTTTAAGAACATTGCCATAGTATAGTTTATTCCACTCTCCTATATATCATGTTTTTATGTTTGTATATTTTACTTCTACATCTACTATAAACTCCACAATCTATCTTTATTATTTTGCTTTAAATACCCAGTTATCTTTAAAAGAAATTTTGAAAAATAAGAAAAAAAGTGTTCATATTTATCTGTATATTTACCACTTCCAGTCATTTTTCTTCCACATTTCAGATCCAGATTTCTATCTGATATCATTTTCCTTCTGCATGAGTAACTTCCTTTAGTATTTTTTGTGGGGTTTCCCTTGTAGATTAGTTGGTAAAGAACATGCTTGAAATGCAGGAGTCCGCTTGCAATGCAGAAGACCCAAGTTCAATTCCTGGGTCTGGAGTATCCCCTGGAGAAGGAAATAGCAACCTACTCCAGTATTCTTGCCTGGAAAATCCCATGAACAGAGGAGCCTGGTGGGCTATAGTCCATGGGGTTGCAAGAGCTGGACATGACACACCAATATTTTTTGTAAATCACACACAATATTTTTTGTATAACAGGCTTTTGGGCAATGAATTCTCTCCACTTTTGTTTGAAAGAGTCCTTACCTTAGATTTTGAAGGATGTTTTTCAATGGAAATAGAATTCTAGCTTGAAAGATTGTTTTTTTTTTTCTTTTTCTTTTAGTGTTTAAAGATTTCTCTCTTTCATGGTTTCTAATGAGAAGTCTGTGATTGTTCTTATCTTTATGTCATTTTTCTTTCTCTGCTTTTAAGATGTTCCTATTACTAATGTTTATTTTTACAATTTGTTTTTGCTGTGTTTTATCATTTTATTAATCTCTTTTTCTATTTAGAATCTGCTGAAATTTTTGAATATTTGGTTTATAGTTGCCATCAAATTTAAAACAATTTTGTCATTATTTCCTCACTTTTTTCTACTCTCACTCTGATTACATATATTTTAAATTGTTTACCATCATCTTATAGGTCCCAGATGTTCTTTTCAGTTTTTAGTCTCATTTACCTTCTATGTTTCATTTTAGATAAAACTGATGTCTTCAAATTGGTGTTCTTTTCTTTATCAACATCTAGACCACTGTTCATTCATCCAGTGCATTTCCCACTTCATATACTGTATTATTCATCTTTAGAGTCTGATTTGTATTTTTAAACTTTTATTTTAAAAATTATGGTCTTAAACATATGGAGTCTATTTATAATAGCTATTATACTATTGTCTGCTCTATCATGCTGGTTTTTACTGGATCTGTTTCTATCAATGGATTCAATTGCTCTCCTCGTTGGGAGGCATTACTTTCCCAACTTCTGTGCTTACCTGGTGATTTTTTAATTCGCTGTTGAATATGTTAAATTTTACATTTTGGAGTCCTGGATTTTTCTGTATTACTTTAAATATTGTTGGATTGTTTTCTGGAATGCAATTAAGTCACTTTAGATTAGCTGGATGCTTTAGAGACTTGGTTTTAAACTCTGTCGGGGTGTTTTCAGAGCAGGGCTACTTTGGTCTGGACAATAACTTTCTGAGGACTATAACAAATGCTTCATGAATTCGGCGGTCTCTCCTCTCTGACTGATGAGAAATCTGAATTCTTCCTGACTCTTGTGAACTTCAGAAACTATTCTGTTCATCCTTTCTAGTGTTCTTTCTCTGATCTTGGTGATTTCCTCACACGTATGCATATACCAGGCTTCCCTGGTGCCTCAGTGGTGAAGAATCCACCTGCCAATGCAGGAGAGCAGGGTTCGATCCCTGGGTTGGGAAGATCCCCTGCAGAAGGAAATGGCAACTCACTCCAGTATTCTTGCCTGGAGAATTCCATGGACAAAGGAACCTGGTGGGCTACAGTACATGGGGTCACAAGAGTCAGACACAACAATTAAACAACAACATGCATGTTATCAGTACTCAGCCAACATTTGTAAAGGTTTGCTTGCAGATCTAAAGCTTGCCCTCTTTCTCCCTTTTTTTCTTTCTCTCTCTCTCTGTGAAATCAGAATCATGTCTCCTTAACTGAGGGAGACCAAAGACCCTGTGTATGTTCCTTCTCCCTGTGTTGCAGCCTAGAAACTCTGCTCAGGCAACATATTCAGGCAGTATTCTTGGTGATTCTCATTTGCTTTCCTTCTTTGAGGGACCACTGTTTTGAGCTGTCTGTTGAGCAGCATCTGAAATGAGATGTTTCATGTATTTTTTCTGTGTTTCTAGTTGTATAAGGTAAGAAGGTTAATACATTCTTAGTTGCTTTATTGTGGCTAAAAGCAAAAATTCCAATACTGCATTTATAATATGCTTTGGCTTGACTGTGTTAGGATTCCCTTTAGTTATCATAACTGTTAAATGATGTAAGGTAAATACCTTCAAAACATATTTTTCTACTTTGGAGTAGTTTTCACAGGCCTGTTTTTTTTTTTTTAACCAGAGATACAGATTTTTAGTATCTGAGTTCCATATCCTAATATTCAGAAGCACAAGGCATTACTATATTCATATATTTTAATGGGTAAAAAAGATAAAATTACACTCTTGTCTGATGTCTTCATAGGTCTTGGGAAGGCTTGAAGAAGGGGCATGAAGTTCATAAACCATTAAGTGATAGACATTTAAATGATCCAAACCAAAATTGTCCTAGACAAGAAAAATATCCCTATGTAGAAGTTGAATCTCTAAGGCCTTTCCTCATGCTACAACAACTGCTTCAATTTGGAAATTTATCCCTAACACTTCCCTGATAGCTCAGTTGGTAAAGAATCTGCCTGCAATGTGGGAGACATCAGTTTGATTCTTGGGTTGGGAAGATCCCCTGGAGAAGGGATAGTCTACCCACTCCAGTGTTTTGGGGCTTCCCTTGTGGCTCAGCTAGTAAAGAAACCACCTGTAATGTGGGAGACCTGGGTTTGATCCCTGGGTTGGGAAGATCCCCTGGAGAAAGGGACTGTTACCCACTCTAGTATTCCGGCCTGGAGAATTCCATGGACGAGTCCATGGGGTTGCAAAGAGTCAGACACAACCGAGCGACTTTCATTTTCAAATATCTCATGTTAGTATGTGAGAGATTTTTCCTCCTCTTCTCTTTGTAGTATGGGGAAAAGTCAGTTCCTATCAATGCAGAGATTCATATTTGCCAGTAATTATCTTCTTATTCTCTTGTGTTTGAACAAGGTGTCTTCTTTAATTTTAATTCATTTAACACAATACACAAAAAAATAATAGAAACTCCTTGACTTCAAGAAGTTCATAACCTATTTGAGGAGATGAGACAAAGATGTAGAAAATATTAAAAAGCAGTACCATTATGAGAAAGATGTTTGAGTGCAGGATATGAAGTGTCAATTGAATTGCAGAGGCAATATATACTAGGTACCTTTTCTCATTTTCAATTACTTAATCCTCTTCTGTGACACTCTACCGAACATTCTTCAGTTTATCCAGATCAACCCTTAGCTATGGAGCTGAAATTTTCAGCAGATACAAATCTGGTAGGCCCTGGATATGTTTGGATGACCATTTTAAAGTTCTGACTACTACAGTTCTGTTTATGCTGAACCGTAGGTGCTCACTCTTATCACCAACTAATATCATTATCTCTTGGCAGTGTGGGGAGTGGAACAAATATTGGAATCATGCAGACCTGGATTTGAATTCAATCCTTCTTCACTTCTTCTTGTAAGCTTTATATCTTATTGGTTAAGGGCAATTTGTTTACAGACAACATATTCCAGCTTAGCTGACCTAAGCTAAAAGATACTGGGATGGGCAGGGACAGGGAGAGAACTCAAAGGAAAAAAGAGGGTGAGTGTCTGTCTTAGCTTGAACTGGAAACTGAAGCCCTACAGCAAACTCAGGAAATTCTCTTTGTCTCTTACCTCTGCACATCTGCTTCATTCTTTCTGGTTGCATATGGTTTTCTCTCTTTGTAGTAGACATGACAGGTAAGACTAAGGCTTAGAGTGCCTAAAGTTTCCATTTTTCTCAGCCTTTTGGGTGAATAAATGTGTGTATGGTTATGTCAGGATACAATTCGCAGAAAACATTGGGGAGGTAGTAGAAAAGTTCCCATAAAAGCAGAGTAACTGGGATAATAAAATGATAGTTGTTCACTGTTGCTGCTGCTGCTGCTGCTAAGTCGCCTCAGTTGTGTTCGACTCTGTGCGACCCCATAGACGGCAGCCCACCAGGCTCCCCTGTCCCTGGGATTCTCCAGGCAAGAACACTTGAGTAGGTTGCCATTGCCTTCTCCAATGCATGAAAGTGAAAAGTGAAAGTGAAGTTACTCAGTCGTGTCCGACTCTTAGCGACTCCATGGACTGCAGCCTACCAGGCTCCTCCGTCCATGGGATTTTCCAGGCAAGAGTACTGGAGTGGGTTGCCATCATTTCACTTCTTTTAGTTCAGCTTACTTCTTTATAGGAGATCTTCCATAAATATTAATTTTCTTGTCCCTTACTTCCTTTTCAGCCAATCTTCACTCTCTATCCTAAACAAGTTTCTGCTAAGAGTATATAATATGTACTACCCTCAAATAGAAACATGTCTTGATAAAACAGAATTCTTGAGAACAGCTTCCATTTCCATCATTTATCAAGGGAAGAATTCATATATTCTTCCTGGGCCACATAGATATAGTGGAAAGTAACCATGGTTGAGTTGTTTGGATGAGTCTTCATCCAAGAAGGCTACTTGTTGAAGTGAGGATTGTACAGATACAGAGGCTGCCTATGAGATGCACTGCTGGGGTCACACCTGTAGGAGTGCTACAAAAGGCCCTCAGGAGAATGCATTAACCAAGTCTTAGACTGACTGCTTTAGAGTGCATGGTGCATTGTAATGCCTTGATACTGGAAAATGAATATAGCTTATCAGCGTAAGGTGATTCTTATAACTGTAAATTACCAGAAAGCTGAAGGATCTGCCTGAAATTAAGCCCGGAAAGTGAAATCTCATGCAACATGATTAAAGGTGGTATTTATTTACTTTCTAAATAAACAATCTACATTTACTGAAGTGAGCTACAGTTATAGTTAGTTGGGCAGTTAGTAGATTTTGATATAAATCAGTTTAGTTCAGTTCAGTCACTCAGCTGTGTCTGACTCTTTGTGACCCTATGGACTGCAGCATGCCAGTCTTCCTTGACCATCACCAACTTCCCAGAGCTTACACAAACTTATGTCCATTGAGTCGGTGATGTCATCCAACCATCTCATCCTCTGTCATCCCCTTCTCCTTGTGCCTTCAATCTTTCCCAGCATCAAGGTCTTATTCAATGAGTCAGTTCTTCACATCAGGTGGCCAAAGTATTGGAGTTTCAGCTTCAGCATCAGTCCTTCCAATGAATATTCAGGACTGATTTCCTTTAGGATGGACTGGTTGGATCTCCTTGCAGTCCAAGGGACTCTCGAGAGTCTTCTCCAACATTACAGTTCAAAAGCATTAATTCTTCTGTGCTCAGCTTTCTTTATAGTCCAACTCTCACATCCATACATGATTAGAAAAACCACAGCTTTGACTAGATGGACCTGTTGGCAAAGTGATACCTGTAATGCTTTTTAAAATGCTGTCTAGGTTGGTCATAACTTCTTTTCCAAGGAGGCAGCATCATTTAATTTCATGGCTGCAGTCATCATCTGTAGTGATTTTTGGAGCCCCCCAAAATAGTCTGTCACTGTTTCCATTGTTTCTCCATCTATTTGCCATGAAGATATGGGATCAGACACCATGATCTTAGTTTTCTGAATGTTGAGTTTTAAGTCAGCTTTTTCACTCTCCTCTTTCACTTTCATCAAGAGTCTCTTTAGTTCTTCTTCGATGTACTCCTTTCCCGATTTGGAACCAGTCTGTTGTTCCATGTCCAGTTCTAACTGTTGCTTCTTGACCTGCATACAGATTTCTCAGGAGGCAAGTCAAGTGGTCTTGTATTCCCATCTCTTTAAGAATTTTCCACAGTTTGTTGTCATCCAGCCAAAGGCTTTGGCATAGTCAATAAAGCAGAAGTAGATGTTTTTCTGGAACTCTCTTGCTTTTATGATGACCCAGTTCTTTTTCTTAATGGAGCCAGTTAGAAGCTTTGAACAAGGCAGCTAAGGAATTTCTTAGAAGATGGTATGGCTCATCTATCTGTGTGTGTCACCTTGCTTCTGTATGATCTTGCCTAGGCTCTCTAATTCTAAGACCTTAATTATGTATGACAAAGTTTTCACAATCTTTGCTTTTTAACTCTGAGAATGACTTCGTGATACTGTAAGACTTTTTATGCACCTGAGGGCTAATGGTTTATCTGTCTTATTCCTCACGTCTGTTCTTTCTCCTTGAAGGTGAAGATTGTCTAAAAACTGTATAGACTGAAGAGGCCTTCCTACCCTCCCAATGTTGATCCTATCTTCTGCTGTTAAGTCTAAACATGCAGCATCATGACATTTCCTGGGTAATGAACAGTCTTAAGCAAGAGTAGTTCACTTTGTTTTTTCATTCCACAGCTAATATTATGTGCAAGTTAAACTTGCAATTAGTCCACACCTTAAAATATGGTGATTTTGTGAAATGGAATTCTCTAACTTCAAATAGACTTCCTTTTCACTGAACTTACTGAATTACATTAAAGTCAATAATTCTGTTCTTAAATATCTGGTTTTTGAGTGGCAGTGACTAATAAAATAGCATCTCCTCTCCCAATTCTATCTGCCTTTAAGAAAATATTTTTGACTCAAAGAAAAAGATGTTTTCCTGCTCTTCTACTTCTGTTCCAACTCCCCAAATATGCAAAAACTCTGGGTTTTCACAGTTCCAGAGTTTCTCTGACTCCACATAAAAGATTTCAATATAGAAACATATCGATAATGCTAACCTCCCACAGAATACTTAGAAAACAATGCAAGAGTCTTCTTGCAAAAACATCTCCTGGGCCCTGCAGGAGATATTTTCAAGTTCCAGTCAAACTTATGATGTAGCCCTAGATTTGTGTCCTCAAGTGGCTTCTCCTTATTATAATACCACCATTGTGATCTAGGATCCAGTACTCTAAATTCTCTGTCCTTTTCATTTTAGCTTGCTTTCATTTAATTTTTATCCAGTTATCTGGGTGGAGAATATCAATATATTATTTTTACACTAGAATTTAAATTATTGATGGGTAAAGGAGTGCTTTTTAGTGTTCTGCTATGGCTTGTAGATTTTTCAGACCTTGCCTAATTCCTAGATTGTCATTCCCTTTTTTCTCCTCCTTCATCGGAAAGCTTCGATGGTTTCTATTGTTGCCATGTAACATTTAGATAGATTTCCCAAACCAGTATGTCAGGGTCTTCTGCCATTTGAACTTAGTTTTACTTTAAGTTCTTATTTGACCTATTTGATCCACTTTCCATTCCCTACCTGTTTGATTAATAAGTACTAACATCACTTCTCTTTTGGCCTCCCACTTTCTGTGCTTCTTTTTCTGAATAATTCTTTTCTTTTGACTGCTTTTGTTTTTCAAGTACATCAGTTTTAACTACTTTTTAAGCTACTTTTTCTACCCTGGGAGCCATTCTATCTCTTTAGAATGCTTTTGCCTGTGTCGTATCTCATCTTTAATGTTTTGATGTTTAATAGCACGCAGAGGTTTTATTTTCTTTTGTTTTAATAATAAGAGAGAAAGTGTGCTCACTTAATGTTACATTTTCTTTAAAAAGTTACTTTTAAAAAATAAAGAATAGAAAATTCAACAATATGTCATAGCTAGCAAAATATTTGTAATCAGGACTCTTCTAGAAATTTCAGGATGTATCCTTATCACTGATTACACTGGAAGACATGGGAAAGCAGGGGCATGGCTGACTTTTAATACCATATATCTTCCACTGCCACAAGAATACTTAATAAGGATTTGTTGAGTGAACAGTTGACTGTACTGTGAATAGGTACATGGATAGTGATTAGAGTGATCCTAGGCTTTATAAGACACCTCCTAAGACCCATTTTTAGGCAGGTGTAAGATGTGAGTGTAGTCTAGGATCCCACTCCTTGTTCTTAGCTTGCTTTTGCAGGGAGAATTAGTAAAGGATGTTGGCCTCTGATACTATTTTCCTGGTAGGTTATATGAGATCAAAGGCAGAAATTAAGGAAATAGGTCTATTTTTAGACTTGGTGACTTATTTAGACAGGTTGCTGTAGAAGGTGGTGCAAAGATATTCACACATAGAATATCACATCAAGGGTGCTTTAACACTGCATTCCAATGATCTGGGAGGGGTTAGGCGGAACAAGTCTGGCAGCTGGTGACTCAGGCTGTGGGTCAGGAGACCTGAATATTACCTCTGGCACTATGATGCTGCCTTAGCTTATAGACTTTTAGATTAATCTAATAGACCTTCAAGCATTTGTTTTATCTAAAAAAATCTGTATAGCTTTTTGCTTCCCTTTAAACTTCTCTTGTCTATAGGTGAGGGCACCAGATGCTTGTGAGCTTATCAGCACTGACCACTAATTATCCCACCCATAAGAAAGTGACATTTGCTTTGTCTGTGAAGAGGAATGATCTATATAACTGTGTGCAGAAGTGGGAACATGGCCTGCAGTTCCCTGCCATGTTCCTCTCCATCCCCCAGCAGTTATGTTTCATTTGTGTGGAGGAGGCTGGGGTTATGTGAGGAGCAGAGCTGCCAGACTGAACAAATGCTATAGTGAGAAGGCAGGAAATGAAAATACCAAAAATTTCAAGGGGAAAAATTTACAATAGCTACATTAAAAATTGCTTTGATGTTGAGAGGTATGAGAGATGTAGTTAAGGAAAACAGGATCTTCTCTAAGGAAGTTAGGAAAGAGCCTAAAGAAGTAGCCCTCATCTCTTGGGACCCATCTCTTATCTCCTCCCTCCATGGTCTGTGCCTCCTCCTTCCTGTGACTTTGCTCAGTATCTTTCTTCTTCTTGGAAAGGTTTCCTGTATTAACCCAAAGGCCCCAAGTAAGAGTCGGGGAAAATGTGATAAGTCTGAGACGGGAAGGAATTTACTATATAATATCCCTATTGTTCACTGATGGACTGATTTATTCATTCATTTATTCATTCACTCATTCATGCTACAAATATTTACTTACTGCTACATTTTGCCAGACACTAAGGACAAAGAGTTAAAGAAGGCCAACAAAGGTTGATCCTGCCTTCCTGGAGCTTACTGCTTGTGGAGAAAATGAGCAGTGGCTCAGTTTACAAATAGCTGGATTACAGTGTCAGACCATGACAGTGCTATGAAGAAAACTAAAGCAGGGTAGGAGAACTAGTGAATATTACCTCTGGCACCATGAGGTGCCACCTAGTAGTTTTTGATTTCTCTGTCTTTCTAGTTGCTCTTGCAGGTAGCATGGCAAAGGAAATTTCCAGTGTTGACTTTCAAGTGAGGGCATTTTTGTACTCTATGTTTCACCCCTACATTCTCCCTCCAGCATGTAAGATCTATTCCCTTGGATTCTTCAGTGTAAGTCAGCTTCCTTCCTCTTAGCTGCCACATATTCACTATAAAAATGTACATGCACGACCTTCCTTTGCCTAGATGCACCAGACTTCTCTGTTCTCTCATTTTTGAAATGTTGTAGAGATCACTCATCGGCTGATATTCCTTCTTTCCCTTTATCTCGTGGATTTGTACCTTTTAAAATTCCTTCACTACCATGTATAGTTAGATCTTGGGAAATACTAAAGGCAAACATGTATACAACCCACTATATTTAATGAATTTTATCCACTTAATATGTTTAAAATTTGATATAATAACACAACCATCACTGGGTTTCTCTGTGGACTCTGGACATTTTTAATCCCTGTAATTTTTCAATTGCTTGGCAATAACATAGTCAAATATGTTGACCTGAAACAAACAGATTGCCAGATATTTCTCCAGCAAAAAGAGGTTTATTGGGGATCTACAGAAAATTGCAATTAGGGGTCTGCAGCCATGGTGAGCCACATGCAAGTTCCTACATGGAGGGAAGGGAAACACTTTTAAAGAGAGGAAAAGAGAGGGGTGTAAATTGGGAGACTAGGATTGAGATATACACACTAGTATAATATATATAATAGTAGAGAAGGAAATGGCATCCACTCTAGTATTTTTGCCTGGAAAATTCCATGGACAGAGGAGCCTAGTGGGCTATATAGTCCATGGGGTTGCAAAGAGTTGGACACAACTTAGCACACACACACAGCCACACACATATAAAATAGTTAACTAATAAGGACCTACTGTGTAGCCCAGGGAACTCTAATCAATACTCTGTAATGACCTATATGGGAAAAGAATCTAAAAAAAAGAGTGAATTAATGTATATGTATAACTGATTCACTTTGCTGTACAGTAGAAACTAATGCAACATTGTAAATCAACTATACTCCAGTAAAAATTTTAAAAAAGACTGATAGAAAAGAAAAGGAAATTGATAGGGTTTTAGGAAGCCAATAGTCCATGCTTTTCATTGGCTGAGTCTGTACTAGGAAAAGAATCTGTCTTCCTACTGGGCTCTGCTTTGGTCACAGGGTGTGAGAGCTCCCCCTTCTGGTCCCCAAACTCTATTTAATTGAGGTTTTTATTTATTCATTTTTCATAGCTGAGAGCACCTATTGCTATAAATTCCAGCCCTCATCTTGTCTACCTCAGTGGAGTTGTAACTTCCTCTTTACCAATTCTGCTTCTTTTTTATTAAAAAAAAATTTATTTTACTTCTGTTTTAGAGATTCAGTTTAACTCTCAGAACTGTTCACAGGGAGCCTTCCATAGTTTATTCATTACAGTGTAGAATTTTCTACCCAGTATCAGTTCCCATGGGGGGTTCTGCTTATAGATTTTGCTCTGGTAAATTGTAATTCTCTGTATTTGCTTGTCTCTCTTTCTAATTTGGGGGGCTGCCTTGTGACCTTGATTCTCTGACAGATCTTAGAAGAGTTATTGATTTTCAGTTTTATCAGCTTTTTCTTGTTGTTGAGGTGGGAGTGATGACTTCCAATCTCTTTACATCTAGAGAGTCAGTGGAGTCTACCTCTTTAATGCAGCTTGTTCTGACCATTTCAACTCCCTGAGATGTTTCCTCTCTCTTAGTTCCCTATTTTTGACATTTAATATCAGGGTACTTACATTCCACCTTACACCAACTATTTTATTTGTGCATAGCCAATCTTCTAGCTAGACTGGACCTCTTGAAATGAAAGAAAAACATTTTGTTTACTTTATGGCTCCCCAGATTTCATTAGATTATTTTAGATTTGAGTGCCTCTGTATATCAGACACTGCCACATACATTTTACTTATTTAATTATCACAACACTCCTATGGAATTATTTGCTTTTACAGTTTGCTGAAATGAAAGCTGATGCTCGGAGAGGTTATATGTGGCCTGTGGTCATAATTTTTGAAGTGGCAGAACTAGGTCTTGAACTCAGGTCTCCCTAATTCTGAGAAGACCATTCCTTCAGCTAAGCTACAAAGTCCTTCCTAGTACTTTGTTGTATTCTTGTTGACTGAGTGAATTAATAAATGAATTATCTGGATATTTCTGTATTGTTCTAAGTGAAGATAATGGCAGGTACTTGACCTGTGAATAAAATAGTCAACTGAGATCTTTTAATTTGGTAACCAAAGGAAAGTAGACCTAATTAACTGAAACTCTCTCCCATCACTTCTCCTTAAACTTGCAGAATGTCTCAGAGACATTTTTCTGAGCTCCATTATAAGGTGGAACATTTTAGCTACTACTGAAGAAAGCACTAAACATTTAATGAGTTGGCTCTTTCTTCCTAACATTGTGGGAAAAAATGTTGTTTGCTAAGTTCTGGCTGCTTTATTCCCGTGTTTTGTTTTGTTTTTTTTCCATGATGTTTTATAATCCAGGCCTTCTTTACAGGGACACAGGGGTGGTTTATAACTACAAGGGTCAAAAAAAAAGTTTGTGTGAGATTCTAGAAGACATAGTGAAGCAGTAACCTCTTGCTTTCTGTAGCTTTTTTCTTTTTATTCAAACATTTTCCTTATTTTTTTGTGTCCCTAAGCCTCAGTCTTAAAATAAAAAACAAAACACAACTTTGCTTTTCAAAGTATCTTTAAAAGTAAATATGGTAAGTAATAATTTACCATAATAATAATTTGGAAATACAGAAATAATCTAAAGAGGAAGAAACTTTCTCACAATTTCATCATCCAGATGTGTCTGCTAGCATTTTGGCATATTTCATCTCAGCCTGTACCCCCTTTTTGCATAAAACATTGATTTCTGATCTCTAATTACCTGAAGGTATTGGATATGAAACAAAAAAGAAAGAGCCAGGAGGCAACCAGGGAGCTTGACTCATTACACCTCAGATAAGACATTATACCTCAGACAACAAAGGATAGTAACCTTTAAGAGATGGAAGACAAATGAGGTGAACCCTACAACTGCCCCAGCTTCTGTCTAGAGAGAGTGTCCAGGCCACAGTGTAGGGAGTAGGGATGTATGCAGAGGTTAATGAGCTCCCTGAGTTGAGGAGATACAACTGAGAGCCCAGGGACGCTAAAGCAGCTAAAATTCACAGGGCTGAACAGAAGAGAAAGCCGAACAGAGAGAGAGCATTCTGGAGACTTGCAGTGTTTTTATGCAAAGAGTAGGCCATGACTGAAGCAACTGAGCACGCACTGACACTTCAACTGAATAATGATCTTTGCTTGCATGTGGCTGGGGAAAGAACCCCCAAGAGGCTTTGAAGGAGAAATCACGAGAGCCCACACAGTTCTGGGAATAGTTCATCTTTCTACCAGCAAGAATATAAACTCTTATAATTCATGGAATCCAGGTAGAGTACTCAGAAGAGTTTTTCCTTAGCAATAGGGAAAAGTTAGCCCTAGACTAAATGTTGTTCTGGTCCCACCTAACAGCTTAAAAGTGAATCTCTAAAAAATAGAACTACTTTAAGGTGACTTAAATGCATACCAGAGCAAAATTGAAGAATGTTTATAGGAATATAAAAATATTTAATGCTCAATAAGGACACAATTATAATTTCTATTATGTAATCAAATATTCTCATGAATATAAAGAAGCATGAAAATACATATAATTTTGAAAAAAATTAATGAAACATAATTACCCAGATGGTACAGATATAGATGATATAAATAGCAGACAAATAGTTATTATAACCTTATTACACACATTCAAGAGGCTAATGGGAAAATTAAGTAGAGGCATAGATGAAATTAAAGAGATAAAATTAATCTTCTACAGACAGTGTCTAAGATGAAGCATATACAGCATGAGATTGATATCAGATGTAAATGGTCTAAATACCCAAATTAACAGTTAGGAACAGTCAGACTAGAGTCAAAAACTAAGATTCAACTATATGTTGCCTAGGAGAAACTCACTTTCAGTATAAATATACAAATAGTTTAACAGTAAAAAAGATGGGGGAAAAAACATGTTAGACTAATCAAAAGAAAGCTGGAGTTATCATGTTAATATTGGTCAAGTTCTATTTCAGAACAAAGTACACATTACCAGGATTAAAGAATGCCATTTCATACAGATAGGGGTAAATTAATCAAGAGGAAATAACAAATTTAAATATCTGTATACCTAATAACAGAACCTCAAAATACATAAAGCAAATACTGATAGAACTGCAAGGAAAAATACACAAGCTCACTATTATAGTCAGATTTCAGTACCTTTTTTTGTAATAATTGATAGACAAGCAACAAAATTAATAAGCATATGGAAGGACTCTAAGACACTATCAACCATTTTGAACTGACTGAAATTTATATAACTCCACCTAGAAATAGCAGAATATGCATTTTTTTAAAGTGGATATAGAACATTTAGCAAGATAAACCATATTCTAGGTTATAAATAAATCTCGATATATTTGAAGAGATTCAGATTGTAGGAAGTATATTCTCTGGCTACAGTAAAATTAAACTAGAAATCAGTAGCAAAAGACTTATCTGTAACCCCCCAAAATTTGGAAAGTAAATATCACACTTTTAAATGAACCTTGGGTCAAATAAGAAAGCAAAACAGAAATTAGAAAGTGTTTTGAACTGAACTAAAATAAACATATAGCATTTAAAAAATTTTTGGCTGCTAAAACAGTATTTAAAAGAAAATTTGTAGCATTATACACCCATATTAGAAAAAAAGGAAAGGTCTCAAATCAGTGATCTCAGTTTCTACTTTAAGAACCAAAAAGAACAGAAGAGTAAATAAAATTCAAAATAAGCAAAAGAAAGTAAGTAATAAAGGCTGGAGCTAAAATCAATGCAAGATAAAAGCAATAGCAAAGTTGACACTAAAAACTTGTGTTTTGAGAAAATCAACAAAATTGATAAACTTCTGGCCAGACTAATCAGGAATTTATCAAGAGGAAATAATCTTAATTAAATATAGTTATTCACCTAGTGGCAGACAGAAATGAGAGAAGTGACACCTCTGTAAATCCTATTGATACTGAAAGAATAATAAGGCAATATTATGAACAACTGGTGCTGAAGCTGAAGCTCCAATACTTTGGCCACCTGATGGAAACATCTGACTCATTAGAAAAGATCCTGAGGCTTGGAAAGATTGAAGGCGGGAGAAGGGGATGACAGAGGCCAAGATGGTTTGATGGCATCACCAACTCAATAGACATGAGTTTGAGCAAGCTCCGGGAGATGGTAAAGGACAGAGAAGCCTGGCATGCTATACATTCCATGGGATCACAAAGAGTTTAACACAACTGAGTGACGGAACGACAATGAACAACTCATGACAATAAATTTGACAACTTAGGTAAATTGCACAAATTACTTGTATGATAGCCTGCTAAAGCTGACTCAAGAAGAGACAGATAACCTGAATAGAAATTGAATTTACTGTTTAAAACTGATCCACAAAGAGTATTTGACCAAAGAAATAGACGATTGAGAATAATGCAGAGGCTATGAAGAGAAATCTAGGATTCTGAAATTTTCCTTGAGGCTTTTAAAATTCCCTTTCTCTCTCTTCCTCTCTTCCACACACACACACACACACACATGCATTCACAGTGACAGCTCATGACACATGAGACAGGATGTGAAACTGAACGGTTCTGATGAAAGTCTGAGTGATAAGATCTCACCTTTGAGAGCTAAAGAGCTGAAAGGCTATTCTGGCTCTGTAAGACCTAGAAACTAGTTTCTCAGAGAATACTTGATTACATTAGGTAGACCAAATAGCTTCTGAGGCCACCATTACCGCTTTAGCCCTACCTTCAACTGCCTGAAAAATGTACTATACTAGATTAGGAAACTGGGTCTCATGTGGTCTGGTCCTGCTTTCTAGATTTGGGCTGTGGTTTGTTTCAATAATAAAGTCCATCTCATGGAAAGAAAAGCAAGGAATGAAGGGGATTTGAAAATGTAATGAGCACCTGAATTTAATTGTTTCTCTTCTAAAGGGGTCTCTTTTAATCTGCATCAGCTTTCTCTCCTGCCTCCCACCTGGCCCCTTCCCTATGAGACATAATAGTTCCAATCATATTCCTAACCTTCTGGCATTTAATCAAGATAAAATTGATTACCTTTAACTGAAAACAAAAAAATCACTTATAATCAGGATGCTGATTCCAATTTTTAGTAGACTTAGCAGACCATCAGATACTTACTGAGTGTTCCTCATACTGCTTCTCTCTTTTTTGTTGCCACATAGTCATAATAGCTTGTCCTCTGGATGCCAGAGTACTGACAAGAAAGGAATTTGGAAGCTAAGTAAGGGAGGATATAAAACTCTCTAATTCCAAAGTCCACAGACTTCTGTCTGTTTGTATGGAACTAATTTTCTGTGTCACTGAAAGATGGTTACTCACAATGGCCATTGGTCCCTTGTTTTTTGTTCAACTTAAACCCATGCTATAAGTGCTCCAATTATTGACAAGCAAAAATTGGCTAATGAAGTTGACTGTTGGCTCAGATAGCATGACTTTCAACATTAGTTGGCGTCATAAACAGGTGTGGTGAGGAGTAGCTAAGAGTACCAAGAGATGGAGAGTTTTGGGTCAAATTTTATTCCTTGTTTTCATCTTTTGGTGATTAGTCTTAAATATAATCTCAGACTGAATATTGTGGCAATTTTCTTACTTGCAAAGTGCAAGATATTAAAGTAAAGTATCAAAGTAGCTGTGTCTTCCTGTCTTCCGAGAATTTTAGTTGAAAGATGTAAAATTTTTGTTTAAGTATGCATAAAAGCATTTGAATCGTCCTTGTAGATTACTATAACTTTTGCTATGTGTGAGGCACTATATTATGTGCCTGCATTTGTTATTACATTTAGTTCCCCCTGCATGATGGTTATTATTCCTTCCTTTCTCTAAGACATAGAGAATTTAAATGAATTATCCAAAGTTATGGCATAAAATTGTGGCAGAGCCAAAACTTAAATATGAGTTTGTCTGACTTAAAACCTCAGGCTCTTTCTATTAGAGCTAGCTGCCAACTTGAAAGCTCAGAGTTGCCTTTTCTAGTTATATGATAGGAATGCAAAAGTCTTAGGAACCCAAATGAGCATAAGTCCTTCTTTTTTGCTCCTATTTTTCAGTTCTAGGCCAGTGATAGAAATAAACTTTGTTCTTTATGGCCATGATCTTGAAGGAATTGGAATTAATCCAAATGGAATTAAGTAGTGAAACATGTTCATTTGTATTGATACATATTTTGCCTATTTTCAGAAATATTTGAAGAAATGTGACAAAAATTAAATATCTGAGTTCTAATGAGCATAATCTCACTCTCTTATGAACTCTAATAGGTATTTATAGAGTTCTAATATATAACAGATATTTATAATAAACATTTATGCTTGTATGTATCTGGGGAACTTGCCATTATATCTTGTGATATTGTTTCTAGTATTTGTCTAATTTCATCAAGATGACCCTGAAGGCAGATACTCTTTGTATTAGTTAGGATTCTTTAGAGATACAGACCAATAGTTCTCTCTCTTTCACATTTGATTTCATGAAGTTCTGTAAGAGCCTAAGTGACTCCATCTTAAAAAAGGAGCCACCATCTTGTAGTAAAGGGCAACACCCAAGTTCCTGGAAAAACCACAGAATAGTCCAGCCCATCACCCCATGTCACCACCCTAGACACGACCAATCACAGCGTGCCAGGGAAGCACCAAAAATACACCAATCAGGAAGCTGTTTGTGGTTAAATACACCTATAAGGAACTAACATGTGAAAGTCCACCAATTGCTGTTTTACAAGTTTCAAAAACCCCTCACCCCGCCCCACAAACTATAAAAACGCCTATCTGCTATTACTGGGGGCTCTCCTACCTAAGCTGCTGCATCCGTATGGGTGGAAGCCCCTGCTTGAGCTTGAATAAACGGCTCTCCTGTGTTTGCATCTGAACTGGCTCCTGAGGTGGTCTTTGGGGGATCTTCGATCTGGGCCCTACAGTTCACTTCTAAAAAGCATTACTTCACTTAACAAATCATCTAGTGTTAGTTTGAGGTAGAGATGGCTGAAGTACTTCTGACTAGTCTTTTGGATGTTAAAACTTCTTTCTACTGTTGTGGGTCACTAACTAGAGTACTCAGATGTTAACCCACTGCCCTTAGGATATAAATGAACACATATATCACATTTTATGTGAGCTATTTTAATAAAATGACAGACTACCTACAAATTACTTAAGGGTTTGGTCTTATTGAATATTACAAATTGAGTCTGTGAGGAAGAAATTGGCATGGGTGGATAGTTGATTGCAAAACTTATGAATTCTTAAGTGTGTTAGTCGTTCAGTCGTGTCTGACTTTTTGTGATTCCATAAACTGTAACCTGCCAGGCTCCTCTGTCCATAAGATTCTCCAGACAAGAACACTAGAGTAGGTTGCCATTTCCTTCTCCAGGGAATCTTCCTGACGCAGGGATGGAACGCAGGTCTCCTGCATTCCCAGGGAAGCCCAGGTGGGTCAGATCATAAAAGAATTTGCCTGCAGTGCCAGAGACCTGGGTTTGATCCCTGGGTCTGGAAGATCCCCTAGAGAAGGAAATGGCTACCCACTCTAGTATTCTTGCCTGGAGATTTTCATGGGCAAAGGAGCCTGGCAGCTATATAAACTCCCTAGAATTCAGAATTCTTTTTCATTATCTGATGACAGTGTTAGCTAATATCCCTAGTTGAGTAGCAAATCCTATAATGAGTAATTGTTCCCAAACGGCTTAAGAGCAGAAAAAAGAATGATCCATTCTAGTCAATGACTTACTTTTTCTTTTTTTAAGGAAAAATAAATTATTTCATCCTTAATCCTATTAATATTTTGTTAGAGAAACAAATTCTAAATTTCAGAAAATAAATTCAAGTTTTAAGCTGCCCTCATTTTCTTTTTTCTGCCTGTCTTGTTGGAGCCCTTCTCTCACCATTCAGCTTTCATCGTGACTCTATTCTGCCCCCACTGCCTTTTGTTCTTTAGAAGACATTCATTAACATTTGCTAATGTATGCTAATAAGCATTAATTAGCATCTTCTGTGTGAACAAAGGCTGATGCTAAAGGATGGGTAAAGACTGTATAGAGTTCAGTCAGCCTTGCTTCATACTTCTTTATGCTCTGAGAACAATCATCTTCTTTCAGTTGCATCACAATTTCTGTGTTTTTTGTTTGTTTTGTTTTGTTTGTTTACCCACGAATCCGCACAACCCTGCTGCTTCATGATTGGGAATATTACAGAAATTTTATGGGCAACAGAAAGATTCCTTTTTGTTCTAAGCAATCCAAGGATATAGAAGCAAAATTGTCAAGGGTTTATAACACACTATTTTCATTTGGTTAATAGCCACAAAAACTCACACAGGAGAACGTATTTTCATTTTAGCACATTTATTTACAGTGGTTGCCCTTTGTCGTGGTAATTGTAATGTGAGAGCACACACTCTGAATATATATTATGACAGCATGGTTAAATAAGAAATGTCCTTCCCCTCAAAATAATCTGAATGCAAAGAAAAAGAAAGACACCACTCACTTTTTTGTAACTACTGAGAGCTCTAAATATCTTTGTAAATAGCTATTTATTTCCTGGATATAGTTAAAATAAAGTCAACCCTCCAAACCACATAGAATAAGAGTTGCTTTGTTCTGTAGATCATGGTGTCAAGAAATATCTAATTGCAGCTTTTTACAAACACTCCTGTATATAATTCACCATTTGAAGAATGATGCTTCATCATTTCATATTTACTACTCTTGACAGTTCAGGGGTGAGTGGTAGAATTTGGAAATAGACCAGCTACCCATTTCACTCAGCCTGTTTAATTTTCATTTTATATACTATGGAAACAGAAGGAAAAAGTGCCAAAAAATTTGGTGTGCATCCCCTCTTATTTTCATTGTGAAGGTATAGAAAGTGGGATCTTTATTTTGAGTGAATTTTCTATTTTTCTCTTTGTTTATCTCAGGGTTGTCTCTCTGTGATCTTGTGGTAAAATGTGTTTCTCCACAGACTTAATTCTCTTCCATTTGGAAAATACAATATTTTATATTGTGTTTTTAATAAAGCAGGTATCAGCAGCTATTTATTTTCTATTTCTTAAGGGCCACAGGGCCTTAAACATAAATATAATTCAAAAGGAAAAATGTTAGAGAATGACAGTTACTACAGCAATTATATATGTAGTTTTTGCCTGCCCCCTCCCTCCTTGGGTGAGTCTTAACAAAAAACAAAATTATTATTCTTTTTTGTGATTTTTGTAACCATAAAAATGTAAAATAACTATTTAGTATCTCCAAGATATTATAATGTTTGAATATATGACCAGTCTTTTGGCATTTATTATATAAATTTCCATTAGTGTATTCTTGAACTTATGCACCCCATGATTTTTTCAGTGGTTTTATGGAAGATCTTATGATTTTAAGGTTTTTCATGGTATTAAGGGAAGATACTGGCACCTGAAGAAAGAATATCAGCCTAGGTCTGTCAAATTAAAACTTTACCCCAGATACTTTGTTGACGGTTATGTAATGATCTCATTCTGTTACTCCCACTCCAGAGGATTTTTTTTAAATGTCTTATAGTTTACAGGTTCATTTGATTGATATAATAGCTAAATAATTATTCTTTTTACCCTGTGGCTTCCAGAATATCCTGCTCAAGTCCATGACTTGAAGGAATTCAGATTGTTATCAACAAATGTTCTGAATATCTTTTTGAGTGCATGTGTGCTAAGTTACTTAAATCATGTCTGACTCTCTACAATCCTATAGAGTCAGACATGATCCTGTAGCGTGCCAGGCTCCTGTGTCCATGGGATTCTCTAGGCAAGAATACTGGAGGGGGTTGCTGTGCCCTCATCCAGGGGATCTTCCCAACCCAGGGATCGAACCTGAGTCTTTTATGTATCCTGCATTGGCAGGCGGGTTCTTTACCACTGGCACTACCAGGAAAGCCTGAATATTTTCTTATCCTGACCTAAAACTAGTAAACATAAATGGACCTGGTGAGTTAAACTGAATCAGATCTTATGTCCTCGGTAGATATATGAGAAGAAGAAAGATCACATTCCATCATTTTTGTTCACTTTCACAGACAGTGGCTTCCATTCCCTACTTAACATCCACCAATTATAGTGTTTTGATAAATTAATGGAAGCTGAGTCCTGGGCCATTCTCTGTAGGGGAAATGATACCTCAATATGGTCTGATGATTTCATCTAGTCAGATTAAACTCCTGAACTTCAACAGTTGCTACCTAACCTATTTTTCCCTAGAGCCTCCTATCTCTTTTTCTTGCATCTCCACCCTCCCAGTTACCGAGGCCAAAATCCTTGGAATTATCCTTGATTCTTCTTTCCTCTCACATCCCACATCATACCACATACTGATGACATGGGTTCTTCATTGAAGACTTGGAAATGTGCTTATTATGGCATAGATTAATGTCTGTCTCAGGGCAGTTTATTCTGAGCTAAATGGTTTATTTTTAAAATTTATTTTTTATATTTTTATTTTTAAATTTTTTCTTAAGTAATACAATTCTAATTGAATTAATGAGCAGTTTCTTACCATTTTACAGGCAAACATGAAAGTGTGTGTATATGCTCAGTTTTGATAAAGGCAGTACTTTTGTTTTAGATATCAAAGTTTATTTACTTCCCCTTATTGTATGTAACTTTTTACATCATTTTTCATTTTTCCATTTTTAAAAGGTTATATCCCATTTACAGTTATTATGAAATATTGGCAATATTTCCTGGAAATATACCCCATTTATGTGGGAAGAACTGATGTTGACATTTGCTCATACACAAAGGAACCCTAAAAAAATAACACTAGTACATTGCTAATAAACATAACTAGGACATTGCCGCAATAACCCAAGTAAACTAGATAAGATATTCTTACCTAAACTTGAATCTCATTGTTATAAAGTCATTCTTTTGCATCAAATAGCTAGACTCCTTAAGGACTATTACTTTTCTTCTATAGTCTACAGACTCCTACTCTAGAACACTTTGCTCTATAGACCCTTGTAAATGTGCAATAAATGCTAATTGAGTAAATGAATTTTCAGTTTCCAAAGGAATGATCTGGTGTTACAATAATCCCTTTATGAGCTGAATGTGGGTCAGAGGAACAGGTGATATCATTCAGCTCTTCCAGCTACTTCACCACTCTGATCCTGAAGAATCATAAAATATTTTCAGTACTATAGACTGAAACAGAAAACCTGGAACAACATCCACTTTTTTGAACAATTCCAGTGCCTCTAAAATGTGACATTTTGCTGTTGTTTCCTTTTACTGTTTCTAATTACTGGGTCTATTTGCATGAAATGAGGATCTGGGTTGCCTAGGAGTTCATCTGCTCCTATTGCATATTCTTCTCTTAAACAAGCATACTTCAGTGTAGTTTTGCTTGCTGCCTTCAACATTTAGACAGGAAATCCCCCTCCCCCCCCCACCTCACTGTCCCATTCTCCTCCCATCACTCCCCAGGAGAGAGGTTATTTTTAAAGTACAAAATCAATAGGCTTTGGGAAACATCCAGAACATGAGAACGTCATATGATTGGGAGCAAGCTACCAGGGATTGTTGAGAGAAGGGATGGCAAGAAGCCATGCCAAAAATTGCCTGAGAAGAGAAAGACAGTCTGTAACTTGCATTTAAATGTTCTGAGTTATTCTTTTGCACAGGGTTTTGTTTGGGAGGGGCTTCTTAGCTTGGTTCTTCAGCATCACTTTGAGTTTCAGGAGATGCAGGTCAGCATTGACAGTGGCTTTTCAGACCAAATAATTTCTATTAAAATCAAGCTTGTCTGAGGTTCTTGATGGAGTCTTCAATATCCTGGTCATGGTGCTGCTATTTAGTTCCTGATGCTGATGCTGCCTTTGCTGAGGGTTTGAATCAAGAATAAACCAATTATGGTCACAATACCTACAAAAACAATGGCTCCATAGCTCCTGACTCAACCTCCATACTAAAGAATAATCGTTAAACAAAGAATGCACTTACTGAGAATGTGTAGATGATCATGCACAGATGAGTATCACTGTTGGAAAGTCACCTCAAGAGGAGTGAAGAGGCTATTTCTGCAATATTGTTTGTTACATCACTCAGAAACCATAGCTCTTTTTTCTTCTCTACTTGCAACCACAGCAGAGCTATCTCCCCTTATGGATTTTTAAGGTTTTATTTAATGGCAATTTATAACTATCCTTCCTGTATCTTAGAAGGTGATCCATGACTCAAGCCCTGTCTCTTCTGGTTATCAGAGGAAACTGATTTGTCACTCATCTCCTTGGCTTAGGACATTTCATTCTGCTGCTTTTGTTTAATAGGATTGTAATCCTTCCTAAATATTTGCTTGTATCTCTGTTTATTTAATATTTTCCTCCATTTCATTATTTAACTTTAACCATGTCTAGTGAGTTGATTATTAAAAATAAGTTTAGCATTTTGTGTGAATTTTTTGGTTTGGCTATGCATGGTGCAAAAGAGGCTGTGTATCAGCCTTTGCTATTTGTCTTCAACTGTTCCTATATTATGCCACTGATCAGACCTTGCTCTAAGGCTAATCTTATATCATTAAGATGACTTCCTAAGTGAATTCTTCTTTGACTGAAGAAATTTGGTGGTAGCATTAATTGCAAGTAAAGACCATGACTTATTGTTGAATGTAAAATATCTTCTGAGAAGTATCTGCCGTCACTATTGTGAACTCTCAGTAGTGACATAAAGACTTTTGTCCCTTGCAGATCCAGTTACAGCCAGTGACAAAGGCATATGTCCACTCTGAACAAAAGAACACTTATTTTCCTATTCCATGGCTGACATTGAGGGATAACATTTTTGCATATCATAAAAATTTTTATGCATATGTTGTTTAAAAGCAAAAAGTGCTTTTACAATAATCTTCTTTGTGAATAGAATTTAAACTCTGTATTTGCTGCCTTTTCCATATGCCTGTCAAGCTCTGAATAATAACCTTTGACAGTGCTGAGCAGAAACAAAACCAGAGGTTGTTTCCTCTGTTCACAGTAGCATTGTTTATTATCTTTGCTGTTTTGGACTTATGCTCATCCACCTTAAATAAAATGTGTAAATTAATATTTTAAATGTGTTACTAGACTGTGGTTTAAAGAAATAGTCTGCTATGATTTTTGCCATGGCAAGTTACAGATCTTTGTCTCTGGCCGACTCAGCCTGTGATGAACAGACAGTAGTTGACAAGTGGAAAAATCTGCCAATTAATATATTTTCTGATATTATTGTACCATTAAAATCTTATAAAACTTGTATATGCTTTTATAAAAATGGAGCTAATTTGGAAACAAGACCCTGAGGATAAGGGGAGGAATAAACAGAAGAAACATTCTTTGCTTTGAAAGAACTGTTAAATCACCTGCCTCCACATTGTCAAGGTAAATCATATATGGGAAAATTTAGGCTTCATATAATATATATAGAAATAATTAAAATAGGAAATATCAGCTTTTAAGCATTTTTGAAAGGTTCTTTGACATGTTAAAATGAAATATTCTCTATTTTAATAAGTTAATTTGGTTATAACAACCAAATGGTTTGTGCATGTGGATATAGCTTTGCTAACAATTTTCTTTATCATACAATGAAATGACCCAACAAACCCTAAGTCTACTTACTGCAGAACTTATTTTGGTTGAAGTTATTTTGAATTGAACTGACAGGCTTATGATTGACATGTTTTGCAAATTGTTGAAGGTGATGAAGCAGAGAAGTCCTTGTGCAACACTGTATAAGATGCTGTAGCTGTATATCTTTAATAAACAATGTTCATTTTGGCAAGATTTTTGAAAATTATTAACTGCACAGAAAAGTTTACAATGAAAGTAACAACAGTAAAACCAGTTATTAACAGTTGTGCTGTCATTTAAAGAATTACTATATTTTTTCTTTCTTTGACAGTACAAATCCAAGTGGAGGAGAAAGAAGATGATACTGAAGAAAGTTCAAGTAAGTGGGGATGGACCCAACTGGGATACATTTCCTCTGGAATAGCAGTGAATTTAGAGGATTTGTTGTCCCCTTATCTTGTGGGAATATGTGATCCTATGCAAACACAGGAGCACATGTGGATGACTTTCAGTGGTATCACAAGAGAGATCAAATCCATCAAATAGACTCTTCACTTGAGATTCCATTCAATTGGCACACACACATTCCACCCAGTTTATAAGCTACCCATCATTAAGTGGATGGTGGTCCAGAAAAATTTGCTTTTTTATTTCTTTACTATTTTCCCTGTTAAAGTCTTGGTCCTAAAATGTTTTCCCTGAGGCTGGATCTATTACAATATAATAGATTGGCCTTTTTGAGTAAGTGATCAGGTTGTTCAATAAAAATGAATAAACCTATTCTTTTGAATTCTTAAATATTTTGTCCAAGTTACCCTGTTGTTTTTGCTTTGAATAGGTTCAAGTCAAGAGCCTGGATTGTGACCCCTTCCCAAGCATGCAAACCACTCATGAACTAAAACAGAGAAAGATCATTTTATGAGCAAAAGTTTTGAGTCTATCAAAACTGAAAGTGCAGCATTTCAGGGAGAGCTCAATTAGAGACTACATCAACACCATCAATTAAAAACCTAAGCCCAATATGACAGCCAGTGAATGTTCATGGTGACAGTTGTTTTCATTAATTTGGTAAATTCTGCAAGTAAACAGCCCAGAGTCTCACATAGATCCTAGAGGCTCTGACTTGACCATTATTGGGAAGGAAAAGTAATTTTTCCTTTACCCTTCTGAGTTTCTTAACCGATACTCCTATAATCTAAGACAGTTTAACAAGAAAACCAAACCAAAACAGAAGTTTATTAACACACACACCTCATGCATACATGGATGATACCCAGAAAAAACTGAGTAATTGTGTGAAGTGGCTAAAAATTTAGACTTAAATACCATCTTAATAGGGAAAAGGGAGGGGCATGTAGGTCTCCTGGGAGAGAATAAGTTTTAAGAGAATAGATCAGCGGTGTGATAGTTTATGGTAAAATATCTCTGCATGTGGCATTGACCTGTAGCCTCCTCTATAGAACACTTCTATAGTGTTCCTTGGGAATGAAATTCCTGGGGAGGGAATTTATGACAGTTGAGTTCCTTTTGGAGGGTCTGTTTTCAGGCAGACAAGAGGAATTCAGAGAAAATCTCTTTCTGCATTTGCTGTTTTTCGAGTGCTACATCTCAAAATAGTCAATACACTGAAGTGGCATATTTTGGAGTGGTATATTCTGAATGTCTTTTTGAGGTGGTATATTCTGCTACCCTTCAAAACTGAATTGAGCCCATTCCAAAAGGTAATGTTTATGAAAATCCACATTTAGTAGGCAACTGTAAAAAACTCCTTTTTTTAAGGATTTGAATATTTGGAAACTAGTGAAAGCACTAAAGATAGCCTTTTTGTCCTAAGTGTTAAAAGATAAATATAATGATATACTTTTCATCCATGGTAAAACTCTGCAAGTTTAATAGCTTAGCTTTAATGTAAAATATACTAAAATGCAGAGTACCAAGTGGCTTCTTGCATTTTTGAATTATTTGAGGGTGAAATTGTTTCTCAGTGCCTATGAAGCTCTTGTTCTTTCTATGATTAGTGACCAAAGTGAACAATGGCTGGGTAGATTTTCAGAATGCCAGAATGGGGTTTGAATATCATGCAATATCTGCTGCTGTATTTAACAAATTTTTGGTCTTGATGACAAGAGTACAGTTTTCAAGACCTAGTTAGAAAAGTTATTCTCCTGTTTCTCTCTGCTAACCAAACTTTAGTAATATTGGTGATGTTTATATCTTATTTAGATTTGGAATATCAATAAAAGTTTAATAAGTAATGTTGAAAAGATAAAATTTATAAAAAATAAAATAATGACACACACATATGTAAAAATGGACATATTTAACTAATAAATGAGAATCTGGTGAGCCATTTATAGCAATTATCAATTCAAAGGAAAATTCAAAGAACAGACACATTTATAGATTAGGAATATTGAAATGATTGTGCAAATGAAGACATGACTGTTTTGCGGGGTTTTTTCTTTTCTTTCTTTTTTGGTGGTGGAAGGTTGTCTGCACTGAAAAGAGTTCACTTGCTTGTCTACGGGCAATAACTATTTTGCATTACTATCTAGTGATCTACAACTTCCAAAGTTACAAAACAGCTTTCATAGAATCAGCATCAAACAACACAGAAGGGTATGGTACAGATACTTCATAGTTTTCCATTAAAGCACCATTTTCCCCCTATGCTGCTGCTGCTGCTAAGTCACTTCAGTCGTGTCCGACTCAGTGTGACCCCATAGATGGCAGCCCACAGGCTCCTCTGTCCCTGGGATTCTCCAGGCAAGAACACTGGAGTGGGTTGCCATTTCCTTCTCCAATGCATGAAAGTGAAAAGTGAAAGGGAAGTCTCTCACTCGTGTCTGAATGTTCCCGACCCCATGGACTGCAGCCTACCAGGCTTCTCCATCCATGGGATTTTCCAGGCAAGAGTACTGGAGTGGGTTTCTATTGCCTTCTCCTTTTCCCCTATGGTAGCTACTATTTAAAAAAAAAATAGTGATAATTATGAGTAATATTTGTTTTTTTTTAAATAACAGTTAACTGTAAATATCAGAAGTTAAAAAGCAAAAGTGAAGGTGAAGTAGGATTGTCTGTCATAAATAGTGAAGGAATGAATTCTCCCCCTACTTTTTACTAGAAAGCTTCCAAAGAAGTTTGGACATATGAGGCATTAATTGTTAGTTGATGAATAAAATAAAATAATATTATTTCTCTCAATTGTGTATTAAATTTACTAGTTATCTATTTCTAATTAAAAAGATAGAATGATCAAGCAAAGTTATTTACTATCAATTTCATCTAAGAAAGAGAAAGAAATTTAGGAAAAATAAGTATTTTAAGTTAAGAATGAAAATGATTTTATATAAAATAGATGAGCAACAAAGATTTACTGTGTAACACAGGGAACTGTATTCAATATCTTGTAAAACCCTATAATGGGAAATAATCTGCAATATATATATATATATGTATATATATATATATAAAACTGAACCACTTGCAGTACACTTGGACAGTAATACAATATTATAAATCAACTATGCTTCAATTTTTTAAAAAAAGTTAAAAAAAAAGAATGAAATTGATTTGAATTAGGAAGAATGTCAAGACATAAATTAATTTCTTCAAAAATTATTCTAGTTTATAGCATTTCCTTGCATTCTTATAGTTTGTTCTAAGATAGAAGTAATATTAGCACATGGTGATTAAACACTCAACCTTTATGTATTGAATTGATTATCTACAAACTTGGTCTGAGAGATCATGGTAAGATATTAAACTCCCAAGTCATCTAGTTATACAAATAAATGAAGGCTGGAATTCTAAACTTTATTAGAATTTGGGGGTTGATACTCACATATTTGAGTAGATAAACCACAAGAAATGAGAATGTAGATAAGTGTAAATGGCAGACTTTAATATGTAAGTTTAAATGGCAGACTTTAATAAATAAGTTTAAATGGCAGACTATGAAATATAGATGGCATGGTGCATTTTATGTTGATATGACAAATTGCTAGATTATGGTTTCGGAGGTGTGACAATGACAATTAAAAAGTAAGAATACATTTGAGATCGGGAAAGCACTTTTCTGAAACTACTCACTGAAGCATTAACTGCTGTGTTTAGGCGAAGAGGAAGAAGAGGAAAACAAACTACCTCGAAGAGAGAGCATGAGACCAAAGAGGAAACGGACCAGAGATGTTATTAATGAAGATGATCCAGAACCTGAACCAGAGGATGAAGAAACAAGGAAGGCCAGAGAGAAAGAGAGGAGGAGGAGGTTAAAGAGAGGAGCGTAAGTTAGTTCTGATCTATAACTGATGTTATTTTTCATTCAAAAGTGCCTGATACTGAAAGATCACTCTTTAGGCACTACCTAGTCTTAAAATTGGTAATTAAAACTACTTTCAGAAAAACGAGCGTAGTCTGATGCTACCATTTTATTCCACTTAGATAAATGTATTTTTATATTAAAATAGAATTTTAAAATGAATATATATTGAGAATGAACTTATGAGAGATTTCCTTATAAGAGATCTCAATTGTCATGAGTCATTAACATATTATAGTTAATTTAAATGTTTTAAAGTTAGTTAAATGCATCATTAATGAAGTTAAATGAAAAACTTGTAAACATGATCCCAAATTGCTTATCTTACAGAGCAAGAGTTGGCAAACTATGGTTAATTTCAACCTAAGAGCCAAGAATGGGTCTTATCATTTTAATCAAACTGTAATTAAAAAAAAAAGAGGAATACAGGACAGAGCTGTATGTGGCTCCCAAAGTCTTAAGTATTAACTATCTGTCCCTACAGAGGATTGGATTGTCCTTTCCTTTTTAACGTAACTCTATGTCTTTCACTTCTTGCAGGCCAGTGATTTTCTGAGTGCTTCCTTTGTCTAGAACAATATATTAAATGCTGTTTAGGAAAAAATCCAAGAAAATAATTTTCTGGTCTTTGCTTCCTAGAAAATTGCAGATGGCAGGCAGGTGGAAAAACTGTATATGTAAAACACGTTTACTAATAGGAAACCTAGACCGCTTGGAAAGGATTCAAGAGAAGAGCTCCTCTGCCACCCCTAGGTGGGGCATGGGAATCACCATGAGGTGACAGGATCTCTACTCCGAAAAAGTCCTAGGACTTTAATTGCTGAGGAACTTTCCAAGATTTTCTCCCAAGATGACGCCCTGTGGTACCATCTAGCTATTATTTGTGACCTTATTTTGTCAGAGAAGCTTAGCATTAGTCGACCATGGTTTCTTTTAAAATAAGAGTAACCTCACCCATCTCTTCATTGTGTTTTTGTTGACCTAAGGTTTTAAATCTCTCTCTTCCTCTTCTTCTTCCTTCTCTTCCTTTTTCTCCTTCTCCCCAATCTCCTCTTCTTCTATCCTTGAATACTAAGACATTGCCTGCTTTCCATTTCACTCTGATATTTTTTATGTCTATCTTCAAGTATTTTTATGTTTTATTCTTTTCAAAAACAAAACACCCTTTTAAGTTTCATGTCTTATTGTGATTGTTATTTCTATTATTAGGGTAGTAATATTTCATACTAGCAAAGCTGATGCTTTCTGACAGTGGTATTTCATTGAGGAAACATCACCTATAGACATATGAATGATATAGATTGTGTTCCAGAATTTGCCTTTACCTCTCCACATGTGCTTCAGAGATGTCACTTTTAAATTATGACTCAAATCGGAATTCCTTTGCTTTCTTGGTCAGCTCAAAGCCCTCCTGTCAAGGCTCAACCTCTAGAAATAGAACCATGTGAATCAGCTGGGTCTTGGCCCCTGTTACCTGGGGCAATCTTGTCCCTGTGACAGGGTCTGTCCTTAGCTGGTCCCACTCTCATCCTGATTCAGAGAAGCCAGAAGCACCCCTGTCTCCCTTCCTCCTCTCTCCTCTGCAGAACCAGTCTTGACTAAAATGAATTTTATCTCCATAGGTTTTGCAAATTATATCATTACTGCCATAATTTTTACAACTATTTTAAATAATAAAAATTACTTATGATGATTGACAGTTCTGATCACTATTTCAGGGTCCATATTCTATCATTTACTTTGAAGACGAGCCCTTCTGTTTTTAAGAAAATGTATTAGCAAATATATTTTGAGAAAGATTAGTAGACAAATCATGGCACATTTATTTAGGTTAATTAATTCATGATCTTCTTTTATTTAAATGTTCATGTGAAACACCTTAGGGAATTTTTCTTGCACTGAAAATACATTCGAAACCAACTAAATCGAAGGTTGTAATGTTAACTGTCTTTGGAGATGGTTAAGAAAAACTGCCTTGTTTGGCATTTTGAAGTATTTCTAATAATGTTTTATGCTTTTCTTGACCCAGTTTTAAGTGAATAAGTAATACGTTTATAGCAGTGAGAAATTCAGCACATTATGCCTCCTTTTTCCTAACAACTGTTGTTTAAATAAATCAAAACTAAGATAGAAGGCCATTCTTACACAAATTAGTCCCACATTTTAGAAGCAGAGCATGCCTGTGCTATGCTCTTTTAATATGATCAGCTCTTTCTTTGAGTGGTTCCTGGAAAAGCAGTTTCCCCATAATGCAATGTTTTAAATATGCATTATTATATTTAAATTATGCAAAAATGTAATATCTTAATTACCTGCATATTTGAAGGTAACTTAGCTGACAGCAACTATACATTGTAGCACAGCATGATCTTCTTGGAGCAATCAACAATTAACAACACAAAGATTAAAAATATACCAGTCTGAGATCATTTAGTGTAGGAATAAGTATCTTTCCATAACTTGGAAGACGTTTTTATACTTTAGTTTACTTGTTGGTAATCCTGTCATCCAGAAAGATTCTGTACATAAACATTTATTTAATAAATATTTATTCAGCTCCACTTCTGTCAAAGGTAATTTGCTAATTTTTTGGAAGATATGGATATGAATATGAAATTGCCACATTCTCTACAAATTAATAACATAGAAGGGAGAGGCCACTTAGACACAATTATTATGAAATAAGACAGCATAAATGTGTCAGAGAAGTACAAAGTGATTTAGAGTCTTAAGGAAAACTTTCTCATAAGGACAATCAGAAAAGGGTATTGAAGACATTTCATATGATTTTTGAAGGAATCATAGAATCTGAATATGTTAAACATATACAGCACTGGGTTTAAGACAGCAGGAAACTACATAATTAGTATTAGGGATGTAGAGAAATAAGCTTCAATTACATGGTAAATCCAAATATGAAATAGATCATTCTTTCATTCTGTATTAGTATTTTGTTATCCTTGTATAGCACCATAGGATTTTATATGTGTGTGTATGCTTAATTGCTCAATCGTGTTTGACTCAGCAACCATATGGATGGTAGCCCACCAGGTTCCTCTGTCCATGGGGATTCTCCAGGCAAGAATATTGGAGTGGGTTGCCATGCCCTCCTCTGGGGGATCTTCCCAAGCCAGGGATCAAACCCAGGTCTCCTGCATTGCAGGAGAGTTCTTTACCATCTGAGCTACCAGGGAAGGATTTTATATAATAAATATCAAATGTTTAAAATAGAAACAACTTAATGACATTCAGAGTTGTATCTTAGTGGAGTGTACTTCCATAGTTTACTTAAACCAGGATTATTATTCTAAGAAAAATATCTCAAGTGGTTGAACCAAACTAGCAATGACATATTATTTTAGAGAGTTAATTTATATTTCTGTTTCAGTAAACATGACTTGATTAAAAACTCTGATGGTGGTTTAGTCTCTAAGTCGTGTCCAACTCTGTGACCCCATGGACTGTAGCCCTCAAGGCTCCTCTGTCCATGGGATTCTCCAGGCAAGAATATGTGAATGGGTTGCTGTTTCCTTCTCCAGAGGATCTTCCCGATTCAGGGATTGAACCTGGGTCTTCTGCTTAGCAGGCAGATTCTTTAATAACATAGCTACAAGGGAAGCCCTAAAAAACAAACAAACAAAAAATTACAACAACCCTAAAAAAACTCTGGGTTGGTGGGAAAGAAAGGAGATTGTGAAGTCATTTTATAAGGTGGGTTATAAAACTATGGGTATGTCCTCCTATTATTCAACTGTAACTTTCAAAAACATCTTTTGCCATAGCCCTGCTATGTGTGGTCATGAGTTAAGTTAACAACAAAACATGTTTCTGACTAACCCTAAGTCAGATTACACCTTCTTTGTCAGTCAACGTCTGGTTAGGAGAAAGGAACTCCAACAGTTAATCGAAGAGAGAGTATTTAATAAGAGGACTATTTAGTAAGTGCCAAAAAATTGATGCTTTTGAACTGTGGTGTTGGAGAAGACTCTTGAGAGTCCCTTGGACAGCAAGGAGTTCCAACCAGTCCATCCTAAAGGAAATTAGTCCTGAATATTCATTGGAAGGGCTGATGCTGAAGCTGAAACTCCAATACTTTGGTCACCTGATGCAAAGAACTGACTCACTGGAAAAGACCCTGATGCTGGGAAAGATTGAAGGTGGGAGAAGAAGGGGCCAACAGAGGATGTGATGGTTGGATGGCATCACTGACTCAATGGACATGAGTTTGAGCAAGCTCTGGGAGTTGGTGATGGACAGGGAAGCCTGGCATGCTGCAGTCCATGGTGTCACAAAGAATCAGAATGACTGAGCGACTCAACTGAACTGATTTAGTAGGTATAATCACTAGGCTAATAATAAATAGGTTACTGGAAAGGTGAAAAGAAAACACTAAGTATCATGGTAATAGCAACTATAGGAAGCAAATAGCACACCATGGGCTGGAGGAACAATGTAAAGAGGTTGAAACTAAAACCTAAAAGCATAGAGGAGAGACTCGAGGAGCTCAAACCACTGCAGAGGAGGTGATGCCCAAGTGGTGCTGATGTCTACAGGGCGAATGACGAAGCTGGTTCTGCTAATGTTGGAAAAACTGGCAAACTAGTCTCACCTGCAGCTATGGGAAGGCCATGTAGCTCTTGGCATGAAGAAGCATTGCTGAAGAGTAAGTATCCCACAAGAGGCAAACGAGAAGCCAAAGGAAAATCCAAGTCCCTTCTTAGTATCCTCTATTGGCAGCTGATTATGGCAGCAGAATATTGAGCCAACTGACAAACCAGAAATGTGCCTTACAGAGTCACAGCCACAGCATCACAATATTAAGTATGAAAGGGTAGATTTCAAGTTAGGTGACTATGTTGTTGTTGTTCAGTCACTAAGTGTCTGACTCTTTGTGACCCCATGGACTGCAGCACATCAGGCTTCCCTGTCCATCACCAACTCCCAGAGTTTGCTCAAATTCATGTCCATTGAATCAGTGATGCTATCTAGCCGTCTCATCCCCTATCACCCTCTTCTCTTTTTGCCTTTAGTCTTTCCCAGCATCAGGGTCTTTTCCAATGAGTTCAGCTCTTCAAGTCAGGTAGCCAAAGTATTGGAGCTTCAGCTTCAGCATCAGTCCTTCCAATGAATATTCAGGGTTGATTTCCTTTAGGATTAACTAGTTTGAACTCTCTGCAACAATAACTCATAACTGAAACAATCTCTTACCAAAAACATTGTTCTTTACAACAGGTCATTGCATTCTTCAACTTAAAAATCTTGTTGCTTATGTTTAGATTTTGTTTTCTTTGAGTTTTGGACCCTTTGATATTTTTCGCAATACTAGGAACACAGAAGAGAAAAGATCCATCTCATTTGCTCAGTGAGAAACTAAATTCCTTTGAAGGCTTCTTCAAAGGATTGACTTCTATCAAGTATACTTTGAGTTCAATTTTATCAATTGAAGTTTTGAGCTTAATTAACAGATTAAGTTACCTTAGAGGAATAGATTCTTTTTATTTTTTCCCATTGCAGTTTTTCTCTTTCTCTTGAGACAGGGCTAACAAATTTTTTAAGGGCACTTCAAAGACATGTTCACCTCTAATTTACTACTCTTGTTGGAAAATAAAGTTTTTTAATGAAATGTAGAATTGGAGGGGGAAGGTGTACAGGGGAACAAAGAAGAGAAGAAAATATATTAATAGCTTTTCATTGCCATGGATTTTCTGAGAATTTGAGACTATGGACATAAAATGATTTCAGGACTTCAGAGTATAAATACTATTTTTTAAAGTTACAGTAATTCCAGAAATCCTGCATCAGTGTTCAGCTACGAGCTCTAAGGCTTATGAATTTCAGCATTCACTTTATACAACCAAGTTGTTATGCATTAATCAGCTGAGGCTGAGTATCTGATAGCATTCTTTAAGTTTGGAAGTCAAGCAAATCTTATCTTTACTAAAGAAGCCTTTTTTTTTTTTTAAGTGAAGAAGAAGAAGAAATAGATGAAGAGGAATTGGAAAGATTGAAGGCAGAGTTAGATGAGAAAAGACAAGTGATCGCTACTGTCAAATGCAAGCCTTGGAAAATGGAGAAGAAAATTGAAGTTCTCAAGTATGATGCCACTTTTCATAATTAGAAACACTTTTCTTACTATTGATTTCCCAAATTCTGTTTCCTATACATTATAGATAGTACTATATATAGTACATCATTTATATAAAGCACTCATTATATATAATGTTCATGGCCATATATACATAATTAATGTATCAAATGTTATCATATATGTACATATACACACACATATATATATATTGCTAGAGAGGCTGGGATAATGATTATGAAAGAAAAAAACTATAATTAAATTCATTATTTGGAAACTTACAGCCTCTGATCACCTTTAATCATTTGCTCCTTGAACTGAGAATTCCCTTAGTTTAATACATTCATTACTATCTCTCTGAAAAAGATACTATATTTGAATTTTACAAGTTTGTTGGATTGCACACTCTAGTTTCTCTGCAGGGTCCCAGCATCAAATGATATATTCATGTGACAGCTCTTACTAAAGCACAGGGAGGGTACTAAGCCAACAGAGCAGTAAATGGGATTCCAGTTAAGGGTTATGCTAATAGCTATTCCCTGGTAACATGTCAGCAACCCAGTTTCACTCTTAGATTGAGTGTTGATGTACTCAGAGACACATAGATTTATAAACTCCTGATAAGAAAAGTCAAATGATTATCCCTTTCCTGGGACTGCAAGCAGATTTGCCTCTGAGAATCACACTTTATTTCCTTGTGATAGTGGTTGCAGAAGCAGGGCATGAATAAAAGGGGTGTGTCTGTGATAACAACCATGTTTGCATCTCGCAGATGTGCTACAGATTGCATTTTCCCCATAGAATCATTTCTATAAATGGTGGTAAATTTCCAAAGCTATCCCTCCACGAGACTATTTAACTAATAACATTAAATGCTTAGTGTATATATAATAATGTTAAAATTAGAGAAAAATGTTTCTGTCTTGGGTGGTGAAAAAAGAATTGAAGCAGCTATCAGGATAATTCACTACTAATCTTGGCTCTGCAAGAGGTTGTGCATTGTTTAAGGAAATAGCTTAAACTTCTGGGACCTCAGCTACCCTGTATCCAAAGTAAAACAAGATATTCCAGTTTTACCCTACAATGTGGGAACCTAGGTATCATTTCTAACAATATTGTTTTGTGGAGTAAAGTTTTCCAAGAAAACTTCTGGAGCACCACACAGCTGTAGGCTGGGAACTCCCTCTGCATGTGCATGTACACCGGTCAGAAATGAGGTCAAGGACAAGAAGCATTTCTGGTTCCTTGAAGCTATTAATGTGTATGATGTGCATGTGTGTGTGTGTGCATATGTGTGTCTGTTAAAATAGTTTCCATTCAATGAAGTGATAGTGATGCTAAATAATAGGTTTAAAAAATATCCTTACTTAGCAAAATAGAAGTTTGGCAACCTTATGTTGGTTCCCAAAATATGTCTTAAAATATTGTTGACCATGAAATCCCCAAACCTGGAAACTACAGGTAACTGTATATGGAAAGTTGTAAAATTATATAGTAATAATATTGTGAACTTTCAAAGCATGGTGTGAAATTGAGTACAACTGCCAAGAAATGTATCCTCCCTTTCCATCTGCATGGAGGTGTAGAAATACCCCCCTCTCTTCCTTGTCTGCATTTTCCATATAGAGCAGTGGAGAAGGGATGGGTGTCAGGCTTGAGTCTGAATCTCACATCTTCCATTTAAAAGCTGTGCAAATGTAAATGAATTGTGTAGTCCTCTGACCTCAGGTTTCATATGAAATTTTACTAATTTACAGGGTTACTGGAATCATAAAGTGAGTTATTTCATATGAAACACTACTCAGGGTGCCAGAATATTGCACAAAGCTGGGAAACACAACTTGTAATTATCATTTTATTTCAGGACAGACTCAGTGTTGCCTGCTTCCCTGCAGTATAACAGGAGAGATGGGGAGGGTATAGGGCCTGGCAGGGCTGGGTGGGAGCAGACTTAGCCATAGGCAACCCCAGGAGCCTTGGGGGAAGGTGGCACATCAGTTTAGCAGTCTGGACAGTCTGGCAGGATGGACAACTGATTTTGATGCTCCAAGAAAGAAAAGAGGGTATCTTGACAGTTCAGCAGAATCTATGGTCAGCCACTTCTAGATTTTTCAAAACATACCCACAGGGTCATCTTGTAGCAGGTTCCAGATCCCGAGGCCTTAGGCTGGAGTCCAGGGATTTAGCCATTTTTAGACACAAGGAGAGAGAAAGATTGGAAGGGCAACACAGGTCCTATTACTAGAGCAGAGGTCAAAAATGGGGAGTCTGCAGCTGAATCTAGATTATAAATGGTTTTTATTTGGCCCACATGCTTTTTGTTTCTTTTTCTTTTATTGTTTTTAAAATTATGATTAAATATATGTAACATAAAATTTAACATTTTAGTCATTTAATAAAAAATCATAATTTTTGTCTTTGTTCTTAAATTTAAAAAGTAGAAGATTTCATATTTTAAAATTCAGATATTCATCTTCTCCTGGACGGGAAGAAAGTCTGGTCCACATTCCTACATGAAAATAATAGCTGGGACTAAGCAATTGCATCCCCTACTAACAGGATATTCACTCTCCAGTGTGCACAGTTCCCAAACAATCCACATCACTTATTCATGCTCCTTGGCTGGACCTTATAAGCATTCGTTTGTTGCCTCCTACACCATGCATCTGGGGAGCAAGTTAGGCGTGCTACCAAGAGAGTGATTCAGAAAGTTGGAGTGAAAGCCAGCTCGCAGAATGGAAGCACAGATTTAGGCCCAGAGAAGAAACAACTGTGGCTTCTCACCTGTCAGCAATGCTCATTGTCTTGTGATGATTCTCCATAGCCAGAAATGGCTCCTGCTTTGTGGCTTTGCGGCTTTGCAGTATTCTGCTCGGCTGGTACCATTGGCCATGATCAGCCTGATTCTCTTGGTTTCAGCCTCTGTGATAAAATGTTGGTACTACAGTGCCTAACCTATTTCTCTTTACAGGTTTCTGAATGCTGTATTGAGATTCTCCCTCAAGGGTCCCAATTACATACTAGAATCAATACTTCCTAGTATTTGCATGCAGATAAAGGTTTTCCCTGGGGCTTCCCTGATGGCTCAGAGGTAAAGAATCCGCTTGAGGTGCAGGAGACATGGGTGCAGTCCCTGGGTTGGGAAGCTCCTCTGGAGAAGGAAATGGCAACCCACTCCAGTCTTCTTGCTTGGGAAATCTCATGGAGTCGCAAAGAGCTGGACATGACTTAGTGACTAAACAACAACAATAAAGTTTTCCCTACCCCATTGTTATTAAAACATGGGAGCTAGGCACCTTTCCTCCCACCATTTATACCTTTCAGAGACTTCAAACGCTGACAGAGCATGTCAGTGGATTATGTTATTCCCAGAAGTAGCCTCTAGTCATCACTTCTGGCTTAGTCGATGGAATCCAAGACACTAGGCTCAGTATAACTGGAAAGATATTTTCATCATAGATTTGGATCTGTATCTGGGTTCCAAGTCTTCCCATCTGGCTTTGGACTCTGAAAAACGTGTGAAACTTCTAAAACAGATTTTTACAGAGGGTCAGAGTTTTAAGATGTATTTTAGAGTAAAGCCTCAGGAATGGAGGCTTATGGTTCTGAGGATATATATTGTAGGAGACCCAGGTATAGTTCTCATAAGCCATAATTCATCTTGGGACTCTCAAAAATTTTTGGAGATGGTCTTGTCCATCTCCAAACCCTCATGATCATCATTGTCAATAACTAATGATTTCTAAATCAAAGAGCTGGAATTCAGATTTTGAATTCAGATTGTGAAGCTCACAGATTTTTTAATCAAAAACTTTAAAATTTTGTTATTATAATTACCAGGGACATTGAAAGCTTTGAACATAGAGATGACATGTTCAAATTGGTATTTCAAAAGAAACTTAAAATGCAAAGTTATTCCTATTGTACAGATGAGAAAATTTTACAGAGGTAAGGTAGCCTCACACAGTTAATAACTATTAAGGTAAACATTCAAATCTAGTTTCCTTCACCTGCAAAACCTCATAATTTTCCTGCTGTCATACTACTCATTTGAACCATGTTTTCCAGCAAAATAAACAGTCTTCCCTAGACACTCTGGTAGACTTTCTCACTTTGCTTCAGTCTCCTCTCCACTTGTCTGCAGCCTGTGCTTCTTCCAACTGAGTTTTATCCCCTTCATGAATTACTGTCTCCCTGTAGTCTTTTCTCTGCCAAATCCTATAGAAAGAGAACTCAGATAGTCTCTCTATTATTCATTTGGCTCTGTTGTTATGCTTCATTATATTGCATTTTAAAATTGTATATAAATCTCTTTTCCTTTAGAATAGATTTTGAGCTCCGAAGAATATGACAGGGGTCTGACATCTCTTTATTTCTTCAGGGTCTAGCCTTGTGCTCTGTACATCATAAGCATTCAATTACTGTTTCCTGAGTATCACTGTTCATGGTGATTTCTTTTGTTGTTGGACACTCATTCCTAAACCAAGAGAATCATTAACATGACTGAGACCTGTTAAAGGCCTAGATAAATGTGTGAGTAAAAGGCAGGAATGTGCTGATACTTTGATTCATAGTGTTTGCCAATTTCCATGGTGTAAATATTCCCACTATGATTAATTTCAAGCTACTAACAGTTTAAGAACCAGCTCACAAAAGTCAGTGGCTAAGTCAACTGCAGCACCTCATTGCGGGGATGAGGTGCTTAATCATCCCTTTGATTAAGCTTATATTAGAGAGATCTTAATCTGGAGCAGTTAAGAACAGAAGCTAAAGAATAGAACCTATTTATTATGATATAACATATTTCCTTTATTTAAATTCTAGTCAACAATGAAATGCTTAAATTAGGGCTACCTGTGAGGAAAAAAAAAACAACCATTATTCTATAATTTCAGGACTCTAAAGTTCCAAGTGCTGTCAACTGATAGTAAAAAACAAAAAGTCCCCCGTACAACCCCAAAATTGCAAGTTATGCTTTATTTGGGGGCTTTACCGAGTACTGTAGCCTGGGAGACAGCCTCTCAGATAGGTTTGAGGAACTATTCCAAAGAGTTTATGGAGGAGCCAGCATATATAGGATTTTTTGCTGAAAACAAACAAACAAAAAATGTGGTCAAACATGAAAAGATCACTGCTAATCACAGAAAAACAGACATCTCACTTTAATGATTTTAGTGCTTTTTTATGTATGGGAAGATGCAAGAGTCCAGGCTCACTGAAATTATTCCTTAGCTATGCATCTTAACTATCTAGGGTCAGTATTCAGTGTTTCTCCTTCCTGAAGTTCCCTCAGGGTGCAAAGTAAGGAGATGGCTGCAGTGACTGATGGCTTGATAGCAGGCAGCATTCTTTGGTCACTAAAGTGACACCATTTTTTTTTTTTTTTTGGTCCACAGTGAATTAGTAACCTCTTATCCTAGTTATTTTACCTTATCACCATGCTAATTTTTTTTAGCATGTCTAGAGATTTTCAATCTTTCTTTCTTCTTTCCTCCTCTTCTGCTCTTTTCAAAATTCATTTTAAAAAGAGGAAAAGTTTTTACTCAAGAGTGTTCAATTCTTGATTGATTTCAGAAACCATTTACCTTAGAGTTCACCTGTCACAATTGTTTGTCTCACTATTTTCGTGGTCTTAGAGGGAATCTTTCCATATTAAATAACAACAGTGTACCCAGCAAGTCTTTCTGTCTTGAGATTTAGACTGTTAATATTTGCTGTTTTATTGTGAGTCCTTAGAAAATTATTGTGGCTATTTTAATAATGCTTTTCTAATATAGTTTGGAATTCTCCCTTGAAGGATATTGAAAGAAACCAAATGAGAAAGTGAATTTTTTTGCTTGGGACACGTATGTTCTGGAAACTTTTTCAATTGTTAAAAAAGTAGTTCTGAATTATTTGAGAGAAACATACTTTTGTCTACCAAGAATTCTCTTTCTTTATTTGTTTCATGACTCACTGAATTTTTTTTTATCCATATTGTACCATTTTACCATGGTTGCCTGGAGATGTTATGTTCTTCCTCTTGGTTTGGCAGGCTTTTCAGGTGGCACATGGACCTACTGCTCCTGTATCTTTTGGAGAGCTGGGAAGGAATTTATGACTGTCCTATCTCAAAATCCTGAGCAGACAGGCTAGTTAAATCAGTTTGAAATTCTGCCTATATGGCTGGTGGAAGGGTATTAGTCACTGAAAAAATGGGTTAAAAATGCTAATATTCAAGGATACTTACCAAGATTCTTGAAAATCTTATTTGCTACCTTCCATTAACATGTGCTTATTCAGAATTCAAATAATCCTAGAGTTCAAAGAAACAGGGATTTTTAAAATGGCACACTGTAAGATAATAATTATAATAAAAATAAATGTTAGCAATAAAGAAGTTCCAAAGGTTTCTTTTATATAGGTGACATATCCTTATTTTCATCTTCTTCTTAATTGCATTTCATTGTACACTACTTTCTCATGTATTATCAGTCAGTGTATTGTATATGGTAAGACACACTGAGTTAGTTTGTCTAGCTTACCAAAGTAACATAGCCTCCAAAAATTTTTTCTTTTTATTTTATTTATTTATTTACTTTAATTTTCTTTACATTATCGTGTTGGTTTTGCCATACATTGACATGAATCTGCCATGGGTATACATGTGTTCCCCTTCCAGAACCCCCCTCCCACCTCCCTCCTAATTCCCTCTCTCTGGGTCATCCCAGGGCACCAGCCCTGAGCATCAAACCTGGGCTGGCAATTGATTTCACATATGATGATTAACATGTTTCAATGCCATTCTCCCATATCATCCCACCCTTGCCCTCTTCCACAGAGTCCACGAGACTGTTCTATACATCTGTGTTTCTTTTGCTGTCTCTCAAACAGGGTTCTCCTTACCATCTTTCTAAATTCCATATATATGCGTTAGTATACTGTATTGTTGTTTTTCCTTCTGGCTTACTTCACTCTGGATAATAGGCTCCAGTTTCGTCCACCTCAGTAGAACTGATTCAAATGAATTCTTTTTAATGGCTGAGTAATATTCCATTGTGTATATGTACCACAGCTTTCTTATCCATTCATCTGTTGCTGGACATCTAGGTTGCTTCCATGTCCTGGCTATTGAAAACAATGCAGTGATGAACACTGGGGTACACGTGTCTCTTTCAATTCTGGTTTCCTCTGTGTGTATGCCCAGCAGTGGCATTGCTGGGTCATATGGCAGTTCTATTTCCAGTTTTTTAAGGAATCCACACTGTTTTCCATAGAGGCTGTACTAGTTTGCATTCCCACCAACAGTGTAAGAGGGTTCCCTTTTCTCCACATCCTCTCCAGCATTTATTGCTTGTAGACTTTTGGATGGCAGCCATTCTGACTGGTGTAGAGTGGTACCTCATTGTAGTTTTGATTTGCATTTCTCTGATAATGAGTGATGTTGAGCATCTTTTCATGTGTTTGTTGGCCATTTTCATGTCTTCTTTGGAGAAATGTCTCTTTAGTTCTTTGGCCCACTTTTTGATTGGGTCATTTATTTTTCTGAAATGGAGCTGCAGGAGTTGCTTGTATATTTTTGAGATTAATTGTTTGTCCATTGCTTCGTTTGCTATTATTTTCTCCCATTCTGAAGGCTGCCTTTTCACCTTGCTTTTAGTTTCCTTTGTTGTGCAGAAGCTTTTCATTTTAATTAGGTCCCATTTGTTTATTTGTGCTTTTATTTCCAATATTCTGGGAGGTGGGTCATAGAGGATCCTGCTTTGGTTTATGTCGGAGAGTGTTTTGCCTATGTTTTCTTCTAGGAGTTTATAGTTTCTGGTCTTATGTTTAGATCTTTGATCCATTTTGAGTTTATTTTTGTTAGACTTTAAAATAAAGGCTGTGAAAAGAGATAAAGATGGACATTACATAATGATCAAAGGATCAATCCAAGAAGAAGATATAACAATTATAAATATATATGCACCCAACATAGGAGCACCACAGTATGTAAGGCAAATGCTAACAAGAATGAAAGGGGAAATTAACAATAACACAATAATAGTGGGAGACTTTAATACCCTACTCACACTGATGGATAGATCAACCAAACAGAAAATTAACAAGGAAACACAAACTTTAAATGATACAATAGACCGGTTAGACCTAATTGATATCTATAGGACATTCCACCCCAAAACAATGAATTTCACCTTTTTCTCAAGTGCACATGGGACCTTCTCCAGAATAGATCACATCCCGGGCCATAAATCTAGCCTTGGCACATTAAAAAAAATTGAAATCATTCCAAGCATCTTTTCTGACCACAGTGCAGTGAGATTAGATATCAATTACAGGAGAAAAGCATTTAAAAATTCCAACATATGGAGGCTCAACAACATGCTGCTGAATAACCAACAAATCACAGAAGAAATCAAAAGAGAAATCAAAATATGCATAGAAATGAATGAAAATGAAAACACAAAACCCAAAACCTATGGGACACTGTAAAAGCAGTGCTAAGGGGAAGTTTCATAGCAATACAAGCTTACCTCAGAAAACAAGAAAAAAGTCAAATAAATAACCTAACTTTATACCTAGAGCAACTAGAAAAGGAAGACATGCAGAAGCCCAGGGTTAATAGAAGGAAAGAAATCTTAAAGATCAGGGCAGAAATAAATGCAAAACAAAAGAGACCATAGCAAAAATCAACAAAGCCAAAAGCTGGTTCTATGAGAAGATAAATAAAATTGACAAACCATTAGCCAGACTCATAAAGAAACAAAGGGAGAAGAATCAAATCAACAAAATTATAAATGAAAATGGAGAGATCACAACAGAAAACACAGAAATACAAAGGATCATAAGAGACTATTATCAGCAACTGTATGCAAATAAACTGGACAACTTGGAAGAAATGGACAAATTCTTAGAAAAGTACAACTTTCCAAAACTAAACCAGGAAGAGATAGATAATCTTAACAGACCCATCACAAGCACGGAAATTGACACTGTAATCAGAAATCTTCCAACAAACAAAAGCCCAGGACCAGATGGTTTCACAGCCGAATTCTACCAAAAATTTAGAGAAGAGCTAGCACCTATTCTACTCAAACTCTTCCAGAAAATTGTAAAGGAAGGTAAACTTCCGAATTCATTCTATGAGGCCACCATCACCCTAATACCAAAACCCGACAAAGATGCCACAAAAAAAGAAAACTACAGGCCAATATCACTGATGAACATAGATGCAAAAATCCTTAACAAAATTCTAGCAAATAGAATCCAACAATACATTAAAAAGATCATCCATCATGATCAAGTAGGCTTTATCCCAGGGATGCAAGGATTCTTCAATATCTGCAAATCAATCAATGTAATACACCACATTAACAAACTGAAGAATAAAAACCACATGATTATCTCAATAGATGCATAGAAAGCCTTTGACAAAATTCAACATCCATTTATGATAAAAATCCTTCAAAAAGCAGGAATAGAAGGAACATACCTCAACATAATCAAAGCTATATATGACAAACCCACAGCAAACATTATCCTCAATGGTGAAAAGCTGGAAGCATTTCCCCTGAAGTCAGGAACAAGACAAGGGTGCCCACTCTCACCACTACTATTCAACATAGTTTTGGAAGTCTTGGCCACAGCAATCAGAGCAGATAAAGAAATAAAAGGGATCCAGAATGGAAAAGAATAAGTAAAACTCTCACTGTTTGCAGATGACATGATCCTCTACATAGAAAACCCTAAAGACTCTACCAGAAAATTACTAGAGCTAATCAGTGAATATAGTAAAGTTGCAGGATATAAAATCATCACACAGAAATCCCTTGCATTCCTATACACTATCAATGAGAAAACAGAAAGAGAAATTAAGGAAACAATTCCATTCACCATCGAAACAAAAAGAATAAAATACTTAAGAGTATATCTACCTAAAGAAACAAAAGACTTATATGCATAAAACTATAAAACACTGATGAAAGAAATCAAAGAGGACATAAATAGATGGAGAAATATACCGTGTTCATGGATTGGAAGAATATAGTGAAAATGAGTATACTACCCAGAGCAATCTATAGATTCAGTGCAATTCCTATCAAGCTACCAGAGGTCTTTTTCAGAGAATTAGAACAAATAATTTCACAATTTGTATGGAAATAAAAAAAACCCCAAATAGCCAAAGCAATCTGGAGAAAGAAGAATGGAACTGGAGGAATCAACCTGCCTGACTTTAGGCTCTACTACAAAGCCACAGTCATCAAGACAGTATGGTACTGGCACAAAGACAGAAATATAGATCAGTGGAACAAAATAGAAAGCCCAGAGATAAATCCACACATCTATGGACACCTTATCTTTGACAGAGGAGGCAAGAATATACAATGGAGAAAAGACAACCTGTTTAACAAGTGGTGCTGGGAAAACTGGACAGCCACTTGTAGAAGAATGAAACTAGAACACTTTGTAACACCAAAAAATTTTGATAAATAACAGTTTACCTAACTTGCGCTCCTTAGAATTATAGCTGTCAGTGATAGCTAATTTTTACAAATTATTCTTAGACTATCCATAAATACATGATCTTTGGAACCTGATTAAAGGGAGAAATTCATTGACTATAACATAAAATTATTTAGGAATGCTCTTAAATATATTTGATGTAATACAGTAACAGTAAAAAGAAAGCAACTGTGCACATGATAAGCACAAAATAAACTTAATTTGAGAAATGTGTCCTTGTTGTTTTGGGAAAGTAGGATACAGATATCAGATAAGATACTAATTATGAAGATAACCCTTAATTTTATCAGGTTTATAATAAAAGAGAATAACTAAGGCATTTTTGAAAATTTTTTTATCTATATAACCAAGAAATGGCAGGTAGAACATTATTTCAGGGGGCTTAAACAAGTTTGTTGCTATAGAACAAAAATGGTTACATTTTGTTAAAATGCATATAATAAAAGTAAATTTGAAGAACAGTGTATTAGAATATCATAAAAAATAAGATGAGCTGAAAAAGGGGAATAGGTTTTCATGTTCAGTATATTATGTCTAAGATGTCCTGATTTTAGAAACTTTTAAATTAAATATAAATTATTTCTTTCAAATAGTCCTGTTAATTATGCTTTTGTAATATATGTACACACATGTGTATATATATGCTACTGAACATATACATATGTATTCACATTCAAATATCTATAAGAGATAGATGATTCTTTGGATGAATTAATTTTTATATTTTATACATACTATTATAATGTTTCTTGGCCAGTGGTTGAGCATATGGGTTAGGAAAGCTTAGAAGGAAGGCTATGGAAGGAGACTGTGAAATAGTAAGACTCCAAGTCAGCTCAGCAGAAAGATTAATTCACATCAGAATATACTATGCTCTGTGGATGACCTTGCGAAAGTTGTTTTGACAAGTGGTCAGGAGAGGCCTAGATCTAAGTGTATCTTGTAGCAAGCAACTTACCAGGTAGTCTTCATTATTTGTAGAGTTCACTGAACTGCCATCATTTAAAGTTTCTTGCCCACTCTTGGATCAAAAGACAGAACACACTGTTCTAACAGAAAACTAAGGCTTTGTAGCATTCTTAAATATCATCACACAAAATTTTGAAAAAAATATTTCATGATACTTAGAAATGTTGACCAGGGGCTAAATATTAACACACAGGTGTTGTGCAGAAATATTTTACCCAAACTTTCAAAACAGAATGGTTCCTCTCACCCTGAGGCAGTGCCCTGTGAATCCATCTGTTTCACAGTATTCAGAATTCATTAAACATGCTTCATTAGAATGCATATAAACCAACCAGGCGAAATTAGCACAGTCTGTCTACCAATCCCTGAATGTTAGCATATCTAAGAATATGAGATTGTACTTGAAATTCATGGTGGAAATGTATCCTTTGTTGAGGAAATTTCTGCAAACTTATGCCTGAAATGCCTTTCTCTGCCTACTCAAGTCTATCAGCCCTTTAATGTCCTGTTTAGTTCTTACCTCATCCACAATGTCTTCAACAAGCTCTCAAGCCTCCACTGCCCTCTCCCTTTTCACTTCAAGGCTGTCTAGCACTGTTGTATAGCAGTTTTATGGGCCTATATCTCATTTTTTCTTAATGGGATTTAAGCTTCAGGAAGGAATCTCCATGTTTCTTTTAGTTTTTCGAACCACTTAAGTCTGCTAAAAACATAAACACACTCAATGAATACTTAGAAAAAGTGGCTAAGTAAAAAGGAGAATGAAAAATTATAGAAATAGATTTCCTTGTTGATCAGAATTTCAGATAGGTCCTTCTTACATCTATGTGTAGCAATCTACATTTTCAGTGCTATTTCTACGTAATTGTGAGTACAATTTTCCCACAGTGAAGCGAGGGAGAGGATACACTGCCATTTTGAAAATCTTTGGGGTTAAGAATAGTCTAGATAAGATTTTCAACTTCACTTTTCTTATTACTCTTAAGCTCTTGATTTTAAGATTCCTTTGTGTCTTTAAGGACTTGGTCTCCTTAAATCTCATTTCTGCCCAAAAGCCAAAGCAATAGCAATATACTGGGATATACCTAGATGTCTTAGGAATATGGCCCAGAACTCTGCAGCCCATGTAATGCCACCCCTAGTTTCAGGTTTTAGTTCTGCTAATTGCATCCTCACTGATTCATTAAAACAAGACTAAAACAAAAAAACTTTGATATAGAGCCTAATAAGATCTGGAGAGATATTTATAAAGTTACCGTTATAGATTGTTTTAGATAGAGAAAGAATTCTTTTTAGCAACTTATTTGCATATCATCTCTGCTGACAATTTACAAATCTTAGAATTTTTTGGTGTCCTCAATAAAGCAGAAAACTAGTTTATGTTGTGACCAATTTCTAAAACTAAGCACAAACTTTTAACTCTTGGGAAAATCTATATTGTCTTCTTTCTCCCCTCTCTACTATTATAATACAAAGGAATACTGTTAAACATAAATTGACTTTTAAATTAATCAGGTAGAACAGAACTAGGAAAACATTTAATCAGCAAGTAGAAAGAGGATCTAGTGTTCTTTCTTTCTTTATTAAACTACTAAAGCCCAGCTATGTTGTTTCTCCCTTGATTTATCTAAAATTACTCTGAGATGCCTGACTGACCTCTAGGGTACAACTAAATTATGTTTGAGGTTTTAATTGACATTTAAGCCAGCCATGAAAATTAGCATTGTCTTATACTCCCAGGGAGCAAAGAAATTATCTTAGTTCTGAAGAATTTCTATGGGTAGTAACTTTGAACTTAAAATACAGATTTGACCTATCCACGCTTTGCTTTAGTTTTTTACCAATATCAGCAGCTGGCTTTGACATATCTTCATGAATGTCATCAGAGCTGGTGAAAACAGATCATTGTAATGTTTATTGCTGATGAAATGTTTAAAGGTCTTAATGATCTCTCTCTCTGTCTCTCTCTCTGTCTCTCTCTCTGTCTCTCTCTCTCTCTCTATATATATATATATATAAAATCTGTGAAGTGATGCTATTAAAAGGAGGCAGACCAAAATAAGCCATACATATAGGCTAAGAGGTTATATGAATATTCAGCCAACATTTTTGGTGTTCTTTGTTGCTTGTCTTCAGATTGTTTCAGAAATTTTTAGTCAATTGTCCTTTAGGGATACAAGATAGAGTGAGCTATTTATTTTTCAAGGTAAAGTTATTCACCAAAATAAATTTATCAAGTTTCAAAACATGTAGAGTATTGTCAATGCAAGGGGACACCAAAATATAATTATATTTGATATAGTAACTTTTTAGCCCAACCCTCCAGCAACTTGCTTGGCCACATAAAAATCTCTTAAATTTACTAGTCTCAACAAATAAAATTTGGTTTAGTTCCGAATTTGACCCTCAACTTGTTTACATTGGAATCATTTAAGGACCTTGAAAAGTATTGATGCCTATGTCCCATCCTTAGAGACTGTGACTTAAGTGGATTGGGGAAGGGGACACTTGGCCACTGGAACTTTTAAAAGATCCCACAGGTATCCCACAGCAGACTATCATCTAGTCTTGGAGATGTTCGTTCATTCAAATAGCATTTGTTGAAACTTACTTCTATTCCAGGTACTATATTAAATATTGGGAAATTAGAAATTGAGACAATGGACCTTGCTTTCAGGAAATCCCAGTGCAGTGGTGAAAATGGACCATGGGTTAACTTTAATTTGTGATGTAATTACTGCATAAAGGGCAGAGGTTAAATCACCCTGACCTGTGGCTGGAGGTAAGTGTTAGAAAGGAAAACCAGGAAAGAGCTTATGGAGGAGCTGTAGTGTGGACCTGGCTATTGAACTGAAAATGAAAAGAAAGAAATCATGTGGCGAAGAGGAGAAGGGCATTCCAGAAAGAGGAAGCAGCTTGTATAAAGGCGTTAGAAAACAATTTATTAATACACCCAGCCTCTCATTTGGTTTTCCTCTAATTCATCTTGCAAACCATTGTTGCAACATTTTTCGGATAGCACACTGTACCGCACTTATCAGTCTCCTGCTAGAAAAATGCTCGTGGTCTTCATTAACATCAGAATGAGTTCTGCACTGCTTAACCTGGCATTGAGTGTGCCGACTCCTCCTTTAAGCACTTAGACTGTTTTCTTCATCACCCATCTGAAGGCCTCGGATGTATTTCCATCTCTTCACTGTTGTTCATACCAGTTCCCTGCACTGTCTGTTCTTCCAGCAACCTTGACTATGTATCTGAATCCACCTTTTGTTCAAGATTCCTTCTAACCAGCCTACTCTGTCATCTGAATTTTTCCAGCCCTTAATTTTACTGTTTACTCCTTTGGTAGCAATTAGATGATTTCCTGAATATTTATCTATGTCTTAGCTTTCTAATGAAATTAGAAATGCCTTACGGAAAAGCACAAAATCACTTTCTTTTTTTCCTTCAGATGGCACAGTGCCTTGAAACAAATAAAAACCCGTATTTTATGACTGTAAATCTTATTTGATTACTGTAAACAAAACTGTATGACACTATTATAAGTTTAGAAGATAGAGAAACTAATTATTTGCATAATTGCCCAGTCTTTGGCCATTGGCACACACAATTTTTACAGAATTGTTAGGATGGTGTACATGTGTGCTTAGTTGCTGAGTGATGTCAGAATCATTCTTTATTCTGAAGTTTTACTCAGTGTATCATATACATTTCCCCAGAAAAATAATAAATATTTTTGAATACTAATCAAAAGTACCATATACCCCTGATATACCAAGAAACTGTTTTGTTTATGCTGTCTTAAATTTTATATGTCCTTATACCAATTCTACAAGGTAAGTAATGATGTTATTCTGAGGAAACTGGAGATACTGAGCTCAATTCTCAGCTGTGCTGTGCCACTTACTCTCTGGGTAAATTTGTACACCTCTTTTACTGACCTAATCCTCGGTTTCCTCATCTCTGTAATGGGGATAAAAATACTTCCCACCTTGCAGGATTTGGTGGGGATTGAATGAGATGATGGATGTAAACTGCCTGGCTTATGGCAAGCATTCAGTGCATTAACTGTCATTGCTGTGACTTTCCCTGGTCACATTTTATAGGTGAGAAAGCTTGGGATCAACAATAGCTCCCCAGAAGCACATGGCTAATATTAATATGTGACAGAGCCAGGACTCAAATCTGTGTCTCAGTTATAAGATACAGATCACAAAATTGAATAGAATTGTGGTTCTAGTCGAGAGAGTGTGTGTATTAGTTGCTTAATCATGTCCAACTCTTTGTGACCCCATGGACAGTAGCCCATAGAATTTTCCAGGTGCGAATACTGGAGTCAGTAGCCACTCCCTGCTCCCCGGAATCTTCCTGACCCAGGGATCAAACCAAGGTCTCTTGCATTGCAGGCAGATTCTTTACTGCCTGAGCCACAGGGAAGCTCTTTTTGTCTCTTATCACAGACGCCCCCGCTCTCCAAGCATCCTGTACTCTCTGCAACAGCACAGTATGGCAGGAGCAGACTCGGGCTGGCACCTAGCACTGCCCTCCTCCCAGGAGCATTGTATCTGGGGCTTCTGAAACCGGACACCTGGGCCCCCTCATCAGGTCTCAGATGTAAGGCTGAATTCTCTCCTGCTCTTTTGGTAGTAAGATGAATTCCCACTATACTCACATCTCACTAGGGTCATAGTCTAAGGGGAAATGGGCTGGCTTTCTGCAACTGCCTAGTTTCTGTATCTAGTCCTCAGCTTTTTACTTATTTGAAGAGTTAGCACAAAATTGGCCAGCCCTATTAGTTCTATTGCTGTTAATGATAGCTACTATTTATGGTGATCTTCCTGTTTGCCATGGACACATTACATACATTATTATGAAACACATCATAGACATTCTTTCCTATAAAGCATAAACAACCCCTGGGATAGCTATTCCTATCTCTATTTTAAAGATGAAGCAACTGAGCATCTTACCCATTTCGACTACTGTCACTAGCATAAAGCACATGTTTTGATCATCAGTTCCAGTATTAGGATGATTTAAAATAATTCTGCCAGTTTAATTATGGAATTATATTATCTAAGAAGGCCTATAATCCTTATTTTCAATTTCTGTATGTTGGACTATCTTCTTATCTCCTCAGTTTTCTTTCAATTACTCAGTAATATTTTAGGAAAAGTTAGAGCTCTAAGTTTTAGTCAATTTAAATTGGTCAGTGGTTTTTGTTTTTTTTTTTAAATGGTGTTGCTTTATTGGGAAGTAGTGTTCATGAGCACGTTTTGATGACAGTTGGCTTAAAGACTAGTTTTGAAATGTCTTTCATTTACTTGAGCAATAAATGGGTTGCTCAATGATTCCATCAAACTGAAAACAAGAGGAAAGAAAAGTCAACTTAACCTAACCCGAATGAGGAGCATGTTTCCTGGGATGAGAATGTGTCAAAGGCAGCATAGCATGTCCTAACTCCCTTGTGGAATCAGGGTTGTATCACATGTTAAGGGTAAATTATCTATTTTGTAAGTTAGGCCAAAGTGTGCTCCTTCACCTAACTGTGAAAGCATTCTTGAACGCCCATGAAACCTTATTATTCTAATTACCAACACAAGGAGTTGATAAATGAATGATGAAGCCAGGTATTATTGTCATTAAATAGACCTTGCTCAATTATTTATCCCTGGGTCTGGGGTTACAGCTCAGAGAGCTGTGCATATTGTACCAGGGCTTTGAGCTCTGAGACATCGAGACTGGATTACAGACTTGGCAGACAGCTTTTGTTGAATGCAGTTCAAGGAGATGACACATATTTTTCAGTCAGATATTTGGTTGGTTTGAGGTTAGTAGGTATTCAGAATTTATCCACAAAAGCCTATTTCATGTTAGCCATGTAGAAAAATCCCTTTAAATTATCCAGAACAATACAAATGGGTAGGAAAACAGATTCATTATAAGAAAAATGCAACTTTTTTTTGTTTTTTTTCCTTTGGTTTTCAAAGGCTCTGCTGTTTGTTTTCCTGCATTCTGACATCAATTATGGATACTTTAGTGTGATAAGTATCACTCAGTGTTTATCTCCATATTGGATATTATCTTTTCGTATCTTATTTCTAACAGCACAGTTAGAAGAAATTGTCTTCTGGTTAAGAAATCTGTTACCAGGAAGGATGGGATTGGGTGATGCTGGTTTCTTCCATCCTAAAGTCATGCCAACTAAAAGTGTAAAGGTTTGTTCTTCTCTGAGCTCTTCCACCTCAATGTCGCCTCTTCTGTGCTCAATAGGAGCAAGATGCTTATATCCCAAGAGCATCAGACAGGGAGATTAAGAATCTTTTCTTGCTTAACAGTTCTTCTCTGCTCACTACCCCTGGTAGTTATTTGGCCCTGGCAGGCAGTGGGGAGCAGGAGGAGCTAGAATGGCTGGCTAAGGAGCCCTTAGGTATGAAACTATGAAACTTGGGGAAGACATCTTAGAAAATAGAAGAGAGGGTAGGGCATTGTGCTGTGCTTAGTCACTTAGTTGTGACTGACTCTTTGGAACTGTGGCCTGCCAGTCTCCCCTGTCCCTGGGAATTCTCCAGGCAAGAATACTGGAGTGAGTTGCCATGCCCTTCTCCAGGGGAACTTCTCAACCCAGGAAAAGAACTGGGATCTCCTGCATTGCAGGTGAATTCTTTATCAGCTGAGCTACCCGGGAGAAAAAATTCATACTTGCAATTATACAGAGTGGAGTGAAGTCTAGACTTTTGTTTGAAAACTCAGGATGTGTATGCATGTTGAGGGTGGGGTAGGGTAGTACTGGAAGAGAAATATGAAACTATGCCTAACACCAGGGAGAATTTGGCAATTTAAGAGACAAAAAATAAAAACTTGTTTAGATCGTTTGAAGGAGAAATATGTCTGTAATAACTGATTTAAAAACTCTTATGAAAGCCATGTAAATAAGTTTCTGTATTTTATAATTTAATTTATAATTAATTTTTTGGTGACTTCAATTTGATAATAACTTTGACATCCCTGTCTCTTAAATCTTGCTAGTTTACTGCTCCTGTAACATAATTATCAACTCACAAAATTTAAAACCTATGGAGTAGAATAGCTATTTCTTTACACTTCTGATTGCTTAGAGCAGTCTTGTTTTCTAATTACCCACTCAAGTAGAAAGCAATGTAATTCTAACAGGCCAAACTGATGTTCTTTAATTATCTCCTAAATATCAAGAGCTGTGGGTTTATCTGTAAAGTGGTCACTTTATTACATTTGAAAAACAAATTTTGATTTTATTACTAAGAAGAATTTTTGGTTCTCCATTTATATATGTTTATTATAATAGAGAATGATATGATAATTCCTACATATACTTGGTCCTAAGAATTTCAAAATTCTTGATGCCAGATAATTGTTATAACACAATGAATGGGTTCCTAAAAATCACCACACCTTGAAAATTGGGTAATGAAAACTACAAGGCTTACAGAATGATGAGGATGGGGCATAATATTCAGGAACATCATAAGTGACATATTTTAAAAAGAGAAATTTAAGAAAATGGCATCAGCATTTTATACATGTTAAATGGCTGAGAAATACATAAATACTGCAATAAATATGGCTGTTTACCTTTAAAAAGATCTGAAGTTTGCTTGTGGAAATGGTAAGACTGCAGTTTGTGAGTTATTATGAAGCCTGGAAGGAGGGTCATTGTAAGTCAGCTCTGAATGGATGTGGCTATTCTGACACATGGGGTATCATGAAGCAGCTGGTTGATGAGGTGTGTGCATTTTGTGTATACCCTTCTAGGTTTAGGTGGATGCAATTTTTTTTTTTTTGCATTCACTTAGCATTTCTTGTAGATAAAAATCACACATAAGCAAACACAAAGTTTGTGTTATGTTCAGATTGTTCCATAGTATAACAGTCGTGTTAGAACAGATTTTTGGTTTCAAAATAAGTGTTACAGTGGAACTGACGGTGTAGTAATACCTTCAGTACATTCATATCTATGGTCACACCTTAGATTTTCACAAAACCCGAGCAAGCAGGAAGCATTTGTTCAATTTTTGTTGGTTTGTTTGAGAATCCTAGACCTGTTAAAAGCTACACAGTAACTGAAGGAATCTGTGCAGAACTTGCTCAGGTTGTGTAAGTCCTGAGCAAGTGCGCTTTCTTTTGAAAAAACAGGATTCTCCTCAGCATAAATATGAAAGAAAGTGAAAGTGTTAGTTGCCCTGTTGTGTCCGACTCTTTGTGACCCCTTAGACTAGAGCCCGCCAGGCTCCTCTCTCCATAGAATTCTCCAGGCAAGAATACTGAAGTGGGTTGCCTTGTCCTCCTTCAGGGGATCTAACCTGGGTGTCCTGCATTGCAGGCAGATTCTTTACTGTCTGAGTCACCAGGGAAGCCCCAGCATGGGTATAGAGAGTGACAAAAACATGGACAAGGTTATAGAGACAAATCACAGAGGCTGGGTTAAAATCAGGTTACTGGATTTTCAATTTATATCAGTTCAGCATTTTATAAAGTGTCTATTAGGTACCATACTCACTTGTCTTGTCATCTCTATAACACATAGTTAAAGCTTAACTGTGATATGCTTGTTTTTGATTGCCTGCATTTAAAACCCAGCCTTGAGAGTTCATTTTATACTTATTGATATGGCTTTATTGAACATCTTAGACTGTGTAGAATACTTTAGAAACTTTTTCAATTAATCTTCATAGCACAGAAGTCCTGTCAAATGTCAGAGCGTTTCACAAGGCCAGCCTAATGACTCTTCTTCATTTCTAGGAAGCTGTCCTATTCAGTTTCTGAGAAGGCAAAAGAGAAGAGTGTGATTCCAAAATCTAGGAATGATTTTGCTTTTGAACATTAATTGATGTGGATAATACAGTTTTTAGACACTCCCCTGTTTCTGTCTACCTGAATTATGCCAGCCATGTCTATTTCAAGTTTACCTGAAAATAAGTTTACTAAACATCTCCTATTATACAAGTAGTGCTGGGGGAGAAAAAAAGGATAAGATATTGTCCCTGCTATCAAAGAAATGATGTGGGAAATCTGACATCTGAAGAGAATCTTCTCCATTGTGCTTGTGTTTTTATGGCAGGCCATGGGAAAGTGCCCATGTATGGGTGAATAATGGGGCACCATTGTTTAGCTATCAGCTAAGGTAGCAGGCGGAGAAGGCAATGGCACCCCACTCCAGTACTCTTGTCTGGAAAATCCCAGGATGGAGGAGCCTGGTGGGCTGTGGTCCATGGGGTCGCTAGGAGTTGGACACGACTGAGCGACTTCACTTTTCACTTTCCTGCATTGGAGAAGGAAATGGCAACCCATTCCAGTGTTCTTGCCTGGAGAATCCCGGGGATGGGGGCACCTGGTGGGCTGCCGTCTATGGGGTCACACAGAGTGGGACACAACTGAAGCAACTTAGCAGCAGCGGCAGCAAGGTAGCAGGCATGTGCTGTTTTGATCACTGGGTATTGTAAAATCATGAGCTTAGCACTGATACTGAGGAACACAAAAATATCCCTCATCAACTTAAGGATGAAGTTTCATTTTTCACCTTTTAAAGAATACTTTGTGTGTTAAGTTTGTAGTCATGTCTTGAGGGGGCCACCCAACTGATGACAGTGTGGTACTTGTAGAATCAATGTCCAGGTTTGGATTATCCTTTGGTTCTCTTGTGTTATGCCTTTTATGGCCCCTGAGAGGTCAGGGCAAGCCTGGACTGCCTCTGTTTGTAAAATTCTTTCCAAATTGCAAACAGACAACGATAGCAAAAATGACTAAAAAAGGTTATAAAAGTTGTATATCTAACATGTTCTCTTTATCCATTTGATGAGTTAATGCTTTTTAACCCACACACGAAGACACTAATGTGACTACTGTAAAAGTACAAATATTTGGGAATAATGTTAAAATTTAAATTTGAAACCCTTTGAGAATGTAAGGCCAAAGATTATTCCTTTCCTTTTCTCTCTTCCCTAAATCCCATTTGCTTTATGTAGTATAATCTTTCTGTTTTAAGTCATAATTGCTTTTATGAGATTAAATACCAGGTCAATAAGTGTGTTCTATGTCAGTTTGTCCCAAACTCTCTGCCCTATTTTTTTTTAAGCAATCCTTAAAAAAGAAGGACATTATTTTAAAATAAACATTCTGACTGCCAGAATCTGATATAAACTTCAGATTCAATTTTACATGTGGTAGAAATGAGAACTGGGGTTCTCTATTTTGATGTTTAGCATAAATTCCTTGCTTTTCGATGACTCCAGTTGATTAATAAGTGAGATTAAAATAACTTATTCTTCCTGGCCATAATTTTAAAAACTTAAACACTTGGCCAGAATTTTAAAACTTAAACATCTTTTACAAATCCCAAGATTATGAAATTCAGTCACTTGTTAAGAGTTTAAAAGGGTCAAGGAAAAATAAAGCAGTAGGTCTAATAAAATTAAATATCCACCACCTATGTACTATATTAATCTCCACCCACATTTTATTTTATTTTCTCAGGGAAGCAAAAAAATTTGTGAGTGAAAATGAAGGCGCTCTTGGGAAAGGAAAAGGAAAACGGTGGTTTGCATTTAAGATGATGATGGCCAAGGTAAGTATTTTCATAGCTCAGTCAATTTGGTGCCATATAAGCTCTGTGGAAGCCACATTGCCCCTAAGGGTTGTAAAATTGGTTCTGTTCTGAGAGAGTGAAAAAAAATCTGATATGTTATGTGTATTCTTACGTACATTATACTAGATACACAGTACTCTGTGTTATTGAAATTTGGAGAAAGGGGTGATCAGAAAAAGAAAAATTGACCTGAAAGGCTCTTTAAAGGAGTTAAAATGAAAAATAAGTTGAGAAACATTGATTTATGGCAAAGATTAACTTATATGATTTTATCACTTCCAAATGTAACAGACTATGCTCCTTTCATTTTCATTCTGTGGGAGTTATGTGGTTCTGGGTCAAGGTTTCTTTCTCAAAATGTCTACAAGTTACAGAGCCATATAATTCTTCTCTACTAGGTACATCAGCTATAAATTGGATATAAAATAAGGTAAAACAAATGATATGCCAATATAAATGTAAATTTTTGGAAAAGATAGAAAAGAGACTAACATTAATTTCACACTTACTATGTTCCAAGCACTGAGTTAAATCCTTCTATAAAAATTGAGTCCTTATTATAAAAGCTCTTCCACATTTAATTCTCACAACAAAATAGGTATGTAGACATTATTATCTCCTCTTTACAAATGTTATACCACCTGAGGCTAAATATGTTCCCATAGAGATGGTGTTTTGTGAATAAAGTTCATTTATCTTAAATATGAAATCTGTAGGTAGATCTGATACATATTTATGTATCATAGATTAGTTTTATCTGTTTCTACAGTTTAAATAAATGGAATCATACAGCATTTATGCTTTTGTTTCTCGCTTCTTTGAGCAATGTTATTTGCATGAAATATGTCCATGTCATGGGAGTTATAGTTCATTTTTATTAATATGTTATATTCTATCATATGAAGATATTGTAATTTACTTATCCATTCAATTATAGATGAACATTTGAGTTGTTTCTGGTTTAGGTAATCTTTTGAACTTCAGACTTGTATCAAATCTTATTTAGGTGCCACATGCCTGTTTAGCTCATCCATTATGCCTGTTTAACTCATCCATTATCTCAGCATCATCTATACATATGCAGAGTTATCTGCCCCATCCTCATTCTTCTTTTTATGGGTAATCCAACATTGTTGGATAAAGTGGAAGGAAGATCTTTTACAAAAACTAGTTTATGATTCTTTTTGTCTTCTTCCCTTTCCTATAACACCATGCCTTTCCATTTAGACAACTGTGTTTTATCTCTGCCAGAATGAAAAGTCATAGCACTTAACATCCTGTACAGTGTACTTGACCCAGGAGCCCTTCAAAGCAGGAACTATGCCTTTATTTATACTTCCTTTATTTCTTCATGCAATGAATATTTAATTAAACACATACCTTATTAGGTGCTAACTCAGTCCCTGCCCTCTTATTGTGTAGCAGAATAAACAAATAATTTTCAGTGGTCGGCATATTTTCTGTAAAACAGAGAGCCAGTAAACATCTTTTAATTAAATTGATCCAGGAGTAGGTGGGAAACAGGGGAACAAGTAAAACCTAGCATCTTCCCTTTTTACAAAAAGCAGTATGTGATGCTAGAGAGATCTTTCCAAGCTCATCGTCATGTGATATTTTGGGATAAGTGTGGGGGATAAACATCTTAACAAACAAGCAGTTGGGTTTTACTGTTGTACGTGGCTTTTTTTTTCAGAAATGGGCAAAATTTCTCCGAGATTTTGAGAACTTCAAAGCTGCTTGTGTTCCGTGGGAAAATAAAATCAAGGCAATTGAAAGTAAGTGTTCATTTGATCTCATTAGATGAGGAATGCTGTCCTAGATAAATGTCTCATAAGCTTATCAGATGGTTTTCTCAGTCCTGTACTACTGAAAAGATTAAAACCAAAAAACAAACAAATTAAGACATTTTTATGTTCTCTTTACTCACTGTGAAGCTTTGCTAGCACTTACTAACTGCAGCACTGGAGACTCCACCCTCCCTTTCTGCATTAGACCAAAATATTCTCATTTTGACCTTGTTTTTTCTTCTACACATGAAAGTCAGTATTGTGCACAATGACATTGAGTCATATCATTGGGAAAGTAGAGATTTTATTTTGGAAATGAACATGACATTGAAAATATATAATCACTTGAAATAATGTAAATCAACTATACTTCAATTTAAAATAAACTCATACAGAAATATCAAAAAAAGAAAATATACATTCACTTGGATGTTAGACAATAATCAAAATAAGCCATATCTAAAAATAGTGAAGAAATCCTAAAGCATCATTTTCAAATCTCTGAAGTGAGAATAAGCAATAATCATCCAGAAACGCTATCTGAATATCATATTGTGCCTTCATTTTGTACAATATTCATAGTGTGCAAGGAAAGCAGGAGAATATACCCAATCAAAAACCTATTTATTATAGAATAAGGAAGATAAAATTTTTTAAATATTGTAAATATGATAGTATGCCATTTTAAAAATAATAAAAGAAAATCAAAAAAAGGGGGTAACATTTAAAATAATCTTGAGCATAACCTTGTTATATTCTGGTTTCTAATAGTTTTGAGTAGAATCTGATTTACCTCCATACCCCTCCAGATAGCAGGGCACATTTTCCTGCTGGCTAAATATGGTGTTGCCTAATTAAAGTGGAAGCTCCATAGGGAGATTACACAGTTGATGGATATTTCACTGACAAGATTGGGCATGTTTTAGGAGTGACTACCTCTCAGTCTTCTGTCTCTCATCATCAGATGGCAATGAATTAAAGTACATCAGCTCATTAATCGAATACATAATACATAAAATAAATCAGCTCATTAATTCCTCCCACATATTCCTGTACCAGCCCTTTCTTGCTTTATTTTTCTCCTCAACACTTATCACTATCTAAAATACAGTATTTTTCATTTAATTTAAAAATAAATTATTAAATAAATAATAAAATAATTAAATAAAAAATACATTTATTCCAATAGATATGAAGGCAGAAAATTTGTTTTGTTCACTCCCAGATCCCCAGACCTAGAATATGCTTGGTCTTAATGAATGTGCTGAATAAAATTAAATAACAGGCATTTTCCAAATGGAAATGGAAAAATAAATTTCTAAAACTCTTACTGTTTCCATTTTGATTCCAGTGGGGCCTGGATCCGAATACTAATGTGGACTAGGTACTCACTTGTTGACTCTCAACTTTTTTTCATATAAAAAATAGATTTGATAGTTCTTGCCATGAAGTCTTGTGTCATATGGTGATGCCATGGAGTTTTACTGTTATGTGAGCCTTGTAAAAGGACCTTGCTTAAAACCCCATGGTTACCTGCTGAGAAGCACCTTATCAACCACATTGGATTGCATATTTTGCTGAAGAAGCTAAACACTCCAGGAGTACAAATATAACTTAAACCTACTTGACTCCTGTATTACTATGAAAACCATGGATTAAATCTTTGAATTCTTTCAAGCTGGAGATTACAAGCCTTTTTCAGAATCAAAATCTACTTCTTCCTAATAGTAAATTACAGCATCAAAGTTAAAGTGTGATACATACTTAGAGAACAGACTTATGGTTGCCAGGAGAGATGGGTGGGGGGAAAGAATAGTTAGGACATTTGGGATGGACATGTGTACACTGCTATATTTAAAATGGGTAACTAACAAGGACCTACTGTATAGCACAGGGAACTCTACTCAATGTTATATGGCAGCCTGGATGGGAGGGGAGTTTGGGGGAGAATGGATACATGTACGTGTATGGCTGAGTCTCTTCGCTGTTCACCTGAAACTATCACAACATGATTAATGAGTTATACAAAATAAAAAGTTTAAAAAAAGATATAGAACAGACTCGTGGACTCTGTGGAAGAGGGCAAGGGTGGGATGACATGGGAGAATGACATTGAAACATGTTAATTATCATATGTGAAATCAATTGCCAGCCCAGGGTTGATGCTTGGGGCTGGTGCACCGAGATGTCCCGGGGGAGGGAATCGGGAGGGAGGAGGGAGGGGGGTTCTGGAGGGGGAGCATATGTAAACCCATGGCGGTTTCATGTCATTATATGGCAAAACCAACACAATAAAATAAATAAATAAATAAATAAAATAAAAAATAAAATAAAATTTGAGGAAAAAATAAATAAAACACCTGTCATTAAGGGAAAAAAAAGTTTTCAGAAGCAGAAGAAATAAAAAAAATTAAGGTGTGATAGACTACTTTTTTTTTAAGACCAGAAATAGCTTTAGACAGACAACCTTAAGCACAGAGTTTAAACTTCATGTTTCCCTGCTGGCCTAAGGGCTCCAGAAAAAGTAAATTTGCCACATTTAATTCCCCATCCCTAGATCAGTTTGAAAGAAACTGTGCTCTGAATCCTTGCCTAACAAGATGGTATTTATATTGTACTTTACAGCAGGTAATTTAATTGGTCTTTTCCCATTTAGAAATGCTCATATTTATCTGCCTGTCTTATTACCCATCTGTTCAAGATGTAATTATACATGATGACAGACTACAAATTACTCTGTCTTAATAATAAATATCCAGAGGGAGATATGAAATCTTAACATTAATTTAAAAGATACACAAGAAAATTTAGGAAAAGGAATATTGCAAAAGATTTAGACTTCATTTTAATAAATACCAAAGACTGTTTTAATATATTAGTAATTTACTAATGAAACAGAATTTATTCATTAGATTAAAGAGAAAGGAATTTGTCATTGATGGGCACAATCCAGATTTGCAAATTTGATCAGCCTTAGCTGTTTGATGGATATTACCTATATCTATTCTCTCACATGTTCATTCACTATAGCATTAAATAGTTTTTTTAAAAAAACATTTTTTAAATGAATTTAAGTATGACTATTCCAGGTGCACTAGCAGTAAAGAACCTGCCTGCCACTGCAGGAAACATGAATTGCAGATTCCATCTCTAGGTTGGGAAGATCCCCTGGAGGAGGGCCCAACAACCCACTCCAGTACTCAAGCCTGGAAAATCCCCATGGACAAAGGATACTGGCGGGCTGCAGTCCAGCAGTTCACAGAGTCAGACACGAATAAGTGAATTAGCATGCAACTGTGATTATACTTGAGGAGCAGTATAGCACTGTGGATAAGAGAAATGTCAATTTGGAGTCAGACATCTATAGATAAAGACTATCTGATTTAGAACTCTGGCTGCATCATTTACTACTTATGTAAATACAGTGTAGCCTGGCTCCATCATTTGCTAGATGTGTAACTATGGAGTTAAGTCTCTGTAAAATGGGAGTGCAATAGATTCCCTGGCAGGGATTTGATAATAATTAAATGAATTAATGTGCAGAGATCAAATAGATGTCTGGAACAAAGTCATTAAACTTTAGCGATTATTATCATTAATCAAGTCTTGGATCAGTCGACTGCTGTGTTTGTTTTTGATTTCCTATCCACGCAATTGGACTAATAATACTTAACCTTACCAAATTGTCAAGGCAGTAAAATGAATTGATGCTAGAAAAGTTCTCAGATATGTAATTGACCATCAAAATATGTTAGCTATTACTATTATTACTGTTGTCTACAACAATAAGTCAGTTTTGAGAGACTAAGCACATGGAAATGACTGTTCTTTTAATTATGCTCACTTAGCTACACTATAGAAAGGTTTCTTTTTTTTTCTTTAGGAAATGCCAGTTTCAGTCAACAATCTCTGGGAGGCTAGAACCACTGGGCTAAGTGACTATGAAGAGGGGAAATGTCTTCTTTTTCATTTTTGTGTTGAGAAAGGGAAAGGGCATGTGGAACTTTGATGTCAACCCACTGATTTGTTTTCTCTCCTTTATGATCTTTGTTCTTTGTTTTGTTATTGTTCTTTCCTCCTCTGCCATTGATAGCTGTCACACAGAAGGAACATTGCCTTCTGGACTCCTCAGTCTCTTTGACCTGTGTCTGGGTCTTTCCTGCAATCACTCTGGCTTTGATGAAATCTATTTTCCAGCAACTCATTTTCTTTATACCTAGGATTTTGTAAAGAAAAAGCCTTAGCTGTCACTTCTCTACCTCCAAAAAAACAAAAACAAAACTGTGGTGAAGCCACTTTCAAGTCTAAAAACTCAAGTTTACAAGCTTTGGAGTTGAATGTATATTTCACCCATAATATATATGGATTATATATAGGGTGGATGTGTTTGTGCATCCTCAGTCGCTCAGTTGTGTCTGACTCTTTGCGATCCTATGGACTGTAGCCCGCCTGCCAGGCTCCTTGTCTGTGAAATTCTCCAGGAAAGAATACTAGAGTGGGTTGCCATTTCCTTCTCCAAGAGATTTTCCTAAGGCAGGGATTGAGCCCAGGTCTCCCACATTGCAGGCAGATTCTTTACTATCTGAGCCACCAGAGAAGCCCATATATAATGTAAGGGGTATTTTTTGAAATATATTTATTTGCTTCACTTATTTGCTTTTAGGTATATTTACACTTATTTGCCAGGGATTGTGTATGGGGGACTGGGAAAGGGTGGGCCATGGTTCTAATTCGAAGAGGAAAAGCATAAAAGGCCAGGAAGAAAGGAAAGAAAAAAAGGAGGGAGGGAAAGAGGAAAGGATGGGTCAATATCCTATGCTCAGAACTCTATATCAGAGGATTTCACGTGTGTTTTCAGGGAAAAGCTTGCCCTGGAAACCTAGAGACAAATGTTCTCCAGTTAATGAATAACTGTAATGACTAATAAGCTGGAAGCCCGCTGCCTTCAATAAAACATGATAAGTGAACCTGGCTGAGGCAGCCCTTGGGTAGTTGTTACCAGAGAATGCAGATAACGACCATGAAATGATATGAAATCACTGGGAGCCGGGTGGATGATCAGATGTCCTAGGAGAGGAGGATCTGTTCCAGCATTTCTGCAGATAGACCAGTGCATCCAGTTACAACAGCTGGGGGGCATGTTTATCAACAGCACACACTTTTAGAAATTTTGTAGAACTCAGTACCCCTCTACAGAATGAAATAAATCCAAATACAAAATGTCCAACTGGGGTTTCCTAGGCCGTGCTAGTGGTAAAGAACCCGCCTACCAATGCAGAACACATAAGAGACACGGATTCAATCCTGAAGTCAAGAAGATCCCCTGCAACCCACTGCAATATTCTTGCCTGGAAACTTCCATGGACAGAGGAGCCTGGCAGGCTACCATTCATATATAAGGTTGCAAAGAGTTGGACATGACTGAAGCAATTTAACATGCATTCATGCATGCACAATGTCCAATTAGACATGGAATTCCTTTTAAGTTTCTATAAAAACTGCCACTGTGTTCTGAGAGTAAGTAAGATGGTACCTAAAGAATGGACTAAATTCTGGAAATAGAGGTCTGACTCTCATATAAAGCTTGGCTTTATCTTAGTAAGCAGAGGCTGAAATTTGCTCCACATTAACTTCCCTCCTCCTGTAATAATGCTTGCCCATCAGCAATGCTTCAAAGCTAGAGACTCCAAGAAAACCAGTGTTCCCCAGGAGGTGCTTTGCTGAATGAGTCAGCTGAATGAATCAGGACAAAGGGCCTGATGCAGAGAGTAGATGAGACTGTTCCCTGGTTCTTCTGGGGCCATGAAAACGAAAATTAAGAAGACGGGAAACTAGCAACTTGATATGGAATCTTAAATGATTATCAAAGAATGTTAGCTTTTATTAATCTGTGAAATTTCAACCTGAGGCTCAAATTCAGTTTTTTCTTCCTTTTCCATTCTCTGATTTAAGAGAATGCTTTGTTTGGTTTTTCTTAGTCAATAAGAATTGGACAGATCACTTTACTTTCCCTGAGGTGTGAGTTGACAGCACATTCTTGCCTGTCCTCTCCCAATTAATTCCCCAGGCCTGAAGTGAGTGTTTAAATGTAAAATATCCCTGCCCATCCCCACTGCTTAACACCTGTCAATGACTTTTCATCACATTTAAAATAAAATGCTCACTTTTTACCTTTCCTTAAGAGGCCCTACACACATTGTGGTTTGATTTCTTCATCTGCATCCATCTCTATTTTTCTTTATTCATTGTGCTCTAACCGGAAGCCTTTAGGTTTGTTCCTCAATTGTCCTGAGCTCTGGCTTCCCTCATGATATTTGTTCCTGCATTTTCCTCTGCTTGAGCTGCTCTTTCCCAGCTCTGGGCATTGCTGCCTGTTCCTTCAACTTCAGATCTCTGTTCAAATGTTACCTTCTTTCATTTCAGCCTCTGCTTACTAAGATGAGGCCAAGCTCACATGAGAGTCAGACCTTCCTCTACAAACCCATCTAAAGCAAACCTTCTCAGTATTTTGCCTTCTTCCTTCTAGGACTGATCTGGATAAATTATTATATATACTTTTATAAATATATGATTATAATATAATGTAGTATATTTGTGATTAATGTATACTTCTTTATGTCTTTTTAAATTATTGCATATTTCTTGTTTCCACACCTCAATAAAATATAAGTTGTATTAGGGCAGCAATCCTGTCTCTGATATTTTGTTTCAAATCTAAGATTATTCCTGACAGAGGGTAAACATGTGAAAAATGAATGAATGGACTTCAGCTTCTATACCATCTATGAAATGCCCCATCTTCTCAGAACATCACAGGACAGTCTATAGGATGTGTGTGTGTGTTCATCACTCAGTTATCTCCAACTCTTTGTGACATCATGGACTGTAGCCCGCCAGGCTCCTCTCCATAAAAGATGTGGTAAACTTTGGAAAGAATATTGTTGCTTGAGAAAAAAGAGGAAGAAGCATAGTAATTATAATTATCGTGATAGCTAACTACTGGCCAGGCATTGTAGTAAGTATAATAGGGAGGAACTTTTGTGTTCTGTTATGTTAACCACTAAAGGGATGTTGCCTGTAAGTTTAAATTATACATAATGGCCCATTTCTGGGAATCCTGCCTTCCAGGTAATGAGCATTAAGCTAAAATATCTCTGTTTAGCTCATGAGGAACATTCTCACCAGGTCCACCTATGAATGACTAAAGGAAGGAAGAAATTAACACATTCCCTCTGGATGCTAGCTGGAACTAGGAAATGTTTGACTTTTTACCCTCCCCTTTTAGTATAAAGGAAGCCTGAATTCTAAACAAGAACAGATAGTTCTTTGGGGGCGTAACTTCACCATCTTCTTGGTATGCTGGCTTTCTGAATAAAGGCATTATCCCTTACCCCAACAACTCATCTCTTGGTTTATTGGCCTGTTATGTGGTAAGAAGTAATGAGCTTGACTCAATAACATAACCAGTTTATATACATTTTCTCACTTGACCGTGTTAACTCAAAGAATAAAATGGACTCTTCAAGTGGCAACTCTGGCTGCCGAGCAAAAGGCAGGAAGATGGACTCTAAAGATGTAGTCATTGTGTAGACTGCACATCTACTTTCATCATTTTAACATTTTATCTTTCTGGATAGAAAAAAAAAATGCTGGAGCCTGTAAAAGTGAAAAAAATCAGTGTGTTGCCATGAGACAACTCAATTTGGAAGACACCAAGACTTGGCTTTTATCTTGTTTTTCCCCCTCCTTCAAACTTTATTTTCTTTTTAATAGGTCAGTTTGGCTCATCAGTGGCTTCATACTTCCTATTCTTGAGATGGATGTATGGAGTAAACATGGTTCTCTTTATCCTGACATTCAGCCTCATCATGTTGCCAGAGGTAAGATTCTGACTTCTAGTTTATAAAACATGCTGTAACAAGCTTCTTATGCAAGCACTCTACTAAAAAAAAAAAAAAATCCACTCTTTAAGGGTAGAATGTCTATTTAGCTACCTATGCTGTTAGAGTAATAGTATTTGTAACAAATTAATCTTCAAAATGGCGATCAACCAAAGGTCCTAATTCTTCTCTGAAAGAGTATGTGGCCTCCTGAAATCATAAATAAAATGTGTGTGCATGTTTAAATGTACATTTCTCTGTGGAAAGATTCACAGATTCTATCAGATTCCCAAGGTGGTCCCTATGCCCAAATATTAATTGCTCAAGAGAAAGATTTTGAAATCTTGGGAGTTGCATGTATTTGTTTTGCCAAGTTTGCTTTGAAAAATATACTACTTAATGCAACTTTGCAAAAGGCAAAGGAGAAAAAGAAAGATGCAAGCATCTGAATGCAGAGTTCCAAAGAATAGCAAGGAGAGATAAGAAAGCCTTTCTCAGAGATCAGTGCAAAGAAATAGAGGGAAAAAAACATAATGGGAAAGACTAGAGATCTCCTCAAGAAAATTAAAGATACCAAGGGAACATTTCATGCAAAGATGGGCTAAATAAAGGACAGAAATGGTAGGGACTTGACAGAGCAGAAGATATTAAGAAGAGGTGGCAAGAATGCACAGAAGAACTGTACAAAAAAGATCTTCATGACCCAGATAATCACAATGGTATGATCACTCACCTAGAGCCAGACATCTAGGAATGTGAAGTCAAATGGACCTTAGGAAGCATCACTACAAACAAAGCTAGTGGAGGTGATGGAATTCCAGTTGACCTATTTCAAATCCTAAAAGATGATGCTGTGAAAGTGCTACACTCAATATGCCAGAATATTTGGAAAACTCAGCAGTGGCCACAGGACTGGAAAAGGTCAGTTTTCATTCCAATTCCAAAGAAAGGCAATGCCAAAGAATGCTCAAACTACCACACAATTACACTCATCTCACATGCTAGTAAAGTAATGCTCAAAATTCTCCAAGCCAGGCTTCAGCAGTATATGAACTGTGAACTTCCAGACGTTCAAGGTGGTTTTAGAAAAGACAGGGGGACCAGAGATCAAATTGCCAATATCCACTGGATCATCGAAAAAGCAAGAGAGTTTCTGAAAAACATGTATTTCTGCTTTATTGAATATGCCAAAGCCTTCGACTGTGTGGATCATGATAAACTGTGGAAAATTCTTCAAGAGATGGGAATACCAGGCCACCTGACCTGCCTCTTGAGAAACCTGTATGCAGGTCAAGAAGCAACAGTTAGAACTGGACATGAAACAACAGACTGGTTCCAAATAGGAAAAGGAGTATGTCAAGGCTGTATATTGTCACCCTGCTTATTTAACTTCTATGCAGAGTACATCATGAGAAACGCTGGGCTGGAAGAAGCACAAGCTGGAATCAAGATTGCCGGGAGAAACAACAATAACCTGAGACATGCAGATGACACCACCCTTGTGGCAGAAAGTGAAGGAGAACTAAAGAGCCTCTTGATGAAAGTGAAAGAGGGGAATGAAAAAGTTGACTTAAAGCTCAAAATTCAGAAAACTAAGATCATGGTATCTGGTCCCATCTTCATGGCAAATAGATGGGTAAACAGTGGAAACAGTAGCTGACTCTATTTGGGGGGACTCTAAAATCACTGCAGATGGTGATTGCAGCCATGAAATTAAAAGACGCTTGCTCCTTGGAAGGAAAGTTATGACCTAGACAGCATATTAAAAAGCAGAGACATTACTTTGCCAACAAAGGTCTATCTAGTCAAGGCTATCGTTTTTCCAGTAGTCATATGTGGATGTGAGAGTTGGACTATAAAGAAAGCTGAGTGCCAAAGAAGTGATGCTTTTGAACTGTGGTGTTGGAGAAGACTCTTGAGAGTCCCTTGGACTGCAAGGAGATCCAATCAGTCCATCCTAAAGGAGATCAGTCTTGGGTGTTCATTGGAAGGACTGATGTTGAAGCTGAAACTCCAATACTTTGGCTGCCTGATGCAAAGAGCTGACTCATTTGAAAAGACCCTGATTGAGGGCAGGCGGAGAAGGGGACGATAGAGGATGAGATGATGGATGGCATCACCGACTCAATGGACATGAGTTTGGGTGAACTCTGGGAGTTGGTGATGAACAGGGAGGCCTGGCATGCTGCGATTCATGGGGTCACAAAGAGTGACTGAGCTGAACTGAATGCAATCAAGGCATTCAGTTTTTCCATCTGAAGAAGTGCAAAGTGAACACATTTTTCCAGGTTTGATGTAAGGTATCCCCCACACACCATTTCCCCACCACTAGCACAGGGATTGCGGGGCGGGGGGGAGGGGCGGCGGCAGGTATCTCTTAGGACCAAGGAGAGTAAAACAAATAGTGGGTTCAGATTGAAGAAGAAGGCAAAGCCCTGAGCTGGGGTTGGAGGGTGGAGGAAGAGGGGGTGGGTGGGCGGGAGGGTCAATTAACTAAGACCAAAAAACAAGACTGAGGTTGTGTATTTAACTGTAAGAAGTTAAATGACTCTGACTTCTTTGGATGCTTACCATACACAAGTTGGGTTAGGCTTTACTTAACCTACAAAGGATCTTTCCAGATATCAGTATTTCCAAAGCCAGTTTGTTCAATACACCATTGGCAACAGCCAAAACTAATTGTTTTGAGTGACTTTTTATCCCTGTGGTTTCAAATCAGAGCCAGCTTTTGTATCAAGCCTCCCCACAAGAATAATACTAGTGCCTTACATGCTTAATGAGTTTTAGCTTTTAATGTGCAAAATACTTTCACTTCTTTTACTCACTGAGCCTCAACAAATTTATAAAGTAGGATATAAGTGAGCTTTTTATTTATCCATTTTAAAAATGTGGAATCTGACTCACATAATGTTTTTTGGACTTAGCTGAATGAGGAGGTTGTTATTTTATTTTATTTTTTTTTAAGCTGATCTGGAATGAGCGTTCGTCTTATGTAACAAGCTTTTGCACCCTGTTTTGCTAGTTTTATAATCTTTGAGATAATTCGGGGGGTTATATGACTATCTGGCTCGTAGTAGATGGTGGACTTAGATCAAAAGTCCTAAGACGTCTAAGGTCACAAGTATAGTATATCTCCTAAGCAAAAACTTTAAGCAATGCAGCAGACTGTATTTCACCTATTTCGAGTTAACTCCAGCTTTGTTTTTGCACTTCTCTAAGGAAACCTGAAACTCTATCACCAGTTACTACGCCGCTTTTCAGTCAGATGCAGGGCATGCATGGAATATCATCAGCTGCATTACTCTTTTCCCCCTACACTATGCTGCCTTCATGTGGAGGAATGAAAGGTTGTTGCTAATTTATTCCAACTGTAGAGAATTGAAGGATGCTCCTGGGTAGGGAAAATCTTCTGGAGAAGGAAATGGCAACCTACTCTGGTATTCTTCCTAGAAAATTGCATTGGTAGAGGAGCCTGGCAGGCTACAGTCCATGGGGCTGTAAAGGGTAGGACACGACTGAGTGACTGAGCACTGAGCACTCATATGTAGTGCGGGAAGCCAATACGTGTTCAATTAGATGTGTTCCCAGAACTAGGAAGCATATTGGTTTTGAATGCTTTTTTTCCACGTTGTGTTAGATGTTGGGGGGCATCATGTTTTCTAGGCATTGATTACCAACTCCAGCAAACAAACAGAAGAGGATGGGCTTCCTACTTGCTGACTTTACAGAACCAACAGGGGGCAGGACTGGTTGCCTCCTGGCCACAATGCTGGATTTTTCAGGGGCCTCCACCCAGCAGCCTTACTCAGCATTCCTCCGACGCATTTGCCCTTTTGCCCTAAGTTCCTGTTCCCTGTGTGAACCAGAGACCCTAATCTTCTCTGTTTTCTGTGGCCGCCAACCCTGGGGAAAGAGAGCATGAGTAGAACCCACTCTCTGTTCTGTTCTGTTCTGTCTAAGGAAGCCAGAGGGGCTGCTGTGGAAGCTGCGCAGTTTGGGTGGAGAGGAGCAGGGGCTGATTTGCAGCCGTTGCCCAGTCAATCTCTGCACCTAGGTTTGCATCCATGTTCTTCCTCCTCCTCCAGCCACAGCCCCAGAGAGGGGATGTTTTCATGTTGCACAAGAAGCAGCATCTGCTTGACCAGTTTTGTGCCTACACTGGATCTAAAGGGGTACTCTTTTCCCTGCTCTGCTCCATCACTGACTTCCTCCACCCTTAATCACATGTCTTCTAATCTGGTAGCACAAGGTCTGGGCAGTAAACCTGAATCAGTGATGAACCAGACATCAGAGTCAGGGTGCAGTCTTCCCTTCTAGTTGAAAAGTGAAAGTGTTAGTTGCTCAGTGGTGTAAAACTCTTTGTGACCCCGTGGACTGTATCCCACCAGGCTCCTCTGTCCATGGGATTTTCCAGGCAAGAAAACTAGAGTGGGTACCCACTGCCTTCTCCAGGGGATCTTCCGAACCCAGGGATCAAAGCCAGGTCTGCATTGTAGACAGATTCCTTACCATCTGAGCCACCAGGGAAGCCCCTTCTAGTTGACACCCGCTAACTGTATGAGTGACTCTCCTTGTTCTTCTCTTCCTTGACAGGCAGGAGAGATTCCCCACCACCCCAACCTCTGAGGGGTATTCCCATCTGACTATGTGGGTAATATGGTGTTTTTGAAAACTATTGTCCCCCAAAGGCCACCTCTCTCCTTTCCAGACCTCCTAAATGAGACTAGTATGGCAGTGGTGGTGGGTAGTAGGGCTCTCAGCAAGCCTCTGGGCAAAGTGGTTGGTTAGATTGCTGGTGGTCTGCTGAAGTCAAATGCAGGGTCCTTAGTGTTCCCTTTGTTCCTAACTCTGGATTTAGTAGTCAGTTCCCAGAAAAGGGGACCCCACATGGAGACCCACAGAGTCCCCATGAAAAAGTTTCAGAAGAGTTCTAACCAAAACCATTTGTGATGACATGTGTGGCTCAGACTTTGTTTCCAATTGTTAACTGCTTTCTTTGTTTTTCCATGTAGTACCTCTGGGGTTTGCCATATGGCAGTTTACCTAGGAAAACGGTTCCCAGGGCTGAGGAGGCATCAGCAGCCAACTTTGGTGTTCTGTATGACTTCAATGTAAGTATTTCCACACAGTTGTGTGGTAACAGATTTTTCCATATTCTGTAATTCCATGGCCCCTTTTCTGTAGCTGAATGAAGATCTTAAGAGAGAGGGCTCTGTCCACTTTAAAAAGAAAAAAGAAAAAGGAAGGAAAAGTAAATGGAGTTTAGGGATATGATAAGATGATTAAATGGGAATATAGATTATTGAATGAGCATTCAGTTCAGTCACTGAGTCATGTCCAACTCTTTTTGACCCCTGGACTGCAGCACGCCAGGCTTCCCTGTCTGTCACCAACTCGTGAAGCTTGCTCAGACTCATTTCCATTGTGTTGGTGATGCCATCCAACTATCTTGTCCTCTGTTGTCTCCTTCTCCTCCTGACTTCAATCTTTCCCAGCATCAGGGTCTTTTCAAATGAGTCATTTCTTTGCATCAGGTGGGCAAAGTATTGGAGTTTCAGCTTCAGCATCAGTCCTTCCAATGAATATTCATGACTGATTTCCTTTAAGATGGACTGATTGGATCTCCTTGCTGTCCAAGGGACTCTCAAGAGTCTTCTCCAACACCATAGTTCAAAAGCATCAATTCATCTGTGCTCACCTTTTTTTTATGGTCCAACTCTCACATCCATACATGACTACTGGAAAAACCATAGCTTTAACTAGACAGACCTTTGTTGGCAAAGTAATGTCTCTGCTTTTTAATATGCTGTCTAGGTTGGTCATAACTTTCCTTCCAAGGAGCTTGCATCTTTTAATCTCATGGCTGCAGCCACCATCTGCAGTGATTTTGGAGCCCCTGCAAATAAAGTCTCTCACTGTTTCTACTGTTTCCTCATCTATTTGCCATTAAGTGATGGGGCTGGATACCATGAACTTAGTTTTCTTCATGTAAATATTATTGTCTCTGTTTTGAAAAGGACAAAGCAAGAGTTTGCAAATGTACTTTTTGGAAAATCTTGTTGTATTCGTCAGGTTTTGATATTTTGTATTATCTTCTTCCCTTCTTACACATGTCTATTTAGCATTATTGAAGAGTCAATACTAAATAAAACTAGATAGTAAATACTAAACAATACCAAATTCTAACTGTTATATAAAATGAAAATGAGTATCACTTGATTGTGATACCCAAATGAGCATTTTTCAATCATAGCACTAAAATGAATATTATACTTTGGGCTCCCCTGGATGGGGATTATTATGGCAGGGATTCATTTTTGCCTATTGAAAAATCATTTTGGGGTGTGATTCAACTCTGTGACAATGATTCAATTCTACACATTCTTCTTAAATGTGTAGTGGCCAGATTAGAGATGTTCCAAAGTGTATAGGATCAGAAAGTAGGATGGTGGAGATTTGGGAATTAATAATTCAGGAATCTTTGAAGGGTAGCAAATGAGAATAAAATTTTATGTAGAGTGGGGAATGAAGGAAGGAGAGAAAAACAATGGTCTTCATATTTATACTATTAATATGCCTATTTCACAGATGTTTTGAATTCTACCCTCAACCTCTCTAAATTGTGAGTTTCCTAAAGAAGGGATAACATCTGCTGCATCTTTGTTGACGCCCTTAACGTAATACTGAACCAGTAGAGACTTAATGAATCTTGTTTCCTGGGAATCCTGAGCAAGGGGGAGGATTTGTAGAGCATTGAAATAAGAACCAAAGAATTTAATTGATGTGAGCAGTACCAGCAAATATAAACTTTAGGAAAGGGTCCCAGCCTCTGACTCAACAAGGCAGCTATAGAATAAGCACAAGCAAAGTGATAGCCTCAACTTTGTGACCTTTGGAATTTTAATTTACACCTGTCAGTTGGAATTTTCACTTAAATTCAATTTTTATTAAATATAAACATGCCTGGTTTTACAAAGATGAATGTGACATGGTTCTTGACCTCAAGGTAATTATGACAGTAAAAGAAAGCTCTTGCACAGGCAACTAGTATACAATGTGTTCTGCACTTAGTAAAATGAAGGAGAAAAAAATACCAGGGAGCCCTGAGGAAGCAGGTTGTTTATTTTGCTTGCATGCCTGGGTTTCAGAGAAGATATGGCCTTTGAGTTAGATTTGTCTTCTTATCTTTTATTTCCCCTTTGTATTACTTCTACTTCTTCCATTTCTCCCTCTCTCTCCTTCCCCCCTTATTTACATTTCAATTAATTTATTACTATGCATCCCCCATACTATTTTTATTTCTTATTCTCTTCCTCTGATTAGTAACATAATAAACTTCCAGTCTGGTTAATAAGACCAAGAACTAATAATATTACTGGCATTTTCTGATGTTTTAGTCATATCAGGGAAAGAAAAACTAAAAGTATGAATAAAAGGCATTTTGACTTTTAAACACATATTTTTGAAGCTTCTACACTTACAATTTGTCAAGTAACTGAAATAAAACAATGTCCATTTTGCAAACAATGTCTGTTTGAGATTTTAGAGGTATTAATTAACTGAGAAAGACAAAGAGGAAGGTGGCGCTGGGAGAGTTGCTAAGGAGTGAACTAGAGGGTTTGGGAGGTGAACACAGGAGGAGACTAGAGGAAAGGTTTGGGCAATAAGTATGCTTTTTAAGATTTTTATTACTGCCCTCAACAGCTTTCTCCTGTTCAGTTTGGTGAAATATTATTTTTTAATTGTGCACCAGGTCTTAGTTGTGGCATGCAGCATCTTTTTGTTGCAATGTGTGAGATCTAGCTGCCTGACCAGGGATTGAGTCCATGCCCTCTGCACTGGGATCACAGAGTCTCAGCCACTGGCCCACTAAGGAAGTTCCCAGTTTGGTGAAATACTATTTATTATGGATAGAGGAAGATGGAAACAGGAATATCCTATGATATTCACTTAGGCCAACCTAGAAATTATTCTAAGGCCATGAGAGATCATTGAAAGGTCAAGAAAAAAAGTCATTAAAGTGATGGTATGTGCTTATTTCTTCCTTAATTTTTTTCTGAGGACTGTGATCAAACAATTGTTTGACATATCACAAATAAGAGATTTAAGAGAGTAATGAGAGTTTTAATCCCATAGAGACTTTCTATCCCATGTCCCACATTATAAAGTTAGGGAAATGCTGAGTAACAGAAGCATGTTTCAGGTCTTATGGCTAATAAAAGCCTCTTAATCTAGTGTTCTTTCTCTGTCTTGTATCACATCAGTCATTTTTTTGTCATAATTTCCAACATCCTTCTCATTGACAGTTTCTGGAACACAGACTGACTCCATTTAATGGTGTATCTTGCAAGGGCAAAAGGAGTTGAGCAGTTGGATTCCATTTCCATCTTTTGTAATAAACATGAAATTCCTAAATTAGCTTCTCAAGTAGAAAGGTTCAATATTTAGCCTTGCCTGAATTCTTTACTTGCTGCTCTGAACAGTTACCTCACAGAGGTGACTTCTTTGTACTGGGCAGCCCACTATTTCATCTATCATAGTACCATGGCGGAAACCATTGGCCAGATGTTCTTAAGGTCCCTGGAAACTCAGAATTCTGTACTTCCAAAGACCCCAGAGATGCCAGGAGAAAAAGTTTTAGGCCCAGGGTAGAGATGACTGGTGCCTAAATGGTCTATCAGAACATGAGATTTTTTTCCTTCCTTTAAGAATGTTAATATGTCAGATTAGGTAAGCAATGTCATATAGACGCAGGTAAAGAAAAGCAGAATCAGTAACACCATAAAATAGATGCAAGCATGACCTCTTGTGGTAGAAGATCCTTTAAGCTGAGAGGAACAGAAAATTCTCAGGGTGGAGGTGGCAAGTTTGTGGGGAGCTGCTTCTCTGCTGGGTTCATGTTAAAACCTTGGAATGTCTCTCTGGACGTTCCCCCACCTCACTCAGAAATATCCCCTTGAAACTCATCCAAATTCCCTTTAATTAATAGCAGTTGAGTACCATTTGATATATGCAAGGCCAGCCAGTCTTATGGATTCTCAAAGTCACCATTTACAAAGCACCATATTTTTAATTTATTTTTCTTATATATACAGTGGTGGGTCTTACTGAGTAAGAGGAAAGTATATTTTATTAAAATAGTAAGAAATAGGAAGGTGATATTATATGGATATTATGAATCAAATTGACAGAAATAGTATTACTTGAAGCAATAGAATTAGAAGAACAGATTTAAGTCAGTAAGAAGAGGATGTCTTTGTTGGCATGATATTTGGAGACACAAGAATGATGTAGGAATGATGAAGAGACTATAGAGCTTTGATATTCTTGTGAGAGAGAGAGGGAGGAACTGAGGTGGAATTTGGAATGAGCTTGAGCTGTTATCAGACAGTGAGATCATGTGGATAAAGATTTGAGTTGTGAGTAAAGGGAAATGCATTAGCTTTCCAGCTTGAGGGCATTTTGTACATTGTGGATGGAGATAAATGATGAGTCAAACTTTGTCTTCCCTTTTCCCCTGGTCATCATAGATATGGGAGATGTGGAGAGGAGAGGAGAGTTTATACCCATTATGTATTAAACAGGCACATACATTAAATTTTATCTTTATAACAACCCTTCAAGATGAAGATCAATAATCTTTTTATATTCGAGGAGATTGAGACTCAGGGAGGTTCACTGGTTTCCCAAAGACGGCACAGATAATTAAAGAAGGTATTGAAATTCAAACTAAAATATGGCTGACAGTGTAAAATTGTTTTACTCTGACATATCATCCCAAGCCTACACCTTCTGCCCACTTTTGCCACATCTCATTTTTGAGGTCTATCCTCAAAGGAGACTGTCACAAACAGTCTAAATGTTAATAAACAGCAGTTCATTTCATTGTTTTACTGGCATCAATGTTTCTTTTAAGTAGTGATCTAAAGCGAGGGCATCCTCTCTCAGTCTCGGTTCTCGAAGTTCCTTTACCTCTTACTGTACCAGCCACATTTAGAAGAGATGTTTTTGTGATTCACATATGGAATGATGCATCCTTTCTTTAGAAATATTTCAGTAATTCAAATGCATCTTTGTTTTAGGGAGTTCCCCTTTTTAAAATTGAGGTAAAATTGACTAACACATTATATTCATTTAAAGGTATATATAGCATCATGATTTAATATTTATATATATGTTGCAAATGGTTACCACAATAAGTCTAGTTATGTCTCTTACTGTACATAACATAGTTACAGAATTTGTTTTTCTTGTAATGAGAAATTTTAAGATTCCCTCTGTCTACTGAAAGCAATGCCTAACCTAAAAGTTGAAAATTATGCTTTATTCGGTGGCTTTACTGAGGTTTATAGCCTGGGGTGGCAGTCTCAGATCGCTCTGAGGGATTGTTCCAAAGAGGTAAGGGAAGAGTCAGGATATATAGAAGTCTTTGCTGGGAAAAAACAAAAACAAAACGCAGCCCATATAGTGGAACATAAAAGGATTACTGCTAATCACAAAAAAACAAACCTCTCAAGTTAATAATTTTAGTGCATTTGTTTGTATGAGGAAGATGCAAGAGTCTGGTTTCATTGAAATGATTCGTTTGATATGGTTCTTAACTATCTAGGACTGGTATCCTATTTTTCTCTCCTGAATGGTCTTAAAAGCGTATGGTTGAGGGTACCTGCAGCAGTGAATGGCTTGATGGCTACAGTGTCCTCTGTTTATTGAAATGGTAGGCAACTTTGTCCTTGATTCTTTTAGCAATTTTCAGATATGCAATATAATATTATTCACTACAGTCACCATGCTGTATGTTATTTCCCCATGACTTCCTTATTTTATAACTGGAAGTTTGTATTTTTTATGTCCCTTTATCCATGTCACTGTCTTTTGAAGGAGGTCTGAGCAGCTGCTATATTGTTGTTGATGGTGTCTACTCTTGAGACCCCGTGGTGGGTAGCCCACCAGACTCCTCTGTCCTGGGATTTCCCAGGCAAGAATACTGGAGTGGGTTGCCATTTTCTTCTCCAGAGAATCTTCTCAGTCCAGGGATTGAGCCCGTGTCTCCTGCATTGCAAGCAGTCTATTCTTTACCCACTGAGCCACCAAGGAAGCCCATATTGGGATTACTTAGTTTCAACAAGTTTCAAGGCATGGCCCCTTAGCCAAGCCTATTGCCTCAGCCTAGCCCAAAGCTGACTCAGCAGACTCTGAACTCCTAGAACATAAATAATTCCCCAGTGAGGGCAAAAGTATTACCCCATGCCAGGCTGCTAAGCCTCCTGTAGATTTCCAAGTCCATCCAGAGATACGGCTCTTCCCTGGAATGGAGATCCTAAGGTTGGAAGGGGTGAGCGTCCTCTCACCTGTGTACATGGTGAGCCTACAAAGGCTGCACTGAACAGAGACAGGTGCCGCTCAGGCATATGGTGCTGGGGCTGGCAGCATCTAAGGGCTGCTCACTCTTGGCTCCCACATTTGCTTCACTTCCTCAATGTCCAGTGCAGGTCTCTCTGATTCAACAGGCTCATTAGGTTTGGTTTAAAATGAGGCATATCAAATTCCGCTCCCATTCATAGGTCTTTTTCTTGCTTCACAGGCTTCTTAACCTACCACTTCTGGACTTGTTTATGACACCTTTATAGCCTGTAATAGGAAAGATCCCTGGGTCTACTCTTAGCTTTCTTGGTATCCTTTTGTTCTCCTGAATTTGGAGAACTGATTCCTTGGGATCTTCTTTCTTTTTTATTTTTTTATTTTTATTTTTTTTTATTGGTTTTGCCATACAATGACATGAAATCGCCATGGGTTTACATATGCTCCCCCTCCAGAACCCCCCTCCCTCCTCCCTCCCGATTCCCTCCCCCTGGGTCATCCTGGTGCACCAGCCCCAAGCATCAATCCTGGGCTGGCGATTGATTACACATATGATAATTAACATGTTTCAATGCCATTCTCCCATATCATCCCACCCTTGCCCTCATCCACAGAGTCCACTAGTCTGTTCTATATGTCTGCGTTCCTTCTGCTGTCTCGCATGCTGGGTTCTCGTTACCATCTTTCTAAATTCCATATGTATGTGTTAATATACTGTATTGTTCTTTTTGCTTCTGGCTTACTTCACTCTGGATAATAGGCTCCAGTTCCGTCCACCTGAGTAGAACTGATTCAAATGAATTTTTTTTTAATGCTGAGTAATATTCCATTGTGTATATGTACCACAGCTTTCTTATCCATTCGTCAGTTGATGGGCATCTAGGTTGCTTCCATGTCCTGGCTATTGTAAACAATGCAGCGATGAACATTGGGGTACACGTGGCTCTTTCAATTCTGGTTTCCTCGGTGTGTATGCCCAGCAGTGGGATTGCTGGGTCATATGGCAGGTCTATTTGCAGTTTTTTAAGGAATCTCCACACTGTTTTCCATAGTGGCTGTACTAGTTTGCATTCCCACCAACAGTGTAAGAGGGTTCCCTTTTCTCCACATCCTCTCCAGAATTTATTGCTTGTAGATTTTTGGATGGCAGCCATTCTGACTGGTGTAAAGTGATACCTCATTGTGGTTTTGATTTGCATTTCTCTGATAATGAGTGATGTTGAGCATCTTTTCATGTGTTTGTTAGCCATTTGTATGTCTTCTTTGGAGAAATGTCTATTAAGTTCTTTGGCCCACTTTTTGATTGGGTCGTTTATTTTTCTAGAATGGAGCTGCAGGAGTTGCTTGTATATTTTTGAGATTAATTGTTTGTCCGTTGCTTCATTGGCTATTATTTTCTCCCATTCTGAAGGCTGTCTTTTCACCTTGCTTATAGTTTCCTTTGTTGTGCAAAAGCTTTTAATTTTAATTAGGTCCCATTTGTTTATTCGTGCTTTTATTTCCAATATTCTGGGAGGTGGGTCATAGAGGATCCCGCTTTGGTTTATGTCGGAGAGTGTTTTGCCTATGTTATCCTCTAGGAGTTTTATAGTTTCTGGTCTTATGCTTAGATCTTTGATCCATTTTGAGTTTATTTTTGTGTATGATGTTAGAAAGTGTTCTAGTTTCATTCTTTTACAAGTGGCTGTCCAGTTTTCCCAGCACCACTTATTAAAGAGGTTGTATTTTCTCCATTGTATATTCTTGCCTCCTTTGTCAAAGATAAGGTGTCCATAGATGCGTGGATTTATCTCTGGGCTTTCTATTTTGTTCCATTGATCTATATTTCTGTCTTTGTGCCAGTACCATACTGTCTTAATGACTGTGGATTTGTAGTATAGCCTAAAGTCAGGAAGGTTGATTCCTCCAGTTCCATTTTTCTTTCTCAAGATTGCTTTGGCTATACGAGGTTTTCTGTATTTCCATACAAATTGTGAAATTATTTGTTCTAATTCTCTGAAAAAGACCTCTGGTAGCTTGATAGGAATTGCATTGAATCTATAGATTGCTTTGGGTAGTATACTCATTTTCACTATATTGATTCTTCCAATCCACGAACATGGCACATTTCTCCATCTATTTGTGTCCTCTTTGATTTCTTTCATCAGTGTTTAATAGTTTTCTATATACAAGTCTTTTGTTTCTTTAGGTAAAAATACTCCTACGTATTTTATTCTTTTTGTTTCGATAGTGAATGGAATTGTTTCCTTAATTTCTCTTTCTGTTTTCTCATTGTTAGTGTATAGGAATGCCAGGGATTTCTGTGTGTTGATTTTGTATCCTGAAACTTTGCTATATTCACTGATTAGCTCTAGTAATTTTCTGGTAGAGTCTTTAGGGTTTTCAATGTAGAGGATCACGTCATCTGCAAACAGAGAGAGTTTTACTTCTTCTTTTCCAATCTGGATTCCTTTGATTTCTTTATCTGCTCTGATTGCTGTGGCCAAGACTTCCAAAACTATGTTGAATAGTAGTGGTGAGAGTGGGCACTCTTGTCTTGTTCCTGACTTCAGGGGAAATGCTTTCAGTTTCTCACAATTGAGGATAATGTTTGCTGTGGGTTTGTCATATATAGCTTTGATTATGTTGAGGTATGTTCCTTCTATTCCTGCTTTTTGGAGGGTTTTTATCATAAATGGATGTTGAATTTTGTCAAAGGCTTTCTATGCATCTATTGAGATAATCATGTGGTTTTTATTTTTCAATATGTTAATGTGGTGTATTACATTGATTGATTTGCAGATATTGAAGAATCCTTGCATCCCTGGGATAAAGCCTACTTGGTCATGATGTATGATCTTTTTAATGTATTGTTGGATTCTATTTGCTAGAATTTTGTTAAGGATTTTTGCATCTATGTTCATCAGTGATATTGGCCTGTAGTTTTCTTTTTTTGTGGCATCTTTGTCGGGTTTTGGAATTAGGGTGATGGTGGCCTCATAGAATGGATTTGGAAGTTTACCTTCCTCTGCAATTTTCTGGAAGAGTTTGAGTAGAATAGGTGTTAGCTCTTCTCTAAATTTTTGGTAGAATTCAGCTGTGAAGCCATCTGGTCCTGGACTTTTGTTTTTTGGAAGATTTCTGATTACGGGATCTTCTGTCTTTGCTTCAGCAACAACTCCTATTTTTCAGCATCTCCTTTAAGCTGTACCTGCCAAACCAAAGTTGAGCTTTCTTTTTGCAAAACTCTGGGATGCCTATGATCTTAATACTATACTTACAACATGAAAACATTATTTTCTTCTTTAGAAACGGTCACAGAAACAAGTCTTCTTCTCATTAATTTAGTGAACATTTACTGAAGATTTGCCAGGTGCCAGATAGTGTGCCAGAAATTAAGCAAAGGTGAACAAAAACCAACAAAACCTCTGGTAATCAAATAATCATAAAAATAAATGTAATTGCAACTGTGCCATGTGCTATATGAAAGAAAGCTAAACAGTACTAAGAGAACATGTATCAGGAAACTTGATTTATGGCCTAAGAGGGGGAGGTGGATAAGAGCAGGGGTTTTTCTGAGAAAGTAACGTTTGAACTGGGCTTTGAAGAACCAGAGAGAATAGACATTCTAGGCAGTGAGAACAGCATCTGCAAAGGTCCTGTGATGAGAGAGGGTTGCCTTATTTAAAGGACAGAGTGAAGGCTGGTGAAACTAAAGATGAAAATGTGAAGGGGCATCAGGGACACATATCGTTAGAGAGATAAAAGGATATTAAAACATGTGAGACCATCTAGAATCGAGACCATAACACTTTACTTTTTCTCAGAGTAATTGAAAATAATTTGAGTGGTGAATGAGTAGTGACATTCCCAAGCTTGGATTTTGAAAAGATCAACAGGTTGGAGAAAGGGAAGACTAATGTGAGGAGACCAAAGGTGAGTCTATCAATATGTCCAGAAGTGAGAGACTAAGATTGTTTAGAAGAGCTCAGTTTACCTGGGAGGAATTTGCTGATATCTAAATATTGGCACCAACCTAATAGGCTGAGCTTGGTAAACTCAGCTGAAAGGCTGAGTTGTTGAGTTATATTAGAACTTTACAACCTATTAAATTATATTCTGTAATATAAACAAGAAACCCCAAGTTATGAGTCTAATACCTCAGCTGTGACAGATTACTTAAGTTTACAAACATTTGAAAGCAATTCAGTAAAAACTCTATCCAATATTTCATCATCATATATCACTTATGGATATTATTTGCTTATATATTATAGTTGAAATTATTTACATTTGATAATCTTAAATATTTGAAATAAAATGTATGATGTTCATATTGGATTTTAAAACTTCTGAATTTAAGTGTTTTCTAAGTCATTTCAATATTTCCTCTACATTTTGGGAGTATTTTTATTTCCTCAAAAACTCCTTTTTAAATACTAAGATAATATTTAAATACTAAATAATACTAAAGTGTTCCCAGTACAACCTGTGTCTAGATAACTACCCACATCACTTTTCATGTATGACTTGACATTTCATGACTTTAAAGAAGTAGTGGGCAGATTTATATAGAATGACAAAACCCCATAATATAGCCCCTTTAATCTCCTCTTGTGAAACACAAGATAATTTTTCCTATGTAGAAAGAAATCACATATAGCATCTCATTTTATAGCACTGAGATTATCTCATTTATAAGAATTTTAGGCAATTAGACAGTGGAAAAATTGAAGAGTTTTGTCAGATATTTTCTTGGTGTTTTGACTCATTTAATCTCAACATAAGATCATTATTTTCATGTTTCTGTCTTGAATGATTTACTCTATTTTATTAAAATGAGTAGTAGAGAGCATAATGATAGAAAAGGGTGGATTAGATGATAATTTGAAGGAGCTTAACTTAACTGAGGATTGCTAATGACTACCAGAAGCAATTTCTCTGTTCATTTAATCATTCCACAAAGAAGAGTGTGGGGTGCTAGAAATACAAGGTTGATATATATACAGGGACATTATGGTCTATTTGGACATGCAAACAAATGAATGTCATACAAGGTGACAATGAAGCTCACAGATGTATGTCCTGGGCATGTGGAGGCATAATGAAGGAGGATTCAGTGTTGGAGTTTACTGGGACTCAGTTTACTGGCTTTCTGAGAGGATCCAGTAAACAGTAACTCTGTTTTTCATCTGAATTCTAAATTTGAAAGGCAAGCCAAGTTAATTCATTGATCCATCAGAGACATCTCTATATCTTCCCTGGAGTGGAGTGAGTAAAAACTGGAGGAGGGGTGGGGTGAAGTTCATCTTCACTCTGTGCAAATGAAAGAAATGATCATTTCCTCATACACCTGGCTGTGGTCTACAGGTCAGTAAAGTCTTTACAAAGGTGTTTTCACCTAATTTTAAAGAAACAGTAGGAATATCCTAGGCTCTGAAATGGGGAAAATAACAGGGAATAGTATTCTTAGCAGAGGGATCGGTATGTACAAAGATATGGAGGCGATAAACAGTGCCGTGCACTCAATGTCTATGCGTGATTCAGCCAAGCTGGTATGTAAGGAGAGATGAGAGTGGTGGAAGATGAGCGTGCTGTATGAACAGCAAGGGTATGCTCAGGCCGGACAGCCTCATTCGTTATGCCGAAGACTCAAACTTTATTCACTAGGGAGTGAAGAGCATGACGGTTTTGAATTAAGGTAGAAACAGGGTACGAGTTACCCTTCAGGAGACTCTCTGTGAATATGGTATGGGTTCGTTGTCATAAGTTGAAGGCAGGGAGTCCTGTAAATGGGGGTGGTGTACAGAGGAGGGATGAATATCACATATGGTAAGGAGGCAGAAATTAAGGGTTTAGCGAGTGGCTGCATGCGTCTTATGGGTACAAACATAGGAAGATAGTGAAAATGTCCAAGTTTCTGGCTGAGATAATCGTGGATTGGTGGATTATTTCCTGAGGTAGGAGGGAAAAGCTTTTAAAATGTTTGGGAGAACTTTTAAAATGTACTAAGGTCAAGATTCCTGTGGAACATTCAAATGGAATGAGATGTATAATAGGTCTTGGGCATATGATCTAGAATTTCCACCATTTTTGTCAGTTGTGGATCATGACACAAAAGGCAAATGGAATTTTTCATTACAGAAGCCAGTATGGTTAAAAAGGGATTTGCATGTAGACCTTTTCTTAAGGGTCTCTGTAATCCAGTCTCTCATTCCATCTATGTATAACATTTAGCAAATATGCTCTCATTAAAAGTTAGTTAGATAAATAAGTACATGATTACCTGTGACTACATCATTAAAGCATCAGAACATTCTCGTAGATATGTGTCGGTGGCTATGCACTAGACCAGCAGCAGCATAGCATTCAGACCGAAATTAGAGACTTAGTAGACGATGTGCAAGCATGGAACCCAGAATGGGACAGGAATATTCTGTGCTCAAAACTTGGCTCTGACTGTGGTTTCTCTGTCACAGATTTCGGGATGGAAGAGTGTTCCCACAGGAAAAGCCATGTGCGCTGACATGGAAATCGAATGGAACCTTGGCTAGGCTAGGAGTCATTGCTATTTTAGTCACTTCCAGATGTCTGCTGTTGGAGTTTTAAGGGAAAGGGAAAGATGTATGGCTTGTGGTGGGCCCACAGGGTGGAAGGGAAGAGGGACTCCTCTTTTAAGTCTTTCAGTGTGTTTAAAACCACCCCTCAATATGTTACTGAGAGGGACTGGATAAAGCTTTTTAAAATTTGCTCTTCAATAGTACCTCCTCTTTCATTTACATGCTTCACTGCATAGGCAGAAATAGGCCAACTGAAGAAGCCATTGTGAAATAATCAGGATTCCAAAAAAGGGGGCCTTACTCACTTTGGTTGTTATTTCATATTTATATAGTGCCACCATTGAACGTATGCTGAATAATACATATGCCAGATGAGTTAGCTGCCCTGGTAGCTGTTGTGCTAACCTAACAAGCTCACCAGATGTTTGCTACATATCTCCTTTCTCCTTTAATGTTGTTTTGGAGGTGGCTTTAATCCCAGTACTGTTGTTATGAATTAGAAAAAGAAGTCAGCTTGTAATGTTTATACATGTGAGAATGAGGCCTTTCGAGGATGGGGATGAGGCCCTTTGAAATCTTTTCAAAAGGAGTGTCCAGGGGTCCTGGAACCAATCTGAACCAATCCAGGGGTCTTAGGGCTTCAGTTTCTTTGTTTTCCTGGATAGATAAGACATTAGTATGATGCAAGACCTGGTAGGCAAAGAGAACATAGGAGAAGCAGTATAGCACAGTGGTTCAGCATACAGATTTAAAATTAGACCCAGTTCAGGTTCAGACTGTTGCTGACTAGCTCGTGAACATGGACAAGTAACTTCTCTAAAACTCAGGTTCTTCATCTGCAAAGTAGCTATAAAGCTATAGTGTCTTTTTGCAGGAGGGGAGTCATGGTAAATAATACCACATGCGTCGTCAACTCAGGTTGTGAGCTAACCAGAAATAAGACAAACAGTTAGACAGATGGAGGTCAACGTGTCACCTTTATCATTGTTAAAGCTGGGACATTGAAGAATGTGCATCTTTTCATGGGCAAGTGAGCTTCAGGAACAGACTGTCCTAGACCAGGCTAGGGTGCCCCTCACAGGGACAGATCACAGAGTGCGATAGCAAAGGAGGAGGCAGAGTGGTGCCCACCTTGTCCCCATTCCTCCGCCATGCTCTACCACCAGATAAGCCTCTCCTCCCTGAACTCATAGGAGGCAGCGGAGAGGGGCCGGGAGTGTTGCACTTAAAGGTCTGCTCTACGTGGAAAGTAACAAGACTAGAGGGAAATGATTGCCCCTAACAGGAGCCACTTCGAGAGGGTGCATGTGAGGGTTCTGTAAGATGACGTGTTCAGCAAACTCTAACTGCTCAATAAAGCTTATTTTTATTTATTTTAAAATATGATTTATTTGTTTTATTTATTATTTTTGGCTGTACTTTGTCTTTGTTGTGGTGTGTGGGCTTCTCAATGTGGTGGCCTCTCTTCCTGGGGAGCTCTAAGCTCAGTAGTTTTGGCCCATAGACTTTGTTGCTCTGTGGCATGTGTAATTTTCCCAGAGCAGGGATCAAATCCATGTCCCCTGCACTGGCAGGCAATTCTTATCCACTGCGCCCCCAGGGAAGTCCCTGCTCAGTCACATTTATTGATTGATATTATTACTGCAATTATCCTCTCACTTCACAAAGCATAGTCGTTTAAAATTATTGCCAGAGAGATGAAGTTGGAGAGAAGGGGGGAAGTGGATGCATAGTAATACAGAAACAAAACCTCCAAACTGAGAGTGAAGAACACAGTGAATGAGAGGAGAGAAAGACGAAGACTATTATAAGGGAAACAGCATCAAAATATGCCATATTCTATCTACAGAGAGCAGTTACTTAGTTGGCTTTGGAAGACAGTGATGCCAACCCTGGCAGATAATTTTTGGGAAAGAGCATGTAGTTGTATGAATAAACATACTCATTCAGGGATAATAGTCTTGATGAATAGAAAGTTGTTTATATTGTTTCCAATGTCCTCTCATCTGCTCCTTGTTTTTGCTAAGTGTGAGCTGAGATATTGCCTCTGTAGCTTATGGAGAACAAACCTAACTGTGGCTTTAGGTGACTGAAAGCGGAAACCTGCCAAGAAACTTTGAGGAAGCACATTTCAGATTTCCCCCCAATATTAAGCAAAGCTCTTAAAATTGTAAATAATGACACTATGAAGTATGTTTTGATGTTTCAATCAATGGGCATTTCAAGGTAATGGCTCCACAGCTGAGCAAGCCTATATTTGGTTAAAAATCTGATCTATTTAAAAAGTCACTGAATTTCAAGTAAACCAAGAAGCTGTCAGTCAGTGTGGCAGCTGAAACAGTCACTCCATGAAACAAAACAATAGGGCTTATGTCAGAGCCATCTCCCAAGTTTGAGAATTAATGTCATTTTGTTATTCTTTTTAGAAGTCGATCTTTTTTCTTTGAGTTGCTCTTCACAGCATCTGTTAAGCAGCTTTGTTGTTGGATTTTAGGGCTTGGCTCAATATTCCGTCCTCTTTTATGGCTATTACGACAATAAACGAACAATTGGATGGATGAATTTCAGACTGCCACTCTCCTATTTTCTGGTGGGGATCATGTGCATTGGATACAGTTTTCTGGTTGTACTTAAAGCGTAAGTTTCATTGATCTCCTGGGAAGCAAGCAATGATTACTGGAATCAAATGGGAAAGTTCATTGGGGAATTTGACTTTTTTTTCAGTTTCATGTCTAGAGAATGCAGAGTATATAAGAGATAAAATGTGATTTTAATACCTGTACTAATGTTAGTCCATTACATCTCCCAAACAAAAGGATTGAAAACAAGGGCAAGCCTTTGATCATATCACTGGGTCACAGTGATGGTTGTGGGCCTATCCTGTGGTTAAGCGTATTTTAAAATTGTGTTCTTTTGTATTTTAAGGTGTAAGTCAATGTTACAAACAAGAGAGGAAAACAGCTGCTGACCCCTCTTTTGGTGTGCAGAGAGGTTTGTGACTTGCAGGATCAGCTCAATAGGCAGAATCTGTTGTTCTCTGTTCATTAAAAAACCACAAAAATCCCACAAAAAAACAGAATAATCACTCATCCAAAAAATTTCAGCTGTGTAAGACAGCAGAAACAAATGACCCTCAACGAGATCATCATGATCAACTGTGTAATCATATTTTATCTTGAAAGAGGACTTATTAGAGCATGGGAAAGAGTTTCATTGGGGGAACTGATGAAACTGCAATTTATTTTTTCCCCGTGTTTGAAATATATTGTTAAAACCTCACTTGAAGACACTGCAGAAACCTTGCACAGTCATTTAGGGCTATGAATAACCCAACGTTTAGCTAATTTTCTGAACCAGTTTAGCAGAAGTGTTGAAACATCTCAATGAAGTCTCACTTTTTTTTAACTATGCACAAGGTAAACTGGGCTTTTGCTTCATTGCAGGGAAGGACCTTTACTTGAGGGTCCAAGTCCTCTTGAGTAGGAGCTCTTTGGAGCAGTCTGAAACGTGCTTTACATCCTGTCCCTGCCACACTTGTTGGTTCCTCCAGAGAAAACTATCACGTTTAGATTTTTAAGCCCTTTCAGAATTTGAAAAAGGCCTTAATGGAGACCCTGTATCCAAAATCTTTATCTACTTGTCCAAGTGTAATCAGAGACCCTAAGTATGTAAAATATTTGTCTACCTGCTAAAACAGTGCCTTATTCCAAAAAATCTAACGTATTTCTAGTCTTTTAGCCATCTAGATTTGGCAGGATTAAAGTCAAGGGTACCAATTACATCACACAGGCCTTGTGAGTATCATTTCAAGTTGGCCCTTCAGTCTCCATTTTCCCTGAGGAAGCGTGTCTATGGATGTCCAATCCCTCATCTCCTTTTAGTGACTCTGCAGAGGCTCTGTACTCTAGTGGGCTCTTGAGACGTTCTGGTGGTGGTTTAGTCGCTAAGTTGTGTCTGACGCTTATGATCCCATGGACAGTAGCCTGTCAGGCTCCTCTGTCTAAGGCATTCTCCAGGCAAGAATACTGGAGTGGGTTGCCATGAGCCATTCTTCATGAATTCAAATACCAGCTCTAGCCCATTATAAAAGAACTTTGACAAATTGTTCAACTGCTCTGTTTTCCTGTTTCTGGGCTGTGCTTAATTGCTTAGTCATTCAGTCGCATCTGACTCTTTGTGACTCCATGGACTGTAGCCTGCCAGGTTTCTCTGTCCATGGAGAGATGAATTCTTGTCCAGGCAAGAATACTGGAGCAGATTGCCATGCCTTCCTCCAGGGGATCTTTCCAACCCAGGTATCAAACCCAGATCTCCTGCCTTATAGGCAGATTCTTTACTGTTTGAGCACCAGGGAAGCCTGTGAATCAAACCAAGGTTTCTTGCCCTGCAGGCAGATTCTTTAGCAGCTGAGCTACCATGGAAACCCTTTCCTATTTCTAATAGAGGTGTAATAACACCTTGATGCTAGGATGCCATGAGGACAAAATGAATTAATACATTCAAAGCACTTAGCACATGGCTGGCATGTGTTAATTTAACTGTTTTATTAGGATTATAATTCATAGGCTTACTGAAAAACCAAACAGAGCCAGCATGATAGGAAGTGAGGTCATATGATAACCCTCACATAAGGTAGTTATGCATGGTTATATAGTTGTACATTAATAGATTTGTACATTTATTATAATTTCTGGCAGATGAATGTAAAGCATCTAGAATAGCATTATGTAAAGAAATATAAGACAAGGGACATGTAATTTAAATATTCTGGCAGCTATCCTAAACAAATACATAGGTAGAATATATTTTAATAATATATTTTATTTAACTCTATATATCAAAATCGTTCCTTCAACATATAATCAATATAAAATTATTATTGAGATATTTTCTGTCTTTTTTTGGTACTAAGTCTTTGAAACACCAGTTATATTTTAAGTGCTCAGTAACCACATATTGCTGATAGCAAACTTACTGGCTAGTGCAGCTCTACAGGAAATGGAAGCTATTTCAAATTAACTCCAAGATGCCATTTAGGATACCTGCAGGGCACCAGTTCCACATTTCACCCTCAAAGTCATCCATGTTATACCACCTAAACCAGCCTGATTTTGGTTCCTCCCTATAGCAGGGGACCTTTGGTTGTTTACTACATGATTGGCAAGTGGTTTAAGTTCATTGGCCTTCGTGGCAAGACAATTCCAAAGCCATTTATGACTCCTAGCTGCTCCTAGCCCTGGGGACAGAGCTTGGTAGAAAAACAATTGGCAGGATATAAGTGATTGTACAGAATCCTTTATCATCTCTTCCCCCACCCTCCACCAGTGCCAAATAAATGCATTCTTGGAATGAACATGAGTGGCTTTATGGGATACATGCCTCAAATCAAGTGAAACTAAAATTAAGTACTTAAAATCAACCAGGCAACTGAGGGATTTTGTCCTCTTGCACATACTGTTTGTCGCAGATCCCTCATCCATAAAAGGGAAGCAGATATCTGTTTTGACTAATTAATGGGGAAATTGGCTTCTCTGATAGCTCAGTCAGTAAAGAACCTGCCTGCAGGGCAGGAGACCCGGGTTTGATCCCTGGTTTGGGAAGATCCCCAGGAGAAGGAAATGGCAAACCACTCCAGTATTCTTGCCTGGAGAATCCCTTGGACAGAGGACCCTGGCGGGCTACAGTCCATGGGATCACAAGCGTTGGACACAACTTAGCAACTAAACCAACAGCAATGGGGAAATTAGAAGGAAAATTAGATAGATAAACAAGAAAGTACTTTGAGATTTTAAGATAGGATGGCTAACTTCATTGACCCAGGACTCCATCAGCTTTAGCACTGAAAGTCTGTCCTGGGTAACCACTCAGTCCCTGGCAAAGCAAGATGGTTGGGCACTTGTCCTTCCTCACTCCTTCCTTCCTTGCGAATTGTATGTTGAGATAGCTAGAGATAAAGTTGTTCAAAACTGTGGCCCCCTTGAAAAAGGAAGAATTTTTGTTTAAGTATGTACACTTTATTTTTTTCTCTGCAGCCAAGGGATGGAGCTGTACATGGACCAGTTTATAGCTGTCAGGGCCATCTCAGTAAAAATGTGTTGTTAGTGGAGTTTGTCTTCAATCATCCTTCCTTATGCATTTAGGATTCCACTCCCTTTCTTGACAATTCCCACGTGCTAGATGTTCCCAGTTTGCTTGTCAAGCTTGAGCTCCCTTCTCTGGGAGGCTGACTACAGGTATAGAATCTTGCCAGTGATAAAGGTCCATGCAAAATCATCTGTCAAGAGGTCAGTTTTACCTGAGGCCCTGCCCTTTGCTCAATGACTATACACAAAAGAAATGATGGCATCTTAATCAAAAAAATAATTTTCTTCCTAGGTTAAATTATTAGGAATGTTTGATTTCAACACTTGTGGACCTACAAAAAGGCATCTTGTATGGTTCAACATATCTCATGGTGTCCTAGCTTGGGTACTAGTAAAGTAAATAAAGTTGCTCAGTTGTGTCCGAATCTTTGCGACCCCATGGACTGTAGCCTACCAGGTTCCACCATCCATGGGATTTTCCAGGGAAGAATACTGGAGTGGGTTGCCATTTCCTTCTCCAGGAGATCTTCCCGACCCAGGGATTGGACCCGGGTCTCCCACATTGTAGGCAGATGCTTTACCGTCTGAGCCTAGAGTGAAGTCAGAAAACCTAAGCTCTTGACCCGCTCCTGTGGTTTACTTCTGAATTATGTCCAGGAAATCACTTCATAATTTTATCCTTCAGCTTCCTCATCTGTAACAGAGAATAGTATCAATTACCTTGACCTCTTATTAAGTTTTTGAGAAGGACAAATATGATAATACACATAAATACCATTTGCAGAGGGTAAAGTGGTAGACTGAGGTAAGTAATAATTATTTTTAGTTATTTTTCAAACACATGAGCTCATTTGGAACATATAATCCTCTGTAAGAGATAGGACTAACAGTGGTGGAACTTAGATGACCTGAGAGATGTCTGCCAAACTATAATGTCATCTTTATGTCTTCATTCTCCTTTCTTTTTAAATTTCATAACACTGTAAAACATAAAAACCTTATGGGACCATTCTGTAACATGTATCATGTAAAATTTTAATTTTGCTATCTATTGTGGTAAGGGAAACAAGGAAGTGAAGTAAGTAGGATATAGATTTTTAACCACTGAAATAAACCTTTAAGCAAATGTATTTTAAATAGTCCAAGCAAAAAAACAAATTAAACATAAGTTATTAGAATATATTTAACCACTTGGCGTTAAAGTTGTATAGAAATCTTGATTTTTGGTCAAGAGTTTTAGAATATGGAAAACTTTCATGCATTCAGTGTAATCACTCTTTGGGAGGAGATTCTTAGAGGATTTGAAACTTATAAAGAAGTTTCCTGATCTGACCTGGGTTAATCTATCCCTAGGCTTTCACCTGTAAACCAACTAAAATTGTGTACAACTGTTTTAGAGCCTATACATATTTTTTCCTTGGGTAAGAATCCAGTGGTTTTCATCAGATTTCTAAAGAGATCTTTGCCTGTAAAAGGTTCAGAATCCAGTACAAGACCCTAAGAAAACAGTTTAGGAAAACAAATAAAAAAATTTTTTATATAACCTGTTTAATTGTTGAGACCATCAATGCTTAGTAGTTTTCTAATCTTGAAAGCCTAGAAAATGAAGTTTAAAAAATTAAAACAAACCAAATTATTTTAAAAATAAATTTTTCTTATTATTAGAACAAACTTAATTGAAAGTATATGTCTTTTAGACATTGATTCTCCAATATCCCTAAAATTATGATATCTTGCTATTCCATAATCTCTCCCTTTCTGCTTGTATTCTGGCTGCTGGATTAAACCTCTTGTTTGCATAGGATGACCAAAAATATTGGTGATGACGGAGGTGGTGATGATAACACTTTCAACTTTAGCTGGAAGGTGTTCACTAGCTGGGACTACCTTATTGGCAACCCTGAGACAGCAGACAACAAATTCAATTCTATCACAATGAACTTTAAGGTAAAGATACCAACTTCAAGAGCCTTTTCTTGGTATTTGTAAAAGTAAAATTGGAATCATTCCAATTTTGTGTAGCATTCCATGGTATGTGTAGCAAAGTATCTTGACAATTAAAAGAAAGATTAACTCATCATTTCTTCCTACCAGGATCTGGGCAGGGTTCTGAATATGACTGGAAAATGATTGGTGACTTGTGACAGCACTATTTATCTCTAAATTTGGTAATAAAACACCATTGGCTTGGAATAGCTAACCATTAGTAATCAGAATCAGATATTTTAAATAATAGAATAATGCTCACTTATTATTTACAGGAATACATTAGCTCAATATTTAAAATAACTCTAAAGTATTATTTTGTAATTGTTTTAAAAAGCCGTATTAGAAGAGAATGTTTAGAATGAAGACTACCTTAATATTAGATCAACCAAAGTTTGTAAGAATTCTTCCTTTTTTTCTCTTACATTTTCTCACTTGCTGACAATATTCACCTGGTTTTTGGAATCCCACATTTAGTTTACATGTTCATTCTTCACATTCTAATGTTTGCAAAAATAATTTCTAAGTTCATGATATTTTTTGTAGTTCAGATAACTCTTTTTTTCCCCCTGTTTTCCTTGGATACAGGAAGCTATAATAGAAGAAAGAGCAGCCCAAGTAGAAGAAAACATCCACTTGATCAGATTCCTGAGATTTCTTGCCAACTTCTTCGTGTTTCTTACACTTGGCGGGAGTGGATACCTCATCTTTTGGGCTGTGAAGCGATCCCAGGAATTTGCACAGCAAGATCCTGACACCCTTGGGTGGTGGGAAAAAAATGAAGTTCGTCTCTGCATGCTTTTTATGTGCTTAGAATCTGACATTTAAGGTTTTGTGGGTTGTGCTTCAGTGCTGGAACATGAAATACAGCCACTCTTTGCCTACCTCTGTCATCTTGCCCTGAGAGTGAACCAACCTTGGCACACAGTTCTTTATTCCAGCCTTATTTCCAAATCTGTCTACTGTGTGTCTTTCTTACTTTGTGACATTAGGTTAAGTTGGAAGAGAGATTAGAACACATATATTCCAGCCAGTATGTTTTATAGACAGAGATAGTGAATCTCAGGTTAGGTGATGTGTTCATGGTCACAGAACCATGGAGAACAGTAAGAGTTAAAATTTAAGAATTTTTATTTCAAGCCCAACACCCTTTCCATGACCCTATCTTGCGCTCTCTGTAGATCCTGCTTCTGTCTTTGAAAGATCCAGTTGTTGCCTGAATTCTTTGAAGTGGGGATGATAAAGTCCTGGGTTCTTATGTTAATCTCATTGGAAACATTCAGATTGTCTTCCGTACTTTGGGCAAGACTGGGCCTCTCTCTGTTTTTGACTAGCAGCCTAACTGCTCCACCTCCTTGTCTCCCTACTCTATTACCCCGCCCCTCTAAATGCTATGCAAATGAATAAGGCCAGATCTTGCCAGAAATTAAGTATTATCATTGTGATTTGTCTTCAGGGTATCTGCCCATTTAACAGGTCCAAGAAAAGAGGTCAGAAGTAGACATTTAGAATCGGGAGGTCATGTGTTGTTTCTTGGGCCTGTTCCCTTTCATAAAATGTTTCAGAATGCAATCTGACATCATTTTGAACTGTGGCATTGTCAAAGAGTATGAAGATTTAAGCAGTGGGAAGTGCAGCTTTATAGTATGGAAACTTCTGCAAAGGCTTACAGACCAAACAGATTAAGAAAGTATTCATAAGCATAGAATTTCCTAGAGAATCTTGGACAGAAAATGGTATAACACACTTAAAGCAGACGGCTCCAAACAAAAACATTCTAGATATTTCAGAAGGAATAATGCTGAAGATGGGAGACCATACATTTAAGAGACTATGAAGACATAGATATTCCATGGAATCCTGTAAAATAGAGTCGTTAGGTAGGGTCTTACTTATTTAAAATTAAGGGGAAACCTCACAGTATTATTAAGTTTGCTTTTAAGATTATCTTTTGCAGTTATGATAGCATTTAAAGGCATTATTATCATACCACTTTGGTTTGTGGTTCACATTGATTATATTTTGTATCAGTGAACTGCAAAAAAGAATGGGTAATTGATTATCATTAAAATGGTCACTCTTTATAAGAACTTGTTTAGTATCTATCTTCAGTTCAGTTCATTTCGGTCGCTCAGTCATGTCTGACTCTTCATGAGCCCATTCAGTACTGATCTCCCTTAGGATGGACTGGTTGGATCTCCTTGTAGTCCAAGGACTCTCAAGAGTCTTCTCCAACACCACAGTTCAAAAGCATCAATTCTTTGGTGCTCAATTTTCTTTATAGTCCAACTCTCACATTCATACATGACTACTGGAAAAACCATAGCTTTGACTAGATGGACCTTTCTGGCAAAGTAATGTCTCTGCTTTTTAATATGTTGTCTAGGTTGGTCATAGCTTTTCTTCCAAGGAACAAGCGTCTTTTAATTTCATTCAGTTCAGTTCAGTTCAGTTGCTCAGTCGTGTCTGACTCTTTGTGACCCCATGAACTGCAGCATGCCAGGCCTCCCTGTCCATCACCAACTCCCGGAGTTTACCGAAACTCATGGTTATTGAGTCAGTGATGCCATCCAACCATCTCATTCTCTGTTGTACCCCTCTCCTCCTGCCTTCAATCTTTCCCAACATCAGGGTCTTTTTAAATGAGTCAGCTCTTTGCATGAGGTGGCCAAAGTATTGGCGTTTTAGCTTCAACATCAGTCCTTCCAATGAACACCCAGGACTGATCTCCTTTAGGATGGACTGGTTGGGTCTTCTTGCAGTCCAAGAGACTCTCAAGAGTCTTCTCCAACACCACAGTTCAAAAGCATCAATTCTTCTATAATCAGCCTTCTTTATAGTTCAACTCTTACATCCATACAGGACTACTGGAAAAACCTTTGTTGGCAAGGTAATGTCTCTGCTTTTTAATATGCTGTCTAGGTTGGTCATAACTTTTCTTCCAAGGAGCAAGCATCTTCTAATTTCATAGCTGCAGTCACCGTCTGCAGTGATTTTGGAGCCCCCCAAAATAAAGTCTCTCATTGTTTCCACTGTTTCCCCATCTATTTGCCGTGAAGTGATGGGACCAGATGCCATGATCTTAGTTTTCTGAATGTTGAGCTTTAAGCCAACTTTTTCACTCTCCTCTTTCACTTTCATCAAGAAGCTCTTTAGTTCTTTTTCACTTTCGGCCATAAGGGTGGTGTCATATGCATATCTGATGTTATTGATATTTCTCCCAGCATTCTTGCCTCTAGCTTGTGCTTCATCCAGCCCAGATGGATTAAAAAACATCTATTTTAGGGGACCCCTGGTTCTAGGGGCCAACAAAGATAATAATACAGATTCATGAAAAACTTTACAAATTTGATGAAACAATTCGAACTTACCTTAGACTGCATAGGCTCTGCCAAGTTTTTACTTCAGGTTGAAATTATATTATGCTGATTTTATAGACATCATGCTGACTTTTAGCTCCTGCTAGCCATACTTATATAATGTTCTTAGTCAAAGCATAAAAAATATTAATAATTATTTTCTAAATATAGCCTGGTTGTTCTAATCATTCAAAACATGGAGTCCACCTGGCAAAATGGGAACTCACAGTAGCAACGATTTGAGCCAGATATTCAGGCAAAGAAATTACCAGTGTCAACTGGAACCTTTTTTAGAATTTTATTTAAAGGTTTTTCTCCCCCATTATAAATGTGGCACATGCTTAATTTACACTAATAATATATTCATAAGGTGTCAATCAGTTTGGAGATATGCACCACAAATTTCCAGCTTGTTATATTTTCATTCTCTCTCTCTTTCATACTTTTCTTACTTTTGGCTTATAAGCCAGTCCTTCATTTCTGAAACTTTTCTGCCCTGGCTATGATAACATTATGCCATGTATTCTCCTTTTGTATTTTCTGAACATCCTCTCTGAAATCTATTCCATTTCCTTTCTTTTTGCCCCTAACAGTTTACATTCCCCCTAACTCAGTAGTCTTGAGCCCATCTCAAGAAATTCACCCATTCTAGTTGATTAAACTAGCTTATTATGTTGATGATTGTCAAATTAGTATTTCCTATTTGAACCCATTCCTCAAGCAAATAAGTTTTCATATTCTTTGGAAATCTTGTGAAGTGCAGAATTAGTACCATGTAGTGTTGGAGAAGACTCTTGGAGTCCCTTGGAGTTCATCCTAAAGGAGATCAGTCCTGGGTGTTCATTGGTAGAACTGATGTTGAAGCTGAAACTCCAGTACTTTGGCCATCTCATGCGAAGAGATGACTCATTTGAAAAGAGCCTGATGCTAGGAAAGATTGAGGGCAGGCGGAGAAGGGGACAACAGACGATGAGATAGTTGGATGGCATCACTGACTCAATGGACATGGGTTTGAGTGGAGTCCGGGAGTTGGTGATGGACAGGGAGGCCTGGCATGCTGCGGTTCATGCGGTTCTGACAAAGAGTCAGACATGACTGAGCACCTGGACTGAATTGAACTGAGACCAACATATTATCTGCATAAAAAGTAATGTAAATCACATCCCTCATATACAAGGAAGCAGACTATTATTACCGGCCTGTCCACAAACTCAGGCACATGTACATCTTAAAAGTGTGATTTGAATATTGTCCCTATTTTATTAAGATCAAATTTTTAAAATGCATGAAATAATTTTTAATCCTATAGAATATCAAAGGAGTCTCATTGGAATCTTAAAAATTTGGAAGAAAACAATAATAATTTTAAAATACCATCAACTTGGTTCACCTCTTGTGTCTTCTTGTAGATGAACATGGTCATGTCCCTCCTGGGGATGTTCTGTCCAACACTATTTGACTTATTTGCTGAATTGGAAGACTACCATCCCCTCATTGCTCTGAAATGGCTACTGGGACGCATTTTTGCTCTTCTTTTAGGCAACCTGTATGTATTTATTCTTGCCCTGATGGATGAGATTAACAACAAGGTAAATCTTGTGTCTGGATTGTCCTTGCTGTCAGCACATTGTTACATTCCCAGTCTCAAGATTGCCAGAAATGCCTTGGAAATCTGTTTCAATTTTTTTTTCCAATACTCTCCTTTCTAGATTGAAGAGGAGAAGCTAGTAAAGGCCAATATTACCCTATGGGAAGCCAACATGATCAAGGCCTACAATGCATCCCTTGCTGGAAATACCACCGGGCCACCCTTTTTTGTGCACCCTGCAGATGTACCTCGAGGACCCTGCTGGGAAACAATGGTGGGGCAGGTAATGTCACACACAGGAGTGCATAACAATTATTGAAGTAAAAAAGAGCAGAGTCGAAATTTCTTCTGTGTGACCTGGTTTATATTGCTTATTAATGAAAATTGCTAAGACTTACTGACTGCTTACTCTATGCTGGCTGTGAATTTCACATATATTAACTTTTGCAGTCCTCACAAGCTTCCATTCAGGTAAGTAGTACATTTACACCCCTTTTACTGTAGCATATAAAGGAAAAAATTTTTTAAATGGCCTGAGGAGATATTTTCTATATATATTATAATGAAACACCCAGATTTAGCACCCAGGCCCAAGCAAATATTTAATTGGCACTCTAGTTAGTATTACCTGTTTTTCATAAAAAATAGAGAAAAAGTTCATTTGGGAGCATACACTAAAATTTATTTTGATAGTGTTTTGTCAAATAATTGCCCCTTAAGCATTAAAGGAAATACTATTTTAGGTTTGTTGTTTTCAGATGACTGTGTAAATGATCCCAGTCCAAAACTAATGGTATTTTAGCAAATAAAAGAAATAGTGTTTCCTATGGCTTTCTATTCAATAAAGGGAAACCAAGCCAAACCAAACAACAACCTACTTCAGGTATCTTATTTCTATACAAATCCAATTTATATTTTGAAATGCCTTTAATTTTATCTCATTAGAATTGACATTCCTCAGGTGCATTTTATAAACTGATTTTAGACTATGGTGAACAGACATTTAAAGGCACGTCATAGTCCTTCTCTCTGTCAGACAACAGCTCAGTTTCAGTTGTAATGTGATCTTTGGGAAATTATTTGAATAATTTTTTTTTAGTTTTTTATTATTCATATTATTATTTGTATAAATTTTGTATGATAAATGGAAAATTAGCATTATTCTTATAAAACTAATTTAAACAAATATAGATATCATTAGTGGTCCTTAGCTTCAGATACTCATCTGACTTAAGCGACTCATCTGTCATTTCAACTGTGGAAAAAAATAAGGAAAATGTGTATAATGCTAGACAGACATCATTGAGAACCAAGTCCAAAGAGTATAAATTAGGACTCTACTTTATTTTCTAAGCTTTCAGGGACCAGATTAGCCTTCCTTTTCTGGTTACATGTTATTAAATTCTCAGTGTTCAGACATCCATGTTTTATACATGTTTATAGGATCATACAATGTATGAAATAATTAATGAAAGGAAAACTTCCTGTACTTGGTAGAGAGATACTTGTGATACATGATATGGTGGACAGAATAAAAGCTACTCCAAAATATCCATGTTTTAATTCCTGGAAATTGTGAATATGTTACCTTACATAGTAAATGGACTTTAACAATGTGAGTAAGTTTAATATCTGGTGATAGGAAAAGTATCCTGGATTATATGGGTGAGCTTAAGAAAATCACAACATGTTTATACATGGGAGGCAATAGTGAGAAAAACTGGGTGTGACAGTGGAAATAGAGGTTAGAGTGATGCACTTTAAAGGTACAGGAAGGGGGCCATGAACCTATTTTTATCGAGTCTTTTTTATCACTGCTAGGCTGTTCCTTAAATCTTCAGCAAAAGTTGAGAGAAATGAAAAAAAAATACGTAGTTTTCACAAACTCAAAGAGTCTGAGACATTCTCTTAATGGACGTCCCAAAATATAGATTGGGATGAGGGCTAAGAAACTTATTCTTTACCAAGAAAACAATCCTGGAATAAACAGGATTAATAGAGCTAACTATAAAGAATAAGGTGGAAGCTGCTCACTTCTGAAGAGGAGGCAGCAATTAATTAGACATGAATGTCAGTGCAATCTAGAAAACATGTTTCTGATTATGCAGAAGATTCTGGGCTATTCCTCTACATCCTGAATTAAAATAAAGAAAAAATATTTATTTAATTATTCTTCTTGGAGCCTCTGTACCATGCTGCTTATCTTGTTCTTTTTCTTCTTTTAAAATCCTATCCCTAGTGGTTTTCTTTGCTTCATCATCTTTTCTTACTGCTGTTTGTAGTTGGGGTTCTCTTTTATCTTTCACCTTCTTTTCTTTAAAGGAACAGGCAGCGTTAGTGGGAAAGCTTGTGGAAGCTGGAGGAAGGAAGGGCTGTGATTTTGAACAGAATGTTGATGAGGGAAGTGAGATCCATGGGGGCAAAAAGAACATAGGGGATGTAAAAGCCCTGGGTGCTGGGAAGGTCTGGCCTTTAAGAGGTCAATGTGTAATACCCATGCACCTAGTAACATTAATTTGAACCACTTTTAAAACAAAGTCATTCCACAAGAAATAGTATCAGCAGCTTCTCTGCATGGAATGTTAGAGATGAACCCAAAGAATTGTTCATTTTTCTATGAGAACATTCCACATGTTTTCTCTTCTTCTCTGTGGATGTCCTCTGCTCTGTTTTCCCTCAAGGATACTGTGGAATTCAGGCTCTCTTTGATTATAAGAATTTGGTGACTCCTTTTCATCTCCAGGAAATCTCAAGGTATAGTCACTTAGTCTCATCTCCAATGGCATTTGATAGGTAGGCAGCAGAACAATTCGTGGGAGATCACTATTTGAAGCTCTGTACTGAGGTCTGCATTTTGGGAACGGAGAGAGAGAAGACTATGACTGAAGATAATGACAACAGTGGCTCACATTTATTGTGTGCCAGGCATTATACCTCTTTGAATTTTTATTGATAAATTGCCCTCCAAGTTATATCATTATCCCTGTTTTATAATGAGGAGACTATAACTTAGAAGAGTAAAGAGACCTTAAAGGAGACCTTAAAGGGAGCCAGTGATAGGAACCCAATTTAACCTACAGAGGCTGATTAGAGTTTGTGTCCTCCATAGTGCTAAAGCATCCTCCAGAAACATAACTAGCATCAATGCATGCTCCTCAGGATCCTGCTATGGAAAATCTATAGTCTTTGTGACATGCCTTTCCTATTATTTCCCTGGTGGCTCAGAGAGTAAAGAATCTGCCTTCAGTGTGGGAGATCTGGGTTCGATCCCTGGGTTGGGAAGATCACCTGGAGAAGGGACTGGCTACCCACTCCAGTATTCTTGCCTGGAGAATTCTATGCACAGAGGAGCCTGATGGGCTAGAGTCCATGGGGTTGCAAAGAGTCAGACACAACTGAGAGAGACTAACATTAACACTACCTGCTAATGATAGTCTTTGATTTATTGATCAAAGCTGCCCAAGCTTTGGGCATGTCAGGAGTGTGAAGTGTGAGGTGTGGAGAGCAGTGGTCTACAGAAGGCCTGTGGGGAAGCTATGCCCCATCCTGACTAGCACGCTAGAAACTGGCACTGAATGATGTTCCCTTGGTGGGCTGGACCACCATTTTGGGAATTTTCTTTCTTATAAAGCAGTATATTCCCTCTATGATGTGTTAATAAATATTTTCACATAATGTGTTAATCATCTTCTGCTATTTTATGTAAAAGTTAGGACACTGCTTAGGGGAAGAATCAGACTTCAACCATTGGGATGAGGGTGCTGAGGAGTTTGTGGAGGACTTCAGAATCATTCTGAAATTGTCTCGTACTGAGGAAGTCTTTTCAAGCTCGTGGTGGAAACCTAAAAATATCCCTCATAGCCTGCCACTAATGGACGCTAATTATTAGAATTTGAACTCAAGTTTCTTGGGGAATGAAAAGAAGAATAAATAAGAGAAGAGAAGAGAAGAGAAGAGAAAAGTTATGTTCAGTAATAACTGCAAGAATTTACTGTCACTCAATCACTCACTCCATGTTTATTAAGTACATATTAAGTGTTGGGCATTGTGCTAGATACTGGAGGTCCAGTGGGGAACAAAAGTGGACCTCTTCCTTGTCCTTGTGAAAATTATAATCTCTTAGAAAGAGAAAAACCATTAATTAAATAAATATATAACATTTATGGACAGGTCATTGTGGAGAGTTCTGACAAAATGAGGTCCACTGGAGAAGGGAATGGCAAACCACTTCAGTGTTCTTGCCTTGACAACCCCATGAACAGTATGAAAATGCAAAAAGATAGGACACTAAGGATGAACTCCCCAGGTTGATAGGTGCTCAATATGCTACTGGAGATCAGTGGAGAAATAACTCCAGAAAGAATGAAGGGATGGAGCCAAAGCAAAAACAATACCCAGTTGTGGATGGGACGGATGATGGAAGCAAGGTCGGATGCTGTAAAGAGCAATATTGCATAGGAACCTAGAATGTTAGGTCCATGAATCAAGGCAAATTGGAAGTGGTCAAAGAGGAGATAGACAGAATGAATGTCAATATTTTAGGAATCAGCAAACTAAAATGGATTGGAATGGGTGAATTCAACTCAGATGATGATTATATCTACTAGTGTGGGCAAGAATCCCTTAGAAGAAATGGAGTAGGCCTCTTAGTCAACAAAAGAGTCTGAAATGCAGTACTTGGATGCAATCTCAAAAATGACAGAATGATCTCTGTTCATTTCCAAGGCAAACCATTCAATATCACAGTAATCCAAGTCTATGCCCCAACAAGTAATGCTGAAGAAGCTGAAGTTGAACGGTTCTATGAAGACCTACAAGACTTTCTAGAACTAATACCCAAAAAAATATGTCCTTTTCATTAGAGAGGACTGGAATGCAAAAGTAGGAAGTCAAGAAACACTTGGAATAACAGGTAAATTTGGCCTTGGAGTACAGAATGAAGCAGGGCAAAGTCTAATAGAGTTTTGCCAAGGGAACACACTGGTCATAGCAAACACCCTCTTCCAACAACATAACAGAACACTCTACACATGGACATCACCAGATGGTCAACACTGAAATAAGACTGATTATATTCTTTGCAGCCAAAGATGGAGAAGCTCTATACAGTCAGCAGAAACAAGACCAGGAGCTGACTGTGGCTCAGATCATGAACTCCTTATTGCCAAATTCAGACTTAAATTGAAGAAAGTGGGGAAAACCATTAGACCATTCAGGTATGACCTAAATAAAATCCCTTATGATTATACAGTGGAAGTGAGAAATAGATTTTAGGGACTAGATCTGATAGACAGGATGCCTGCTGAAGTATGGACAGAGGTTCATGACATTGTACAGGAGACAGAGATTAAGACCATCCCCAAGAAAAAGAAATGCATAAAAGCAAAATGGCTGTCTGAGGAGGCCTTACAAATAGCTGTGAAAAGAAGAGAGGTGAAAGGCAAAGAAGAAAAGGAAAGATACACCTATTTGAATGTAGAGTTCCAAAAAATAGCAAGAAGACATAAGAAAGCCTCCTTCAGTTATCGGTGCAAAGAAATAGAGGAAAACAATAGAATGGGAAAGACTAGAGATCTCTTCAAGAAAATTAGAGATACCACGGGAACACTTAATGCAAAAATGGGCTAAATAAGGGACCAAAATGGTATGGACCTAACAGAAGTAGAAGATATTAAGAAGAGATGGGAAGAATACACAGAAGAGCTGTACAAAAAAGATTTTCACAACACAGATAATCTCAATGGTGTGATCAGTCACCTAAAGCCAGACGTCCTGGAATGTGAAGTCAAGTGGACCTTAGGAAGCATCACTACAAACAAAGGTAGTGGAGGTGATGGAATTCCAATTGTGTTATTTCAAACCCTGAAAGATGATGCTTTGAAAGTGCTGCACTCAATATGCCAGCAAATTTGGAAAACTCAGCAATGGTCACAGGACTGGAAAAGGTCAGTTTTCATTCCAATCCCAAAGAAAGGCAAGGCAAAGAATGTTCAAACTACCACACAATTGCATTCATCTCACACACTAGTAAAGTAATATTCAAAATTCTCCAAGCCAGGCTTTAACAATACATGAACCTTGAACTTCCAGATATTCAAACTGGTTTTAGAAAAGGCAGAGGAACCAGATATCAAATTGTCAGCATCTGCTGGATCATCGAAAAAGTGAGAGAGTTCCAGAAAAACATCCATTTCTGCTTTATTGACTATGCCAAAGCCTTTGACTGTGTGGATCACAATCAACTGTGGAAAATTCTGAAAGAGATGGGAATACCAGACCACTTGACCTGCCTCTTGAGAAACCTGTATGTAGGTCAGGAAGCAACAGTTAGAACTGGACGTGGAACAACAGACTGGTTCCAAACAGGAAAAGGAGTACGTCAAGGCTGTATATTGTCACCCTGCTTATTTAACTTATATGCAGGGTACATCACGAGAAATGCTAGGCTGGAAGAAGTGCAAGCTGGAATCAAGATTGCCAGGAGAAATATCAATAACCTGAGATATGCAGATGACACCACCCTTATGGCAGAAAGTGAAGAGGCACTAAACAGCCTCTTCATGGAAGTGATAGAGGAGAGTAAAAAAGTGGGCTTTAAGCTCAGCATTCAGAAAACTAAGATCATGGCGTCTGATCCCATCACTTCATGGCAAATGGATGGGGAAACAGTGAGAGACTTTATATTTTGGGGCTCCAAAATCACTGCAGATGGTGACTGCAGCTATGTAATTAGAAGACTTCTTGCTTCTTGGAAGAAAAGTTATGACCAACCTAGACATTATATGAAAAAGCAGAGACATTACTTTGACAACAAAGATTTGCCTAGTCAAAGCTGTGGTTTTTCCAGTAGTCCTGTATGGATGTGAGAGTTTGTCTACAAAGAAAGCTGAGTGCCAAAGTATTGATGCTTTTGAACTGTGGTGTTGGAGAAGACTCTTGAGAGTTCCTTGGGCTGCATGGAGATCCAACCAGTCCATTCTAAGGGAAATCAGTACTGAATATTTATTGGAAGGTCTGATGCTGAAGCTGAAACTCCAATACTTTTTGACCACCTGATGTGAAGAGTTGACTCATTGGAAAAGACCCTGATTCTGGGAAAGATTGAAGGTGGGAGTTGCAGAGGATAACAGAAGATGAGATAGTTGGATGGCATCACCGACTCTATGGACATGAGTTTGAGTAAATCTTGGAGTTGGTAATGGACAGGGAGTTTGGCTTGCTGCAGTCCATTGAGTCACAAAGAGTCAGACATGACTAGCGACTGAACTGAACTGATAACATTTACAATTTTATAGTGTCAACAAAGCACTATAAGAATGCAGTGCATGCCGTCTGAGAAGGTTGCATATACTTTGAAGTACACAATTCAGTGGTTTTTAGTAAATGTTTACGTTGTTAATCACGATAGCATTTGTTTTTTAAAGCTCACAGTATATCATTGTGTGGACACCCATTTTTATTTTATTTCCTCTTGAGTGTATTTGAATTGTTTCTAATTTTGATCTGGGAGAAACAATGCTTTCATAATTATATGTATAGATTTGGACATTTGCTGTAAGGTACACTTCTAGAAGTGGATTTTCTTGATCAGATTCCACACGCTTTACAATGGATGAATCGTCACAAAAGCCCTTTCTCCCTAACCCAAATGAGGCACCAGTTTAATTTCCCCATCAGTTTATGACAGTGACTTTTTCACCATACTCTCATAAATATGGAAGAGCATGGGTTTTAAAACATTTATCACTGTGTAAAGTAACAACTATATTTTTATAAGGAATTTAGTTCTTTTTTATTTTTATAAGGAATTAAGTACTTTTGAATGTTTTAATTAACTGTATATTTTCTTATTTTTTATATGGGCCATTTGCAATTCTTTTCCTTTGTGAATTGCCCATCTCTTGCACTGATTTGTAAAAGTTTTTAATGTATTAGAAAAACTAGTCCTCTATCACATATGCTACAAGTACTTTTTACAAGTCTGTCTTTTAATTTTATAAATAGCACTGCTTGTCAGATTAAACTGCTAAACTTCTGTGTTGCCAGTATTTTCCTGTTTTGTGTTCTTGTATCATGCTTACAAAAGTTTCTCAATAGAAAGACTTTTGATCCAGTGGTTTGGGTACAGGAAAGAATTATTTTTAAACTAATAAAATAGGGGTGAAACATTTTCCACTGGCTTAATGTGCCTAACTAGTTTCTTTACCATTGGTTGCAGTTTCAAGTTAATACTTGAAAGCATGACAAATTCGACATCAACTTTAGGACTGCATGAAGGGAGAAATGCTTGTTTTAATACACATACTATTTCAACAGGAATTTGTGCGACTGACTGTTTCTGATGTTCTGACCACCTATGTCACAATTCTCATTGGGGACTTTCTCCGAGCATGTTTTGTGAGGTTTTGCAACTACTGCTGGTGCTGGGATTTGGAATACGGATATGTAAGTGTGATATTCATCTTTCTCTTATCGGATCATTCCTTTGTGACTCATCATTTACACATACAGTGCAAGAAGAATTCGGAGGTAGGATGGTCTTTTAGATGTCGATAAACAAAGACCAATGAGGACAGTTTTAATTCAGAAGGAGATAAGACTTGAATATCATGGCTTTCAGTAGTATAGCAAAATTAGATTCTAGTAAAATTATAGGTGGCTAAGCAGTGCCCTCAACCTATCTGTTAAACTGGTGAACTCAGTAAATCTTGGCCCCACAGTCTATACCCTCCCCATGGAGTTTGCTGGCATTTCTAGAAGCAGGGCAAGATGAGTAGTATCAACGGCACATTTTCTGTTAATTCCTTTGAATTCTACTAAGCAAACTCCTGGACACTTATCAAGTGCATCACTGTGCGGTACGTTGGGGATGAAGGCATCAGTGAATATGCTGCTTGCCTCCTAAAGCTCACAGTCTAATAAGCCCTCAGCAGAGACACCGCAGGGGGCTGTGAAAGGCCCAGGGTGCTGCCAGGGCTCTGGTAAGTGGTGGAGCAGAATTCTAGTAAGTTGATTTGCTTCCCCATAGCAACAGCACAGGTTTCTCTGAGCCCCACTGGTGTTGATTCCATCAGTAACCCCCGTCTTTGTTCAACCCCAGATCCCCCCACAAAGTTTGAGAGTGGTAGCAGAACACATATCTCTGTGTCCTCCTTTTGCACATGAAACTGTTATCTTGGGAAACAGGACCTGAGGAGTTGATAGTATTTATTTGCTCAAGTATTTCCAGTGGTTTCTAAATATTTAGAATGAATTTGAATCTCTGTCCAGGGCCATCGATACCCTTTGTGATCTTCTGCTTTTTCCCCCTCTGAACTCATCTCCTACTACTTTCGCTCTTGCTTTGTAAAATCCACAAACATTGGGGTTCTTTCTTCTGCTCAAACACAGATGCTCCTTGCCTCTGCCCTAGCTATTCTTCCTTCTGGGGGTGCAGTTTCCTAGAATTTGCGGGACTGATTCTTATCATTAAGGACTCAGCTAATAAGTCACCTCCTTCAAGCTTTTCTTTGACCTTCCAATCTAAGGTGGCCCATCAGGCACTCTCTGTTTCAGCACAGATTTATTTTCTTTATACAGTGTATAACTACTTGACATCTTCTGTTTTGAAAGTGCTTATTATCTGTCTCCCTCTGTTGGAATGAAAGCTTTCTCAAAACAGAGGCCTTGACCTCATGCTTTGAGCTGTGCTCCTCACATAGCAGGAGTTATTTTGACTGGCTGATTCAGTGTTGAACCTCCACATTTCAGCACCATTAAGGCAACACTGTCTGCTGACAGAACTCTGCTTGCTTCCAGGGATGTGCCCTGGAGTCAAGTTCTGCCCTAGTATCTTGAGCTAATAATGTTTCTCTTCTCCCCTGTGAAGGGATATTCTTCCCTGCTGGTCTTCTTGTCTCGTGCCCTCTAGTTTCTGGTCAAGTCCTATATTCAGAACTATTTTCAAGACTCCAGGCTAGATCCTCTGTCTGACTTTGAGACTGTACCTTTTATGAGGTCATCTCTGTCTTTCTTCCGGAAAGTGCTTCTTGGAGGAGCCAGAAGGTCATGTTGTTTGGTAGACGATGGTGAGGTAATGCTATAGATCCAGAATGCTCTTGTGTTGTTTCCCCGTTCTCCACTGTGAAGTATTCAGCTGGCTTGGTTTCATTTCTATTTTCTGGGCCTGATTCAGCTCTTCTGAAGCAGACATAAAAATTGCCATTTCTTTCTTAGACCATCACTCAGCTTATGCTTGCCTTTTATCCCTGACTTCTTTCTTCTTAAGTGCTAGAAAATTTTGCTTCAAATATGAAGTCAATATAACATGACCTGGATGCATAAAAGCTGTAATTAAATGACTAATTTATTATTTATTGAGTGCTGATGGTGCTCTTGGGTTAACATGAAGTATAGGAAAACAGACAAATTCCTGTTTGAGAATTTTCTTCCATGTTACCTTTGGAAGTCTCATCAGAGAGAAACTCGGCAGTGAAACAAGTTTTGAAACATTAAGATTGGATGCTGGGTCTTTGATATGGATTTTATTATCACTGATCCACCAGGTGGATAGTTTACAGAGCTGAGTGCCTGCTAGTCACACACTATCATGAGCAAACCTCTGTGCCAGCTGATAAGAGAATACAGAGATGTAAAAGTTGTAAGCCTAAGGAGAGGTTGCAAATGTGGGCCTGCAGGCTAGAGTCAGCTGAAAGATATTTTTATTCTGGTCTGCAGTGTTGCTTCTTTTTTTCTTTTTTTTAATGAGCTAATATTTTAAAGCTTGGAGCTTTACATTTAAAAAATATGGATTTCTTATTTTTCCTGATGTATTGAAAGGCTCGTATTCCCACGCTAGAGAAACTGGCAGGAGCTGAGGATACTGCCCTCTTCCGGTGAAATATTCATTCACCAATTCTTCACACTCTGCTACAAGCTTCCCTTGTCAGCACAGAGCTGGAAATGTAATTGCTTGCTCTTACAATGTAATTGCACATTGGAGACACCATGACTTCTGTTGGGGTTGTGAGGGAGAGATCAATAGAAATGCAAAGACAAGATGAAGTAAGAAACATTTGAGCCAGATTTTGAAGAATCAAAATTTCAAAAGATTGAGATGGAAGAAAGCATTCTCAGTGGACGAACTGATGCAAGGCAGGGCCCAGCAGCTAGCAAGTATGGACAGTGAAGATAGAGATGCAGAATCTAAAATAGTGCTGCTTTAGAGAAGAAGAGAATGATGAGAATGCTTCTCTGATCTTCTGGACTTAATGATTAGCAATATGAGTCCAGAAAGTACCTGTCTTGAAGCAAAGGAGAACCTGAGATGGGTAGAGGAGATGCTTTTAGGAATCCTTTCAAGAATGAAAGAGAAAAGATGTCCATTTCTGCTACTAAAGAAATTTTTTTTTCTGAACTTTAAAAATAATACCAGTTCATTGTTAAAAAGTCTGTAAAAGGTAATAGAAGCTTAATATGAAAATAAAAATCACAGGTAATCCTACCATTACTTCACTGAATTGTAGAATATTAATATTTATTTATGTATGGATAAACATGTACTGTGGATTTGTATGTTTTACTATAGATTTTTGTAAATACATATAAGCATATATCTTATTGACTAGTTACTTGCATTTTTCACCTTATGGTGACCTTTCTCTATGTTATTAACTGGTCTTTTATAATTTTTAAATAACTGTATGTAATTCTACATATGAATTTACTATAATTAGCTATCTTTTATTTATTTTCAGTTGATTATACCTAATGGTTTGTTATTATAATAAACATTGTGATCACATTTATTTATATCCATGCAGATAAATATCTCTATAGATAAATCATAGTGGTATGTACAGGTTATTTCCTTATGAGAAATTTCTCTAAATTGAATTGCCCAGTCATAGAGAAGATATTTTTTAAAAAATACATTCACTTTTTCTACAACTAACCTATAAAATGTAAACTCTGCAGACACCAGCATTAGACTCAGAGATCTATAAAATGTTAAGGTTAGGTGAAATTTTGACAAAATCAGTCATAATGCTTTTATTTTAACCATAAGAAAGAAAAATCAAGAGTCTGTGAATTGAAGTGAGTTGCTTAAGTTATTTAGTCAGAGGATAAATAAGGACAATGTAGTGTTTTTGGTTTTTTTTGAAAAATCATTATGTTTAGTATACTGGATTACATACATCTGAGTAAATTGGGTTTAAAGTGACTCTATATATTTTTCCAGTGGTAAATTCACAGCCAAAGTGTCATCACCACAAACCTATGAGGATGAATTGAGGTAGGAAAATTACTGGCTAGGAGCAGACTATTAGACCATGTAATGTAAGTTAATCTTTCTGTACAGCTTCTCTGAACATAGCAGATGTTTCTCAATGTTTCTAAAGAGTTCACTGGCTCGTGGAATGGAATGCTTTGCTCACAGAAAGAATTTTAACCACCCTGATTCAGCAAAATTTCCCTGAGGCCTCTTGTAAACTCTGGATTTTCTGTAATGGTTCAACACTACTCTCGCTTTAATTTATGTTGACACCATCCTTACCATTTGTCAATGAAGTAAGTAAAGAGCATCCAGGAAGACATGGATTGAGTATATGGCATGAGGTAAGAGTATATTCAATCAAATTAAAACCTCAATGTTTTGTTTAGTTACATTTTTAAGGTGGTCCTCATTAAATTCCACTTTATGTAAGTAGAAAATATGGGAGATTTCCCTGAGATCTCATGAAGAGAGTACTAGATTATCTATAAATAAGAGGCATATGATTCACAGACCATCAGAGGATATTCCTAGTTATATTACATTGTATTATATTTTTATGTAGTGCTTACTATGTGTTAGAACATCTACAAAATACATATGTTATTCTATATAATCATGCCAGCAACACTATGAAGTAGATATTTTCCTCCTTTACAGTAAGCTGAGGATTAGAGATACTGAATAATTTGCTCAAAGACGTTTAACTGGTCAGCAGTGGAGCTAGGACTGAAACCCACATCTGATTGACTTCAAAGCCATGAGCCAGCCTTCCATCATATTGCATTTTTGCTGTAATGCTTATCTCTAGAAACATCAAGCACTCTGCCAAAGCATGACTAATTCATGAGCCAATCCATGGCATTTGTTACTTAAATGCTCAGACAGGTTTCTTGCTGTTGAATGGAATTGGCAGGAGGACCTGGGATGTAGAATTAGGAGATAGGGAGATGTTCCTTATCTGGGAATGAGATACTATTCAGGGGTCCAGGGAAGAGGGTATGATAAAGAGTCAGTAAGAAGTCATGGGTCCCCAGTGAGGGGATGAGAACAGGTGTGAAGGGACAAGAACAGGCTGGGCTGGATGGAACCTATCTGTAGGCAGTAAGGGTTAGAGTACAAAGCCCTGAGGTGCTGAATTATCCTAGAAGATGAGGCTTGGATTTGTCTTAGGTTCTCAAATTTGAACATATATCAGAGTGCTCTGAAGGCACATGAAAACACGGTTTCTGATTTAGTAGATGTGGGTGGGGCCTGAGAATCTACCAAGAACTTCCCAGGTGTTGATGTTGTAGATGGTCTGGGTACCACCATTGCATCCCATTGCCCTGGAGCCCTAGGCCAGGCCAGCCTGCAGCTCTCAGCAGGGTGATTCCAGCTTGGGGAATGAGATCTGTGCGAAGAAAGGCAGTCACTGCAATGACAGAATTACCTCTGAGATCCTGAATTTCATTTCACAATATCCAGAGGTTGATGATTTGCCAGAAATAACTAAACTTGCAGAGAGAGAATGGATTTTCTCAGACTTTTTAGTCCAGTGAGTACCATATGTCTTCTTTCTGGGTAGCTAACTGACTCTACCCCACCGCAAACAAAGGTCTAAAAATAAAGCAAGATAATTTCTAGTTCCTTGACTATTATGGACCTCAACCCAAATCCAAACAGGTTCTCCTGTTGCTAGTTTCTAAAAGTCTTATTACAGGTGAGCGGCCCTTAGAGACTTCTTTACATGTATTCCATTTGAATCATTTTGTTATCTCAGGTTTCAAGAAAACCTGTTTTTTTTTTTTTTTTTACTCAAGCATCATTTGCTTTTAACCTTTTTATATTTTAGAGGCAAACTTTGCAAATTGGTTTACACTCATGAATGCATTGGCTTAAAAATAAAGCTATAAAAAAAAATAAAGCTATAATGTTATCTCATATTTAAAAAAAATTCACCTCGCAAAGAATGAACCTTGAACTTCACACTCTGTGTGTATGTGTTTGCTTTCTTATATTTGTTCTGTTTTTAGAGTGTGGATTTCTGAATTTAATACACGGAATATAAATTCCATTTTTAAGATGCTTAGAGAGAGCAATTCTTTAATAATGAGTCAATGAATAACAGATTTTAGATTAGAAAGGGATCTTAGAAATTATCTAGAAGTAAGCAAACTTTCTCTGTAAAAGAATGCATAGTAAGTATTTTCACTTCTGCAGGTATGTTATTGTGATATAATAAGAAATACATTTTGGTTTTCATCCCAGTTCTTGGCCACAGCTCCTAAAATCTTTGTAGTTTCCTAAGTATTGAAGATGCTAAGAACATCTTGTATTCTTAAATTTGGTCTTTAGCCCTGACTCTTGATGCAGAGTTTCTAAATTCCTTTGGATATCTTGGATGATAGGAGCAATATTTGTTCCAATGAGGCAGCTCCTGGTGGGCTCCTGGATAAGAGGCTGGTCAGCAAAAAACCTGGCCATAATTAGAAGCTTGGAAATTTCCAACTTATTCCCCCATCCACCAGGGAAAGAAGAGAGGCTGGAAACTGAGTTAATGATTGGTTTTGTCCATGTGATGAAGTCTCCATAAAACTCCCTGAACCTTGGGGTTTGGAGAACTTCCAGGTTGCTGAATATACTGACGGACTGGGAAGAGGGTACATTTGGAGAAGGCAAAGAAGCAGTGTACTCTTTCCCCTGCACCTTGCCCATGCATCTTTTTTGTAACTGGCTATTCCTGAGTTGCATCCTTTTATAATAAACCAGTAATCTAGTAAACAGTTTTCCTGAGACCTGTGAGCTGTTCTAGCAAATGATCAAACCTGAGGAGGGAGTCATGGGAATCTCTAGTCGGCATAGAAGACAACCTGAGCTTTCAATGAACGGGTCTTGTGGGAACGAGACATTAACCTTGTGGGGTCTGTTAGTGTCTGAATTGAGTTAAATTGTAGGACATTCAGTTGATGTCTACAGAGAGAAACGCTTGGTTTGCGGGGGTGGGAGTGGGGGGAGTATCATGAATAAATGTAGTCATAGAGGAAAATTAGTGATTTTCCTTGCATCGAGTGATATGGTCTCTGTTGTACCTATCAAGACTCCTGTTTTCTTCCCAAACAGCAATAGACAATACATAAATGAATGAATGCAGCTATGTTCTAAAAAAACTTTATCCACAAAAATTGGTGGTGGCCAGATTTGGCTCCTAAGCCATAATGCACCAATCCCTGATCTAGTACATTCCATCAATCTATCTGTGAGGAAACTGAGGCCTGAATTAATCAGTGACTGGCTCAGCTCACCCAGCTAGGAAACAGCAGGCACAGTCTCATACTAGGATCTGAATCCCAGGTGAGTGTCTGTACCACAAACCCGCTGGCACAGTAGGGGCCCTCTCTCCTTTCTCTGAATCGAGTTAATCAATTTATGCATCAGAGATGTCATTCCTTCAGCTGCCCCTGCTGCACACACGGTATGAAGCGAGGGGTCCCTAGTGTGTCCTTTGTGCTTTTCTAGTCTCTTGGTTATAAAAATATCTCATCTCAAATGGCCTTTAAGAGGCTTATGTGCTTATGAAAATAAAAGAAATGTACTTCTGAACGTTTGAATTTTTTTCATTTTCCTCAGTTTGGTGGGCTAAATCTGACACTCTTCTAAAGAGGCCAAGGTTGAAGGTCTGATTCGTAAATGGACACAGAGAAGAGCCGTTTCAAGGCCACAGATGGTGCAGGCCACCGACTGAGCATTTGTCACATGTGTTCTGTGATCTCACAGGGCTCCGGGAGAAAAGGGAAGTTAATGCAGAGCAAAGGGCTCCTGAAAAAGAGAAAGACTCAGAGCTAACGTTTCTCCAGATTAGAAGCAATTCATCTTCATTTTTCCATGAAAACCACACTTCTCTCATTGTTGATTTTAGAACAAAAACTGTCAACTGAACCTCTTTGCATCTTACATTAACCTTCTCCATCTGCAAACTAAGTGAAACACTGTATATTCTTTAGTACTACTTTAGTGAACTTACCTTGAAATCATCTGTCATCTTTGTCCTGCCAAATATATAAGGTTATTTATTATTTTATTATGTATCATATTATTATTATATCTTGCTATTTTACCATTCTTCTTATGCCAGATTTGCCATTTGCTCCCTGAATCTGTCACAAGGCACATCGTCCATATCTTTCAGTTAACTAGAAGAATACTGCTGCCTTTGGGGAAGTGACAAAGTTGATGCCTGGATTCAAGAATTCTTGAGGCAGAGTGTTCAAAATTTGTGAAAGATTTGTTGGGGTCCCAAATTAGAGACCTATTCTGTCCTCTTACAAACATATTTTTGGACTCTTGGGTTTAAGAACTGAGATACTCTCAGGTTATCTCTGTGTGTATGCGTGCACGTGTGTGTGTGTGTGTGTGTGTGTGTGTGTGTGTGTGTGTATGTATGCTGAAGAGGGAGTTATTATGAGGATACACATGGTCTGAAGCCACATCTGTGATGTCAGGATCTGAGGCAGTAATCGGGTCCTGCCAGTCTATTACTCTGTCTTCATGGTCCTCTCACTTTATATTTTTTGCCGTTCTCTTCTTCTCTTGTTACCAATTAGTCAATTTCCTGATTGATTATTCCCTATATTAAATTAAATAGAGCCAGCTTTATTGTGGTTAACTGGCATTACTCCATGGGTAGAGTTTTCCTTCTAAGATGCCTGATGTGTCACTAGGAAACCTTTGAGCTGAGATGCCCAGCTCACTTCCAGTTGGTGATGTCTGCATACAAAGAACAACCTGGCGCTGTTGCCCCGAACATGATGGTATTATCTAGGATATGAACACTGGACATTGAATTGAATAACTTCTTAAACTCTGTTGTATTTCTAGCTCTATTTTTTAATTGTAAAAGAAATTCACATGTTTTGTTGAAAAGTATTTTAGGTATGCAAAGCTTAAGAAAATATGGTATAATCCATCACGTACATATAACAACTATTAATATACTGATCACTTTTAAGTTTTTTCTTTATGCATAGTTCTGTACTGAGTTGAAAAAATTATGTTTACATATTTTTTGTTTAACCTTAGAGCATAGTTTTCTCTTAGGTATGTAAATATCCTTCCAATAGTGATTGTAATGAGCTGCAGTATATATCATAGCATAGTTATACTGTCTTTAACTTATCCAGTGTTGGACATTTAGATGGTTTCATCTCTGCCTCTTAAAATTTGTCAGCATTTAGGATTAATTTGTTAAAACAAATTTCTGGAAGTAAATTTACAGGGTCAAAGAGAATCAGATATTGTCAAATTGTTTTCTATAAATGTACGCCAAGTTTTATCTTCACCAGCAACATATGAGAGCCTGTCTCACCACACTTCCACAGCATCAAACAGTAGCATTTAAAAATGAGTCTTGGGGTGTTAAAAAGGATGCCTTATTTTATTTATTGCTAGTTATCTATCATATTGATTATTCTGCTGTTGTTGCTTTTAGAAAGTAGTTGAGAGTCTAATCATACCACTAAAAATTTGAAAAACTTGCCTTTCAATTTCTGCCATTTGAGATGCTAATCCATATGTGAACACCCGTCTCCTCTAGCCTTCATACACTGAGTTTGACATCAGTGGCAATGTCCTTGCTCTGATCTTCAATCAAGGAATGATCTGGTAAGTCAACTGTGGGCAATTCATCACTTGAAACAAGCCTGCAAGATCATTATTGCACAAAGTGCACAGCCTGGTGTCAGAGACGTCCACAATCAGTGCCTAACTCAGCATTGGTTTCTCAGACTGAATGGCTACATAGAGTTTACTTTCCTGCCCAGATTTGAAGTCTTACTTCTATAAGGCATCTGCCTGTTTTGCAGAGCACATTTTCATCAAATACTGGGAGCCTAGGTTCTGGCTTCTAGATTATTTGAATGCCTTTTATGTCTTGTGACACTAGGATCTCACAGTGACACATTAATGATTCCATGATTGCATGTTAAGAAGGAAAGAAATTAATATAAGACCTTTTTGAGAAACTTACTTGTGGTCACTATTAAATATATTTTAAATGGAATTTATAGCTACTTTAAAAAATATTACCTTACCAAATTCAATACTTGATAGAGATGAAACACATGTTTTAGGAAGGTTTAGTTAGAAATATGATTTTTTTTTTGGTAACTGGTTTCATGGGGCCATTTGCACATCAAAATTATTTCTTCTGATGTACAAAGGATTGTCATATCATTTATTAAATGAAAGCATTTTCACTGTAAATCCTGACAGGTTAAGATGAGTTGATACAGTAGAAAACATTTTTTACTATAAAAATTGAATCATAGCAGGAAATTCATCTAGGGACCATGTGTCTTGAAAATCTGTCACTCTTAACTAACACATATCAACCAACAAGCAGTTATAACTGAGCTTCCTTATCCCGTTGACACAGGACAGATATTGTGCCAATGATCACACCATTGTCCTAAGTACATAGGCTAGTTACTGGGGTTAGTTTTGCATGAGCCTCATATATTACTCAACTTCTACAACCATGGCTAGTCTGAATTGTTAAGCCTTTGTGAAAGCAGACCTCTCTGCAGATGTTAAAATGGTCTTGCTTAAATAAACTAAAAACAAGTCAAGGGTTCCATCATCCTGTGTTGGGGACTGTCAAATTCCTGGGCCTCACTAGGTCATGCCCTGTGAAGAGAAGACTATAAAGAGATCCTCTTCTCCATTGTCAGGTATGTTTAAAAATGTGATTGCTACTCTCTTGCTTTCCAAGTTTTACACATTATTTATGGCCCATATGTCCAGAAAGTCATTAAGGAGTGAAAGGCATCCTTCTCCAGGCAGAGAGGAAAGTCAAGGTGGCTCAACGTGTGACTGTCTACAGAGACAGCAAAGGGCTCACCTTCTGATCTTTTATCTCCTGTAGGGATTCTGCTGTCATGGCAGAAATGGCTAACACTGCTGTTGGGGTAATGGGAAACCATTGCCTTCTACCAGTTTTAAAATTCCTTGGCTCTTATGCAGAGTGTCATAAATCCCTCAGGCCTGGCGGGCACCATTTGTACAGGCATATGCTGCATGTCTCTCTCCTGTGCTTTCATAGTGAAGACAACAGATTGGCCTAGAAACCTGTTGTCATTGTGAGCAAAGCTCTTATAATTGTGTCCTGATTGGTTTCACCTGTAATTTTACCACTCTTAAGTCCACTATCATTCATACTGAAATCCTTAAATATCCAAAAAATAAATGCTCTTTAGTTCTCTGGCAAACCCATCATCAGAATCTTTGCAGTACCATTACACTATTACTTTTTCTATATTCATCCTTCAGATATTGGTAAAATCTTGCTTCTGGTTAGTTTGAAGAGGATTTTAGAAAGTAATTCTGTTTTTTTGAGTGTGTAAGACATTTATATGCTTCCCAGAGTTTTAGAAGCAAAAAACTATCATTCACTTTTGGGTCAACCCATTGTACAAATGGTCTTTTCCTCCCTCCCAGAATATTGGTGAGGGGGTAAGGATGTGGTATGGGGAGTGTGTAGTCCAAGTTTAGTAGGCTCCCTTGTATTCACTCTATTTTATGAGGCATAAGGATCTCATACCTGAATTTGGCCATTTTCTACAGAAACAATTCAAAGTGTATGGAGACTTTGTGTTCAATATTACTGGTTTGTGACTGGAGACATTCAATAACTGCTTTAGGAATTTCTGAGTAGTAAAGGCTATTTATATAGATATAAACAACTGTCAAACAATCATAGGTAAAATCCATTTTGTTATGAATTGGCTAATATGATCAGTATCAGCTCCTTGGAAGAAAAGCTATGAGCAACCTAGGCAGCATATTAAAAAGCAGAGACATTGCTTTGCTGACAAAGGTCCATCTAGTCAAACCTATGTTTTTTCCAGTAGTCATGCATGCATGTGAAAGTTGGACTATAAAGAAAGCTGAGCACTGAAGAATTGATGCTTTTCAACTGTGGTGTTGGACAGTACTCTTGAGAGTCCCTTGAACTACAAGGAGATCAAACCAGTCAATCATAAAGGAAATCAGTCCTGAATATTCACTGGAAGGTCTGATGCTGAAGCTGAAACTCCAATACTTTGGCCACCTGATACAAACAGCTGACTCATTAGAAAAGACCCTGATGCTGGGCAAGATTGGAGACAGGAGAATGGGGCGACATAGGATGAGATGGTTGGATGGCATCACTGATTCAACGGACATGAGTTTGAGCAAACTCCTGAAACTGGTGATAGACAAGGAAGCCTGGTGTGCTGCAGTCCATGGGGTCACAAAGAGTCGGACATGACTGAGAGATTAAACTGAACTGACCAATAAAACTATATTACACACATATTTTTAAAACAGACAGCACAGGGTGTGTAATCATATTTTTAAATGATGGAAGCAGATCATGTCTCTATCAGAGCAGGATGTAGCAGTAGCAGAGAACACAGAGTGAGAAAGAAGATGGGTTTGGACATCGTTCCAACACTGTCTCCTGTGTCTCCCTGCCAGTCTTGTCACAGTCTGCTATCTCATTTTCTCACTTGATCAAATGTGAGTAATTTACCTGACACGTACCCTGTCAATAGAATAATAAGGAGAGCTAAATAAAAGAAGCTTTCATTTGCTTTGATCTTCTTGGAAGAAAAGCATTTTATAAGGCTAAGGTATTACAGTGATCTTCAACTGACAGATGATGGGATCAGGTCTGAGTAAGGGACTTAGTGAGCTGAGCTGATTAGTGAGTAGCAGGCAAAGATGGAATGAGCTTAAAGATTCAGATATCACTGTGCTGGCATCTCTCTTTCTAGGTTAATGTTCTTGAGTCGTTTGTTCAAAATGCCTGTGTGATATTTATTTTGAAATTCTTAAATTTATTTGCTTATAGATGCACTTACGTATATGAGTGTACATGCGTGCATACAGATGAATGACACATGCCTATGTACAGATACGCATGTATGTGACATAGGCAAGTTTGCATCTTGAATGATGTGCAAAACCATGTCTTAGGATAGACTAAGTTGTGTACCAATGAAATACAATCCTCAAATCTTAGTGACTTAGAAAAGGAAAAGTTTATTTCTTGTTTACTCCATGTGAAATGTGAGTTGGTAAAGGACTCTGCTCCTGTAAGTTGCTCTCACTATCGACTCATAGACCAGGACAGAAAAGGATCCCTCTGGAGCATCACTGGTCAGAACAGCAGAGGGAGAAGAGAACAAAACCCCCACAGCATTATTAAAGTTTTCACCCAGTAGTGAGACACTTCATTTTTATCTCTAATTTACTGGCCAAAACAAATCATATGGCTAAGCCTGACTTTGAGGAGGGGGCAAGCGTAATCATCTGTAAGTATATTGCATTACAAACATTGACATTTGGGAATATAATCTAGTGCTTTGTAATTATGACTCCTTAGCTGGGATCGTCACTGACTCACCTGCTAACATTTCTGGGGTTCCAGGTTGTTCCAAAGTTTACCTTCATTTTTAAAAAACTAATGAACCTTATATCTTAGAGAAGTTAGAGGTTCACTGCAAGTTTGAATGGAAAGTACAGAGTTCCCATATACCTCCTACCTCTACCCATACACAACCTCTGTTGACATTTTCCAAAATGCTGTACATTTGTTATAATTGATGAATCTACATGGACAAATCATCATCACTCAAAGTCCATACCATTTTTTAAAAAAAATAGTCCATCTTTCTACAAAGTCTTTAGTCAACTTAGTATGTTTAAATATTTTCAGATCTGTTGTATGGGAACCTACCAACAAGATATCACAAACTGTAACAAACTATCACTTTTCAATGAAATGATTTATTGTTGTGTTGCACAAGTTCAATTGTAGCAGAAAATAACTTATTCATCTAACTCAACCCCTTATGCCTTCAGTTCAGTCCCTCAGTCGTGTCCGACTCTTTGCGACCCCATGGACTGCAGCACACCAGGCCTCCCCGTCCATCACCAACTGCCGGAGTCCACCCAAACCCATGTCCATTGAGTCAGTGATGCCATCCAACCATCTTATCCTCTGTTGTCCCCTTCTCCTCCTTCCCTCAATCTTTCCCAGCATCAGGGTCTTCTCAAATGAGCAGCTCTTCGCATCAAGTGGCCAAAGTACTGTAGTTTCAGCTTCAACATCAGTCCTTCCAATGAACACCCAGGACTGATCTCCTTTAGGATGGACTGGTTGGATCTCCTTGCAGTCCAAGGGACTCTCAAGAGTCTTCTCCAATACCACAGTTGAAAAGTATCAATTCTTCTGTAATCAGCCTTCTTTATAGTTCAACTCTCACATCCATAAAGGACTACTGGAAAAACCATAGCCTTGACTAGACAGACCTTTGTTGACAAAGTAATGTCTCTACCTTATAATATACCAAATCTATATTGGATTGATTAAAATAATTATTCCATGTAACTAGGAAATAGAATGTGCAAACCCTAACTAGAATTGCTGGATTTTATTATATTTAGGACAGTTTAAAAGATAGGACACTGCTTGTGTTTCTGAAATAAGTGTACATGTATTCACTTTTGGATTTTGGATTAATAAATTGCCATTAATGTGGCTTTATGGTGCTAATGGATTTTCTCATCAATGGAAGTTGAAATTTATTTTGTTGAAATAACCACTGAAGTCAGCAAGTTAAGAGTAACTTTACCCAAATGGTTCCTGTTTAAAAGTGGCATTTTAAAATACTTTTTAAAAATTACAGTGGACTTCCAGGACAAACTAAAGTAAGAGAATAAACAGATAAACAAAATTAAATGGATGTGTTGAATTTTCATCTCCAAAACACATAAATTGAATATCAACAAAACATAGTACCTTGTTAGGCACAGATACACAATTCCCATCAGCTCTAAAATACCATAACCACCACAAATAGAAAAGAAAGTAAGAAAAACTTATTTTAACTTTTTCTTTCTAAGTAAAAATTAACTAGCCATGACAAAATAATTAACACTCATTTGCAGTTTATTTGAACATAACGGGTAGCTTTAAGAGTTACTTATATAAAAAGCTAATTTTTAGTTTTGGGGGGAGTTTTTTTGAAGCTAAATTTTTCAATATATTAATCAATGATATGAACATTAAGATAAACTGTTTTTAGAAGTAAGTAGAAGAGACAAGTAAAATGAATGTAATATATTGTTAGGTCTGTTGTTTAAATTTACCAGTGATAAGTGGATATAGTGAGTGATCAACATAGTTTCTGTGAAAGACGTATATGCACTACCTGAAATAATCAGGAAGACGGTAGAATGTGTACAAAAGATGGAAATAAACTAAGTTTATTAACATAAAGGGTTTATGTGGCTTAAAGTGGCAACACATTTCTGCCTTTGGCAAATAGACACGATGTAAAATAAACAGATGGTTGGTGACTTTGTTGTGGAGTGAAGCTCCATGGTGAGAAGAGCTCTGTTCTTCTTTCTAGGATGGGCTCCTTCTTCGCTCCCAGCCTCCCAGGCATCAATATCCTTCGGCTCCATACATCCATGTACTTCCAGTGCTGGGCTGTGATGTGTTGCAATGTTCCTGAGGCCAGGGTCTTCAAAGCTTCCAGATCGAATAACTTCTACCTGGGAATGCTCTTGCTCATCCTCTTCCTGTCCACCATGCCCGTCCTGTACATGATCGTGTCCCTCCCACCATCTTTTGATTGTGGCCCCTTCAGGTTCTTACCTTTGCGATTCCTTCTGGGCACAGAATTCGTTCAGAGGTGGAGATAAAAATGGTCACTCATTGTATAAGCGATCATTTTTTTTCCCCAAACAATGACATTTTGGTCTATAGAAATGGTATCTTTGGGGCATTCAGACTCAGTATGGAGCATGGAAATTCTTAAGCAAGACCCATCTAGTTTCATTGGCAGTCACAAAAGGGAAAATAATTTAACTGCTTCAGGCTCTGTCCACGTGAAATATGTACAATGAATCTGAGCTATTTCCATATAAGGAGGGAGCAAAGAGAAAGGTTTGATTACACTAGTCTAGATGTGAACGTTTTCTTGGTGCTAGGTCATCTCATTCAGACATTGGAAAGCTACTATTACTTCCAACACAAACCACTTAATTGAAAAAAATAAAAATAGGAAGGAAGGGAGGAAGGAAGGAAGGGTCAGAGGGAGGAAGGGATGAGGGATGAAGGGGCAAGAGTGAGAGAGGGAGGAAATGCAGGAAAGGAAAGAGGGAGGGAAGGAAGGAGGAAGGTGGGAGGGAAGGAGGAGGAAGAAAGAAAGATTACTCCACAAAATACTTAGGAAGTAGGATCATTATTAGATAATAATGTATATAAAGAGAGTCACATCATTTATAATCCAAATTCTACATGCTAGTAAAATATTTAAGGATGCTCCTCATGTATATTCTCCTGAAATAACAAGGATAAATTACTCAAGTCAATAATAAAGAGTCAAGAAGGCTCTTTAACTTAGAAATATACTTCTCTACAGTTCTCTATGACAGAGTTCTCTCTGACACTTAGAAAGCAAGGATTCCAGGCCTGGAGGATTGATTTCATTCTACTACAAGTTCCCCCATGAATCTCGGCATGCATCTGAGTTATTTCTACTTTTCAGTGAGGAAATGAGAATGTGCAAAGTCATGTGAATGACAAGCATGATGCAATAATGGACAGACATAATTTCTCCTTCATGCGGTCAGAACCAAGTTGTTAAAGTCAAATTTCCTTGCTCACAGATTTAAGTATAAAAGAGATATTTTCATTTTAATAATAGTCTGTTATTACTGCTTTCCTGGAAAAGAAAGAAAGAAAACGTGAAGCCTACTGATTAAGCCCAAACTGCTGGAGTCCTGTTATGCATATTCAGAAACCTGAAATTGACAAGTCCGGTTTCCCCGCCCCGCCAGGTGGCTGAAATAAATAATGCAAACAGTGACATCTGGAGGCTAAATGTGAAACTGCAGTTTTGAAAGCAATTGCTCAGGATAGAAAGAGATGCGCCATCTAAAAACTTTAGTTAATTGGAAATTACCCACACAATTAAACATCCAGGATAAGTTTTAACTTTTTAATTGGAAGTGTATCCTTCTCAGAAAAATCAAAGGAATGTAGCTGCCTTCAAGGGAAACCCTAAAAGGCCAATATAGAGCTGGGCAGTGGTAAGAAATGTCCATTGATATTAAAAATATCATTGAGCTAGTTACTGCACAGTTTTAGCTTTTGAAGCCTAATTCTTCTTCCTCTCTTTAAATCACACTGAGTTATTATTATTTTAATTAATAAAAATTAGTCTGTATCTAAGGAATAGTATCTGATTTTGACTAACTCTTTCCAAATTGACAGAATTTGGCAAATTAACAAACTTTGGCAAATTAACAGTATGTGTGTGTGTGTGTATAGTCATATATATATATATATATATATATATATATATATAGAGAGAGAGAGAGAGAGAGAGTCATATATGACTATTTTGAGATCAAGAAGGAAATATAAATATTTTTAGTGAAGCATTGGGAAAAGGGTATATCTGTCCTGTTTAGTGTACTTTTCCTAGAACAAAAAAATGTATATTTAGTTTATTCATTGGATTTTAAAGTTTGAAGCATTTTCCTACCTTGATGGTGAGGTGAGAAAGCATGTAATAGTAGGAAACTCATGGCTTGCCATTCTGAGGGATCCTGAGTTCAAGGCGGTGACCCTACTTGGCACCTGGGTGGGCAGCAAATTTATAAACATATATTTGAGGTAGGTTAACGGGGGACACGATCTTGGCCAATCTCTCCCAAGTGCAGGCACATTTTCAGGTAAGATGACTACAATACCTTAGAAGACCAATTCTGCAAAGCAGTTTGATGAGATATTCTGCTTGTTCTGGTTTCATAACAACTGGTCAGGGAGGGTGAATTTTCCAGAAAATTATTCCAATAGGCTATGAAGTGAATTTACCTTAACAGTTTGACAATTAAAAAATGATTTCTTTGGTGTCCAGATGAAGAAAATCTTCTAATTGCTCTACCACATTTCCTGACACTTGATGCTTCTCCCCACAGCGCCCTCACTAATAATTCTGAACTATTAAAATTCAGAACTAGAAACTAAAACTAGAAAAATTCTAATTTCTAGTTCTCTAGGTTCTCACACCTAGGGAAGGAAATGGCAACCCACTTCAGTATCCTTGCCAGGAAAATCCCATGGACAGAGGAGCCTGGGGAGCTACGGTCCATGGGGTAGCAAAGAGTCAAGCACAACTGAAGCGACTGATCACACACACACACAGGTTCTCACACACCTCCTTGCCACGTTATGGTAATGATAACGTTATGTATTTTCATCTAGCTGCAAAGGTAACATGGGTTTATCCTAGAAGACCTGGAAATTATAGAAATATTTTCACATGAAAATACACACTACCCATAACCCCAAAGACCCGAAATAACAACTCTCAGCATTTTGGCATTTTGTGTTATGGTGTTCTTTTTTATGCAGACTTCAAACTGAGATCTATAATATGTATAGGTTTATATTATATATCATGACACTGTTATTACATTACTCATTTGATGTATCAATTTTTCTTAATAGTGTAGCTGACTTCTATATCTTGAAAGTGAAAGTTGCTCATTTGTGTCCGACTCTTTGTGACCCCATGGGCTGTATAGTCCATAGAATTCTCTAGGCCAGAATACTGGAGTGGGTAGCCTTTCCCTTCTCCAGGGGACCTTCCCAACCCAGGGATCGAACCCTGGTCTCCTGCATTACAGGCATATTCTTTACCAGCTGAGCCACAAAGGAAGCCCTACAGCTTGGGGACAGAATATTTTCATTTCAGAAGTCCAAACACAGAGGAGTGTTGGCCTGTAATTTGAATTAATGAATAAAGAATGTTTATTGCACTAAGCACTAGAGGAGATGTAGGGGTATGTTGGGCATCAATTCTGGTCAGGTGGGCCTTTCCATCTGGCTAAAAAGACAGACATAGACTATTTTAGTCTGGGGTGGATGGAGCTATGCCCAAGAGAACTGTAAATTTAAGTTCAATAGCATTTCACTTAGCTGTATACTCACAATAGGCTGGAAGAGACTTCTGGGAATATGATAAAGTGGCATATTTTGGTTAACTGCCAGAAAAAGAGACTGCTAGGATTTGTAGATGCTTCTAAAGTTTGTGTGTAAGAAAATTTGGACTCCTTGTAAGAGACCTAACCTGGAAAAGGCACCCAAGAATCCTCAAAGATGCTAATAGCCTCGCATTTCTTATACACTAGATGCAGAGAAGACTTCAGGGGTAAGAATGATTTTGTAAAATTCCAGTTTCCCTAGTCTGATATTCATTAGTCATAGCCCAAGAGGCTGGAGAAGGGTTGGGGATGGTTGTTCTATCTTCTCTTGTCCTCCCTCCTCACTCTGGCTATATTCTGTATGTCATGATAAAGCATGGTCAGCTAGAATGGATGAGGAAGAATGAACTTTGGTGGCATAGGTTGATAGAATCTCAAATTGTCAATAAGCTTCATTCCCTCTTATGTATCACAGATTTTGCTAATTAGCATGTAGATCTATAATTTATGAAGCAAAATTTATATCTCTGTAGTCTAGTGACTCCTGACAAGACAATTGAAGTCACTTTCAGTAGACTAAAAGATACAATTAGATCAGGAGAGAAATAATCTGATCTGGAACTTGTGGGTCATGTTTATTTACAGGTTAAGAATGTATAAAGTTCAAAAGACAAAAGTAAAATGAAAATATTCTACTCAGTGTTATGCCAACCTTTATTCTCATGATGCAAACAGATTTGCTGGTAAAAAATCCAATCTATTTTCCGAAAATGACACATTTTCATAGCAGAATCTATATGCATATTCAGAAAAAAATAATTTTGCATGATGGATATTACTTTATATATTCACATTTTATATATTCATTCACAAAATAACCCAAACCTTTGAAATATAACTTTAAAAAGTCTTCTCCTGGGAAAGATTGAGATTGACATATAGACACTACTATATATAAATAGATAACTAATAAGGACCTACTGGATAGCACAGGGAAATCTGTTCGATGACCTACATGGGAAAAGAATCTAAAAAAGAGTGGATGCATGTATGTGTAAATGATCCACTTTGAGGTACACCTGAAATTAACACAACATTGTAAATCAACTATGTTCCAATAAAAATTTTAAAAGAATCTCCTATGATTAATTTCCTAACTGCTTGGGCTCTGGGTTTGCATTGGTATAACATTTCTCATATCGTCTCCATATGTTGACAGTATGCGCTTGAAGTATCAGGAATTGTAGCTAAACAGCAGATTTCTAACCTGAAAGAGTACTTAGGCAGTGTCTGAGAAAAATTTCTCGTTTTCTTGCTGTAACCATGGTTTTTACATCTGTTTTAAATAAACATCTCTCTTTTTTTCAGTGGCAAAAATAGGATGTTTGAAGTCATTGGAGAAACGCTGGAGCATGATTTTCCAAGCTGGATGGCAAAGATCTTGAGACAGCTTTCTAATCCTGGACTGGTTATTGCTGTTGTTTTGGTCATGGCGTATGTGCTTTCCCTCCTCATAGAAAGAGCCTTTGTCATGTTCTTCCTGCTCCTTTTTAAGTTTCAGTGTTTTCAACTCTCTCTTTCTCCCCAGGGGTTGTGCTGTAACCTAACCAAATTCAGCACGGAATACGTGGTGGTGAGAGGCTAAAATTCATGAGCCATATTCTCATCCTATTGCATGTAGTTCATAGCCATCTGCATCTGTATTTGCCAGCCTAGGATTATAAGATTTGTTCCCAAGTAACCAAAATAATTATCAGTAAATAGCTAAAGCAGGGGAAACATAAATGCTAAATCTAATCAGCACATCAGGCTTCCCTCCCGCCCCCACCCCCCACCTCTTTTTCCATAAAGCAGATGGCTGTAAACACATAGAAATGATGAGCCTCTAAGTTAATATTCCTCTTGAGGGCCCTATAGGCTGTATTTCAGGGCTGAAGGCTTAAAGGGTCTTAAAAATTACCCTGTCCTTGTTCCTAGAAGGCCATCAATAACTGTGTCTGCCCATAATAGAATCAGAGGACCAGAAGGCTCTTGGAAAGGTCATTTAGTCTTTCCTTTCAAAGTCAGAGGTGATATCCAAAGGGCAACTTGGGAGGGGGTTTTTGTTCCCGTATGACTTTCTTTGGTTTCTGACTCTTGGCCACCACAGATAAACTTACATTCTAAGCAGAGAAAATATGCTTCCTATGGAAGAGCTACAAAAATGTGCCCCAGCCCTTCCTGTCAAACCCCAAGTCCCCCATAAATGATAAGTCTGGAACTGCCGCTGCTCTCAGTCAGTGAAGACACTCATGCGGACACTCTGACACTCTGATTTGTTTAAATAAGGGTAAAACTAGGAAATCTCAGGGAGAGAACTCCCAGGAGTTTAAGAAATGCACTGGGCCAAGTTGCTGTGATCGTGTCTGCGGTGGTTGTGGTCACAAGCCACACCCGTGATGGTAGGTGCCATCCTCAAGTTTATAAACTGAGAAACGGACTTAGAGGCAGGAACTGGTTTTTCCCTAGGTGAGAATACAGCAAAATTATAGGAAGCCTTTGACAGTAAATCCAGACAGTAAACCTCTTATACCATGATCCGCCTTCTTTGAGGGAGAGCTAATAGCCTGTAGGGATAATTAAACAGGAAAGCATATTATTTTATGTAGTACAGAACCTTGATCATGGGGTGGCGTTTCGAATCTGATAGTGAATCTCTGGTGCAGATGTGTTAGAACATAACCTGCTGGAGGCAGCGTGTTTCCCCAGGTAGCCCTGGAAGTGATTTTCCTTCTCTGAGTTTTTATGATGCAGCAGCTACAGAGACTGTATTAAATATCATGTGGCTTTCGTGGTATAAAGGAGGTCTTGTTTTAAAACACACACGCAAAACTTAATGTCAGATTTTATGACTATATTCTTAGTGAGAGACAGATTTATTTCTAAGCAACGGAGCAACATTGTTCTAACGCTGCTAATTAAAGATTTAATAAGCTGCCTTGGGGGTATGGGAGAGAAATGAGCACTGCCCTTGTTCCAGGCACGATCCATATATTAACCCATTTAATTTCCACAATAACCTTAAGAAGTTGGCCACATTAATCATATTATTGAAAGCACACGGAAGATGTGCCCCAAATTAAACGGCTAATAAATAAATTCAAGCCCATGTCTTCTTATTCCCCTCTACTTATTTAGCACCAAACACTCAGTTCAGGCCGAGTGAAGATGCTCACAAGAGTTGGAAGCCACTTGTCTAAGATGTTGCACACCCATGGTCAGCACACTCTTCCTTAAAGGGCCAAGATACTGATAGTAGATACTTCAGGCTTTGTGATCCAAGAGGCAAAGTTGAGGATATTATTTAAATACTTCTATAACTATCTTAAAATATAAAAACCAATCTTAGTTCATGGGTCATACATAACAGGCTGGGAGTCAGATTTGCCCTGGAGGCCATAGTTTGACAACCCCTGATATAGACTGTCTAGATGGAAACTGGCAGGATGTAAGATCAAATAGATGTCCCACAAGGTTGATTTTAGTTCTGACATTCTGATTTTAAACCTGAATTTCAGTTTATTGTTGATTTGATATTTCAGATACTGAGATCTCATCTTCAGCACTTAATGGTGTCCATACAACTGATTTGGCTTTTTATTACCTTTAATTAGAGAATGTTTACAAGCATTTTGAACTTCTCTAGTGAATCATATTCAATCAACTTGGATGGTTTTGGGGTAACTGAGTTTACGCTAATTCTCTGCAGGAAGTTTCATTCCTTTGGAGACTAAAAAATGATCTATGGGTATTCCTCACTGAAGATGCATCTCAAGACAGAAAAAGTGATGAATGAATGCAGAATTACAGTCTACAAATGATTTCTGAGGTCTTTGAGTTCTTCCTCCAAATCCAGGCACTTTTCTAAGAAAATTCTTATACACATCCACACATTTATTGAGCACCTACTTCATGCCAGATATTACACCAGATGTTTTCAGGCATATAATGTCATTCAAACTCCCAATACTTGTATAAGAAATAGACCCAGCAGAAATGATATCAATAACTGTGTTGCTAGCAGCAGATGGCTCATAAAGGTTATGATCTGACATGTTGGAGTAGAGGCAATGTGTTCAGTATCCAGTTATTGGCAATAAAGGGCAATGCCAGTTACCTTTTTTTTTTAGCTGCATTTTTTCCTTTGTTTATTTTGCTTTAAGTGAAGATGAATGTGTTTATTTTTGCAAAAATGTTTGGCTGGAATTTGCTCTTTTGAGAAATGTAAATGTCACTTATATGCCAAGGCTATTCTTTTCTGAGACATTTTCTTTTGAAGGAGAGAGAAAGGCAAACAATACATCCTATGCATAAAAAGGCCATGTTAATTAACTATGACTGAGGATTATAGTCTTAGTTGTAAAAGCCCACGGAGGGAATTTAAAGTGGCGAGTCAGTCTCCTTTTTATTCTACACATTCCCTAAGCTTCAAGAGATTTCCTCTTCCCTTGGATGCCATTGGTATCGATTTAAAATGCTGTTTTCAATTATAATAAAATGATATTACTACATTTCCAAGGAGCAGCTAAAATTAGGCAGTAAGGTATATCAGACAGAATGCTCTGGGCTGTGAAGGAGGAGCCTTAGGTGCCACTTCCCAGGTCCACCCTAGTCACTGTGTATTTCTGAACATGCTTCTTTACCTCTCTGTACTTCAATCTTTTATCTACATAATAGAGGTTCGGAGTATAAATATCTTAAAGTCACTCCAGGGCCAATATTCTATGATTTAACTAATGTAAATTTAAGCAGAATCTTGAGGAACTGAAAAAATACCATACATTTTATTTTTTGAATTTAGTTTGACCATCTATTATCTCAATGCTACTGCAAAGGGCCAGAAGGTAGCAAATTTGGATCTAAAAAAGAAGATGAAACAGGTAGGATACAATATATTTCAGAGAAATATTTGTCTTCATTCATGTCAAGTTGTAGAAAACACCAGGAAATCTCATGTTCTTCTTTATTATTTTTTATTGCTAGCAAGCTTTGGAGAACAAAATGCGAAACAAGAAAATGGCAGCTGCACGAGCAGGTTTGAGCTCTGTTATGTTTGCATTTTTTCCCCTACAAACAGTATGCTCTTCCTTTTTTTTCTCTCTCAAGATGGGGCATTTGGTGCAGAGACACATTATTGCCACAGCAAGTTATCTTATACTCTTTACAGTCCACCTTTTCAGCCCTTTCAGGCTTCATATCCAGAGAGTTCGGGTATTTTCCAGTGGGAGAAAGAAAAGACAAGGAAAAATTCAGGAACATAAAAGTAGCATTAGTGATAGAAAAGGGCTTTTACTAATTGATGGAAGATGAAGAAAACATCTGTATAGTTATACAAATAGCAGAGACAGATATACAATCTCTCCTGCCCATTTTGACCATTTTTATACAAAGATGGACACATAAGGAAGATACTAAGAGAATCCTCTGTGCTCATCATTATTGATTTCCCAGAGCATTCTCTAATTCATTAACCTCTTTTATTTTTTAACCTCTTCAATTTTTAAGTTTCTGTGTATCTCAGTTGGTAAAGAATCTGCCTGCAGTGCTGGAGACCTAGGTTTGATTCCTGGGTCAGGGAGATATTCTGGAGCAGGAAATGGCAACCCATTCTTGTCTGGAGAATCCCATGGACAGAGGACCCTGGTAGGCTACAGTCCATGGGGTCACAAAGAGGAAAACATGAATTAGTGCTGTCTTTCTTTCTGTCTTAATTTTTAAACCATTTGCCAAAATTACTGATATGTTTTGCCTTATAGGTGGAAAAGTGATGAATTTTTTGAAAATCTTTTCTAACTCTTCTTTCATTCTTAATTCTAAAACTCTTTATATTGGTAGGACTCCTCACTTCCCCATAATTAATAATGTTAATAATAAAAAACCTCAATCCAAATTAGCTTAAGTAGAAAAGAAATTTATTAGTTCATACAAATGAACAGGAGTGTGGTATGTAATACTTCCAGTCACATTTTACCCCAAGTTTAGAAGCAATCAGGACTGAGCCCCATTTCTCTGTGGGTCTTCCAATACTACATTTCTATTATGTTGGCCAACCTTTATGGCAGCGTAAGTGGATGTAGCAACTTCCAATGCCATGTCCTTGGATTATATTTGTCTTATTTTTGTGTCCTTTTTTTTTTTTTTTTGCATTCTGCTATTTGTTTCTTAACTGCATTAATTTTTTTTTTTTTTTAGTTCTATTGAGGTATAGTTGCCAAAATGTTCTGACTTCTAAGATCTGAATTCTAGCTAAGGCATATTGTTTTCTTTATTCTTTTAAATAGTGATATGATGTTATTGCATGCTGTTTTTCTGATATTTTTCTATAATTTGTTTAAAAATGTATATAACCTTTGTGAAGACAGAGACTATCTAATTTATAGTTGTTTTCTCAGGACTTAATGTAGGACTTTATATATCAGTCACTCAATAAATACCTACTAAATATCTACTAGACAATGAGGAATTCTTTTACTGTAAAAAATTTGAAAGGAATACATTTCTATATTAATTGCATTAGCAGTAATGAATGAATAAATGTTACTAAAAGAGAACTTTTATTCTCTTGTCTTTAGAATTTGTGCAGATTTTGTAAATTAAGAAATATAGAGATATTTGGCAAAAAAATATTATGGCAACATGGAGCACATTTGGAAAATACAGATTTTTAAGCCATCACATTCAGAACTATTACGCACACTGAAATTCATTTTTCCTTGTCTCTTCTTTATCTCCTTTCTCTGTTTCTTTCTCTCTCTTATTTATTTATTTAATCTGAATAGCTGCAGCTGCTGGTGGCCAGTAATTTTCATGGATAATCTGGAGGCCCAGAAGTATTCCTCATCATGCATTTCTAAGTCAGTGACTTTCGTGAAGGCCCAGAGGACAAAGCATGCAGAGTTGATACTAGCCTGTTCTAACCTGATGGATTATCCATGTCTCGCTGATCAATCTAGGCATCACTTGCCCTAACTAAAGAAAACAAGGGTCTCTGCCTTATTCCAAATTAGAGATTTGTTCCCCCACCACCACTTTCTCCCCTGAACCACTCCCCTGACACTTAAGGGGAACACATGTGTACCGATGGCGGATTCATGTCAATGTATGGCAAAACCAACACGATATTGTAAAGTAAAAAAAAAAAAAAAAAGCATCAATTAAAAAAAAAGTGTGTGTGATCCTGCAGTATGGATCACTAGCTTACTTGCTGGGTTAATTTAAAAACCTTTTGCTCATATGGACTTTAATTTTATATATTTCTTCTGCCTTAGTTTTCTTAGTCTGGAAATTGGGATAGTTCACCCTCTTTTTTTCTTCTAAATTCAGAAATATCTTGGTAAAGTATTCATTGTAATCATTCATTAACTCACTTTTTAAAAATTATCTTGTTTTCCCTTTTCATTCTGTCTTGCCGTCCATGGTTCATCCACAAATGCATACCCAAACCCTTTTTGTTTATGCTGGATTCAGTATAAGAAGGAATGGGCTTTTTAGAAGAAAAATCCCAAGTGAATTAGGGGCCTGATCAACACTGGGTTGAAGATCTTGACACCTTAAGGCGGTATATGAGTCCTACTTTACTTTAAATCTAAATTTGTGAGTTAAAAGAAAAATGACACCATTAAGTGAGTACTATTCCATCACAGTCTGATCATGACCTCCAATGATCATATCTCCTGAGTTTGGAGTCTAATATTCTGTACTTTTTCTTTGCTTTTTTTGTTAAGGTTAGGAAAACACATACTGTTATGGGGGGTGATTTATACCTATGTTTAAACATTATCATTTTGTTAAAATTTATATTGACTTTGACTAATGACAATCAATGCACTCAGCCAACTTTGTTTCATGACTTCAATTATATCTCTCAACTTAGTGCCTCCACCACCACCCCTACCCCATCCCCAGCTAAGCCAATTTGCCTGCCTTTCCCTACAATTGATGTACTAATTTTGTATTACTCTCTCTTTGAGTTTTTCCTCCTGGTCATAGAGTGAGCACTCTGTTCTGCCAATCCATGTGCTCATCACTTCCATCAAACCAAATTCAAGATTACTTCCTCTGGTCAAATTTGCCTGACCAGCCTCCATTACCAATCATATAACTCTCTTCATAGGCTCCCTTTGGACTCACCTGTCTTTAACTTAGAGTTTGTTATTCTACTGATTTTTCTGTAATTTGTAATTTAAAAAAAAATTTATGCATGAATTATCTTTCCTATTCAGATTGTACACTCCCTAGGAGCAGGAATCATATCTTCTAATTTTTGTATGCCTGTTATAGTGCTGTGCACAGGTAGGCACTGAATAAATGCTTGTTAATTAAATTGAATCAATTTAACTTACAGTGGTAGCAATCTGTTATCTGTATGAAAAATTTTACTATGCTGTACAAAATGGAATTCTGTTGATGGGCTGAATTTATTATCTCATTAGATTGTAATGCAGATGATTAAATAAAGCTAGTGCTTATTTCTACTTGGATTACTTTTGTACTGTGTAGTAATAAGATTAGATAATTGATTTACACATGCTGTCAAGTTGACAATATGGATGAAACTCCCTTGTCTTGATCTACTTCACAAGGAAGATGATGCAAGATGACAAACTGTCCCCAAAGGGCTTCACTTTCTAAGTGTGTTAGTCGCTCATTCATGTCCGACTCTTTGTAACCTCATGGACTGTAGCCTACTAGGCTCCTCAGTCCATAGGATTTTCCAGGCAAGCATACTGGAGTAGGTTGCCATTTCTTTTTCCGGGGGATCTTCCCGACCCAGGGATTGATACCAGGTCTCCCACATCATAGGCAGATGCTTTACTGTCTGAGCCACAAGGGAAGCCCTTCTAAAGGCAATGTATTTTCCAAACAAGTGCTCATGGTGTAAGAAGCATTAGGACACCACATGCTAACTTCTAGTCTTTCTATAAATTAAAAACTAGTTAGGTTTTTATAGCACCTAAATATCTACCTGATTTAAATTAAACATGTTTTAGAAATTTTAGTTATTTTGGTCTCCAGAGAGCTGCTGAAAATATTCAATATTCCCATCCTATGATGTGGACAAGCATCTGAAAGAGGGAATGTCACTTCCAAACCTGTTTTTACAACTAGTGAGAGAAGAAAACAGCATTAGAGGATGGTGACAAGAGTTCCTAAGCGCCTGTGTAAAATTTCTTTTTCTCAGAGTTTTCTTGTCGTGGATTGCCTTTATCAGAGTGGGTCCTGGTGACTCAGTGATTATGAATAATGGAACAATGTGTCTGTGAAACTCTGGACCTGAAATACTTGACCTCTTCTGGGAACTTATGTTATATAACACACATCTTCATACACACCCAGAAGTTTTTATGCAAATCCTTGGTCATTTAAAAACCTATAGTTGTGGTACATTTTCATTAAAGCAAACTTAGAGCATTTTAATAAAATGTAAAAAGCAAAAGAACCCTCAATTTCAGCAGCCAGAATAAATTCTGTTAACATTTGGTGTATTTTTTTCATGCACACACACAGACTTGATAAAATATTTTGAATCACAAGATGTATTTAGTTTTTATCTTATTTTCTTATTTAACATTTTCCCATGTCACAAAAATTGCTTCGGGACATTTTTTAATTTCTGGATCACTCATTGTGCATTGCATGTAAACTAATAGAAACTCCCTAAATCCAAATGAAGTTATATAATATTCCATAACATAGCAGATTAGTAATCAATCATGTCAAGTGGATCATGACATTCAAATATATCCAGCTTAAATTCAGAAGGTGATTTAAGTTCTGAAATCCCCAACTGACCCTCTGAAGATTTCCCCAAGAATTTTAAGGGGAAAATAGCATCTTGAAAGTGGATTGGAAATAGACTCCTTATAAGACTCTAAAATGGTAACTCTTCATAAATTGCCTGAAAATAACTGATTAGGTTCATTGATCACTTTCTCAACATCAAAGCCACTATTAAGAGCAGTCTCTTATCTGTGGATAAAAGTGGATTTAAAAGGTCTAGACAGTATAAGACCCCTTATTACAGTCCATCTTATGGTTAGCTTTCATTTGTAAACAAAAATATTCTACACCAGCCAACATATCATATAAAGGGAGTGATGAGGATGAACTGTAAAGAGTAAGAGATCATTTGATGCTTCAGACAGGAAAACACAGTCACCAATTTGCCAGTTAATTATTGTTAATCATTTTGGATGCCATTTTTCTGCTTGACTGTACATCTGAACTCTGGGGGAAAATTGAGAACACTGTTAAAATGAGAATTTATGAAGGTCATATTATTTTTACGAATGGAAAAATGAAATTTTAATGGTGATCCCTAATATCTAATTTTAAATTAAAAAAATATTACTCTTAAAACTCTAAACTTTCATGCATGCTGAAGTCATGTTTTCTGACCCCCAAAAGTGATTTAGAAGATGCTTCTTTCTGGAAAACAAATATTCTGCTTTGATGGTTTTCTAAATACCTGCTTACTTGCTCTGTCAAGTAATCCAGGCATGGAATTAGCAATCTGTAATGCAGGTGGCACCGTGGTAAAGAATCTGCCTGCCAACGCAGGAGACACAAGAGGCATGGGTTTAATCCCTGGGTTGGGAGGATCCCTTGGAGAAGGAAATGGCAACCCACTCCAGTATTCTTGCCTGTAAACTTCCATGGACAGAGGAGCCTGGCGGGCTACAGTCCATGGAATCACAAAAGAGCTGGACGTAACTGAGCGCACACACATGTACATAATACAGATGTGCTTATAAATTAGTGGGCATATGTCTATATGCCCTATAGACATAACAAGCATTTCAGGAATTAGATACATGGGCCAAATACATAAGGACTGTGAGTCAACAGGAGCAGAGAGTATTTTAAATTTTTAAAATCCTAAAGTGCTTTTGTTTTTCCTTTGGGGATCAAATATTTCCCACATGACTTGATAATGGAAATAAATGGAGGAAGTGGATTTATTATAAATTTTTAGAAATGACTCGATGTGTTAAGGCAGGTCAAATTGAATGACATTAATTAAGAGACATTTTATGCATGATGACATTTTATGACATTTTATATTGTTATGGGTGATGAGAGGATAACCCTGAAAAAGATGATAGATTAACAGGCCTGAAGGGTAAGGTGCTTAGGGGATTGACTTCAGAATTAATAAATACATTTGTAGTGGAATATGATGGAATAACCCAACAGCAGGTGAAAATTAACCTGGTGCACAAGGGGTCAAGAGCTGGAATCACAACTGATCTCAGGGGAACATGGAATAAATTGATTCCAAGGGAAATGTTTGTCCCCAGGGAAAGAGTAGATAAGAACCAGTGGAAACACTCAGCCTTTGGATCTGTGTCACAGAAAAGGTTCCGTGTATTTCAAGTCCACAGACAACTAAATAACCGTGGGTGCTGGGTGGTGGAGGGAAAGAGCACAGGCCTGGGATTCCGGGCCAAGGCTTAACTTTTATTTTTAAGAGTGTCACTCAATGGCCATGTAATTTTTTTTGTAGTCATTATTGGTTTTCTGACTCAGGCTACTTACTTATCCTCACTAGCCTTCAAATTATCTCATCTTTAAATAGATAATTGTCTCCACTCAAATTGCTGCAGGGATTACATGAGATGAAGCTGAAATTCACTGAGCACCATTTAACATGTAGCACATCATTTAGTACCTAGTTAAAAGCTGGATAAATATTACCTCTCAGTCTCCTTTTTTGTCAAATATTTTCTTTTGAAAAATTTATTCATGTTCTAGTTTAAAACTTAGATATTAATTGATTTAATTCAAGGAGATATCAAAAAAAGTTGCAAGGAAGATTTTATTCAGTTGGAGATGATATTTTGCCACATTCTTATTTTTAGATTCTTATTTTAGTTATTTTTTTAGATAGAACTGTTTTAGTAATAGTGGCTTAACACATTTAAGATAAGCAGCACTAAATGAATAAAAATGCGTATGACTGAGCATCAGGATCTCGAGGTTCTAGCCATGTCTCTGCTGCTAGTTAGCTGTCTGACTTGTTGGAAATCATGTAACCTTTTAAAATCTCATTTGCAAAATATGGAGATCGCACAACAAAATTTTCAAAATTCTTTCCTATGCTATAAAGCTGAGAGACCCAATATGGTAACCACTAGCTACATGTGACCATTGAGAATTTGAAACATGAAACTGAATTGTGCTATAAATATAGAAAACACACTGATTTTGAAGATGGTATGAAAAACTAATGTAAAATATGTCATTAATAATTTTTTCATTTTGACTATTAGAGAGATTATTTTACATGCATTTGGTTAAATAAAAAAGTTACTAACTTGTTTTCATTTGTTTCTCTTTTTTTAATGTGGCTACTAAATTTTAAATGACATGTAGCTGGCACTTGTGGTTGTGATCCATTTCTATTGAACAGTGCTTCTCTACAAATTGAGTTTATAGAATAAATTTTAGTGAAGGTTTCAATCAAGTTGTACACAGAGGTGGGCTTCAGAGCTACTAGGATGTTTCTGATAAGGTGATAAGAGCTAGTGGCCTCTACTAATCTGGAGTAGTCGGTTTGCATTGGGGGGTTGGATGCGAGGAGGGAAGGTGCCTTTCGGGAAGCTGGGGAGAAGAATGGGGATCAATTAGAGTCCAGGAGAGACAAAGTCTGCAGACAATCAGATGGGGCCAGTTGGTGGAGGGAGGATTCTGGGGGTACATGTGATGTTCTGTTGGTTGTCAGAAAGCACACGTAATGTACAGAAGGGAAGAGAGATATTCTGCTCACAGTGCAAGAGCATGTCACTGCTCTGACACCATCATCAAGGGGCAGCTTTTGAAGCATGGGGAGATGGTCCACATGAAAGGATTCTGCTGTCCTTAAGGCAGACGTCTATGACAGGCACTTCTCAGGCACTGGTTTGAAAAACTGGAGGAGCAAAATAAGAGTTCAGAGCAAGCTTCACAGTGAATGAGCCTCACGGATCAGTTTATGGACTATAGCTCAACAGAGAAACAGGTGTCCCTTTACAGAGTGTTAATATTTATTTCCCCCAAAGTGGGTGCAACAATACTTGGGATCTTAATGTTATTAAATACCTCCTTTGGACCTAAGGCTGGTAAAGTCTAGGGAAATTTTTTCAGCTAAGTAGCAATAATAACCTTTTAAAAATCAAAGTTTCTTAAAAGCAATGACATTTCAGGTCAAAGAGAAGGCAGCATGCTTATGGTGTCTTATCCAGGATGTGAAGGAGGCAGGGAAGTGTTTTGTCCAGGGTGTGAAGGAAGATCTGACAAACATACATTGTCATTTTTGTGCATTTCTTTTCCAGTGCTTTATAACCAGTGGAGTATAAGTGGGGAATCATAGAGTTTTCTGGGACACAGGAGTAACAGTCTTGAGTCAATGACAAGGTTGAATATTAAGTCATACCATTTCCTGAGCCTATCATAAACAAATTAAGTTATCACTTTGTGACAAGCGTCTGTGGTTAACTTCTCTTAAGCACATTGGTCACATGGCTTTTGATTGACCTCTTATTGTTGTTTATACGCATACTGATTTGTGTTATACTGCAAAAGGTTAATAAGAGAGTTTGGCCCTAGGGATGAAGACACTAGCTCTCTTCCCATTTTTCCAAGTTATTTAATTCTAAAAACTCATTTTCAAGTTTAGAACCAGATCCAAAAAGTTGTGAACAATAAATGTAACAACTCAGTCAGTCACAAGTGATGCTGAATATTCCTAAATAAATCTAATAAGCCCTTTTAGGAGGAATCTTGGTGTCAGGTTCAGGGTCAGACTGACTGCTGAAACGTACCACCACCTGCTTGTGCACAGCCCAGCAGGGTGGATCCTCATCTCCTTGATTCTAGGTGATGTCTCTTTGCCTTCCTTGAGAACATCAGCTGGACTTCTGAAATGCTCACTTGTCTCTCCTCTTCTAATCTCCTTGGAGACAGCACGTGAGCCTGTAGAATCAACCAGTCTTCAGCATAGCTTTCGAAACACTACCTCATAAGACATTGATGTGTCTGTGGGCAGTTAGTATCAGGCACTGGAATAGGTTCTAGAACACAGCACTGAACATAGCAGATCTCTTTCCATAGGGAGGAAACACACAAGAAACTGTTACAAAAACAAAGGAATGAATCAAATAAGTGAAAGAGTAAATTAAAACAAGAACAAGGTTCCCGAAAGGTTCGCTTGCCTGATGCTCAGAAAGACAAAACACTGAGACACAGTGGTTGTAGCAACGAGAGGTTTTATTCAGCAGGCAGCCAAGCAGGCAGATGGGCAAACATTCACCTCCTGGAAGGCAGGGGGATCAGGGTATATTGAGAGGATACAGAATAAAGAATAAAGAAGCAGGTGGTCTGAGGTGGGAAGCGAGGCAAGGGTGATTGGAGAAAGCTGCAGGAGTCGTGCTCTGCACAGGCCTAACTGGGCGGCGGGCCTCTCCGTGCAGGGGGGTGGAGTTTTCCTGCCTTCTGAGGTTGAAAGGCACATGCCCAGCTGAAGGCTGGGTGGTCCTATCCAACTGTAACCAGCCCAGCCCTAACTAGGCGCAGCTGACTGCCAGTTTCTGGAAAACAATACAAGCAAACTTCTCGTTTAGGTTACCTGCCGCTTGAAGACTGTGTAAGTCGTCAACCGACCTTAGTTAGTGAAGGTAGGTGAAATGGATTTACTTATTACCCATGGTTTCAGCAACTGCTTCTGCTGATAATGGTTGGAAAAGGCGCTTGTTTGTGCTAAGTCGCCTCCGACTCTTTGCGACCCCGTGGACTGTAGCTCTCCAGGCTCCTCTGTCCATGGGATTTCCCAGGCAAGAAGACTGGAGCGGGTTGCCATTCTCTTCTCCAGGAGATCGCCTGATCAAGGGATCACACTTGAGTCTCTTAGGTCTCCTGCATTGGCAGGTGGGTTCTTTACCACTAGTGCCACCTAGGAAGCCCTAAGAAAAGGGTAAAATAAGGTAAATGGCTGGGAGGGCTGCTTTAGCAAGGAAACCAGGAAAGCTTGTCTGAGAGGATGACACTGGAGTTGAGACATAACTGATGAATAAGGGACAAACAAAAAAATCCTTTCAATTTTTTCATTATTTAAGATCCCTTGGGGACTGAGGGGGGACTACAAAAAGTGTTTAAATTACCATGAATTTAGATATTTCGAGAAGACCATAATTTGCCCGTTTTAGAGAAATAAACATCACTTTAAAAACAGTATTGTAGAGTATAACCCATACCTTCTCTACAAACTACTCTATTTAGTAAAAATAAAAGCTCACCATGATTTGATGAGCATAGAAAGTGATGAAAACGTAGAGGCTAGAAGATATAGACCATTTCTCCCCACAAGTGATCCAGACAGGATATGACAAAGCTGGGAAGCAGAAGGGTCTTTTATTCCATGATTATGCTTTTTCAATCATATCGGAGCCTTTTTGCCATCGGCTTCCTCCTTTAACAGGGATTCAAACCCAGAGGCCAGCAACAGTCAAGAGAGCGGTACAGTAAGTGCAGTTTCCAGTGGGACGGTGGCGAAATGAAGAGCTCTGTCCTGTACTTAGGGAGCGTGAATACTCAGTTCTGGCTAACTATTGCAGACCTCTGGCTCCCAGATCTTCTGATTTGTCAAAGATAAGTTGGAAACCTGGGCTTTTATGCACATACTAAAATATTTTAAACGTTAGTAATTAGCACAAATTAATACACACATACACTCCATTTCTTGGCAGGATGTTGTCCAAGGGTGCTCTCTGATATTCTTGTATTAGAAGTCCCTCAGATAAAGAGTCCTCTTTTGCACATTTTGAAACAGTTTTTCAGGTCCTTTTCTCCTTTGAAAAGAAAGCAATTCCTCTCCTGGGTCATTAAGACGTATCTGCACTTCCCTTCACTAGGAACCAGAAATTTGAGTTCAGTTCTCATCAACTACCACAAGGGGGAGCTCAAACTTTTTTTTTTTTTTTAAGTTTTACCTGAAGTCAACATTAATTCATGAAAAAACTGAAACTATTATCATATGACATTTTAGGTTACCTCTTCCTGCTAATATTGCCTATGTGGCTTGATTTTGTTAAGAACTATTTCACTAACTATAAAAACAGACAACAAACTCCCCTAAAACTCATCTTAAAGCCTAGCAGTCTAATTTTTATTTTATATTTTATGGTTTTTATTTTATATATTCAATTTAACGTTTTTATATCATGATGTATTCTCAAGGCAGAGGTAAAGAAGCAAAAACAATATAGAGTTTGGAACCACTCTATAGAGTCCTATAACTTTTCAAGTTTAAATTTAAAATAGAAAAAAGGAAAAACAAACAAACAAACCAACCCAGGGTTCTTTGAGACAGGAAATATGTTTTTCTTTTGGCAAAGGAAAACCCATGGTTAGCCCTAATGGGCCGAGGTATCCAAAGATGTCACTCTGGCTTAGAACCTAGTCTTTCCATAGGTTTCCAGCTTTATCTGCACTGTTTCTCTTAGAGTCTCCATGAACCTCACTTCTATTACATCAGCCCACACATCAAGCCCTGAATGAGGTGTGATTTCTTTGTTGTTTCTTTTCTTGGTTTCCTCCCCTGCGTGCCCCCCAGTAAAGCCAGGAGAAGAATAGTACTTCACTGAGGCTTAGCAAGTGGTTGTTGAGTTGAAGCCTGTGAAGTGCTCCATGCAGGGTCTGACACACAGAACTCCGTATGTGCTAGGAATTATTATAGCAGACATTTGATATGAGAGCATCTTATTGAAGTGACATTCCTGGGATTCAAACTGCGACATAGTTCCCAGTGTTCAAGAGAACTTTTTTAAAAAAATACCTAGCTAAATTGTTAATATTATGTTCTGAATTATCTTTAGCATAATGAAATTTAAGCAATTAGTTGTTGACTAGCAGTGCTAACATAGGCCTTGACTTTGATATATACTCCCAATCTTGGCAAATACTCTGATGTATTTACATACCAAAAAAACCCACAGAATTTTGAATAACCAGATCCCATTTTTATATACAGTATATGCAGTGTGAAAGTAAAAGTTACTTAGTCGCGTCTGACTCTCTGTGACCCCAAGGACTAGCCCGCCAGGCTCCTCTGTCCATAGAATTCTCCAGGCAAGAATACTGGAGTGGGTAGCCATTCCCTTCTCCAGGGGATCTTCCTGACCCAGGTATTGAATCCAGGTCTCCTTCATTGCAGGCAGATTCCCTACCATATGAACCACCAGGGAAGCCAGATGTGTAGTGTAGTCTATCTAATTTTATGCACGGATGAGCAGGTAAATTTACGATGAGAAAACAAGACTATTTACTTTGACCTACTTTTCTTATAACTAATCAATATATCTGCATCTCCTATTAACTTCAGCTAAAATAATCCTTACCATATCCCTGAAGAAATTAAAAGCTTCCTATTAAAGCCAATTCTTCACTCACCGAAGTGGTTGAAGTTTAAAAAGATAAAAATTGTGTGCAGTTGTTTTATAAAAGTTTGTATATTAGAATTATGGCAGAGAATTTAATATTCAATTACAACATTTTCTTTATAGGAAATTTGGTTTTGCATAATTTTGATTTATGGAAAAATGCCAGTTCCAAATAAAGTATTCTCTGTTCCTCTCATTAATTAATGTCACACTTTAATTTTTTTTAACATCTATTTATTGAGTGCCAGGTATGTGCCACTGTTCTAACTAAGGCATGCTTCCTATTTTGAAAACGAGAGACCACTATACTTTTTTCGGTTAAACAGTCAAAAGCAAGTGAAAAGATAATCATAATAGCTTGATTAAGGCAGTTGACAGGTTAAATATCTTAATAGTTTAAAACTAAAAATCTAAAAGGCTTCTGAAGGTGGGTCCTCGCAAGTTCTCTTTGGCCCTGTCGGGTTTCAGAACTAAGCGCTAGTGCTCACTGCTGCCACCTGGTGGCAGCCCGTCATCTCCTCAGGCACTGCTTCCTGAGGCGGGTAGGAGCCATCATGGACTTATCTGGTCTCCTGTGTACTGCGTGCCTCCTGCTTTTACCATTTCTGGGTTTAGACTATTATAGGATTTCCAAATTAGTATTTCTAGGGTGTGGGAAAGAAGAATCAGAATTTCTAGGAATTCTTGAAATGATATCATTATGTACTTTTAAAAATTCTTATTTGTGTATTTTAAATTAGTAGTGAATTTGTGGCATAAGATGGTAGAGTAGAAGGACATGCGCTCATCTTCTCCTGTGAGAACTGCAAAACTACAATTTGCTGCTAAACAACCATCAACAGGAGAATGCTGGATCCCACCAAAAAAAGATACCCCACATCCACGGGCAAAGGAGAAGCCCCAGCAAGATGGTAGGAGGGGAAAAATTGCATTTAGAATCAAACCCCTTACCCGCCAGAGATGCTTAGAGGGCTCAAACAAGCCTTGTGTGCACCAGGACCCAGAAACCCCACAGAGACTGAGCCAGAACTGTTTGTGTGTCTCCTGCAAAGGTACAGGTTAGCAGTGGCCTGTCACAGGGGCAGGGGCTCTGGGTGCAGTAGACCGGGATATGGCATAAGCCCTCTTGGAGGAGGTTGCCATTAACCCCACCGCAGAGCTGCCTGAACTTACAAAGGATTGGGGAAACAGACTCTTGGAGGGCACAAATAGAACCTTGTGCACACTAGGAGAAAGGAGCAGTGAGCCAACAAGAGACTGACCCAGACTTGCCCGTGAGTGTCTAGGAGTCTCTGGCGGAGGTATGTCAGCGGTGGTCTGCTGCAGGGTTGAGGGCACTGAGTGTAGCAGTGCAGTGTGTGGGACCTCTTGAAGGAAGTCGCCATTGTCTTCATTAACTTCACCATAGTTTGGCCTCAAGTAAAACAACAGGGAGGGAACACAGCCCTGGCTATCAACAGAAAATTGGACTAAAGATTTATTGAGAATGGCCCCATCCATCAAAACAAGACCCAGTTTCCCCCTCAGTCACTCTCTCCCATCAGGAGGCTTCCATAGGCCTCTTATCCTTCTCCATCAGAGGGAAGACAGACTGAAAACCTCATTCACTGAAAACTAACCAAACTGATCACAAGGACCACAGCCTTATCTAACTCAATGAAACTATGAGCCATGCCGTGTAGGGCCACCCAAGATGGACAGGTCATGGTGGACAGTTCTGACAAAACGTGGTCCACTGGAGAAGGGAATGGCAAACCACTTCAGTATTCTTGCCTTGAGATCCCAATGAACAACATGAAAAGGCAAAAAGATAGGACACTGAAAGATGAACTCTCCAGATTGGTAGGTGCCCAATATGCTACTGGAGATCAGTGGAGAAATAACTCCAGAAAGAATGAAGAGATGGAGCCAAAGCAAAAATTACACCCAGTTGTAGATGGGACTGGTGATGGAAATAAAGTTCGATGCTGTAAAGAGAAATATTGCATAGGAACCTGGAATGTTAGGTCCATGAATCAAGGAAAATTGGAAGTGTCAAACAGAGAAAGCAAGAGTGAACACTGACATTTTAGGCATCAGTGAACAAAATGGACTGTAATGGGTGAATTTAACTCAGATGACCATTTTATCTACTACTGTGGGCAAGAATCCCTTAGAAGAAATGGAGTAGCCACCATAGTCAACAAAAAAGTCCAAAATGCAGTTCTTGGATGCAATCTCCAAAATGACAGAATGATCTCTGTTCATTTCCAATACAAACCATTCAATATCACACCAAGTCTATGCCCCAACCAGTAGTGCTAAAGAAGCTGAAGTTGAACAGTTCTATGAAGACCTACAAGACCTTCTAGAACTAATATCCAAATAAGATGTCCTTTTCATTATAGGGGACTGGAAAGCAAATGTAGGAAGTCAAGAGATACCTGGTGTAACAGGCAAATTTGACCGTGGAGTATAGAATGAGGCAGAGCAAAGGCTAACAGAGTTGTAACAAGAGAATGAAGTGGTCATAGCAAACACCCTCTTCTAAAAACACAAGAGAAGACTCTACACATGGACATCACCAGATGGTCAACACTGAAATCAGATTGATTATATTATTTGCAGCCAAAGATGGTGAAGCTCTATACAGTCAGCAAAAACAAGACCGAGAGCTGATTGTGGCTCAGATCATGAACTCCTTATTGCCAAATTCAGATTTAAATTCAAGAAAAGCAGGGAAAACCACTAGCCCATTCAGGAATGACCTAAATCAAATCCCTTATGATTATACAGTTGAAGTGAGAAATAGATTTAAGGGACTAGATCTGATAGAGTGCCTGATGAACTATGGATGGAGGTTCGTGACATTGTACAGAAGGCAGTGATCAAGACCATCCTCAAGAAAAAGAAATGCAAAAAAGCAAAATGGCTGTCTGAGGAGGCCTTATAAATAGCTGAGAAAAGAAGAGAAGCAAAAGGCAAAGGAAAAAAGGAAAGATATACCCATTTGAATGCAGAGTTCCAAAGAATAGCAAGAAGAGATAAGAAAGCCTCCCTCAGCGATCAATGGAAAGAAATAGAGGAAAACTGTAGAATGGGAAAAACTAGAGATCTCTTCAAGAAAATCAGAGATACCAAGGAAACATTTCATTCAAAAATGGGCACAATACAGGACAGAAATGGTATGGACCTAACAGAAGCAGAAGATATTAAAAAGAAGTGAAAAGAATACACAGAAAAACTATGCAAAACTGATCTTAATAACCCAGATAACCACGATGGTGTGATCACTCACCTAGAGCTAGACGTCCTGAAATGAGAAGTCATGTGGGCTTTAGGAAGTAGTGTTTGACCATAATAGTAAACAAAAGCCCTTTTTTCTCACAGGGCTTTTGCTAAAAGTTCAGAGGTTTTATTTATTATTCTTATAACCCAGTATATTGAAACAAAATTTTATGTTTTAGTGATAGATTCATCTCTACCTGATATTTATATTTTGTTATAGAAAACACTGAAAGAGGAGACATAAAAATGTCAAATAAAAATTATTTTAAATGTAAAGGTTATACCATATATACTGAATGTTTACAAGTTAAAATTCTTGAATTCTAAGACCAAAGCATTAGTTGCCTTATCCAGTACTCTTGACTTTTGTTTCATGACAAAAATTGTTTTCATTGCATTGATATTTGCATTGATAATGCAATGAACACATGCATTGATACTTGTTCACTTGTCAAAAACATCTTCAAGTTGGGTATAAGAATATATATTGCTTTCTGTAAGCTTATTTCCTTTTGAAACAATTTTGAGTTTTTTGTTGAAATCAGTTTTGCAAACTGTGGCATTTTCATTTATCTTATTAAAAATTACAAACTAGAAATTTGAAAGGGAATGAGTAACAATAATCTTGAGATAAAAATTGAGATCTTTAAAGATACTTACATGGTAAATCCTAATCTATTCATAGCTCTTCAATGAGTTGTGTAATTGAGATGGATAAGAATATGTTCAAAATGATGAGAAGTTTCAATGTAGTGAACATTTGTCAGTTTGGGGGTATCTGGTATCCAAGTGTCCTGCGTGTATTAATCAGTGATTTTCTGAGACACAAATAGAACAGGACTAATAAAATGTGTGTATATGTGTGTGTATCTGTATCTATAAACATATATATTTATTCATTTATAATAAAGGATTTGACTTACATGATTATGAAGGTTGACAAGTCCCCCAAATCTCTAGTTGGCAAGCTGGAGATCTAGGAGAGCCAATGGTGTAATTTCTGTCAAATAGCTGGCAGGCTTGAGACCTGGGAAAAGCCAGTGTTTCATTTTTAATCTGAAGGCAGGAAAAACTGATGTCCAAGCTCAAGACAGTCAGGTAGGAATAATTTCTATTACTTGCAAGAAGGTTAGCCTTTATCTTGTATTCAGACCTTAAACTGATTAGATGAGGGCCAGTCACAACAAATGAGTCCCATCGTCTTCATCAGATTCACTGGTAAGGATGGGAATTGTCATTAAAAATGCTCATTAAATATATACATTTCATACCTCTACCTTTTTAGCTTTTCAATCTCTGCTGAGTGGATCCCTAAGTTCTGTTTTTAATGGCCTCTGTAGATGCATTTGTGCCCAAACATTCAATTACTTCTGTCTATTTATATTGGGATGATGGATAAAATGCGATCCCTGAAGAAAATGTGTTCTCCACTGCGCCCACTCCCACCCAGCCCGAATGCCAAGAAGAGGTGAAGCTAGAGGGAGCATTGAATTGCTTGGATTGTCGAGCTTGTGTAAAGAATTTCAGTTGCTAGTAGTATTGCTGCTGTGGCTGCTAAGTCGCTGCAGTCTGTCCAACTCTGTGCGACCCCATAGATGGCAGCCCACCAGGCTCCCCCGTCCCTGGGATTCTCCAGGCAAGAACACGGGAGTGGGTTGCCATTGCCTTCTCCAGTGCGTGAAAGTGAAGTCGCTCAGTCGTGTCCCACTCTTAGTGACCCCATGGACTGAAGCTCACCAGGCCCCTCCGTCCATGGGATTTTCCAGGCAAGAGTACTGGAGTGGGGTGCCATTGCCTTCTCCAATTTTCGTGTCATTTTCCTCCAATTTTTAATCCATGTATTTCATAATATCATAATTGTTCCAAATGCTGCGTTTAAAATGAGCTGATGCCATAAATATTTTCTTCTTATTTCTGCATCATATTTTAAAGTATTTTGACTGGAGGGTTAATTTTCTATCTGATAAATAAACTATAATTTATTTAACCAATTCCACATAAGTGAACCTGTAAGTTGTTTCCAGTTGTGTTGTTGTTGTTTTGCTTCTTTTTCATTATTACTTAAGGCCAGATTCCTATAAAGGCAGTCAAAGCTTATATAAACAAGTTTATAAGACATTGCTAATTTCAGTTTCAAAGAGTTGCATCAGTTTACTTTCCTGTCAATAATACATAAGCAATAGCTTCTGTCTTCCCTTTCCAGCATTTCCAGGATTCACAAAATGTTACCCTCTCAATAATTTATTCAAAAATGTTTATTGATCACTTTACTATGTGCTGGAGTCTATATATACAAAGAACAATGTCTAAAGGAGTTTATGGTTAAGTAGGAGAGACATACGCTTTAAAAGTATATATTTCCAGTTTAATTTTAAAAGTTCAATGAGAGATTTTCCCAGTTAAGATGGCACTGGATAATATGAGGGCAATGCCACGTCTTCTTCACATATATAACAATGATAGGTAAAATATAAAAATAAGAAATTCAAAAGACATGGCTAGATTGAAAGCCGAATATAGCTGAAGTCACATGCCTGCTAGGCTCCTGGTCTCTTAAGTATCCATAGTGTTGGTGCTGGGGGAGACTAATGTTTTGACAAATCCTTCCCCCAACCCTAGTGAATAATACATCCTCCTTTAAGTGTGGGACATTTTACAGAGAGTCAAAGGTGTTAAAGGGTCCTTTAGCTCCATGAAGGAAAATGCAACCTTCTCCTTTATTTTGTTTAATGCTTAATTCATTAAACTTAAAACCATTTTGTTATAAACATTGACTTAAACATTGAACACTCACAATCTCTCTAAATATTTTTATATTACTTACAAAGATAATCCATCAATACTTACAGCATTCAGTTAAAAATATCTCAAATATTTAAATGATTATGAATACATTTAATTTTACTCTTCTAAATATTTAGTTGAAGTCAAGACATGAAATACAAAATTCTCTTAAAGGCTTTAAACAATTTGAAGAGCAGAAAATCTACACATAAAATATATCAATTACAAGTATTACAGTAAAACTGAAATAGTTATAAATGTGATGATGAAAACATATAACTACACTACTACTGATTTCATTTTATATTTATATTCTTATTTTTGCTCTTCTGCTTTACTGTTCCAAGATCGTAGTAATCTTGCCAGATGCTAATGTTTTAACCTTTTTATTTTATGTTGGAGTATAGCTGACTAACAATGCTGTGTTAGTTTCAGGTGTACAACAGAGTGATTTGGTTTTACATGAATCTATTCTTTCTCAAATTCGTTTCCCAATTAGATTGTTAACTTACCCTTACCAGAGAGGAAGTGGGGAAGGGAGGGACATTAGGGAGTTTCGAACTGACATGTACACACTGCTATATTTAAAATGGATAATGAACAACAACTTACTGAATAACACACAGGGAGATGTTGACTTTTATACCTTCTTTAAGGTGGAAATAATCTTTCCAAACCCCAAAGCAGAAGAATACTCAGACTTGCAAGGTCTAGGGTTTACTCTCTTGATAAATTGATTCTTAGGAGTTTGCAGAATCCAAAGTGACCCAAAACTGAGCCACTTACTTGGGATATATCCTTTCTAATAATGGATTTCCCTTGTTTGGTTATGGATAGCTCAGTTTATGAATATTATGAAATTTGTCTTTGCAATTCTAGGAATAATGTACACTTTAAAATGAACAGCAGTAAAAATAAAATAAAATAAAATAAAATGAACAGCAGTACTAATTCATTGTCCTGTTGTTATGAGATTTTTTTGGCAAAAGCAGTGTAATTGAGATTTACATAGACTTTCATCTTCCTTCTCCATGGCTTGGAAAGAGTTACTCTACGAGGGACCCTGTTCCCCTATAGTCCACAATAGTATTAAAGACCAAAACTTAGATTCTGGATACATCTGGGTGGTGGGGGTAAGAAAACATTAATTTAGCCTCTTTGAACTGGTTATGCCGAGTAACCCTATGCTAAGCATCAACTCTGGGAGCATCAACAACCCTTCTGAAGACATAAATGAAAGGCAATGATTTACCAGACACAAGATCATGGAGAAAGGGGCCTGCCTGAGCTGCTGTTGAAACCACAGATGAAGAGGGTGCTGGGTCGGCTAAGAGGCTGCTTTTCAGCAGTGATGACTCTTTGCTGCATGTGCTGAAAGATGAGGATAGAGTGTTGGCTCTCTAGTTGTTGAAAAATACCAACAGATTCTAGAACAGGAAGAAAACTCTCTTTCCCTATTCGTGCCCTTTGAACTTCCATCAGTACTTCCCATTGGTAGAAACTAACCAGAAGCTTGTTGGCAAGTATCTGGGAAAATGGAATATGCAGGTCCCTGGACTCTTAAAATACCTTGCAGTACACAGAAGGGCAAAAATGAGAGCCAAGAGTAAAAGGCAAATGAGCATTACGACCTATTTCTTCCCAGGGACTCTAAGTGAGTAAGACACATCCCAGGAGGTCATCTGTTTGGCTTTCTGAGTATGTGTCTTTTTGAGAAATCCACTAGGTGTGCTTTGGATTGGTTCATCTCCCCAAGTTTCTATGTCTCCACCAGGTGGAGTTAGAGGCTAGTTTATTAAAGGGTTAAATTTAGAAAGTTGAGAGTTTTTCAGATTGGATGAAGCAAAGATAAATAACACCAAAGGGACTACTTTCCTCTGACATTTCCTTTTAGAATGTTACCTTGTTATTCTCATACTTGCTTTGTCTGTTTTATCAAAGTGCACAAGTCTCTGGCTGTGACTTGGGATACTTGTGTTGCAAGGAATAGGAACTCATTCCAGCTGGCTCAAGAAAAGAGAATACTATTATAAATACACAAGAAGGAATATCACAGACATTTTTGGAAAAGAAATGAAATATAGCCAAGGCCTACTGGGAGCAGGGGCTGCTCTTTGCCTCTCTTAGGGAAAACATGGTCACTCTCATTTCTGCTGCTCATTTATTCATTATTCATTTGCTGAATATGCACTGAGTCTCCACTCTGGTGCTGAGGATTTGAGATACAAGGATGCATATGGCATTAAATGAACATTAAATGGGAAGAGAGTCATTAAACAAATAAATACACATCCATACAATTATAAATTGTTATAAATTCTATGAATAAAATATGCAGCTTTTAAGATAGAGTGTAACATGGAAACTTAACAGCAATTAGGAGGCTAGGGAAAAAAAAATTTAAGGGACGTTTAAACATAGACCTAAAAAGACAAGTAGCAGTCAGCACAATTAGAGTGGAACAGGAAATTTGCTCAGCTATAAAGTGTTTGAGGAAAATTTAACCAGTTCCTATGTATACATGGGCACTGGGCTTATTCTTTAAAGAGCTTATTATTTTAATATGGGTGAACACATTTGTGGTGTTTGAGGATTGAGGAAATCCTCTGAGAATTAGGGAAAGCCCTTAGTTGTGGAAATCTGTGAAATAAACAGTTCTCATCCATTTGGATTGGGTCTTCACTTTATATTTGCTTTATGTGGATATTGAAGGCAGAGATTATAAATTCGTTATTAGCACAGTTTTTCCTAACTGTTCCTAATAATTTAAAAATGTATGAAGATCACTTGCCTTGCATTTTAAGTTGGCCAAATTCATTGCTTCTAGGGGGAATTTTATTTCATTAACTAGCAGATCTAGTTCTTTTTCTCACTACTAAAATGGCACAAACGCAAGCTTCAGCCAGGTAGATAAACAGTGTAGATGATTTTTCTTTGAAATCGAGTTGTTGATAATCCCAAGACACCACCTGACACGCATCCGGTATCGCTGTGTCCACTAATGTGGACTCGACTGTCAGAGGTCTGACATTCGGTCCTGGTCCTCTCTGACTCCTCACGTGTAGTGGGCTCTTTATGAATTAGTGGGTTGGCTGCCCTGAGTCAGAATGTTATTTTTCCTCAAGTCCTGATTTCACAGACAAGAGTCTCAAACCCACCAATTTCATACAGCTTCAGTGACATTTCTAATTCCTATGCTGATGTTCCTAGGAACACCTACTTACTAGATCTGGGATAATGTACTAATAGACCATAGATACAAAGGAAAAAACTGAATAATCAAGAAGTAGATCCTAAGCGTCTACTGGCGTAAAAGAATGAATATAAATGACCAGTATTCTCTCCTAGCTATCTCAGCCAGGCATATGGACTATTTAAATACCCTTCCTATAAAGGAACTATTCCACTGAGAAATACTTAGAAAATATAACTAATGTAAATTTACTTGCATCATTTGAATGATAGAATTGGCAATGTAAATGAAAACTTTCTAGTAACCCTAAATGAAAATCTTTTCAGGTATTTATTTATAGAAGAGGAGACTTCCAGGTTTGCTTTCTGGCCTGTTGTTAAGTCATTCCAATAAAAACAACTTGATATATTTAGTCTCCTTAGTCAATAGTATTTTATTATCTTTAGGGATTGTTTTGGTCTCCACATGGAGGTTGGACTGCCAAAAAGATAAACCAAGATATCAAACTTATTCTATTCTTCAAAATTAAAAATTGTTTTCCCTGGTTATATGGTCATGACTCCCTAATGAATCATCTGAAATAAACTAGTTAGTTAGTTCCAGGATGGATAAGACAGACTATCCACAAAAAGATTATACTACATATAAGCTTATAAATATTCATTCTCTTATGTTGATAGTTCTATATTTAGTCTATGGATGTGTAAAGAAAGTGAGTGAGCCTCGTAAGATTTTAAAAATGTTCATCTCAATGCACTGATTAAGATGACAGGCCAGGATTCAAATTCCACCTCTGCCACCTACTGTTGCGTAAGTATATGCTGTGTGTGTTCTCTACTACTTGTGTTGTGTTCTCTGCTCTCACTTCCTTCTTCTCCCTTCCTCTCCTACCCCCACTGCAAACTCTCCTGGACCATGATCTCCCTGGGGTCAATTTCTGGGTCACCTCTATCACAGCCCTACCTTCACTGTCCAGTCTGAGGCTTGGCCCAAAGGACTCCTCAGCAAATGCTTGTTTAAGGATGTTTTTAAGAATGCTTTTTGGAAATTCCATAGCAAAAGGCTAAACCTCTCTTAATGGACTGTGCATGGTAACTATGCATTTCAAACTAAGCTCAGGACATTTATTCTGATAAGGGATGAGAATGCTTGTGGCACGATAGAGTGAGTGTTCTGGAATGAAAAAGACCTAGGTTTGAATTCTGCCCTGAATTTACCACTTAGCCTGCAACTTTGACCAGTTATAAAAATGTTAGTTGTTCAGTCACTCAGTTGTGTCTGATTCTTTGTGACCCCATGGACTGCAGCACGCCAGGCTCCCTGTCCTTCACCATCTCCTTGAGATTGCTCAGACTCATGTCCATTGAGTCAGTGATGCCATCCAACCATCTCATACTCTGTTGCCTCCTTCTCATCCTTTTCTCAGTCTTTCCCAGCATCAGGGTCTTTTCTAGTAGGTCAGTTCTTCGCATCAAGTGGCCAAAGTATTGGAGCTTCAGCTTCAGCGTCAGTCTTTCCAGTGAATATTGATTTCCTTTAATATTGTTTGGTTTTATCTTCTTGCAGTCCAAGGGACTCTCAAGAGTCTTCTCCAGCACCACAGTTTGAAAGCATCAATTCTTTAGCACTCAGCCTATTCTATGATCCAACTCACATCCACACACGACTACTGAAAAAGCCATACCTTTGCCTAAATGGACCTTTGTCGGCAAAGTGATGTCTCTGCTTTTTAATATGCTGTCTAGGTTTGTCATCACTTTTCTTCCAAGGAGGAAGCGTCTTTTAATTTCAGTCATATATTTATTCTAGGGATGCTCTGAAGACTTCACCAGACAGTCAATGTGAAGTGGCTAGTTCAGGACAGTGGTTCCTAGCAGCTAGAACATGCCATGACTTTGGGTTAATTCCATCCTCACTGTCCAGCCACAGTCTTCATCTCTGGAGTGGAGATAATAACTTCTTTGCACTAACTGAAGGATTTAGATGAAGCCATGATGTGCTTAGCTGAATGTGATAAACAGTAACTATTATTATTATAACCGTTTTTCTTCTAGTGGCAAGAACTCAAGAAAAGAGACAATTCTCTGTCTTTTCCTTTTCATTTTTTCTATCTCCTTCATTCATGTTCCATGAAAGCACTGGGAAGAAACCAAAACAAGGAAATCAAAGGGTGATATTTTAAAATACTTTAGATATATTCTGAAATAGTGAGGTGCATTTAAAGCTTCTTCAGAAGAAGAGTTCAACACCCTTGTTCTTGTATCAATAGCAACTAGACAAGCACCGAGGCCTTTTGCTTGTGTTTCTGGGCCATTCTTCAAAGTATTGAGTTATCCCAGAATGATTTCTTTCTTTTATGGGACATGTGACAAGAAGAAATCACTGGTGATGATTACTATCATCTCCAGCCCCTGTCTCTTTTATTATGCATAGATGAAGCTGCCAAAACTTTGCAAAGTGGTATATATCAAACATATGTCAGTGCAGGGCAGAGGAAATATTGCTGGACATTTGGAGCCTATACTGCCACGAGCATAATATGGGAGTGTTTCCTATTTGATTGTGAGTGTGGGTGTGAGTGTGTGTATGTAGGGGCAGTGTGAGAGAAAGAGAGTGAGAGAAGGTAAGAATTTGATTTTTTTTTTTTTAATTTCTCAGGTCAGCAATACTACTTAAAAAGTAACTTACTGGCTCACCGAACCATACCATGGGATGGACTCTATTCAGGCTAGATTGAGTTTTATGTTTAAAACTGGGGAAATCTCTAGGAAAAAGGAAATCTCTCTTTCCTTCCAGCAAGAGACTGGATTTCATCACTGCACCCAGAGGATATTACAGGCCCCACTGCAAATCTTTCCCTTCTTAATCTTTTCTTCTTCTCTTTTTTTTTCTAATTTTGTTGTGGTATGAGATCCAGTTTATTATCTCTCCTATGGGACATATCCATCTTTGCAAGAAATGAGAAATTTTAAAACATCATAATCTATTGAGGACTTCCCAGGTGGCTCAGTGGTAAAGAATCCACCTGCCAATGCAGGAGATGCGGGCTCAACCCCTGGATCAAGAGGATCCCCTAGAGAAGGGAATGGCAACCCACTCCAGTATTGTTGCCTGGAAAATTCCATGGACAGAAGAACCTGGTGGGCTGTAGCCCATAGGGTTGCAAAAGAGTAGGACCCAACCTGCCAACTAAACAGCAACAGCAACAATCTACTGGCACGTGTGAGAAGCACCTGTTCATGGTAAACTTACTAAATGATGCCACAAAGTTGCTCTTGGTGACACTGAGGGTCTTTCAGAGTCTAACGCATGGTGCATCCCACTGGGATCCTGGGCTACCCAGGCAGGCATGATAGCTCGAAAACTTCCTAAGAGAAACATTTTTAAAAATGTCTTTGGGGGCCTAGAATTAAGTCCCTGGAAACCAGAATTAAGACATTCACACAAAAGCAGGCCTAACTCTGGTCTGAAGAAGATATCATGTCCTGCTCAGATTCATCATACAGAATATGTTCTTGATAGTTGTTATTGGCTGAATGAAGGAAGATGGGGTGAAGTTGAAGTCATAGCTTCAATCTGAGATGCGGGGCTGGAATGCGAAGGCTCCTGTGAGCACTGAGTCACACCACCCGAAACTATCAGGCCCGTTTCAAAAGGGGGAGGAAATCAATCCAGTCCAAAAGTATTCAACCTTTTTCTAACCCTTTTTCAACTAAAATCCTGTTGCATGCTATATGAACAGAGGCAGAAGGAGATGCTCTGGTTGGAGCCGGAGGGGGTGGGAGGGGCACTCCAAACCAAAGAAGCTGGCCATTTCCTGCCTTGCCTCACAAACACCCACTGTGCTGCTCCACCGAAAGGGTCTGTGGGGCAACTTGCACAAACCAGAACCAATGCACTAGAAAGGGGGTTGTCTCTTTAAAACAAAACTCTGTGCTGTAAAGCCAAAGAATGATAATCCCTTAGAAGCCAGCACATCAAAACTGAGCTGCAAGAGGCATTATGCTACAAGAGCAAGACTGGTTGCACATGGGGTGAGCTGTCACCTTCAATTGGTCCCAGATTAAGCAGGTTATTGGTGTGGAGACCTCTGCAATGGGGCAGGGAATGGGAAGCCAGGCACATGCAGTGAGCAACTGTGTGGGCATTGGGATGCCTCCTTAAGGCCACGGGGAAATAAGAGCCAGGCAGGCAGTGTAGGGAAGTGTTACGGTTCCTGGGGCCTCAGGACCCAATAGAGGGTCCTTGAGGGCTGAACACCCCTGACAGGTACCCCAGACAGTAGAAGGAAGTGAATGAGGGGGGAGACTCAGAGGCATTTTCTTTGTATAGGAAACCTCCCCAGGAGACATCAAGCAGGGTGGGAGGGGCATGAGAAACCCTTGGGAACTGTTGCCTAATACTCTTTAACCTGGACATCGTGTTCCAGAGGCTGCTGGCCTTCCCAGCAAGAGTAGACCAGTTTTGGGCAGTCATCCGCATTGGCTTTGTGATGAACTGATGGCAACCTGGGAACGCTGCAGGCTGTTACCTCCTCCACTGGCTTAAAAGCTTGGTCCTCCAAACCTCCCAGCTCAAATCTGTTCCCAATTCTGACTTCTAAGAATGGAGTAAGGCGCATGACTATAAAGCCTGCCAGACTTTATGCCCCTTGAAAGCATTCTGGTTCTGCAGGCTCACAAATTTATATTAATGAATGAGTTTGGTCAGCAGTTTATTAAGCAAAATTGATGTCAGATACATTTAGGGATTGTGGTCCATCTTCCTCATATATGAAAAAAAGGGAGCAAGGAAGAATTTTATTTTATGATGGAATTTTATTTATGACTTTGTTGTAGAGATGATGAATTTCTGCTGTCTTCTTCTCCACAACAGGTCTGTCAGTTTGGGACACCTGTTCAGAGCAGCACTCGCTGGGAGTTCACAGCATCACTGTGTTCCTCACCCCATGTTCCCTCAGGAGTGACCCAGTTGCTCTACAGTCACTGTTAGACATTTATCCTGTTTATTCTCAGTACTTATAACCAGCCAAAATATTCTATATTTATCTATTTCTTTATTATTTTCTCTCTCAGTATTCTTTGCTGTGTCCCCACCGTCTTGAGCCTTGACCATCACGTGCCCTGCCATGTGTTCTTAGTGTTTCCCAGGATCCTGTTTAACTTTCTCAACCAATGGGCTGAATACCATCTTTATTCCTCCACTCCAAGTGACAGCATTAAACTTAACTTGATCAAGGTTTCACAGTAAGAACAGGTAGAACCAGGATTTGAACTCAGCACTGCCTAGATTTAGAGACTTCAGCTTTTAATCTTATGTTCTTATCTGCAAAGTTCCAATTGAATTAAAACCACCCTCTTGATGAGAAGACTCTTTTCAAGTGTTGCACGGCCAGTTGGTTTTATGCCACCGTTTTGCCATAAAACAAGTAGTGGTCCCAGTAGCTGGGGAGCTGGGTGTGGTGGAATCGGTCTGGAGTCCTCATGACTCAGAGGGATGGGCAGAAAGAGTCTTTTGAACTCAGGAGTCCCTCTGGGTGTGGAGGTTTGACTAAGGAGTGGGTAAATAGAAGATCATTCAGTAGTAGGGAAAACAATAAGAGACAAAAAAGTTGAGTTAATAAATGAATGAGTAAACAAGCCCACAATGAAGAAATGAATGCATTAATTGTCGGCTTGAAAGCAATGCATGGACTGAGAGAGTGCATTGTTCTATCCTTAGTAACCTTGCCAGTTATTTCGGGACTCTGATGACAGAAGGGACAAGCTTCAAGCCTCCTGTCCCCTTATTATTTATTTTTCAGCTTTATTGAGGTACAGCTGACAAATAAAAATTGTATATATTTTAGGTGTACAATGTGATGATTTGATACAGGTACACATTGTGAAAAGATGACCACAATCAAGTTGATAAACACATCCATTACATCACATAGTTATGTTTTTTTGGAGAGGGGTGTGGTAGCACCTTTAGGATCTACTCTGTTCGCAAATTTCAAGTACACAATATAGTATTATTAACTCACTATTGACCAGAGATATATTAATACATCTTTTGTTGCTTAAACATTATTGCTCAGAGACATATCAGTATTCACTTACCTAACAAATTGCCAGCCATACGCATTAGTTTCTGCAAAAGAACCCTGGTCAATAATTCGTTAACTATTGTCACCAGGCTGTACATTAAAGCTCCAGAGCTTACCCGTCTTATAACTGGAAGTTTGTACCCTTTAATCCATCTTCCTACTTTCCCCATCTCTGGCCCCGGAAACTACCATTTTAGTCTCTCTATCTGTTCCTGCACCTCCCCGCACCTCATTCTCTTTGCTCACTTCACCACAGGTTGACTGGTCTAGATGGAGCAGAGTCAGCCATGTCTGTTTGGAATTCTTTAAGAGGCTTTGGAGGAGGTCTTCTCTTCTGCTTTTTTAATCTCATGACGGGGACTCCCTTTGACTTCGTCCCAATCAGCTTCACGATCTACTGGGCTTAGGACCTGAAAGAAATAACTTATCCTCTTTGTGCTTCAGTTTCTTTCACTACATAATGAAGATTCTTAATTCCCATGTAACATCACCAGAATGGTGAAAAATTGTATAGAATACACATTTACACCTACACTCACACACACACAAACATATACCCACAGAGCCTAGTGCCATGCCTATAGTTAAATAAATAGAGCTGTCATTCCTTGAGACAAAGAGAAGGCAGAAAAACAAAACAAAAAAATGAGGGGGGGAATACATCCCAGTATAACTGTCCTGATTAATGTGATTGATATGGGCAAATGAGTTTCTGAGTAGCAGCTTGTCTTCCTCTTCCACTAACATTCCAGAAACACAGTTTTCCAACATCCTGTATTTTCTTACTGAAGGATGGGGCCATTTGATAGCTTCTATATTTCTTTTACTCTTGGGCTTTTCACAGTAACTTATTTTGATTAATGTTTAGTTAGTTATATATTCTTACTTTTTCCTAAATCACTTTAGAGAATTTATAGAATCTTATAATTAATATTTTGATGTGTGGATGCTTGAAGTTGGAGTGGTTTGTTCATGGATTTAGATGTTCTATTTGGCAGTGAGGTGATGGAAGCCACAAACATCTCTGGGCTTAGTTGTAGATTCCATACAACCCAATAAACCAGGTATCCACAAGAAGAGGAAATGATACCTGATGAACTCCAAATTAAAATAATCAAAAGTTTTCCTCTTCTAGACATTTTGCTAATAACTTAGTCTGTTATGGGTTATGCATTGCTGCAGTGATGGGAGGATTGGGAAACATACAGAAAAAAATGGCTGAGCTTATTTAATATTTAGGGAAATATGCTGCTTTGAGTTGACTTTGCAATATAATGCATTTTTCTGTGATCATGGCACGGTTTATAAAGCTAGTATAATTTCTTAAAGTTCTGTAAAGTAGATTGTATATGTAGTGCATCACCTCTGGGTTGAGGCAGTTTAAAGCTAGTGTGTGTCTTCCATCTACCTCTTCCCTTAAAGTGGTTACCCTGAAGGTCCTGTGTTCCAGATGGCAGAGCTGAAAGATGCAGGAAGTCTGAGGTACTCACTTGAGACTATATGTGAGAGTAATAAGACTTCATTGTGCAAAGCCTCTGCGATTTGGAGGTTTATTTGTTATTGCAGCACATTATAGCCTATCCTGACTAACTCAGGGCAATTAAAAAGCGCTCGTGAGACAAAGCCATGGCAGAAAAAAAAAGAAGTGCAAAAAGAAAGAATAAAGTCATCCTGCAGAAATTGGCTTGTGTTTGAGTCCAGGGTCCATCGCAGTCTGTGACTTTATATTATCACCACTAAACCTATTCTCTCATCCACAAAGTGGGAATAAGAATAGTATATACTTCAGATGTTTGTGATAAGAATAAAAGAGGTAATTCAGGCAAAATCAAAGTATTCTTCATAGTTCCTGGCACATATAAGCACTTTAAAAATGTTTGAAAATGTAAAATAATACAAAAACTCATTCTGCCTTATGCAGGATGTCAATCAATATTATGAAAGCCAGTTCAGGCAAAACTACAAAAGAGAGATTCTTAGGTTATAAGACCTACAGACGGATTTCAGAAGGTGGATTAATGCCATGAAATTGTATACAAAATGAAGTGCATAAGTAAATGTCTTTTATCTAAATATAATGAATACCAAGTGAGAGTTTTATTGAGAGTCTCACTTGGTATAACAGACTATAGGAACAGATAATCAAGTTGAGATATAAAAGATATTTCAGTGAAATATTGACAGGAAATGAAGGCAGATTAGATTATTGTGAAGCTCAAGGATTTGAAAGACTTAATCATGTGGGACTGTGTACTGGTCAAAGGTTGCCACTTTTGGCTCTGATCAGTTTGCCTCTCTTGAAATGGCTTAAATCTCTATTTATCCCTCCTTAGTCAAATGTTCACATCCAGAGGGACTCCTAAGCTCTAAGAAGTATTCCCATCCAGCTCTCCAAGAGATTGAAGATGCTAGGCTTACACCACCACACCCAACTCTGCATCTACTGTACCCACTACTGACAGTTTTATGACAGGACAATGGACCTGGCCACCCAATAAGAAAACACTTGAAAATAAGGCCCTAATTGTTTGTTTTATTTCAGTGGAAACTTTGGAAATGAAGAAGCAAGCAAAGAGAACATGTCAGAGAATGAGCTCTGTAGTTGGGTCACTTAACTGAAATATCCGAAAGTATGGTTGAATTTAAGAGTGTGAATTATACCAAGACTCTGTATTATCTACTGGTTTTACTTTTCCTTCTAAGCTGACTTCTTTAATGTCTAGGTTCTTGCCATAGAGGATGTGATTTTTACATTTCATTAAGTAAAAGTTTCAATTGAAACACTGAAATTCAGTATCTGTTGCCTTACAAAGAGGTGCTAAACCATATGTGGAATTTGAAGAATTAACCAATTATGCATTATATAATGCAGAATTAACCAATTTTATAATTAACCAATTTTAGCATTATATAATGCTAAAAATATCTCACCTTTAACAAACAGATTGACTTATGCAATATTAAGGAGGAAGTAGGGGAATGATTTCTTTGGAGAAAACAGTTTGTGAGAAGGTATGAGTGAGGAGCTTTAAAAAAATGTACTCCTAGAGCTTGCTGTGCTATCTATAATCAGTTTCCCCTGCAATATACTACTATATGACTCTCTCCTGAGGAATCTAGAGGATGAGAGAAGAGTTGACCAGCTTTCCTAGAAGCAGAGTGAAGGAGAGTTGCTGCTGTGTTCAGCTTGCACTTCCAAAGCTTGACAGCAAGAATGATGCAGAAGTGTCTCCCTGGGACTGTGTGTAAATCTTCTAGGGCAGCCCTAACAAAAGGCCTTAGACTGGGATGCTTAAGGAACAGGAACTCATTTACTCACAGTTCTGGAGGCTGAAATCCGTGATCAAGGTGTTGGCAGGTTTGGTTTCTTCTGAGGCTTCTCTCCTTGGCTTGCAGGTGGCCACCTTCTTGCTGTGATCTCACAGGGTCTTTCCTCTGTGCGACTGTGTGATCTTATAGAGATCTCTGACTATAAGGAGACCAGTCATATTGGCGCACCCTACTGGTCTCATTTTAACTTTAATTGCCTCTTTAAAGTAGCTTTACTCAAATATAGTCACATCTGAGCTACTAGGGATTAGGACTTCCTCATATGAACAGGAGGTGGGGGGCACAGTTCAGTCCATCATAGAATATGTGGGGCTATATATTGGAGAGGGTTGTCAGGAGAGCTATCTTGGATTCTGCCAGAAAGAAGCTTGACTTGCAGACATTTTATGGCTGTGGTAAGAACGGGGTTCCAGGAGTAATGAAGACATATTCGTCTGAATGAGGGCATGGAGGATATGAGAACTCCTGTGTTCAAGGTTTCCAAAGAACCATGGAAATGCCCTCAGGAGACAGTCAGAGGCAGAGAGCACAAAGCCAGGACACCACAGCACCAGAGACATAAGACCTTTCCTGCTGCCTCAACTGCTTCTTCCTTCCCTTTCATCCCTCCCTACCTCCATCTTTGATTTGCCCCTAAAGGGTAAGAAATCTGCTTAGTACATTGGGGAAGAAGGAGATAAAGTTGTAAGTTGGGAAAAGAGAGAAATAAGAAGAAAAAGACTATGTTCTTATTCCCTTTCAGTCTGTAAGTTTTCATCAACCACAGACTCTGGTTAGGGAAGGAGAAGTTATTATGACTTTGAGAAAAGGTAGACCTTTGACCAAGAAGCAGGCCTTGAAGTTCTAAATGCAGAATTACTTCTTAAAAATATAAAGAACTTTTTATTCTTTGAGAGGAAAGAAAGTAATCAGTTTATTGAAGTCCTCATGGAGGGTTAGAAGAACTTCATCCAATGTATTTTCAGAGGACAAAGGTAAAATTTTAAAAAGCTGTGTACCATTTAGATCTTATGTGTGCTAAGTTGCTTCATTTGTGTCAAACTCTTTGTGACCCTGTGGACTGTAGCCAGCAGGCTCCCCTGTCCATGGGATTCTCCAGGCAAGAATACTGGAGTGGTTTGCCTTGCCCACCTCCACGGGATCTTCCTGACCCAGGGATTGAACCCATGTCTCTTATGTCTTCATGTCTCCTACACTGGTAAGTAGGTTCTTTACCACTAGCACTACCTGGGAAGCCCTTAGATCCTATAAGTTTTTATTTATTCTATATGCTAGAGGTCTTAATGATCAGTCTTTGTGGTTCTAGCAGTTGTTTCAGACTGATTGATTGTTTTGTCCAATGAGAAGATGGACACTAATCCCCAAGTACAGCAAGATAAGAACTCTCACCAGACTTGGATTAATGCCCATCCCTAAAGTTAGAAGAAGTACATGGATTCCCATTTTCCCAAACTGGTTTGGGAAACACTAGTGCCTCAAACACATGTTAAGCTGGTGAAGTGAAACAATGACCAATAATATGTGATCAGAAACTCTCAAGTCAGTTATATGTTTAGAAATATAACAGGTAGAATGATACTGGGAAATGTCCCAGGATACAAATTAGAAATCCTGGATTTTAGTTGTGATACTGCCACTAACTAGCTGTGTGTGATAGCAGCCACCCACTTAACCTCTCTGAGCCTCAACAGCTTCAGCTACGTTATGATGGGTGTGGGCCAGATCCTTTTCCACTTTTCCTTTCTTCTGACCATGCCTTGCCACACACAGAAACTTAGCTCCCAATAATGTATCTAAGTTCTCTGACCAGGGATCGAACCCCATGCCCCCTGCGGTGAAAGTACGAAGTCCTAACTGCTGGACCACCAGGGAAGTCCCAATCCTTTTCCACTTTTAACCCCATCTATGGAGGTGTAGAAAAACCTTGTTTCTAGAGAGAGGAGTTTGACTTTGCAGTCATTTTATTTTGATTTCTTTCTCAAATCTATGACAAACAATCTGTCACAACCCAAAAAAGTCCTGGAAAGTTCATTGAAATGTAGATAACTTCCAGAAATGCGATTTCATTGCTTCCCTTTTACCTGCTGGGTATAATCATGTCCTAGCTGCCTACATTTTTTTTGCTTCTAAAGCATCTTATAAACCAGCAGAAGATCAGATGGGATTTTTATAAGCCTGGCAAAACCACTCTCTTTCTTTAAATTGCATCGCCTGCATAATGGGAAAATCCTACTCAGTTTACCCCCTCCAGAATGTGACTTAAAATGATTGGGAAAAGAATGATAAAGCAACAATGGAGAGAATATCCTGCAATCCTTTAATATCCTCTGCATAGTCATTTTCTGCCTATTCTTGCAGTTTGAGATCACAGGATTCTGACAACCTAATAACCCTTCATGCCAATAAAGTCGAGACTGCCTTTTTGTTTGATGTTGCTCGGAACATGCAATTATCCACGGGCAGGTTGTAGGTTCATGTTTTCATCTACCACAGCTCTTTCTGCCTGAGAGAGACTAGGACAGACCTCTCAGTTTCAGTGAAATGAACTGGCCCAGGATTTGCCAGGTTTGAGATTTTACCTTTCAGACTACTGGATGCTGTAAATCCTATTTGGAGGAGATATTTTGGCTCTTTAAGAGTGACCATTTTGCTTCCAATATTTTTTTTAGATGAAAGACCCAGAAATTTCCATAGTGTCCTACTTCCATCACCATTTAGACTTTCTTTTGAAGCGTCTGTCCCTCTTTTAGATATGAAGGGGTTTACAGTCAGATTCTCAGGCTCCTGAGAGAGCACTCTGGGATGGAGAGATGGCACTCTCAAGACAGATGGCTCCTTCCATTCTTACACTGTCCCCGCCACTTCCATTCTTACCCTGCTATTTGCTCTGTTTAGTAGTAGAAACACTAAGAGAATGAAGAAAAATTAAGAGGTCCCAGCCTACAAAAGGGAAAATAAGCATCCCTTTGTGGGACTGTCATTCCAGTGTTCTGAGCCCTGCATCCCTTATCTGCACCCCTTCCCCACGAAGAACTAACTCCAGGAAGCTCTCTTTTGACATTCTTGGGCTGTATGAAGGAGGGATGTCCCCATGCCTCTGTGCATAAACATCACCTTCCTTCCTCCTTCCCACCATTTCCCCAACAGTGAACTACTATTCTTTGCCATTGCTACAAAAGCACAATGAGATAAAGAACAATTATAGATATGAAAATGCTTTCTAGGAGCCTGGAGCAATAAAATCAGAAAATTTCAGTATAATCTTTGCACCATTGTGCCTTCCCTGTCTGAACTTGAACAAGTCAGTAAATCTCTTAAAAGTTAAGATTTCTTATATATCCAGTGGGATGACAAGTCCTTCTCAGCTCACCTCATGACATGTTACAAGAATCAAATACAATAATGTTCCATATGCAACAGAAATATTAGCTGTCATGAAGGATTGCACTGCTAATGATTTCATTGCTAACTCTTATGAATCATGGACTATGGGCTGTTCATGACTTACATGGGTTCATTCTCACAACCCCCTGAGTTTTTAGTGTTATGCCCCCATTTCACTCATGACATGAAGAAAATAAAATCTAGATGGTTATTGGACTTCCCTCACAGCTTAGTTGGTAGAGTCCTCTTGCAATGTGAGACACCTGGATTCGTTACCTGGGTTGGGAAGATCCCCTGGGGAAGAGAACGGCAACCCACTCCAGTATTCTTGCCTGGAGAATCCCATGGACAGAAGAGCCTGGTGGCTACAGTCCATGGGGTTGCAAAGAGTTGGACATGACTGAGCAACTAAGTAGCAGCAGCAGAATGGTTATTCTACCCAAAGTAGTACAGTTATTCACATCAGAGTTAATAACTGACTCTTAAAAGCATGTCTGCATAATGCCGGAATCAGCTTTCTTGTGCAAAATCTCTAAGGTATTTCCAGTAAGAACTGGCCCGCCTGCCTGGGGTAATGAAGGTGTATTTCTGATCCACTTTGGTGATTCTTCTCCACCTGTAGGCTGTGCAGTGCATAGCAGCTCTGGTTCTCTTGGCCTCCATCCTCTGACCACTAATGTCCATGTCTTTCCATTATCCCCAGATTTAAGACAGGAGAGAGCAAATGGCAAAGTCCAGCTGTGACAAATCCAACATATATGTTTTACATGCAAAACCCATTTTTTGAGGTGTAACCAGAGTTTACAAAAGACCAAGGTGTCAGAGGGCAAATTCAATCTATAGCTTTGATTTGAATGCCTAATAAGTGCTAAGCACTGTGCTGCATGGAGGAATGTAAAGCAAAAGCACAGTGTCAAATCTCAGGCTGTCATCTCTCAGTCCAGGATGTAATGTAAGCCAGTCAACAGAGGGTTACAGTTGAGAACAATGCATTCTAGGTGAAAGTTTCACTGACTGACTAACAATAAGACAGATAGGAGAGCCAGCTAACTAGAAGAGTGGTTGAGAAAAGTGTGTGTGAGGTAAGACTTCTGGACAGAGGTAACCACACATTTAAGTCTCAAACAATCACCAAAGTTAACATTATTATAAAATATATTTTCCTTCCTTTTCAGGGCCTGTGCCTGCAATCTCCTCGAGCTTTTCATTCCCTAATTCTCTGGATCTTCCATTGATTTTTCCCTTAGCCATAATTTAATTATTAAAAAAATTTAAATCTAAAGATTTCTCTTCCATCCTTTTCGCTTGAGACTTGGTTGGCTTAGAAACTGTCAAATCCTTTGTTGTTGAAGTCAATGAGCCCTAATGAAATTCTTTTGTCCTTAAAAATAAGCTAAGAGTATCTTTAAAGTCCTGAAATGCTATAGACATACCCTAATCACTTCACTTGGCCTACATGACCTTGGACACCAGACCACTGCTTTGACCATCACTGGACAAGCAAATATCTGGGTAAATTTTTGGCTGGAAGAGCCAATGAATGAGAGAAATGACAACTTCCCTATTATGCTAATAATATTCTGTAATTTGTGATTGCTTGACTCAGACCTGATGCCTAGTTATTAAGGTTTATTGGTTCAGAATGAGGGAGATTAAGTGGTTAGACTGCCTGGCTTTGAATCCTCATGCTAGTATTTACTAAATGTGTAACTCTGTTGAGATACTTAAATTTTCTGTTTTATTTTCCTCAAGTACAAAATAAAGACAGTACTACTGGTCTCAATAGACTATTGAGAGGAGAAAATGAGATAATTTTCTGATGGCACTTAGTATCCTGACTGAAGTGACCAAAGGGTTCTGTGATGGGTGATGTACCCTATGGTATTCCATGACATTCATTGGTGCTTTATGGTGTACTATGGTATTCTGTGGTGCCTGTGGTATTGTGTGATATTCTGTGGTGTCTGTGGTGTTCTGTGTCATCCTGTGGTAGTCTATGGTATTCTGTGGTATCTGTGGTATTCTGTGGTGTACTGTGATGTCTGTGGTGTCCTTTGGTATCTGTGGTGCTCTGTGGTACCTGTGGTGCTATGTAGTGTTCTCAGGTGTCTGTAGTGTCCTGTGATGTTCTGTGGTATTCGGTGGTGCCTGTGGAATTGTGTGGTGTTTAGAGGTGTCTGTAGTGTCCTGTGGTGTCTGTGGTATTCTGTAGTGTTCTATGTTTTCTGTGGTATTCTGTGGTGCTTGTAGTATTCTATGTTGTTCTGTGGTGTCTGTGGTATTCTGTGATATCTTTGGTATTCTGTGGTGCTCTGTGGTATCCTGCGGTATCTGTGGTGATTTGGTATTGTGTGGTGTCCTGTGGTGTGCTGTACTCTGTAGTGTTCTGTCATTCTCTGTTGTGTCCTGTGGTGTGGTGTTCTGCGGTGTTCTGTGCTGTTCCATGGTGTCCCGTGGCAGCTGCTCTTTTCACTCTACTTGTGGGTCTGGAGTGCTATTGAGTGCTCTGGTTGTCTTAACCTAATTAGGCAGCTGTAGGGAGAAGGAGACAGGCACAGATGGGGACAACCTACCTTCTTCTGAGTGGGGAAACAGCTGGAGTGGACCAGTCCTTTAGACCGTTGTGAGGACCAGTATATTCGGAGTTCTGAGGAAGAAGCCCCATGCTTTCTACTTCAGGCTTTCTGGGGAGGACTCATGAATAGAGCTAGATGAAGAAGACACATGGGGGTGACAATCTCCTCACCTGTGGGCTTGCCTAAGAACCTGAGGCGCATGCTGTCATTCGAGTCCCTCCTCTGTATCCTTCAAGGCTTTGTTTCATTTTTAACTAGTCCATTCTTCTTTCTCAAATCTAACTCAGAACTTCAGAGGAGATTCAATTACATCTCTAGAAGCAGAAAAATGAAACATTCTATGTTTCTGCCAACAGATCCTCCTCCTGTTTTTCTGCCTTTTCACTGTCATTCTATACTCACACTTGGCTGGGGCACAATAAGGCACTTCAACTCTACTCAGAAGTCATTATGAAAAAGTAAAATAAAATTCTCTTTAGAGACATGGTATCTTAAAACCTGTCAAGATAATTCCCTTTAGAAATGGTAAAATTCAATCATATATTTAGCATGAGTATGGTTCAACACAGATAATAACTTTGATGAATATCCAGAGAATTATTCTGGCTGAAATAAAAGCAATTCTAAAAAGTTGCATCCTTTATGATTCTTGAAATGGGAAACTATAGAAATGAAGGACAGATTTTAAGGGTTAAAGGAGAGGTGAGGTAGGAGAGCTGTATATGAAAATAGAAGAACAACATAAGGTATTCACAAGGTGATGAAAATATTCCTTATCTTGGGCTGTAATGGCATTAATGTTCTGGTTGTGATATTGCATTATAATTTTGCAACATATTCCTATTGGGGAAAGGTATGAGCTCTTTCTATTATTTCTTACAAATAAATGTGAATCGAATCTGCAATTATTTAAAAATTTAATTGACAAAAATCTTAATGAATTTACCATTCACTTTATTTGCTTTGTCTGTTACATTTTTACGACTTAAGTTGGAATTCAAGGTTTCCATGATCTTGCCCCAAACTGCCTATCCAGCTTTATCTCTCAAACAAGCAGAACCTTCACTAGTCACCCTATAAAACTTGGACTTTTCCATTTTACTTCTGTTTGTAGGCCAGAACACCTTTCCTGCTTCATCTTGTTCAGATCCTCCTCCATGACAGGCTGGGCCAGTTTCTGCCTACACCACAAAACCATGGAGAAACCATTTGCTTCCCTCCAGATGACTGCAGATTTTTTTTTTTTGGTATCAATCTTGATATATTTTGTACATTCTGTCTTTTATTTCTATGATGTTGTATACATTTCTCATTTTTTCTATTAGATGGAAGCATTGAGAGAGCAGGAGCTTTCATTTTTCTGTGAAGCAAATAACCTCTGTAAATCACTAGAATTGTGTTTTCACAGAACAAGAACTGAATATCTGTTATTTCTTTTGCATTCCTTAGTTATCTTGTACACAGTAGATGTCCAATTACTGTTAAATCAATAAATGTTAACAGATTTTTGGTTTTGAAACTATATTAAGGCACTTTGCTTTTCAGGTGATTGAAACTAATTTGCCTTATGTTAAGGTTTATTAGAAAACTATCATTTAGAGTTTTTCTGTTTATAGACAGAAGGAATATATTCCAGAAAACAAAATATATACAAACAAAATGTAACAATGGCTATTACATAGTTTCATGTTTTTCTAGACAGAAGGACTAAATTATAAAAAATGAAATTAAATGATGGGTGTTACATATTTAGTCAGGTATTAATTAAACATCTACAGTGCCACATGGAACCCAAGCAGTAGCACAGAACTAAGAGTTAGAATACAAGAAGGCATTAGCCAGACTCTCCCAGTGGTAATTTAGCGACTATTCAAGGGTCTCGATTTCTCCATGCCTCTGTGAAGTTATTGGGCTAGAGGAACAGTAAGTTTTTTTTTCTAGTTCTGACAGTCTGTGGTTACTTGAATTTGGGATGACTGAACATTGAACACAAATGCTAAGCTATGTGCTTTTAAGTCCCCTAATCCTTCTCATTGAATTCATACTGGCTGAGGCTCTGACTCAATCACCGGGTAACCAATGTCGTTGTGGGCTCCTGGGCGGCGTTTGAAATCAGTCTCTTCTGTTTGTCATCTGCTTAGTCCTGCTGTCCCTGACTATTAGCTTAAAGATTAATCATGATGACTGGTAACTCAGGGGTGAAAGGCAGTTGAGTTCATTTAATTAGAACTAACCCCACTTTGGCATTAAATATATTCAAATTTCCAACCTCAGCTCTAAGCCAAGTTTTGTTCACATTCCTCTCCATCCTGTTCTGTCTTTGATAGTAAATTTTAACTTTTATTTGAAGGGAATGATTTTTTTAAGATGGAAAGGATGAGCAAATCACGATTATGGGGTCCTAACTGAAATTAGCCTAGCAGCAGGCCCCTGGAAGACTGAGGAAAGGAGTGCAGAGAGGATACAGTCAAGGTCAAAAGAAAGAAACTTTCTTTGATGTCTAAATATACTTTATTATTTTTGTTGATATTGTTATTATTAATTTAAGATATTAGTAAATTAGTAATGGGTTGGGCAGTTGTTACATCCTAGGAACCCTGCAAAACATTTTACAAACATTATTTCATTTAACAGAATAATGCAATTAGGTTAAGTACCATTATTGATTTCTGCTTATAGATAAAGAAACTTGAATTTAGAGACATTGGTTATCTTGTCCCAAATTCCAAGGCCAATGAGTGCTGAACAAGGATTTGAAATCATATTGCTGGACTCCAAGGACCATGTGCTTATGTAGAACGTTATAATTCTCCCCAAATATCAATAGCCCCCATTATCTGTTGAATGACTGCTAAATGAAAAAAGTTTAATAATTAGCATACGTTAATACCACTAGTGAGCAGTGGAACCAGAATTTAAAATTTCTTTGACTTCAAAGATCAACATCTTTATGTCCTCATTGTGCTTTGATAGGAAAGTCATTTAGCATATTTCTATGTGGTTAGAGATTTGTAATTAGTTCAAATTAAAGTACCTCCTGAGATGTTGTTGTCAGAATACAAGCAATCTGTTATTAAGGGAAAATATTCAAGTAAGTAAGCTAGGAAACAGAATGAGAAAGGGCAATATTTCAGTAGTACAAACAAGGGACAGTCACTATTATCCTCAAGAGAGCATAAAATTTTCTTTAAAATTGCCCAAGAGAGAAGGTGTATTTTCCAGTTTATAAATATCCTTGTCAGTTTACCATGGAGGATGGTAATTAATAATCAGGTCTTGAAATGAAATATTTTATTTATTCTTTAAAACTATCAAACCTGCTTTTCTCTGATTCTTGTTAACTCAGTTAACTGTGAGTTTTGTTTGTCCTTTGGGGTTCTCTCCAGGCCAACAACACAACTTGACAGAATATTAGATGTGTGTATGAAGTATAGAGCCATTATCAAGGAATAGTAAGATAAGAGGAAGCTATGGTTAAGTAAATGCAATGCATGGTCCTAAATTAAGTTATTGATTGAGGGGAGGATATCATAAAGGACATTAGTGGGACAATCAGAGAAAATTGTATGTGGATTGTATATTAGATACTAGTACCTTGTCAATGTTAAATATCCTGAATTAGATAATTATACTGTGGCTAAGATCTCATAACTTATAGAAAAAGATACTGAAGTATTTTGGGGTAAAGGGACATGAAGTTTAAAAGTTATTCTTAAAAGCTTGTTTCAAGACAAAAAAAAAGAACCTATATAGAGAATGAGAATGAAAAAGTCAATGAGGAAAAATATTAAAAATTAGTGAATAAAAGATATATGAGAATTCTCGGGGTTGCTGTAGCAGTTCCTCCAAAAGTTGAAATTATTTTAAAATGACAAAGTTAAGAAATTATTTGGCAGCCTTGATTAGGCTGATTGATTTGCATTTTTATATTTGTTATATTTCTCAAGGTCTGATGAATCTTTAAGTGACTCGACAAAAATAAAAAAAATTTAAAATCATGAAACTGGTGAAATCACTTCAGAATCATGCCTTGTCAGCCTCCCATAAATATTTCTATAAAACTCAGAGATGTCTATTAAAACACAACTAAACAAAATGAAAGAAAACTAGGCTAAATGTTTGTGAAACTAGTTAGTGTATTACACTGAAGTAATTGTGCAGAAAACATTGCAATACCCTTGGCATAGATATTCTACTAGAAAATAAAGTTGACTTTCTAAGGATTTAAAAATTACCCTAAGTGTTTATAGATGTTAATAGATGAAAGTGCATAATCCTAAATTAAGTTATGGATCATTAAATTATGGATCCTAAATTAAGTTAATGGATGTGACTATTTTCTCTTGGAATAAAACCACCACCTAAAATCTAAAGAATGATTTAGAGATATGGTCTAGAGAAACCTCAAACCTCCCTGGAAATATTGTGGCCTTCCCTTCAGAGAGAGATGCCATCTCTCCCCCAACCCCTGCTCACAGAATTTCAAAGGGATAACTGAGCTATTTCTCCCTCATTTGTGTCTTGATATCTTTCAGACTCCTACAGTCTCATCAGGTTACAAGAGTAAGCTTCCATACCTTTCTCGTAGTCACTGAATTTTGGTATCCAGGGAATTTAGCTGTCTTCTCCAATTCCCCTTCCTCTATATTTTCTCACTATAAAAAAAGGGAAGACTCAAATCTACCTCCAGAGAGCACTGAAAAACCCCAAGGTGAGTCAACAATGAAATTGTAATTGGGAACTTAATGCTTCATGTGAAAATATAATCTGATTGTTTGATATACCCTGTAAAAGTCACCAAAAGATAAGCATTTACTTGACAACTCATGAACACCTTTAAAAGTCCAAGTGAAATTATATACTCAAAATATTACCTGATCCCAGGGAAAGGTGTCTTTGGGTCCATTACTACCCCCTGAATTATGAGAAGACATAACTAAAATTTCTTACTTTGAGTTAACTCTATTTTTAGTTGGCCACAAGAATTTAAGAAAAATATTTTTTATTTCTCATCAACTATTTCAAAATAAACCCAGAAACATGCATCCTAAGAAATGAAAGAAAAAAAAGAAAAGACACTAGATATTTGAGAATCCATATTTGACCCCTGATACTGCCTTTTCCTAAACAGTTACCTCTCACTCCTATGAGTTACTTTGGTGTTCCTAGAGATGAAAATACTTCTGCCATGTGGATATTGAAGATCATAAGGTTACATTTGTGATATTAAACAGATTTTTTTTGTTTAATCCTGTAATGTCTTATTTATACAAGGAAGTTTTAATTTTCAAATATTTAAACTTGCTTCTGGCTTTTGTCTTGTTCTATGTTCATCCCTCTTTGTTCAACATTTAAAAATGTTCTGGTGGGACGCCATTACAATATTAACTTGTCTATTAATTTATTTGTGCATGACTTTAAACATCTTTTCATAATGTAGACACTGTCTGGTTTTTGGAAAACACAACTCTCCTCTGTATTTGGCTTTTTTTCCCTTCCAGTGTCCTAACATCTTTCAATTCTCCCTAGACTTTAATTCCTCCTGTTTTCAAAATGGTCATTATGTCCCAAATTATGTAATACAGTCCAGACTGCAAATCTTATAGCCCATACAAATTAGAGAAACTCTTGCAATTGGAAATAAAATTGGAAAAAAAATATAAATAAAATTATTTCTAAGAAGCTAGTCACTTTCACTCATTCACACATTGTTGCTCTTAACCAGGGCCTCTATTCCAGTGTTCTAGTAGCAGGTTCACTGAGGAACCTGTTAATGTAAAATGACAAGCTTGATCATTTATATAAAATTTGAATCTGGAAAAAAAGTGTTATCCTTAAGATTGCTAGGCTTAAATTTTAAGCTGCTGAACTAAGAGTTTCATAATACGTATGGAAGTGAAAGTGAAAGTCGCTCAGTCGTGTCCACCTCTTTGTGACCCTATGAGTATATAGTCCATGGAATTCTCTAGGCCAGAATACTGGAGTGGGTAGCCTTTCCCTTCTCCAGGGGATCTTCCCAACCCAGGGATCGACCATCTCCTGCATTGCAGGTGGGTTCTTTACCAGCTGAGCCACAAGGGAAGCCCAAGAATACTGGAGTGGGTAGCTTATCCCTTCTCTAGAGGATCTTCCTGAACCAGGAATATACAAAAAACATTATACTTGGATTTAAGTCACTTCCCATGTGGGACCATAAAAAGAGGCTCTTTGAGGGCAAAAATACATAAATATGGTCCAGTTAGTTTTACAGATGACATTTCCCCTGCTGCTTCCCTTTGACCCCCAGATCTCTGCTCAGAACACTCAGCATTACCTTGTTGCATAGAACAGCATCTTCCAACACGGGGTTCTTAATGTTCATTGGCATTAAATGAGTGAAGGGAAAGCAAAGCCTGTGGTTAAATAAATTTGGGGAAAAAACCTATTAAACAAAACTAAACAAGTTGTAGGACTTCTCTCAGAACTTAGACTATGCCAGTGTGCAATCAGCAACTCCCAAGAGGGGGAAATATTATATAGAATTTTTTGATGGAATATGTCCAGAGGTACTATTTTCTAGGACTTCTTTCTTCTTTATTCACTGCAAATTTGCTCATCATTGAGGCTCATATGCAGTCAAATTTCCTGTATGCCATTCCCAAGGCCATCAGTTTGGTCACCACTACCCTTTGGCATCTTACTATAATCTTACGGTCTTTAATTCTCATTTCCATTACATGCCCCATCTTTTGGATAATGGACCATCCACTATGAACCTATTTTCTATTCTACAATACCTCACATAGGTGCCCAGAACTCTGTAGGAACTCAGTAAATGCTTGCCACCTATCTCAAATGTTTGCTATTGATTTCAAAAATTCTTCCAGAAAAGAAAATTTGCTTCTTTACTTATTTGAGAATGAGTAGATTAAAGTTTATTTTTAAATACATCTTTATGCTCAATTTAACACTGCTTTTGAGTGATAGGGAGAGTAAACCCCTATAACCAAAACTTTACTTAAAAAATTCACACTGAACAAGAATCATGCAAAGTTGTTTTTATTAAGCTGTATGTTTAGGTTACATCTAAGTATTTCAGGCATTACTTCATTTGAAAAGCAGACATGACATTCTAGGAAACATTTCAACAAATCCCAAGGACTGAACCACTATGGAGAACAGAGCATGCCTAGTCTGAAGTTAACAGGTATGGTAAGTACTTCAAGGGATCATCAAGAGAAAGATCCTAAATGACAACTGATCCTCTTCTATAAAGTGATTATCCTAGGCAAGTAGGTACAAGGGAAGCACATGACTATCACAGAGCTAGAGAGATTGCATCCAAATCCATCATTTTTATTTCAGGGAGGACTTGGCTATCATATCAGAAGGCTGATGATTCTTTCAGAATAAGATACATGATCAAGTTTTCTATGTGTAGTATTAATGCTAATAGAATTAGCTTATGTTTAAAGAATCAAGGAAAGAACAATTTTGCATTTAAAACCACTATGGTATATTAGCCACTGCAGGAGATGCTTAGCCATTGGGGAGTCATCTCTGTACTCTCATAGTTTATGAGTTCTTCTGAGAAATTTTGATTGTGACCGTCTTGACTTCTGTGTATTCATGGAAACCATATTCTCCGCTAGAGAGTGAAGAAAAAAATGCACAGAATTTAGCAGAGCTGTACAAATACACTAGGGTCAATGATTTGGTACAAGTTTGTTCCTGCTTATCTGGCTAGGAACAATGGAAAATATTTTCTGTGATCTGTGTACAGAAGCATTTCAAAAGGTAGCTAGCTTACCATAATATATCTGGTCTTATATAAATCGCCTTTGGGAAAACTTTTTACATTTTTTTTTGCATGCTTTAAATGATCATGTACAACTCAATTGACTTTTAATGAAATTGTTCATTTTTGACAATTTTTTCTACTTGACTATAAAAGTGCTCACCACACACAAACACAAGCCCAAGAGGAATTTTATCATTTCTAGTTTAGCTTCTAATATATAAGATGGGTATATTACTAGAGGAAATGTAGTTATATTCAAAGTATATCACTTGGATAATATGGAAAAATTATAAATTCAAATTTAGTTCAGTTTAGTTTAGTGCATTCACCATTTCCAATTGATCCAGAAATGAGGAAGTGGCTAAAAAATGACCAGGCTTCTATTTTCATTCTAACTCACTCTAGTAGTAGAAGTGTTAGTTGCTCAGTCTTATCCGACACTTTGCGGACCCATGGACTGTGGCCCGCCAGGCTCCTCTGTCCATGGGATTCTCCAGGCAAGAATACAGGAGTGGGGTGCCATTCCCTTCTCCAGAGGATCTTCCCCACCCAGGGATCAAACCTGGGTCTCTTGCATTGCAGGCAGATTCTTTACCATCTGAGCTTAGCTTAAAATAGAATATAATATTTTCTAGCTGTAGTTATAGTAATATCTTTTGATTCTTGGCAAAAGCTCCAGAATAAAACAAAACAAAAAACTTGACCTTATTGTTACAGGTTTTTATTTGAGTGTAGGGTTGATTGTTTTGTTTTAAGAGGGGGAGAGGGTTCATTAGGCTAAAGTGTGGGACTTTTTTGTGGATTTTTTGATTCATGAAACCCCTGTCATTTGCTATACAACTCTTAAATCCAACCCAAATGATCAGTAATTAAACTTGAGTCAATCAATTGAAACTCTGATATCTTGCTATCAGTTTTATTGAGACCTCCTATCAGTTTTAGAAACTGTGATTTACCCTTCCTTAAAGAGATAACTAAGAAAATTAGGTTAACTTATTTTCTATATTGTTTTGATGAAAGGATTAAATTATATGCACATAAGAGTACTCTTAAAATCATAACACTCATGCACATGGAGACTTACAGAGGAAAAAAATCTTGATCTGTTTCTACCCCTCCCCTTTGGTGATGTAGACAGGTATGTAGAAGACATCTTTTTCTCCTGGGTAACCTAATCCTCTTACACTGATTATTTTCTTGGACCATTAAGCTTCTGAAAATACCTTCTAAAAGCTTCAGTGAGCATGTTCTTCAAACTAATTAAAGGGTTTAGCCCCAGTTGTCTGAAACCCATTAAAGGATAATATTTTAGTAAGTATTTTATCTCACAAAGTTAGATATATTAACCCATGATTTTTGCCAATAGACTTTCCATTGTATTTTGGGTTACACAGACACTTGAAACTCTCAGGAGAGTGCAAAGTGTGATAATTGTCTTACTTAAGCTGAAATAAACCCTGCTCCTTAGTATTCTGATGTACAGACATTCTTATGTCTTGATATAACACAAAATACCTGTTTATATTTCTCTTTATATTGCTAGTCTATGACTTATTGGTTCTGTGCTTCTAAAATTGTCAGTGTACCAGTCACCTGGCAACTGATTCAAATGCTGATTCTATTTCAGCAGGTCTGGAGAGAGACCTGAGACTTTGCATTTCCGACACACTTTTAGATGATACCCATGCTTCTATTCCCGGGTGCACTGTGGAGTAATACAATGCAGTAACATATTATACCTGTTTTTCACCCTGTATCCAGAAGTTAGCTTGGCACTAATTAAGTAAGTAGGCACAGAGGAAATGTTTGCTGAACTGGTTTGGCAAATATAATCAAGCAAAAACTATTCATGTTAGCCCACCAGTTTATGATACTTTATTTCTCCCCATTTCTGAAAGAGACCAGGAAGAAAGAAACATCTTGTGAGGTGTTGAGAGCCAATTAAGTTTGAAATGGCATACTAGTAAAATCTCAAGTGATCTATGTTAATCTAAGTAAAAATTAGTCCAACTACACACAGAGAGGGATTTATGCCATTTAACTCATTCCAGTGCCAATTCTGCTTTGGGCACCCGGCATCAGTACCTCATTGGGGTCTGTATACTATTTATACTATTTATCTGTTTTTAGCTCTTTAAGAACTCTGTTGATCAATGACCAGACAGATAATCAATTCTACCTTTCTGTTTTTGGGGATAAGCTGTACTTGAACTCTTGGGAGTCATATGAGATTGTTGCTCCAGCAGTGCTCTTTAAGCACCTTGTAGTGAATGACTTGTTTATTAAATTTGCCAACTTTGGTTTCAGACAGACATTAACTCTAGCATCCTCAGCTGGGATTTCTGAAGTAAAAATTATAGTATAACGTTTTCATTTATATTTTCAACAAGGAAGTTATCTATACCCATATTCCACATTTTTGGGGAATAATTTATGGTCGATTCTACTTTTCATCCTTCTCTTATTCGAGTTCCTTATGTCTGGAACATAAAGTTTGACTAAATTGTATCTAAAAATCTAACAAAATTTATACATGTAGTCTGCTTTAATTATTTCATCCCTTTTATTTATTTCAACATTCCTAGGGAACTGTATTGGATATCTGGGCCAGCAATCAACTAATCTAACTTTCGTTATAGTTCTTTGTATAAAGCACTTGGTGCTCCCAAGGGACTCCCCAATAGTGGATATTATAAGGAAAAAGAACTTGGGGAGGATGAGCTATTTATTGAGTCCCCACTTTGTGGCAGTTACAGTACTAAGGAATGAATAGTAAATATGTTCTCTAACTCTCAAAACCATCTTAAAAGGAATATTAATATTTCTCTTTCAAGTAGAAGAAAACAGAGGCTCAGAAGTTAGATAATTTGAACTGGGTTGCAAGACTAGCAAGTGGTGGAGTCAGGATTCAAATGCAGGCTGGTGAGTTTCAGTTATGCTTTATCAGCTATGCCGTGCACTTTTGATGAATTGATCTTTTGCTACTCTACATCCCCAACAATATTCTAAAGCTATCCATGGCTTTTCACTGTTCCACTAATAAATGTAAGCTGATTTATTAAATCAGCCTTCTTAATCTATCCTATTTAACTCTGAAATCATACTTCCCCCATAATTCCCTACCAGCCAGGCAAATTCACTAACCCCTCAATATACTGCATAGAATGTTCCTTCACAAATGTTCTCTTCTCTACTTCCTAACATCTGAAACATGTTTCCTGCCCTAGATCAAGTACTTTCTTTTCTGTTACATCTTCTCTTACTCTATCAACTGTCTTTATCAACTGAATTTCCACAGGAGGGTTAGAACCACAGAATCTTAAGCATGGAAAAGATCTCATAGACCTTTTACTTTCTTCCCTGACTCCTATCCCCACCACAAATGCTGACTTTAACAGATGGAAATAGTGAGACTTAGAGAGATGCTGAAAATGTTATAGTCTAGAGGTGCCCAGATTTTCTATGCTCTAATACTACACACTGCCTTTTAATTGCTTCTCTACCTCCAGGACCTATAGATTCACAGTCTGTTACTATTTATCTCATAGTATGTGTTTGTTATTTTTCACTGTATATATATATATATATATACATTTTTTTTTTGCATGTTCCTCATGTCACTACAATTATATGGAAGATAGGACATTGTATTGTGTTTGTAGGGCTCCAAGGACCTCATATATATAGTAACTACTTAATGAAAGCATATTGGGAAAGAGGATGGATCGTTTTAACAAGGCCCCCTTTCACTGGCTCCCCAAAGACAGTTGTTTCATTGTGATATTGTTTTATTTAAATGACAAGTACCTAGCTATTTAATACTTTCAGACAGAGGCTAATTTTTACTTGCCATTTACAAAATGAGCAGTTTCACTATGTTTGATTTCATAAGGTTTGAATATGAAATGACTTTTCTTTAAGATTTTTTAAATTTCTTGATAAATGTAAGAAAACTTTAAGAAATAAAATGATTAAAATTGCTTGAGCAAAATGGGTCAAACATTACCACTATTTGCTATGCATAAATATGTATGTATATATTTTAAAAAGTCAATATGTCCCAGTTTGAAAAGAAACTGAAGGCTCATAAATTCATTTATATAATACATATATCCTCAATCTAGTCATGATTGAAAACATGTTTTACTTGAATAAATTTTCCTTTCAGTTTAAATTTTAGAACCAAAAACAATTCATTCAGGTTATTTAAATTTTTAGAGTCACATCTCTAAAAATATTAACAATGAGAATCATTTCTCCTACACTGAAAAGTATTTCAAGATAAAGACACCAAATTTATTCATTTAAGAGATATATTCAAATAGCTAAAACATTTTTATATTTGCACCCTTTTTTTTTACAATCACCAATTGGTAATTTCCACCTCTTTTCTGGAAATGTTTCCCAAATTACATTCATGAATCCAGCAAACAAAAAGTAGGTGATATTTCAAGAATCGCTGCAAAGTGCTTAGTATGATCCCTTACCAATTATAAGAGTTTTAATAAATATTTCCCTCTGCCATCACATTTTTTCACTTTTGAGAGTAAATCCGGCATTTAAAAACTATTTGACAATGTAAATCTCCAGGAAAGCACAGAAGCAGGTTTTAATTTGAATAATAACTTCCCTGGTGGCTCAGATGGTAAAGAATCCACCCACAATGTAGGAGACACAGGGTTCAATCCCTGTTTTGGGAAGAGCCTCTGCAGAAGGAAATAGCAACCCATTCTAGCATTCATGCCTAAAGCATTCCATGGGCAGAGGAACCTGGTGGGCTACAATCTATGGGGTCACAAAGAGTAGGACATGATTGCGTGACTAACTCCTTCATTTGCAAGGATTATTATAATTCCTTCAGAGTGATAATCATTTTTATCAAGATAAATATTTATCTTAATGAAAGTTATTCTTACAGTTCTCGACCATTTCCAGACATCTTGAAGCCACCAAAGGGGCAGTGGGCAGATAAAATACTATAGCAGTTCACCCTGAAAATGAAAGAAGAATGTTATAGGTCACACTTAACCTATTTAGAACTCCTAAATTTTGAAGTTTTGAAATTCAGAGAATTCTTTAACAACTCTATTAATTTTAATGTTACATAGTCAGTTTTTTAAAAAAGTAGCACTATAAATTAGAATGCAGGAGTGTAAATATATGTATATATACTGACTAGAAATAAAAGCAATGATCCAATACTATGTGTGGATAGCCATGTTGGCAGTACACCATGTCCCTGAGAAGTTATACCTTGAATTGTAAAAGATACCCAACATACCGTAAGTGGATGCATACCGTTTGTGAGAGACTTGTTGGATGAGTGTTCTTTACTGCCTATATTCAATAAGCTTTGTAGTTCTCTTGTGGGTTATGTCCTTAGGCTAGAATCAATTTTCTTTTGTAATTGTAATATATCTCATATCACTTATTTCACTTTTTTCATTAACTAATTGAAAAAAAATTGTTTAAATAGAGGCCTTGGCAGGAGTTGGATTTCATTATATAATTTTTTTATCCTTTGCCATATTTTTAAAAAGTTTAAAAATGTCTATATGAACAAATATAATTATAAAAACATGAATAATTTGAATTTTTAAAAATCAAAAACTATGTCCAGATTCAGTCACAATCACTGACATAACTCGTGGTTTGATGCATACCCAGCTTCCCCCACATCAGTGTAGCTATTTTTAAAGCTCCCCAGAAAATTCTAATGTACAGCCAGTGTTGAGAATCACTGCTTTAGAGTCTGAAATAGTCTGAACCACAGCGGTCATTTATTGTGTGATCTTGATCAATTACATAAACCCACTAAACTACTATTTTTTTTGTTGATAAATGTACCATACCAGTTAACAGTTGCAGTAAGGTGAAATGAGATAATAAATGTGAGGACCACAGTGTGGAGCTGCGCACAGAATACACGGTAATGAAATCCTGACTGTCCCATTGCTTCAGAAAAAAGGATTCTAGAGCTATCAAGAAGGACAAGGATTTTTGGCTGCCTCCAAGGGAAATACTTTTCAACATCTCAAGGATGAATACTTCTCATGGATTTGGGTGTGACATTATCAGCAAGAAAAATAACCTTGAGCTGCTACTGGGATTGAGTGGACAAAGTACAATTTGATGGAACAAAAATAACCAAAAAAGCAGTCCAGAGACTAGGGGCTAGGCAGGGGATTCAGTGTGAGAGTCAGAGAAAGTTCAAAGTAGCCTGTTAATGTGGTTAACATTGAAAAGGTGACATTATATAGGTTTGACTTACCACACAGTCCCAGACTGCAAAGCAGAGGAGACTGTGATGGCTTTATCAATATCATTGGTAAAAACTCCTGCTGATAACCCATAGAAAGTATTGTTTGCTCTCTTGATTACATCATCTAAAGACTTAAACTTCATGATTTGCTGCACAGGTCCAAATATCTATGCAAAAAGAAGTGAATGAAATAAGTCAAAGTAATAGATTACAAATAAATATTTGTATATAATGCATATAAATATGTCTAAATAATACATAAATAAAACATTTATATTTATTATATTCAGTATTTCATGTAAATATACTTATGTTTTATATTGACTATAAGGCACTTAGCACATAGTAAACAATCACTAAATCTTATTTTGTTATCAAAAAAATAATAAAAAGTACAACCAATATCCCTCAAACCACAGACCATTATAAGTTACAGCAAATATTCCTAAAAAACGTTAGCAATTAGTGTTCACCAATACCTACAAAGAATTATGTACCATCACCAAGTGAGGTTTGTTCTAGAGATGCAAGGCTGATTCAGCATTCAAAAATCAATCAGTATATATTATATTAATAGAATGAGGAAAAAATACCACATAAGCATCTCAGTTGACGCAGGAAAATTATTTGATAAAATCCAACCTCCTTTCCCCCTCAACAAATTAAAACTAAAAAGGCTTTTCTGAACCTGATCAAAGCCATTTATGAAAATCTTGCAGGTAATATCATATTCAATTGTAAAGACTGAAGGCTTTCCTCCTAAGATAGTGAAAAGACACCCATGTTTACTGATTTTATTTAACACAGTGCTAGAATTATAGCAAGTGAAAAAGGCAAGAAAAAGAAATAAAAAGCATACAGATTAGAAATGAATAAAATTGTCCCTATTTGTAGATGACATATTCATCTATATATAAATTGCCAAGGAATCTCCAAAAACCTTCTAAAATATCTGAGTTCAGTGATGTTACAAGATACAATTAAATATACAAAAATCAAGTACACTTGTATTAATACATACTGGCAATGAACATGTGCATATTGAGATCAGAAATAACCATTTACTCAAAAAGTACTTAGGTATAATTTCAATAAAACATTTATGGGGCTTGTATACTGAAAATTAAAAGTGCTAATGAAAGAAATAAAAGAAGATATAAATAAATGGAGAGACCTGCTATGTTCAATAACTGGAAGATCTAACACAATAAAGATGTTAATTCTCTCCAAACAGACTGATATGTTTAACACAACTTCTCTCAAAATTCCAGCAAGATTTTAAAATACATATGAACAGGTTATTCTAAAAGTAATATGGAAGAGCAAAAGAATTAGCTTAGCTAAAACAATTTTGAAAAAGAAGAATAAAGTGAGAGAATGCAATCTTTCCAATTTCAAGACTTATTATACAGCTACTAAAATCAAGAGAATATACTTAATATTTTGTAATAATCTATAGTGAAAAGGATCTGAAAAAGAATCACTGAACCACTTTTCTGTGTACCTGAAACTAACACAACATTATAAATCAATTAAAAAGGAGTATAGGTAGAGAAATAGACACATGGATCAACTGAAAGGTAGAGAACCCAGAAATTAATACACACAAATACACACAAGTAATGGAGTGGAAGAAAAACTGCCTTTTCAACAAATGATGTTGGAGCAATTGAACATATAGATAAAAACAAACAACCTTGACTTAATTCTCACAACTTGCATAAAAATTAACCCCAAATGGATCACAGACTTATGTGTAAAACATAGACTATAAAGCTTTTTGAAACAATAAAAAAATTACACAGAAAACGTTTTTTGGATCTATGAGTAAATAAAGAGTAGCTCATAGAGTTGACACCAAAAGTACTATTCATAAAAAGAAAAATGAATAAGTTGGATTTCCTTAAAATTAAAAACTTTGACCTGAGAAGGACCCTGGTAAGAAGATGAAAAAACATACTACAGCCTGGGAGAAAATATTTGCAAACCACACAGCTAAAAAACAGTAAGTATCTAGAATGTACAGTTCAGTTCAGTTCAGTCGCTCAGTCATGTTCAATTCTTTGTGACCCCATGAACTGCAACACGCCAGGCCTCCCTGTCCATCACCAACTCCCTGAGTCCACCCAAACCCATGCCCATCAAGTCGGTGATGCCACCCAGCCATCTCATCCTCTGTGTCCCCTTCTCCTCCTGCCCCCAATCCTTCCCAGCATCAGGGTCTTTTCCAATGAGTCAACTCTTTGCATGAGGTGGCCAAAGTGTTGGAGTTTCAGCTTCAGCATCAGTCCTTCTAATGAACACCCAGGACTGATCTTTAGGATGGACTCGTTGGATCTCCTTGCAGTCCAAAGGACTCTCAAGAGTCTTCTCCAACACCACAGCTCAAAAGCATCAATTCTTTGGCGCTCAGCCTTCTTCAGAGTCCAACTCTCACATCCATACATGAATACTGGAAAAACCATAGCCTTGACTAAAAAGGAACTCTCAAAACTCAACAGTAAAAAGCAAACAATCCAATTAGCACATGGGCAAAAAAAATCAGACATTTTATCAAGGAAGATATCAGATGGCACATAATCCCAGGTAAAGATGTTCAATATCACCAGCCACTAAGCCCATGCAAATTTAAACCTCATTGAGCTATCACAGCCATCAGAATGGCTAAAATAATAAATAGTCACAACACCAAACGTTAGCAAGGATGCAGAGAAACTGGGATCATTCGTATACTGCTAATGGTAATGTGAAATTGTTCAGCCACTCTGGAAGATTAGCAGTTTCTTAAAAAGTTGCATCTACCATATGACCCAGGAATTATATTTCTGGGCATTTACCCCAGAGAAGTGAAAACTTACACAAAAACCTGTATACTGATATTTATAACAGCATTATTTAAAGTAGTCTCAAACTGGAAACAGCCCAAAGTTCTTCAGTGAGTGAATGGTTAAACAACTATGGGGCACTCATACTATGAAATACTCATCTATAAATAGGAGCAAATTATCCTTACATGCAATGATCTAGATAAATCTACAGAGAATTATGGTGGGTGAAAAAAAGTCAATTCAAAAAGTTGCATGAAGTATGAATTCACTTATATAACATTCTTGAAATGACAAAATTATAGAAATAAAGAAGAGATTAGTGATGAAGAGAAAGAGGATTGAGGATGGGGTGGCCTAGGAGGATATAGATCTGGCTATGAAAGGGAAACATGAGAAATTCATATGATGATGAAATGTTCTGTGTCTTGACTGTATCAGTGTTAACATATTCTTTGTGATACTATGGTTTTATAAGATGCTACCTATTGAAGGAAACCGAGTAAAGGGTACATGGGATCTTTCTGTATTAATATTTCTCACAATGACAATTGGATCTACAATTATCTCAAAATAAGGAGTTTAATTTTTAAAAACTGCATATCATTTTATTCTTTTCCAATTATTTTCAAATATATTATTTCCAAAGGAGAAAAAGCAAACAATCAATGAATGTAGAACTGTATTTTCCATTTAAGTTTGTGAAGGAAGCACCTAGCAATTGTTAACCATCCTTATCTTTGGTCATCTGGAAATTCTTGGCCTGACCAATGAATTTCTGACTATTTTTAGTCTTAATAAACAATAATCATTTATCAATATTAGAAATGAAGAGTAACATTTATTGAGAAATATGTTCAAAGAGCTGAGAATGTTAAAGGAATACTTTTATATATCCATGCAGACAAAATATGGCAAAAAAGAGAATAGAACGGAATGAAACCATTTACCTCCTCTTTGGCAATGCGCATCTCATCAGTAACATCAGAGAAAACCGTGGGTTGGATAAAGTAGCCTTTATTCCCCCATGGGCCTCCTCCACATTCCAGCTTGGCCCCTTCCTTCTTCCCACTTTCAATTAGGTCAAGTATTTTTTCATATTGTTCCTTATCAATCTATTGGAAAAATATCACATGAAAAGTTTGAAAAAAGTAGCAACTTGTAAAGATAATACTTTGCCGAGCCTATAAATAAGGGTTTCAAAATGTTCGGATATTGTTATTAAGTTATATATTCCAACCAAAACAGTTGACAGAGGCTAAGATTCATTGTTGGGCATAATTAATTCTCATGACTTTCCTGGAAAGAAATCTTGAAGATAAATGTTTGTACTTAGTATTTATTTTACAATTATGCAAGAGAAGTATATTGACACTGCAAGCATGTGTATAACTTTTCATGTGTATGTGTGCCCAGTCATTAAGTCATGTCCTACTCTTTGCGATCCCACGGTACATATTCCAAAAGGCTCCTCTGTCCATGGAATTTTCCAAGGCAAGAATACTGGAGTGGGTTGCCATTTCCTCCTCCAGGGGATCTTCCTGACCTAGGGATCGAACATGCATCTCTTGCGTCTCCTGCAGGGGCAGGCAGATTGTTTACCTTGAGCCACCTGGGAAGCTCATATTTTTTCATACAACTGTCATTTAATGTCTGTTAATCATTAACCACTCTTACCTGGAAACTGTAATCCTAACTGAAATTAAAGACAGAAGAAGAAAAAGAAAACTTTGATACTGGGTTTAATTAGACATGGCAGTTATAAAGCAGATGCTTTGTGATTTCAGGAAGACTTTCAGATCTTTAGACCTCAGGATGAGATTCTTCTCCTGACCGTCCTCTGTGGCCAGGTCCATGCTGACTACAGCCTGGTTATCTCACCCACTTCAGATCCCTCCAGGGCAGTCTTTAGGTCTGGTTCTAATTTCTGACCTGTCCTGATTGTTGCCAACCTGCTTTGTTAAATGGACCACATCTAAATATATTTTAAGAACTACAGAACTTAAATACTTTGTTAAACTATATTTTTATAAGGAAAAGAATGACTCCAGAATTCTAACTGGGAACATCAGGAATGCATACCTCTACTCTGTGCACTGGAATTGGGGCTACCTATTACCTAATTCCTACATGGTACGGGGGTAAAGAGGGGACTCCAAATCACTGGTGAAGACTGCCTTGTCTCAGATGTGGCTGGAGTTAAGTTTTAAAGGGAAAACACTGGAGATCCAATTTACCTTGTCTCTACTCACTACTTAAAAAGTGTTGTTCTTTATCTTTCTCTTTGACACTACAATCTTCCCTGTCTTCTAAATCCCAGGAAAAGGTTTCATGAAGTTCTCAGTGCATACAATCCAGCTCCTATATCCAATTAGATTAAACACTATATATATATATATATATATATATATGTATATATATATATATATATATAATAAATTCTTACTCAGTAATGTCCTTTTCCAATTTGAGTCCAAAGACCAGAATGTGCATTTCCTTAAGGATTTGGAAATAATCAGTATTTTCATTTGAAAAAAAAGTTATCCATATATATATATATATATATATATACACATAATTTTATAAGTTACAACACACATTAAAGCTTATAAATGTGTGTCTTCATTAACTCAAGACATTTTAGGACACTTGTGTTATTTTTAGAAGGTCACAGTGACTAGACTTTGGAAAGAATTTAGTCCTGCCAGCTGCCTATATCTGTGGGATGGAAGCTGAAAAAAGGATTGATGCTGAGGACAAAATAAGCCATAGGATGGTATAAGAGCTTCCAAGTGGATAAGGGACCGTATGTAGGACGTCAGAAGTGTACAGATTGAGAAAAACAAATTTACAGCATTTGTTACTTTTCCTCATGTCTTTAATTTCCATCTCTTTAACTGTTGCTGGATGTGAAAACTGGGCAACACAAAATCAAGATGCTTTCTTTACCATTGGGAGTTCAATTCATCATTTTTTTAATCACTAAACTGATGCAATATCATCACCAAGGAATATATGTGGATGGGAAATAATCATATTCAATTAAAACCAGACCTAGAGAAGATACTTCATTCTTACGCCCTGTGAACGTTATTCCATCTATTTTACACTCACCTGAGGGCCTTGACTGACTCCTGGGGTCAGAGGATTTCCAAGAACGTACTTTTTCGCCCGCTCAACACTCCTTCGAACAAACTCATCGTAAATCGATTCTTCTACAAAGAGACGGGATGCAGCTATACAACACTGGCCCTGGTGATAGAATACTCCTTGGTGTGCAAATTCGACAGCATTGTCCACTGCAGAGAAGATATTCATGTAACAGAAAAGACATTTTCTAAAAATAATATATTTTTAATATATCTGTCTTAGAGGTGATACGGTGGTATAAAAATATCATGAGTCATGTAGTCAAACATAGATTCAATATATTCTCCCTCTTACCAGGCAGATGACAAATGAGCCTTTCTGACCCTTTATTTGTTACTCAAATAATAGTGAAATAGTAAATTCTGAAATATAATGGTTATCAATACAACTTTAATATGAATAATTCCAAAATTTGGAAAGTATCCTATGATTAAATCTTACTTCAAGAGACTTTTTTAAGTATTTCCATTTATAATTAAATGACTGAATATTTCTTTCAGGTCTCAGGTTTTAACTAATGACAAAGAAAATATAAAATATCCACTATGTTAATTAAGAATGTAAAAACATTCTTATATACTCTGATCAATAGGAAAAGTGGTATTTCTAAGAATAATCATAACCCCCTCAAGACCACAAACAACTAATATTCAGAATTGCTCACCCGCCTTACAACCCTATTCTATGAAAATTTTTCCAAATTTATCTAAAGTATGGCATGTTATTTCACATATGCCTATAAACTCATCTGTTTATTTGAAATGGCTACATGGGTCTTAAAAAGAGGAAATAGTTTGTTTCATTAGTAGATCCTAAACAACCAGAAGAAAGTTTTCTTTGCATTTTAATTTTATGAATGCAGGAGATTTAACATTATAGCAACTGGATATTGTTATCTTTATTTTGGGCTTCCCTGGTGGTTCAGATGGAGAGCTTCCCTGGTGGCTCAGGATGGTAAAGAGTCTGCCTGCAATGCAGGAGACCTGGGTTTGATCCCTGGGTAGGGAAGATCCCCTGGAGGAGAGCACAGAGACCCACTCCAGTATTCTTGCCTGGAGAACACTGATGGACAGAGGAGCCAGAGGGCTACAGTCCATGAGGTTACAAACAGTTGGACACGACTGAGTGACTAAGCGTAGCATCTTTATTTTGTGAACTAATCACATATACTTAAGTTGTAGTGAAAGCATTTTACAGAAAGGTTTCGTAAAATGAGAAATCATGTCATGTCTGGAGAATGTATAATAAGGTAGTGTACTCTAAAAATTTGATTGTCTCAAACCAATAATGCAGCTCTTAAAGATACAGAGGAATGTTTGATAGTTTTCTGCTGACTCCCAGTTAGGAAATAATTGTGGGATTCTACTTGAGAATATAATTAGGATGAACTTAGGATATAATGGAGTCCCATCATAATTAGAGATTTAATATATGTAAATTCAACTATACCTGGCTAGAAAAAAACTAAAGAAATTATTTGAATAGTTGGTGTCCTTTCCTCTGGCCATTTCATTCAATGAGTGTGTGATCCAGACAGAAGCGAGATGACAGATGCTCAACTTGCTGTTTCTCCAGCTGGTCTGGTGCAACGTCTGAGGGTATCTTACCACACTTGAGGTGGGGCTAATATTTAAGGTATGAAATTAAGAATATGCTTTATGGCTCCTAAATGCGTAACAGTTTCTCTAGAGTTCAGCTGAGAAAACACCAACTGAGTTATGAGGGAAGCCTGAGAAAAAAGCAATCAATCAGGAAGAAGTCGTGTCTGTGTTGGACGCATCTGGGCTTTATAACTTTAGGACCGCTTAACAGATTTTTACGAGTGATTTTGAACTCTGGTTAATGCCTCACACTGTGACATTAGAAGCAAACCCTTTACTATATGGTACTGCCCGGCAAAAAGGAGAAAGGGTGAGAAGTGAGCAGAGTGACTTATACTCACAGTCGGCATCAGCAAACACAATGCAAGGACTCTTTCCACCGAGTTCCAGGGACACCCTTTTCAGATTGCTTTTCCCAGCAGCTTCTTTGATCAGTTTGCCAACCTGAAATGGAGCATTACAAAGGAGGAGGCTTAGTCTGCTCCCATCAAGGCAGGGATGAAATGGGAGAAATGCATTTTTTTCAGATTTGGCAGCTTCTGCTACCAAAGACTCTTCCATTCAAGCATAAACATATTATATATCATGAAAACAGACATATTGAATATAATAACTGACTTTTGATGTACATGATTTTGCTGCACATGGCACAACAGGAGGTTATTTTTCATTTTAACCAGAGCTTCATCTCTCTTCTGTTCAATCTGATATATCATGATTCAACCATAACTTAATCCATTTTAACTTTTCATCCCTCTATTGAAATTCAGAAAACTCTATCCATATCTAGACAAAGTGGCATATTTACCACCCCCAAATCTCTGCTTCTCAGTATCTGCTCACTCCGACTCAGGCTGCCTCCAACCCCATCATTCCTTAGGGTCCAGCTTGTATCTTAGCTCCTCTTGAGCATTCTGTGATGACTCAAGGTGAACATGACCCTTTCTTTCTCTGACCTCCAGTAAATTCCCTCAAAGGAACTCTTTCAGAGTTTCCCATGGATTGTACCATTTGTATACACATCAATTTCCCAAACAGAGGTCACCTCCCTGGTAGCAGTGACTATGTTTCTCTCTCACTCCCTCTTTCTCTCACTGTCCTCTATACCTTGAATATTGGAACTTGGAGAAAGAACTTGGATTGGTGCTCTGTGCTGCTACTTCAGTTAGCTGGAATCTTGTACTTGTTTCTTCTCTAACACTAGTGGCCTATCTTCAGGGAAAGAGTTTTCTTTTTTCTTTCCTCTGCAGATCACTTCCCATAAAGATTATTTTCTGCAGTTTTTCTCGTCTCTGAAACCTGACCTGTTTTACAACTATTTCCTATTTATTATTTAAGTCTTAGTACACTAAAATGATCTTTGTTTTTCTTTTTTACAAGATGATTTATTTTATCTTGCTTCTTTTATTCTCTGGATTACTTTTCTTACTCAATGTATCATTTTAATAACAAGTTTCTACCCCAACTAAATAAATGATAAGTAGACATTGCGGAGTGTGTGTTTAAATTTTAAGTGACTACTGAACTGACCCCTACTGTGCATTACAGAGTAAAGCATTAATTAATCTGCTAATATTTTCATCTTATGTAAAATTTCCATGTACAAAATCAAACCTATAAATGTAAGTTAATAAAAATAATAAAAATAAACTAAAAATAGACTGGCAATGGAGAAACTCTGTTTGAAATGTCTGTTATATCCTATTTTGCTTCCACAACATATTAATATTTCTCGTGACCAGTTTCAAAAACTGAATTTGAGGTGATTAAGAATTTTGTATTTCCTAAAAAATATTCTTTGCTTTTTTCCTTTGAATTCTCCAAATTCTTTCTGCATCTTTTTTATTTTCTGTTTTCTTCTTCTTCTTCTTTTATTGGCTTAGAAAGATTTGCTGGAGATACTTTATTAAAGTAGATAATTTTTGTCTTGGGGAAGGGAGCAAAATCAGAGGTATTTTTCTAAAAGCTACAGGTGTTAAAAAAACTAGCATGAAGAATGGTTAGAAGTATGAGTGAGAAAGAAAGGTTATACTTTTGTTTGTGTAATTTGCAGATAAAAAGTTTGCTTGAGTTTTCCCAAGTTCAGTTCAGTCGCTCAGTCGTGTCCGACTCTGCGACCCCATGGACTGCAGCCAAAGGTCTAGGTAAAGTCAAAATAAGGAAGAATCAGCCTTTGCCTCATACTTTTGTTTCCTCATTTGGAAAAAAAAAAATAAAATTTTATCATTTTTTTCTCAAAGTAAAGGTAAGCAAGGCAATGAAGAGAAGGGAAGCACTATTAAGACTATGGCAAAAGGTATGTTCCATGATATTGTGGCATTGTGTTTGTGGGGCAGAAGTAGCGAATGCTCACAAAAATGTTCTAACTTAGCCCATCTCATACAACATGGATTGATTACTGTTTTAAATGAATCTAACTGGACATTAAAATTCTAACCTTGCCAGAAACATTTTTATAATGAGCATAGCTGCTATAATGAACTGCAAAAATATGAAATCCATGGTTTGCCTCTTTCATGGCATTTGGCAAGTTCACTTCTACCTGCTAAGCAAACTTGAAGCTAAAAGAGGACGACCCAGAAAGACTGATTTTTCTGTGTGACGTCTAAAGTCATCTTAGTCACACTTAATTCTTTAATACTCAATCAGAAGTAGTTACTCTACTGGTTTCTGGAGATAAGAATGGATAAGATAGTCTTTGAGGAGAGTCAGCAAAGTGGAGAGAGATACATGACAAAGCAAGGAGCAAGTGCTGTTACAATTATATATCAAGGACCTTGGGAACACAGATGGAAAGCTTTTAAATTTAGGATGCTCCTGGGACTGCAGAGAAAGTTCAGGTGGCCTGTGGTGGGAGCCACATTATGGAAGGTGTGGCCATGCATGAACAAAAACTTGTGGGAATGAAAAGATACAGGGAACGATCAGGAAATGATGGGGGCCAGAGATGAAGAAATATTATGTGGAGAGGGGACCTCTCCCCTCACACCTGAACTAGTGTGAAAAATTAAAGAGTAAGGGAAGGGACAAGAGAATGGAAATAACTGTAGAACACATAGTAATCCTGCCATTTAGTGGATACTTCGTAGGATGCTAAATGTTTTACTGCTCACTAGCTTATTCAGTTTTATCTGGTACAATTCAATAAGGTAGATACTATTATTCTCATTTTACATATAAAGAAACTCAAGTTTAGCAAAGATACTTAACTTTTTGAAGACACACTGCTAGGAGGGGTAGACAGCATTTGAACACATATTTCTTAGTCTTCCAATATCAGAGCTTTGGGGGAGAGTGCTGTAGCGTCTCAGAGATGAGCTAGGACAAACAGGCAGTGCTGTGGAGATGGCATCTGGGAATAATAGCCTCTGACTCAGACGAAGCAGAGAAGTGTGTGGGCCAGACCTGGACCATAAGGAGTCCATGGGCTCTGATGAGGACGGTCTACAATACTAGGCTGAGGAATTTGAAATTTCATGCTTTACCTCCTCTGCTATGATTTCAACCTGTGACTTCATCATTTTTCAATTTATTGCTCTATCTCTAACATTCCCAATTGTTTTATCCCCAGACTCCTGAAGGAAGAACTGGTTTTCTCCTATCTCAATTAGGAATTTGTAAAATGTCAACTTTTTCTACTCTATGTCTATAAAACAACAAGAAAAAGTATATAGTTACCAAGCTTAAAAAGGAGCAAGAAAAATAAAATTTTATTTTCTATTTCTTTAGTTCTCTATGTAAACTTTTTTTTTTAATTGGAATGGCTAATCAGGAGCATAAAATAATTAAGTCAGCCTTCCCTTACCATCTGGAATGTTCTTCCTGTTTCTCTCTCCACAAAGTTTTAATAAGTAAACATTTTCAACACCCAGTGCATTTAGAAAGCATTTACCAGCTCTCCTCTCCTCTGAAGTGCCTATGGCTGGGATCCTGTTCTTTCACCTTCTGGATAGCCAAGCTGGAGCCAGTGAAGCAGAAAAGTTAGGATCCAGGAAGCTAAGCTGCTGGCTTCTCTTCAGAATGTTCAAGGGAGAGCACCAAATAAGGAGCTAAGGGTGAGGCTCTGCTCTTTGATCTTCCTAATCTACAGGTTAAAACTACAATTCATTCATACACATCACTGTGGCCTAATTTATATCTTTTATCATAAACCTTACAAATCATATGATAAATTCTGATCAGTCATATTTCTCTTCACACAAAGTAATAACATACTAAAAACAGTTTACTCCAATCCTCCCACATTGGTAATAGGTATTCCGTTTCATCTCAATGACATCTGCTTATGTTCTATAAACATGTTTGAAGCCTAGAATAAGGAACAAATCATTAACAGAACTTTTGTTTTAAGGAAATGTCCGCTTAAAGGCAGTAACATAAAACATGCTCTGATTGCTTCACTACTGGCCTGAGTAAATGATGTTACCTCTGTTGATCCTGTGAAGGCCACTTTGTCTACATCCATGTGAGAAGAAATGGCTGCCCCTGCAGTAGGCCCGTAACCAGGGACAATATTCACTACTCCAGGAGGAAACCCTGCCTGCAAGACAAGTAAAATAGTTAGAACAGGGTTGATCATTTAATTCTACAGGAAAAAAGGAGAGTATGGAGTCAAAGCTCCCTTAATCTTAGGAGTTTTTCTACAAGGAAAGGTTTAGCTAAGTGGTTTTATCATTTATTATTATTCTTATTTCACTGCTTAGCTCACTTAACCTCAAGGGTTGCATTAAAGTCCATGTTTAACTTCCATGGTTCTTTACTCCAATGATGGCTGTCTCAAATTTCATAATACTAACTCAAGATAGTATGTGTAAAAGTGTTTGGTAAATTACTCACATGGAAGGAAAACAATGTCTTTTATTATCCATTCAGCAAAAATAAGAAGCCAGAGGGATGTTAATATTTTTAGCTTCTACCTGTTCATCGTCAGGGCATACTCATTGGTTTGCAAATTCTTATCCACATTATTTAATCAGAAAAAATGTTAGGTTAAAAATGGTCACTGCATTCATCATCAAGCATCACAGATTGATTCCAATCCCAATTATAGAATTATCAAGTATAAAGCAGTGTGGCAAATGAAATAGCACATTAAAATTTCATGTTATTTGCATCAAAAGGTCTCACTTTGACATTTCTTTTGCCTACTTTTAATTTGAAGTGAAGAATATTTTTAAGAACTAACGTTTAACTTTAAAATATTGGTAAGATATGAAGGAACAAGGACAAGAACTTGTTTACAAGAAAAAATATCTTGAAACAACCTGGATAGTCAATGAAAATAAATTTTAAGTGTTCTTTTGTCAACTTTTGAGCAAGAAAGTAAATGCAAAAGAAACTGTAATAGAAAAGAGAATATAAACTTATTCCCTCACAGGTGAATTGTTTAGAAATAATGAAGCCCAATGCCACAAGCAAGCCCAGAGTACTCCAACCTTCAGATTAGTTTAAACAAATATGTAGAATTTCCAAGTCATTAATGGCAGTTATAAACCAAATTATCTTTCAACATTTGGAAGAAAATCATACCAATTTCAACATGGATTTGCATTCATGAATGTTGGGCAAAAGAAATAAAAAAGAGCTCATAGGTGACAGTTTGACATCAAGCTTTTGAGTCTGACTTTCTGTCTCCCACTGGGCAGAAGTTCATTTGGGTTGACTGCCAGAAATCCTTGCCAATAGCCACGTGCTATGTGTCCCCACTGGATAGGCACCGTTGGCAGATAATGTAGTTTATAGTAGCAACAGAGGAGGTCTTCCTACTATCAGTTAGGGTTCCTGAGATCTTGCACACATTTTGATTTAGGAAACATACCTCTTGTATTAAAGATCCCATGTGAAGAGCAGTCAGAGGGGTTTGCTCTGCTGGTTTGACAACCACTGTGTTTCCGCAGCTAAGGGCAGCCCCTATCTTCCAGATGAACATGAGCAACGGGAAATTCCACTAGAAAGCAATATATAACAATAGATTCTTTGTATTGCTGAAAGCCACATTTGCCAATCTAACTTCTACATTTTATGCTCCCCATGGATGTTAAATAAGAATTGTGGTAGTTTTGTTTAACCATCTAGTATATCCTAATTAAGTTCATTGCTCAAAGCAACTCATAAATGCTAAAAACAACACCAACAACAAAGCAAACTCCAAATAAACTAGATACAGGAAGAGAGTAGGAGAAAGTCATAAAATTTTATCAAGTGCTGTTATTTTGAGTTTATTTTCTACCAGGAAAAAAAAAATCACTGCATGGGTTTAGAAATCAAGCCTTACTATTAAATATATTATAAGTTATCTGTGTTTAAAAAGTGTAACTATTCCTCACTCCTTAATAGGTCTTTAATTATAACTATTTACTCAATGATAATATTTAGTAATATTTACTTCCACTGAAAATAGCTTGCTGAAGGCAGAAGTCTAGAGTCTGGAGACTGACAGCTTGGTTCAAATCTCAGCTCAATCCCTGAGCAGCCATATCAATTCAGACAAGTTATATGCACTCTATGTATGATTTCATCATCTGCACACACTGACAATTTTCTTTACTTTAGAACGCTGTCCTGAGGATTCATAGAGAAAATGGTCCAAATGTTTAACACAATGAGTGGTTCACCACAGACATGCAGTAAATATCAGCAATTACTACTATTCAGGATTGTGTAGTTTTATGGATTTTATTGGGAGTTTGGAACTAACAAGCAATTTCATTCAAAGCGTTGGTACATGTATATCTTAGTCTCATTGGAGCAAAAGATAAGTCATTGCCACTTCCTCATCTAAAAACATCAGGGCATTTTACCATCTTTTTTTTTTTTTGGCCTTTTTGAATATGTCATTTAAAGTAAAATCATTGGTAGTCTCCTATTTGTTGGACTTACAAGGAAATCTTCATGATTCTGCTTAAACACGGTACTTTATCAAAGAAGAATATGGAGTATCAGAGCCTTTTATCTAAAGGTAAAATATATTCCATACTGTGCTTCAAATGCCTCTGGCACAGTTTCTTTCATTTAGTTAAGAAATTTCATTCAAGAATTTGAACAATCTGGTTGCTACTATTCTCCATGCTGAGAAGTCCCAGTGCAGATATATGACGTGTTGGAGAGCAGTTGGCCATACTATACTTGATTAAAATGGCTGGTGTCTTGCACAATGACTGCTTTGCCTTGTACATGTTAATCATAGGTCTTAAACAGAGTTTACAATACAGCTTTTTAAAACAAACCTTAGAGTAAAAGGTTAAGATTTAGTGATACTATACTATGGAAACACACTCAAGAGATATACCAGAGTACAGGTAGGATTTAGATGACCTAGTTTGTACTCAAAGGGTACAGTCACAGAGAGACACAAGTTCAACAATGACTATATTTGCTCCACATTTAGCAAATACCTAAGCATTCATTTGTGCCTGAGAAAGCAGCATTACCAAATGAAATAGAATTAGAACTCATTTCTTTTCAGACTGAACGTTACATAAGGAAACAACTTACAGGAATGATTTGGCCACACACACCAACAGGCTCACTTCTTGTATATGTAAAAAAGTTTCCATCTGGAGGATAAAATGCACAAACATTTATAGACAAATGTGCCTGATAATCACAGAATGGTGGTTTGGGGCTGACGTGAGAGGAAGATACAGACAATAATTTTTAAAAGTGTATATTTCTGATTATTTACAAAATGAAAACCTGGTGAGCCCTCAAATAGTAATTTGAAATAAGAGGAACCATAAAACTGAGTTAGGTGCATAATTGGAAAAGATCTGAATGATATTTATTCTATCTTTGATCATCCCAGAGGACTACTTTCTAATTCATACTTATTCTCAAAGTTTCCTTTCTTTCCTAATAAAGGAACTAAAAGGTGTGTAAATAGGAAAGAAACAGAGCTCTGTTTCTGATGACTCTTAAAATAGTAAAATTAAAACACAGTAGAATTAAAAAATAGCTCTCTAAGAGTGGGAAGTTTTTCCCACTAACTTGTTCTAAAAAGTCCTCTTTTTTTGCCTACCAAATGATAAAAGCAAATTCTCTTAATCTATGAAAAAGATGCCAGGAGTAGAAGACATTTCTTTTCAGTCTGGATCTGATTGATTCATGTGCCTCAAGCAGTGACCACATGTGACCTCAATGTGCTCATCCTGAGTTTGCACTATGCTTTGTGATTTGTTCTGTTCTAGTTCCCACAAAAGTTTCCTGGCTGTCATAGCAAGGAGGCCCTTTGTCAAGATGTATTTGTACTCTAAATGGCTTCTCCCATCTTATCAAAGGGTAAAATAAAAGTTTCTAAAATATCCACAGTTCTTGGTTCCACCGTGGTCTCTCTCTCCCCTTTCCATTTCTTGGTGCTCACTTCTAACCTGAGGGCTGCTCCAATTAGATGGAAATGCACATCAGGGCCAGTCCTGGAGGATATTTTGTTTTCATAGTCAGTAAGTTTATAAGAATTAAATACAGCTCCTGGTGTTTTCCAAATTGATGTTTTTCATATTCTTATCCCATTATGTGCATACTGTATTAAAATACTAAAAAGCAAACATATTCACTCACACAAATTCTTAAGCTATAAACACAGGCTCATCTTTCTTTGAAACTATTTGAAACAAATCAATGTGAATTAGTTTGTTTAATTAGCCTGCTCTAACTATACTGAGTTAGACCAGGCACACAGATGACCAGAGCTGATTCATACTGGAACATACGAAGAGGCTTAAATAATTACATTATGGAAAGAATATAAATGTCACTGTTAGAATAAAACCCAAATAAATAATTTCAGAGGCCAGCTTTGAAAAGTTTCCTTAGAGAGACAACTGCTTAAATCAGTAATTGTGGGCATACAGATGTTCTTACTCTAGTATTTTCTAAAATATTTGTAGTGTTATCTTCTGCATGATTATGCTGAAACAATTTTAAAATCCATATGATGAATCTTAGCAGAACTTCCAGGTTCAGAACTGCATTGTCTCAAAGTCAAGAAGAAAATAATTTTCCCCTACTTGGTTGACATCTTTAAAAGGGAGAGTTTGGAATTATTCATCTCTACAGTAATCTCCTCACCCCTAACCTCACTCTGGGTGGTTTCCTAAAGTTACTTACCCATGGGTATTGTACGGCCCTGGATCTTGTCAGCCCAGCCTGCACAGTAGCGTAATGTTTTTATGCAGCCTCCTAAATCCATCAGATACGCATTGGAAAATAGTTTTCCACCATTCATTGCCTCCATTGTCTGAAAAAGAGATCATCCCAAGTCTAAAGGTCCATAGAAATTTTAGATTAAAAAGACAGTCAATATTTCATCACTTCATGGCAAACAGTTGGGGAAACAATGGAAACAGGGACAGACTTTATTTTCTCGAGTTCCAAAATCATTCAGATGGTGTCTGCGGTCATGAAATTAAAAGATGCTTGCTCCTTGGAAGAAAAGTTATGACCAACCTAGACAGCATTTTAAAAAGCAGAGACATTACTTTGCCGACAAAAGTCCATCTAGTCAAAGCTATAGTTTTTCCAGTAGTCATGTATGGCTGTGAGAGTTGGACTATAAAAACAGCTGAGGGCTGAAGAATTGTTGCTTTTAAACTGTGGTGTTGGAGAAGACTCTTGAGAGTCCCTTGAACTGCAAGAAGATCCAACCAGTCAATCTTAAAAGAAATCAGTCCTGGATATTCATTGGAAGGACTGATGCTGAAGCTGAAACTCCAATACTTTGGCCACCTGATATGAAGAACTGACTCATTTGAAGAGACCCTGATGCTGGGAAATATTGAAGGCAGGAGGAGAAGGGGATGACAGAGGATGACATGGCTGGATGGCATCATTGACTCGATGGACATGAGTTTGAGCAAGCTCTGGGAGTTGGACAGGGAAGCCTGGTGTGCTGCAGTCCATGGGGTGGCAAAGAGTTGGACATGACTGAGTGACTGAAATGAACTGAATATTTTGAATAGTCATGTGCTAGGGAATTTTGAAAATACTGGAAGAAATCCTGTGAGGGATCTTGTGTAACCTCTTCTTCTTAAAAAGGAGATTAAAAAAAAAAGAGTTAAAATGACTTGCTTAAGGACATAAGATCTGGGTAGAAAAGGTATTGAGATTCTGATTTCTAAACTTCAGTGCCCTTCTGTCTTATTCTGAACACCCCTAGTGAACCAGCTTCCCAGGAATTGGTCACAATTTGACATACACACAGATTGTGAGAGTGGTGCTTAGTCTCTTTATTCAGATCAGGGCTCCAGCAATATTTTACTTGTTGCATGATACAACAGTGGGTGTCTATTTACTGTCAGTGACCATTAATAATCCCTCAATAATCATTTTTAATTTTTACATTCCATGTGGATATTCTCACATAATTCATACAAATTTAAGTAACCTCTAGATTTTTTTTAATCCATGAATTTTCTTCAACAAAATTTTGAATTGTGAAACTCTGGGTTTTGTCACTAATACCATAATTATTATTTTAATGGTTATACTGTAAAGTTCAACATTTTCTAGTCTAGTGCCCTAGTGGTTTTAGGATGACTATCTATCTCTTTTTTTCCTCCTTTTCTTAAGCAGAACTTTTAAGACTTTGGGACCTGATGTTCTGCTGAGGCAACAATGTACAGATGATAAACTCTTAAATCAGTTCCTTATCTGTTGTACAATATTCTGTCTCTGTAATTCACAGATTAAACAAATCAAGGAAGCCAAGTTTTAACATATTCTGCTTTCTTCCTATAGGACATTTCAGTTAATGTTATATTGTGTATAACTTCTAATTCTATTCTTATGCTGAATCTTTGATTGGATAATAACACTTTGATTAACTATAACTAACAATGTTGATTTAAAAAAGAAAACATTCCTGTTACTGCAAGTTAAGGTTCTTTTTTTCTTTTTGTAGTTTTTTTGTAGAAATTATCTGATGACGGTTTTATTTATTTATTTATTTTTCCTCTGTGGTATGTAACAGGTCCTTTTTATTTTATTTTATTTTTATTATTTTTTAATTTACTTATTTTTTCCTTTACATTATCATGTTGGTTTTGCCATACATTGACATGAATCCGCCATGGGTATACATGTGTTCCCCTTCCAGAACCCCCCTCCCACGTAGTAAAAGCTTACTCTGAAATCTGTTGCTGTTGCTTTGTGTTAAATTGGCTTCTCAAGGAGAAAACAAGGAAACACCCCCTCCACCCATTTTATGTGCTGATCCATATAGCTGCTGAAATGTTTTTTTAAAAAGGAGTATACATAAAAATAACATTTTTATAAACACATGAATGAACTTTTCTTTATTACTCTCTCACCTACAAAAGGAATATAATTTAATCAAGACCATTGTGAATGTGTATCAGTTCATTTCAGGAAGGGAGAAAGTGGCCACTTATTAACTGCTTTGGTGGGCTAAGACTGGAGAAATAAGAGTCATTTTAAAGAAATATTCTGGGCACCTTTAACAAACTCCATGAGATTTTTTCACTCAGAGTTCAGTAGTCAAGTAACTTCAAGAAAGCCAGTCTATTATTCTAGAATCTTCATGCTGCAGATGACCTTGTTAAAGACTCAGAAATTCTACAGCTAAAGAAAGAAATGTGTTTAATTTGTTTTAACTCAGAATCTGCCAAAATTTAGACTGCAAAATCTATTTTGGGAGTAGACATTAACATCATCTAGAACCCAAGTGCGAGTACTTACTGTCTGAGAATAAGCTCAGTGGTATGGTTCATATCCAAGAGCTGGTAGAAGCTTTTTGCTTTGTTTGTAGAAGGTAGATTATTGTTATTATTGCTTAGAGAGTATGTAGTGACCACTAACAACAAAACAACTTACCAATTCAAACCATGAATGCTTTCTAGAGATTCTGAGTTCTGCCCAGTTCAGTTAATACTCACTGCCAGGAGCAGACGATCTCTTTCAATTAAGTCAGCCAACTTGTTTATCAGCCGTCCTCTCTCTGAGGCATCCATAGTACGCCATGGAGAGCCAATCTGAAAAGCTTGTCTTGCAGCCTTCACTGCTTTGTCAACATCCTCCTGCAAGCCAAAGTGAATTCAATTAGTGGGCTAAATATATTCATAAATCCAATGGTAATAGCCATATAAAATAGGCTAGAGTTCCTCATAAACTGTGTCTTCATCAGCTCAAAGTCCAGCACATTGTACAGACTCAACTACTGTATTTTAGAATTATACCTGCTGCCTACTTTTTGGAATGATGAGTGCCATATACAAAGCACATGCATGATTTCCTAGAATAGAAATATTATATTTTAATAGTCGCTGTCACTGGAGTGTTTACCTTGTATCAGGTAATGTTCTACTTGCTTTACATATATGAACTCATTTAATTTTCAATAGTTTTGTGAGACAGATACATTCCCTATTTTACAGATGAGGAAACTGAAGCAAAAAAGAAGGTTGAGATTTGCCCAAGCTCAGTAGCTGAAAGTGGCTGAACTATGCTGTAAACAGAGCCCAGCTGGCTGTAGAATTTTTGCTCTTTGCCACTACATTTTACTATTTTGGTGACTGGGTTGGTTTGGTGACTGGCTGTTTTGGTGACTTTGGTTCCAGGGAAACTCAAGAGCTAAAAGAGTGAGTATCTTCTTGGATCTCTGTTGATTTTATGGGCTGTGCACTCTCATGAAGAACCTACTGAAGGGTGAATAAGAACTGTGTTTTGCTGTTGAGGAGTAAACATATAAACATGTCCTCAGTCCTCTTGTTCAGAAGGGAAAAAGGCATAGAGGCAGCAGGGTCTGGTATAAAGAAGGGTCAGTATATTACAACCTCTCATTTCCCAAGGGGATGCAGAGAGATCCTTTCAATCCCTAAATAGGTAATGAAGTCAGTTTCTTTATTACTTTCTTACTATTAAGGTACTGCTTTAATTATATTAACTTAAACAAAAGTAATCAAGAAATGTCACACTCAGTCTAGGTTTCTTGCCTTCATTCATGTGTCTTTACTCACACCTTTTCCTAAATTGGTTTATTCCTCCCGTTCTCTCCTACTTTGCCTCAGTTAAGTACTCTCCCTGACCACTCACTCCCATAGATCTTTGTTCAGATCCCATATGAGCTCCTATAGAATCTATCTACTACAAAAATCACTACCTCTTCCATTACTACTTCATGTGTCCCTTTTCCTTCCCCCATCAAATCAGTTGCAAACACTCTGAACACATAGATCATCCCAGTGATGAATATATCAGTCTGGTCATTTTGTGAAGCTATATAAGCTCCACAAATCATGGTACCTCTTAGGCCAGTGTGTTTTCTTTTGGGTAGGAGTGATAGTTTCCTGAAAGAAACTGAAGAGAAAATTGTTCTATTTTTTTTTAAGTTGCCCGAATTAAACTGAACCCAATCAACAATGGTATCTTCCCTTGGGGAGGCACCGATCTCAGATGAATATTTCCTGTCTTTGACTATATTTAGTTAAGAAGTCCCAAAATAAAAATTCCCTGGTGGTCCAGTGGCCAAGATTCTACTCTTACACTTCAAGGGGCACAGGTTTGATCTCTGGTTAAAGAACTAAGATACAGTGTAGTGTGGCCAAAAAAAAAAAAAAAACCTTAAAAGTCTGTAAATTAAAATACAAGCAAAGTAAATTATTTTTACAACATTTATTGCCACACTAAGATGGTCTTGGGCCAGAGGAACATTTTAGAAGCATAATCTGGTCTAAGTGATAATATTATCACAATACAGACTACAAGCAAATATTCTTTCGCTGTAAGCATCATACACTTGTATTATTACTGTTTAACTTTTGAGGGAATGATGATTATATACAATAAAATACATGTATTATTACTCTCCATACAGACATATATAGTTCATATTTTGAGCATTCAGTTAACCACATTGATTGCTTATATTTAGACATTGTTTTAGGCCATAGGTTCTCACCTTCTCCAAATTATTTTGGAAGAGTGCTGTTGAAAAACATTAAAGGCAAACTGCAGGAGTCTGAAATTGCCAGCATGATCTATAGATACCACAGCGTATAAAATACATGCTCTGTGTTTAAAAAGGTCTGTATGACACAGCTTTCACTGGGATCTTTCTGCTCGTGTTCTATCATCAGCCTCAGCCAAATATGGTTTATCATAGGCATCCTGGCCTCTCAAAGGGATATGGAATAATTCGCTTCAAGACAAGTAACTCTGCCATATGGAAAATATGTTCCTGGATAATGCTGTATAAATAAAAGCAGTTTTGTAGTTATGTTCTTTAGACCATGCTTCTCCTTTTCTCATATATTTTATCTTCCAGGTACAGAAATAGAGTAATGGTAGTTAATATATAGCTCTGGAACAAAACAACCCAGATCTGAATTCTGGTTCCTCACCCGTTAACTATGTAAGTTTTGAAGTATCCATCTATTCATCCATTTATGATTTGCTAAATACTCTACTCTGTAGCATTCTTATCAGGTTGATAATGATAAAATAGTGAAGTAAAGAGACTGACCTTTTGAAAATATTAACTGTGTGGGAGAAACATACAACCACATAATCACATGATTATTATAAACCATGAGAAATTTGGTTCAGTTCATTTTGAAGTGAACTATATTATTATATGACTTCTCTAACTTTCTGTTTTCCTATCTTTTTAAAAAAGAATATTTATTTATTTAGGCTGTGTCAGGTCTTAGCTGTGGCATGTGGGACCTTTTGTTGTGGCACACAGATACTCTAGTTGTGGCACACAAGCTTAGTAGTTGTGGCGTGTGGGCTTAGCTGCTTGGCCGCATGTGGGATCTTAGTTTCCCAACCAGGCATTGAACCTATGTCCCCTGCATTGCAAGGAGGATTCTTAACCACTGGACCATAAGAGAAGTCCCTTCTTATCTTTAAAATAGGGATAATTTACCTCACGTGCTTCCCAGGTGGTTCAGTGGTAAAGAATCTGCCTGCCAAAACAAGACACGGGCTCATTCCCTCAGTCGGGAAGATCTCCTGGAGAAAGAAATGGCAATCCACTCCAGTATTCTTGACTGGAAAATTCCATGGATGGAGGAGCTTAGCAGCCTGCTGTCTAGGGTCTCGCAAGGAGACAGATAGCACTTAGCAACTAAACCACCACCATAATTTACCTCATGGGGTTGTGTTGAAGACTAAATAAAGTGATACTTGAAACATTTTCTGTGTGACAGACATTATGTTAAATGTTCATTAAGTGGTGGTACATTCTAATGAAGTCGGAACAAGTCAAAACAAACTTAACTCTCAGCAATTCTAGTGTATTTTAATACTTCCTTTCAGTTTTCACTGCCCTGTATTATTTTAGGCGATCATCCTGCATTGTTGCTAACCCTTCTAATTTCATTCTCTTCTCTCCTCAGATTATTTGCTTAGTCACTCAGTTGTGTTCAACTCTTTGCAACCCCATGGACTGTAGCCTTCCAGGCTCCTCTGTCCATGGGATTTTCCAGGCAAGTATACTGGAGTGGGTAGACATTTCCTCTTCCAGGGGATCTTCCCAGCCCAGGGATCAAACCTGCATCTCCTGTATTGGCAGGTAGATTCTTTACCACTGAGCCACCACTTTGTGGTCTTGCCTATTACTACCAGCCTAATCTTCCTCAAATAATTTGACCATATCACTTTCCCTTCTCAGTATTTGCAAATGCTCCCATTTGCCCACAGTCCTGAAGCCAGTCTCCTCTTTCTGATTTTCAGGGCCTAGCATTTAGGGTTCCAAGTCACGTGCTCAGACTTGTGTTTATACTTTTTCTACTCTAGGCAGCCTTCTATTTCTCACATTTGGTTTTGTAATTATCCTTCCTAGAATGTTCTCCCAGCTCATCCCTTCTTTTCAAAATTCTTCATATTCTTTAAGACCCAGCTCAAATATCACAACCTACCTAAACCTTTGCCGAACTAAACCAGCTTGATAATAGCTACTAGTTAAGAGCTTACTAAGCTCCTGGCACTATGCTACTGCTGTAGTTAAGCATCACAGACTTGGTTTTATAGGACATGAGATGTAGAACTAAATGTGATTCCAAATCTGACTCCAAACTCCAGTTTTAGGATAGCTTCAAAGCTATCCTGATAATGATCTCCTTTGCAATGAATATTTACTGCTACCTCTAGTATAAATTATAATATTTCTTACTCTTTAGGTCTACAATAGGCAGTTAATAAATGTTTAAACATTTTATTATGTATCTTATAATGAGTTTTCATTATGTTACATTGATTTTATATAAAGGTGCTCCTTATATAAATAATCTTCTTATATTGATATTTACAAAATCATATCTTAATTGATTCCATTACGTAGCACAGCTTTTACATTAATCAAGACTATTAAGTATAGAGGTTTTTAAAAAATTATTATTATTATTTAAAAATAAATAAATAAATAATAATTATTATTATTATCCCAAGACTATTATTGCTTGGATTTTTAATCCAGGACTAGCATATCCAAAGACATAATTTTTAAATAACCAGACAATAATTTGATACATTAACTCAAATTTTCTACCATCAATAGTGCTTTTAGCTAATAGTGTTTAAAGTGTTCCTTCTTTAAAGTAAGGGACCACAAGTTGAACAGAAGAAGTTAAGGAAGGACTGAACTCATCCATTTCTGCCAGACCACTCATTTCCATATTACATTCATCCATATTTGGAGAAAATAGTTATCAGACAAGTTTTACACCTGTCACAGACACTTACTGTAATGAACATTTACTTTTATCTCCACCAATTATTTGCTAGGTCATGCTGTAGTATTAAAAGCAGCTTGTGGGATTAGGCAATATAGCCTAAAAGAGCCACTGAAGTGAAAAGAAAACAGTTCCCACCCACATCTGTGCTTTGCTTTGTAACCTCCATTTGTTCTTGCCCCTCCTCCTCTTTATAATACCATTGAAAGGCTGTATGTAGCCCATTGTTAACTCCATTCTACTCATAAATTAAATCCTTAAAACCTCTTGGCTCATTATCTAAAGAGTCAGTTCCAGAATATTAGGTTTACTGTGACCCTGTAATTTACTAGATTTGTACCTTCACTAAGCAACATTACAAGTTACTATACATTTGTTGGCAAACTTGTGAGAAGAGCAATAATTACTTAAAAACAAAAGCTGGTAGATTATTGCAGAAAAGAATATGATGACAAGAGCACTGGATCTTAAGCAAACAGTTGCTTGCTATGGACAGTTTATACCATAAACAATCTAACTTGAGAGATCAAGTATTCAGCCAACTCCATTAGCACAGTGACCTGATTTGAAGCTTTGTTGGACGTTAATGAATGTTTTGAATCTACATTTGCACAGACAGTTCTTCTCTTCGACAAGCAGCAGTAACCGTCAATAAGCAGAGAGCAAATGGATAATAGGTATTTCTAAAGCTTCAGGTATGATCATCAGCTTTCCCTCACTCCACTTTAGAAAGGGTAAATCTCACCAACGATGCCAAGTCCTCAGATGGCCTGACAAGATTTCACCTGGAATTCCAGTCACAGATTTGTTTTACTGAGGAAACTCATCCCAGAAGCTAGAGGTAAAGTGAGATGTCCAAGGCTCCAGAGCTTAAGAATTAAGAAATGTTTTTTTCTTTCATTAATGCAAACTGCAAACGGTGCTACAGTCTCCCTCCTGAGTGGCAGGGACACCTCTGGAGAGAAAGAGTATGCAACCATCAGGGGCTCAACTCTGCCCTCAGATTGTTTATTGTTGCTTTTCCCACCTCTTTAGGATTGTCAGAGCCACTCAAGCAACTAGGATATTTGAGGTCATGTCATGCTGGTGGGTCAGTGGTCAAGAATCCATCTGCAATGCAGGAGCTGCGGGAGATGCAGGTTCGATCCCTGGGTCAGGAAGATCCCATGGAGGAGGGAATGGAAATCCATTCCAGTATTCCTGCCAGGAAAATCCCATTGAGCCTGGTAGGCTACAGTCCACAGGGTTGCAAAGAGTCGGACATGACTGAAGTGATTTAGCATGCACAGAATGCTGGGTAGATCTCTAGGAGTCTCTGATTAAAAGCTATTTTTCTTTATTGAGTGTGAAGAACAAATTTTTCTCTTATTTCTGGGAATGGCTCATGGACCCAGGGTTCTGAGTTTCCTGAATACTTTGCCAGGGATCATCAGTATTTCCCTGCCCTAGTTCAGTCTTGTGCCATTTCAGAGAGATGCAGAGTGATTGCCTTAGCACAGTTTCCAATCATTACCTTCCTTACTTCTCAGAACCCCTGCCTCCTGTTAAATGTTAACAACACCTGAGAGGAGATACAACGTATGATTTGATATATTCGTTCAGTGGTTCTCAAAGCATATTCCCTTATCCTGATCCCAACAATATTAGCTTCAGCTAAGAATTTGTCAGAAATGCAGGTCGTCAGGTCTCACTCTAGAATTATTGAAACAAACTTTGGGATAGGTGGGGCTCAGGGATCAGTATTTTAATAAGCCTCCCAGGAAATTCTAAAGCATCCAAAATTTCTAGAATTACTGCTTTAGTAGGTAGTCAACTTAGTACTAGATTTCTGAGATGTATGAAATATACGGAAACAAAACTTGATGAGGAGTAAATGATTTCACTTATTCATTACTTATAGTGTGTTAGATACCATGGGCATAAAGGTGAGATGTAGTGTTGATCTCTACGAGAAGCATATTGTCTCAGACAAATTAACCAATAAGCAGTAAAGCACAAAGTTTAAAATATACATAAATGTGGTGTTCTGTAATGACATAGAAGAGAGCAATTCTACCTGGAAAGGTTAGAGAAAGTTTAAAGAAGTGTGAAACCTCTAACGATGGAGGCTTCGTTGTATGCCTGGCACTATTAAAACACTTCACTTACTTGTTTTTTTTTTTTTTTCAGTTCTTTTGTGGGGAGGGCAGTCCACCACAAGGTATGTGGGAGCTTAGTTTCCTGACAAGGAATTGAACCTGCACCCCGTGTGTTGGAAGCATGGAGTCTTAACCACTGGACCACCAGGGAAGTCCCCTATGTTTTCTTAGTTAAACTCCCCCCAAGTTTTTCCTATCTCCCTCTTTTATACAAAAAGGAATAGAAGCTCCAAGAGATTAAACGATAAATGTAGCTGTGGATCTTCTGTGCTCTTATCACAGATGATGACTGGAACTTGGTCCCAAGGATGGCACCATGGCCATCGTCTAGAGGCAGTGACCAACATGCGATGTTTGGGGCGTGGTAAAGGTTGGAACTCTTACACCGACAGGGAAAAGTGGAAGTCAGAAGCAAAGTTTTTTTTTTCCCCCAGAGTCAATGAGAAGCCCTTGAAGAATTTATGCATGGATGAACTCTGGTATATAGAAAGTGAAATCTGAAAGCAGATGACTTGTGTCTCCATTCTATTTTGCTTCTACTTCTCAAGCTGTTGACTCCTCTGTCTAAACTCTGTATTCTTGCCCCTCAAGGCATGGGTCTTATTTCTTTTGATCATACTTCAACCTGAATCCAGGGCCTTTCCTAAACCTTAAAGAGCTCTTCAGGTCCATCACTGTTTTCAAATAGGTTTGCAAGGTGTAATATCTTGAGATTAGTTGATCGGGAAGAAGATAAGGAAAGAATGGAGAAAGGGCAAGAACACATGACTGCTGCTATGAACTGAACAACGAGGAGAGGAGTATTATCCTTGAGTTTTGCTGAGTTTTCATCTTCCAATAAGTAGTCTTTTCATGTAGCAAAATAATTAACCTCTTTATATCTTACATGACAGAAATTAAAATCTTGATAAGAGTTAGACAACTAAAGATCAGAAAAATCTTTTCAAGTTAGACCATATTCTTTTTAAGATAAGTGTTCAGATAAAAATTCTGAAGGCTTTTAATCTCTTCACTCCCTGACTTATTTAATATCACCCTCTCTTACTTGAATAATATTCACAAAGAAAGACAGTAGCCCTGCCAGTCACAGGTTCTAGAGTCAGAAGCACAGCATTTAAATGCTGATTTCATTATATATTAGCAATATCATCTTGAGTAAATTACCCTTTTATTTCTGCTATTCTATCATCATTTGTAAAAGTGGCTAGCAGTAGTACATAGGGTTGCATTGTGTACTAATTTTTTTTAAAATCAGTATTAAAAATTATCACCATAAAAGTTAGCTTTTGATGTTATATTATTAGCTAAAAGGAAACAACACAGTTTGTGATTCAACTTAAATCCTTTAAAATTCAATTTTTTAGGTACTGATTAATGCTAATTCAATGATTGCTAATGCAATGACTTGGCAAAGTATTGTTACTAAAGTCCTGTATTAAATTTTTTTTTTAGTTTCCTTTTGTCACTTAAGAAAAATATTTTATATAAATAAAGGATTTCTCCACTTTTTAAACCTATGACCACTCACTTCATACACAGTCTGTTCATACAATAAATATAGACACTATTGCAATTGAAAAACAAGCAAGGAAAATAATATGAAAAGAATCTCCACACAGAGAAGAACAGGCTCATCATTATTTCGTGACAATTGAGTACCCTTTATGTACCAAGAATATTTCCCCAGATGCCCTGGAAACCATATTTTCCTGACATGACTATTTGAAGATGGAATAGGGAATGGTGAGAAACAAAGCCTGGCATAAAATGCAAATAGTGTTACAAAGCTCACCTTATCTCCTTCTTCCACCTCACAGAGTTTCTCCTCAGTTGCGGGATTAAAGACTGGAAATTTCTTACCACTCACTGAACTATGCCACTCATTGTTTATGAAGATCTGTAGACAGAGAGAAGTAAAAAGGCATTTAAATATACAGCCAATTTCAGAAATTTTTTATAAACTAAAGCACTAAGTGAAGCCAATATTACAACCTCACCTCCCTGAGCTACTTGCCTTCCCCAGGAATTTTTTGACTATTTAAAACATTTTACACAAACACACACATGCATGCATGCATAACACACTAAAATAAAGTAATACTTTACAATTTCATTGAGATATGAGGTCATTTAAAGAACATAAAATACAGACTGGAGAAAACAATTTAGAAAAAGATGCTGTTATCTTCAATAACCATGAATTTGAGGCAAGAGTGAAGGCTTAATTGGGCTTGATCTTTATGAATCATTGTCTATTTTCCACTTCAGATTCTGAACATGCTCATCTTGGGCTACTGGTGATCTGGTATGGTAAGTGACTATTTTCTGATCCTTTAGTTCACTGTCTTAAAAGTAGCCTGAGGGAGGATTTTAAAAGAAGATTGCTTAGGGAAAAAATCAGTTAGTGACATTTTTTCATCGACTTTTTAAAGACATAAGGGTTTCATTCTTCTTTTTAAAAGGTCATCTAGTAAATTATTTGTCCTCAGATGAAATCAGGTACTAGATTTCTTAGTTCTATCTGTGAGAAAGAGACCTGCATCTAAAGAAACAGGAGGTCCAGAAAATAATTGAATTTTGTTCTGTGTACACAAAGAGTAAGAATATTAAGAAGTGTTAGTATGTCATTTAAAAAGTCTGAGTTTCAATTTTTGCAATGCTTAATTCACATTTCTTTATGGAAACTATAATACCTTTGATATCTCATTCATCTTTTCACAGAATAAAAATATCTTATGTAGCCAAATTAAGAAGTACTATTTTTGTGATGAATAAAGTTATGTTTTGTTTCTGACAAAAGCTAGAATTTCTTCTGTCTCCTCTCATCCCATTATTTCTTGTTTATTCTTTTTTCTTATTCATCATTGAAATACAAAAAAGTCGTAAGTACAGTGTTGAATATTATGTATTTTGACTTCCTGTTAGATTATTTTCACAACATGAACTTGTTTATCTAATTTTAAGCCACATGTAATTGACCCATGAAATTTTAAATGAAAGGTGATATACACAGTGGATCTGTAATACATATCTTCACTCAGACACCTCCTCTTAACTGGGTATTTAAAGATAAGTTATTAATTGTGCGACTCTGAGGGAGAATGTATTGAAACACTGCCCCTCAAGGTTTAAATTGGTTGTTATGCTAAATACAAATTACTGAACTATTAAAGATTCCCCAGTGACAACTCTCAAGATTATAAAATGAAATAAAAGTAGTCTTTTAAATTAACCTGTGAGTTTGCACTGACTTAGCTATTCTGTGCAGTGTCCAAATTTAGCTTAACATTCTGTCAAATTAATAAGATAAATATTACTATATATCACAAAATGCCTATATATAACTAATTCTATATTCTGTGATTTACAAGATTATTACCCCCAAAATTAAAAAATTTTTACAAAAGCATTCCCTGTTGTCCTACACGTCTACTATAAAGCTTGTCACTTTTTTAAAAACTCATTTTTAAATGTCCACCTTCCCTCTTAAGCTGTAAGTTAAGATTAGGTCAAGGACAGTGTGTGTCTATTTCTCTGATTTATCCTCAGAACAAAAAAATCCCAGTCAAAGTGCAATCCCAGCCCTCAAGTGATCTTAATCTCAGTGAAGAACTCTTAACTAAATAACTTAAAATTGAATCAAAGAACCTAGAATCCAGTAGTTACCTATGGGTAGGATCTATAATATTCTGCACATGTGTCCACTCTGATATTTTGACTTGCTAAAAAACAAGAGGATATTTGCCTTATTTGCCTATTCATGCCAATGTAACCTATTTGGAGGCGTTCCAAAGAAATGTAGTGCTAGCCTGGAACTGACAGGAAAAAAATGTGGACATGAATAAATAAAAGGGGAAGTGGTACAAAGCAGTTCAGATAAAGAGACTAAATGTCCAAAGACACAAATATGGAAGCTTGAGAAAGAAGTTTCGAGAAAATCCTTGTTTCTCTGATAGGGTAATATAATACAGACAAAGACCATAAAATTCCTATTAGCCTCTAAGAAAAAAATATAAACATCTTAGTTGAACTTCAAGAAAAATAAATTTAGGTTACAACTACTGACGTGCTCAACATCTTTTGGAGTGAATCAGCATTGTAGCTATTAAAACCACTCTTAAAGAGTGTTTTCTTTCCTATGTCTTCAGCCCTATTTTTCTCCCAAGAGATCACTGGGAAGCACCTTAATCAAAGTGTCCCAAGTACAGCTCATTGTCATTTCCAGCTTTACACTGCTCTCACTTCAAACTAAGGTTCTAAAACTTGTTCTTGCATTCTCTCTCTCTCTCTCTTACACACACACACACACACACACACACACACACACACACACACACACACACCCCTTCCCTCTTCTGTTAAAGACACACAGAACCCCTACTCATTCTTTTTTATCACTGTGTTCTATGCTACCTGGAGAAGGGAAAGTCTATCCACTCCAGTATTCTGATCTGGAGAATTTCATGGACTGTATAGTCCGTGAGGTGGCAAAGTGTCAGACACAACTGAGCGAATTTCACTCACTCACTCACTCTATACTATCTAAAAGAAATTTTTGTTTCCCTGCTCTCCTTGCCCCCTATCTCTGCCTAACTGATTCTTCATCTTATGATAATCTTCCTAAGAAAAACCAGTTCAAATTGTGTCACCTTCTCAGAACACATAGGTTGTTCTCCTTTCTCAAACTCCTCAGCGTGGTGCTGGAGGTGTCTTACCACTTGGCCCCAAGATCATTTTCCAACCTGTTAATCCCACTCTTTCCCCTTTGTTTCGGCCTCATTCTACTCTGTTTCTCAGACTGGAGTTTCATTATTTTCTTTTCTTCATACTCTTCAAACTCTTTTAAAACATCATTTCCTCCTGCTGATTTCACTAGTCGGTCCAGTTGGATTTAACCTCTTTTTTCCCTCTTTCCTAACAAAGCATTTTAACATCCTACTAATAAATTACTTATTATGTTTTGCTTTTAATTAAAGCTAGCTATCTACACATCAGCTCATCAGATAATAAACAGAAACTAAAGACATCATGTTATTTGTCCTAGATTCTTTAGCCAGCCCTGCAAATTTCTAATTCTGCATTTTCTCTGCTCTAAAGATAGTATGACCTCCTCCAACTTTATATCTGTAAACTAAGAGAGCACAGTCTCCCCCTGTCAGAAATACGACCAGAATTTCACCCTTCCACAGTGCAATTTCCCCAAAACGCTAATAAAAAGAAGGTACAGAATATATTGTAAGGCCTTTGGTGAAGCTTTTCATCTCCCACCTAAGTCCTCTTACACTGATAATTTGTGGTTTCAACTTTTCAATAATTGCTCTCAATATATTACAACTTACTTTTTAAAAAATTTATTTATTTTAATTAGAGGCTAATTACTTTACAATATTGTAGTAGTTTTTGCCATACATTGACATAGGTGTACATGTATTCCCCGTCTTGAACCCCCCTCCCATCACCCTCCCCATCCCATCCCTCAGGGTCATCCCAGTGTATTACAAATTATTTTAATCCCTTCATACATTCTCTTTGATGAAAGAACCATTATATGTATGTACCATCTATTTTCATTATCAGACTCTTGTATTTAAACTGTACATAAAACCCCCTTTTCAGATTAAAGTCAGTGAATATTTTGTAAATGAGTATTAAAGTAAGAATAGACGTTTATCTATCCTCCTCCAGGTTACTAAAGAGATCAGTGGCAGATGATATCAAATTACTAGCAATTACTCTGCATTATTCAGTTTCCACCTTTAATATAGGAGAACACAGTCAACTTAATTTTTGTTCAAATTTGTGCTTATACTCATATGGCACAAAATGGTCATTTTTGTTTTATCAGAAAAGTGTGGGTCAAATAATCAGTAGATGCCTGAGAAATACTCTGTTAGTAATAGGAAAACATGGAAGATTAGTGAGCTATGACCCTGCTTCCAAGTGGGCTGTGATCTAAAAGGAGAGTATATTTATATCATGACCAGTCAGTAAAGAATTGAAGATTGTAGAGTGCAATGACCAAAGCAGTGCTTTAATTAGTAAGTTGCACAGAGAAACTCACAGAAGAAAGGAGCATGGCCTAGAAGAATGCAACCTTGAAAATTAGGACTGAATTGGTAGAAAGGAGGAAAACAAGGAGCAGAGTGAGGGAACTCTCTTGGGATATTTGGAACACAGTTGAAAGATCCGCCCCAAGCAGAGAATTCCAGTGGAAAAAAGTCTTAGATAAATTCCAACAGTGAAAATGAAACCAGTTAGTGATGGATCTTGACATCTGAGTTACTCTATCCTGCCTGTTAGAAGACAGTGACAGGATCAAATGGATGTTTTAGAAATACTGATTTTAATGTACCAAAAATGGATTTGAGATAGAGCAAACAGGCTTCTCTTGTGGCTCAATAGTAAAGAAGCTGCCTGCCAGTGCAGGAGACACAGGTTCGATCCCTGGTCTGGGAAGATCCCCTGCAGAAGGAAATGACAACCCATTCCAGTATTCTTATCTGGGAAACCACAAGGACAGAGAGGCCTCATGGACTACGGTCCATAGGGTCACAAAAGTTTCGGACAAGATAGACTTAGCGACTTAACAACAACAACAACAGAGTCCAGGGGATTAGCCTAGAGAACATTTTAACATTCCAGGCATGAGGTCTTAAGGCTTTAGAGAAGAGTGATGTATTAATATAGTCTGCAAGTTATCAATGATATACATTCCCCCCAAACAGCAGCCTTTCAGTATAAAAACAAAATTCGGCACAGATAATGAGATGAAAGAATCAAGCATTGTCCCATCCTTTTCTTCCCCTTAGCTGTGGAGAATTTATTGGTAGGGACTATCCTGATGATCTTTTTCTCTGTTTTAATTTTATCCAGTTTATATATGCCTTACAGCCAACTGTGTAGCTGAATGTTTTTGGATAATCATCCTTCCTTTAGTTATATAAAATGGTTATATGAAGATGCATAGGTTAATAAATGTTTATTAAAATGTTTATGAAACCCTTTTAGGTCTGTTGAAATTATCTATCCTGATTACAACTTCATTTTCCATTTGCTGTTTGCCTTTAGCAAGGTTGGAGGGACAGGGATCATGCTATAAAAGTAAAAAAAATTATTGGATCCTATTTAACCACTATATTAACTATATTCTAATTATGAAGTTTGTACTCAGGATACTTTTGAATAATATATATGTGCAGTAGACTCCAAGTTCACAATACTGATGGGAAATTATAGACATCTAGGCATACTCTTTAAACTTCAAGTGCTTCTTACTTGGGGAAACAATCAATGGAAATGTTGAGGCAGCTTAATAATTGATTTTTACTCTTTAAATTTTAGATATGTCAGATTGTAAGAGATACATTATATAAACTTTGATTTAAAAAAGAAAATGGCTGTTTCCTGAACATAGTTTAGTGTCCAAGAATAAGCCATAATTTTGAAGGAAAGAAAGGCTTTTCTGAGGAAAAGTTCTTATATCTTAGTGTGTTTGGTATAAAGCTACAATTCTAAATAGGCACTTTCCTCAAAATATGACTTTTTAAATGAAGTTAGATTTGTCTAATAGGCAAATAAAACCTACTAGCCTTATCTGCTGAGATTTTGAAACCTGTTGGCTTAAAAGAGAAGCGCTGACTCCCTCCAATAGTCCCTTGGGGTGCCCCAAATTCACCTGATCTATGCAGGACTGCAACCGAGACAGCAGCTCTGGATACCGTAAGAGAAGCCAGAGCTTTCTTGGTGGCAGAGAGATTTTAACAGATCACATTTTCAACGCATAAAGGATTTCTTTTAAGTCATGCCAAGAGTGAGGAAGGTTGAAGGGATTCTCCATTTTATGTCACCTGTGTGAAATTCCAGTTGAAAACGTATAGGAAGTGATGGATGTTGTAAATGTGTTAATTTTTCCCTAGCATTAAGAAACTAAAATGTACCAAAGACCCGGAGGGTGGGAAGTGGGGCAGGGAGAAAGAACCAAGATGGGAGCTAATAAAGGAGAGAGACTAGGCTAAAGTCAGGCAGGGGTGTTAAACATTTAAAAGAATCAAAGCTGGATCTTCTGGCAATTATTTTTAACCCAAACCCTGAGGCAGCAAAGCAAAATGTTGAGACTCAAAGTAAAAAAAAAAAAAAAAAAAAACCCAAAAGGAAATTAAGGAGGAAATAACAGATGGGAGGAAAATGCTTAACTGCAGTTGAAAGAATGAAAACAAAATGAGAGGGTGGCCAAAACAAAAGTAGGAAAAATAAAGTTTTTCTTTTTCATTTCTGTTTTATATTACAGTCTGAATTCAGTAACATGACTGTATGTTCTTTTCTTACTTGTCTTTGGAAGAGTCTTTTCATCCTTTTCAACTCAATCAGGGAAAAAGAAAAGATGCTGAAGCTTTTCTGTTTTGAGCCACATCATCATTTTGTCCCATAGCTGACAAAAATACTCATCAATAATTTCCATACATTATGTATACCCTATATCAGAGGTAAGCTGCAGAAGCACTAGAAAGTTCTGTAAATATTTAATACTTAATAATACCAAGACCCAATAATATAATTGCTTGCATATATACCTTCCTTCTAAAGAAAGTGCCAAATGTAGAGCATAATTCAGCTGTTTGATATTTACGTTTCTTTGACTTCTGAAAAAGTATTTGGAGAGCAGTGGAAATGGTCAGTTAATGGAATCAGGGTGAGGGAGAGAGTTGTTCAGACAAAATTTTAAGAAGTGTGATGTTTATGCAAATACCCAGTCAAGAAATTCACATTAATAATTCCAACATTATAATAAAGGCATCAGGTATAGAAATTATAATATCAGAAAGTCAAATATTAGTAACATTTTACACACCTTGCAAGCAATGCTGGTATTTGTGGGAACTTTTGACAGACACTCACACACTTATACACTCATGCACACATATACTCAAAATGTATCACTATGATGAAATACAGTTTACACAAAAATTTACTTTTCTGATTTGTTTATTAGCAGTGGCTCTTAACTAAATGTTTAATAATGAAGTGATTATTGCTTATATTCTTTTGAACAGGGCTCAGTGTGGCCACTTCAATCTAATAAACGTATAACACATTTGGCCACAATTATAGCATCACGAATATCCAAACCACCACCACTCTAAGCTAGATAATTGCCACTTTAAGACAAGTGCATGGCCATTTTATCAATGCTAGTATTCCCAGAAGGGTTCTTTTATGCTGATCTGTGTTATATCATCCCAAAGATTACCCAGGCCATTTTAGAGATATTAATCTAACTTTGGGTTGCTCTTCAAATGAGTTGTTTCTCATACTCTTCAAGAGTTTTTCTCACCCCACCCCCTTATTCTGGCAAGTAGTTAATAACAAATAGATGAAGTCCAGTTTAAGGAAACCCTGTGAACACTTGTTCTGAGAGCCCTTATGAAATGGGAATAACACCCTCTTTTAGGGGATGCGCTATTTACTTTAGGATTTTGTTGATAAGATTTTCTTAAAGCTAGGCAGTTTCCTGAGAACAAAACAGTTTGCCAAGACACAGTCTTCAGAGATGAGTTAAATATTACATTCTTAAAGAAGGTTTATATCCCAGGAAAAAAAAAATCAAAGTTGGTTCCATCACTGGCTTGTGGCCATGATCTAGTTCTTGCTGGACGTGGCACTTTCTGAAGGAGAAAATAAATACTTCCAACCTGGCTGGGTGTGAGTGTGACAGCCACTTTCTGGGAGAAACAGGACGTCAGGTTCCTAATTTGATGGTGACCACTGTGTAGGTAAAGTTATAAGGCTGACTCAATGCTTTTAGACAATCGCTGCTGGTCAACAGACCATGCTTTAAGTAGCATCAACAAATCCTAGAAGTCTGTTAGAAATCCAGAATACCGGACCTCACCTCAGACCTATAGCATTGGAATTTGCATTTCAACATGGTCTGTAAGTGTTACTTACATAATTAAATTTGAGATTGTACTGCTCTGCAGTATCTTCTTTCTACCAGTCCACCTGTTTGGGGATCTGATATCCAAATCATCCCTCTTATCATCCAAATTTCCATTCTCTCATTCAGAGTAAGGAATGAATGATACAAATTAAGTAACAGGTGCAAAACCACTTGTTAGAGACAGTCTAATGAGATTCAAATATTAAATACTGCTATTTTCAGTGTTTAGGGGAAAATAATGAGCTCTCGTGGAAAAGAATCAGATCTGAAATGAGAAGATTCAGCTCATTCTGTCTTTGCCTCTTAAAAGCTGTGTGACGCTGAACAAGTCACTTACGCTATCTGAGCTCAGGTTCCTCAGCTTTAAAATGAGACACGAGAAACATCTTCGGTAGCTCCTTCTAGGCAACTAATTATGAACTTCAAATGAGACCAACAGATGAGTGTAGTTTCGAACTGACATGCAGTGCAAACATTTGATTTGCTTACATTGGCAACTGAAAATTTTTAGAATTCTAGGAGTCATCTTGGGAAGGAGAGGGTTAAAAAGAGCCTGGACCAAGGCGCTAATAAGTAAGTGCCAGGCACTTTCCACAAATTACCCTACTTCTCACAGCTACTTTCCAAGGTAGTCGTTATTATTCCTAATCTACAAACAAGGGAACGGAAACTCAAAGATCTTAGAAGCTTGGCCAATGTCATGTCATTAAATAAGTAGAAGAGCTGGAAGCCGAAGCCAGGCTTGTATTGTTAAGCTCCCCACCTTGCAGCCATCCTGCTGTTTGTTCAACTGCTGCCCAGCCAAGAGCAAACAGAATACCGCGTTAGTCAGAGGGGGCCTAAACGACCGCTCAAATGAAAGCAGTGCCACGGCACAGTCATCTTTGTCTAGAGCCTCAGTCCCGTCCTGTTTTAAGCACTCCTCAGTGGTTTGCTCAAATGAAACCCCTCAGGCAGTCTGGCAGCAGCCTCCTCTCCAGCCCTATCCATGCTCTGTCTTCCTCACTTCATTCCGACCACAGTCGGTCGCCTCTGGATAGTTCCTTGAATATACCACACCCTGTCCACAGACGTCCCTGCAGGTGTTCTTACTCTGGGTCTTTGTTTCCTCAATCCCATGGCCACCTTATGTCTGCCTCCCTCAGACTTCCCCTAACTGTCCCCTTCCTAAAGAGGCTTTCCCTGACACCTTATCCAAAGAAAGCTCTTCTCCTCATATTGTCTCAGCTTTCAGTTTTCTTCTGTTTAGTTTTCTTCCCACCTACTCCAGGAATGCAAGCTCCACGAGGCAGGAATCATTTTTGCTTTCTGGTATCATAAGACCCAGCAGAGAACAATTCGATGATTTGGTAAATAAAGGGATATAACATGAGAGAGAGGAAGGGAAAAAGGAGAAACAAGTGAAAAGAATGGGGTATTTGGAAATGCATGTGGCCTGAATTTGTTTGTTGAAAGAATTTATAGGGAGATAATGGTGAAAACACACACACACACACACACACACACACACACACACACACACACTTTAAACTGTGCCTAGCACATAGTATTCAATAACTCATAAGCGTTCTTTATCAGAAACATATCTTTAACCTACATGGGTTAAGTGATAATACCAGAAAGCTAGGGAAATATATCCTCCTCCAAGCAAAAGTTATTATTCCCTAGGAGTTGAAGAAATGCAGTTCTCACAGGAGTTGCACACCTGTGTCATAGTCTTCTGTATCACGGCCTCTCCCAGCTCAAACCCCACCTTTTCAATCAAATTGGAAAGTCTGTTTGTTTCCAACCTTTCTTATTGTTCTCCTCTTTTTCTAAATTGGTGACAAACTTCCTCCTGTTGGCCTGGAAACAGCTGAGCAACATCTGGAAAGGCTCATAGGCATGTCCCCTCCAGTAATCAGGAATGGACAAATGAAAGTCAGAATAAAGATAGACTAGGATGCCAGCAACTCCACGTCCCAAAGTAGTGATGCTGGTCTTAGACGAGTCACTTGGGGTGAGGGCCGAAGCTGCCAGCATTCCAAGTCTAGCTTTGTCATTTACTAGCTGTGTAACTTAAGGAAAGTTTCTTAGCCACTCTATTCTTCAGTCTCCTCAACTACAAAGCAGGAATAGTAACATCCTCATAGGGTTATTGTAAAGAGTAAGTAAAATCATTGTAAATAACTAAAACAGTTATTGGCATAGAGTAAACACAATGAAACTTAGCTACGATATTTCCTGTCTGTGTGAGTGTCTGTGTGGGTATGTGAAATGTCATTAGCCAATGAAGATCTTTTCTAGCATGACTAAGTCATTCATTACTGAATGAGTTACATTTAAGAGTCAAACTAAATATTTGGGGTTTGATTCCTGTCTGAGAAAGCTTTCTTCTCGAATTTTCTATTTGTCTTTAAGGTAGAAAACAGTGTTGTAAAGGGAGAATGGAAAACAAAGATACCAAATCCTGTAAGAGAAAGTTCTTGATCCCTGAAATCCAGGATAAACCCTTGGAACTTAGCTCCAATGAAATCCTTGTCAGGTGGGGCATGACTGTGCAAGAAAGAGTGACAAAAAAGCTAGGGGATGACAATGAAATGAGAAGAACTCTTGTGGGAAACAGATCTAGGAAAGGCTGAGTAAAAGAAGGTCCTGGAAAATTGGATGGAATTCAGAAAAATAAATAGGACTAAGATGGCTAACGTTAATTGATCACTTTCCATATGTCAGGGACTATTTCAAGGGCTGCATATGCATTAAACGCACGTAATGCTTTCTTCAACCTTAAGAATTTCCATTTTACATGTAAGGAAACCAAGGCAGAGAGACGTAATGTAATTTTCCCAAAGATCACATAATTTCCCAAGAAGCTCATCCTTTAAAAGGATGAGCAGAGAGGTGGCAGAGATAGAGTATGTTTAGAATTGGAAAGGGGAGGATAAGAGGATAAAGACAGACTCTGAGTTTGAGTGCATTTATACTGATGGTACTGAGGTTTTAAATTCCAAAAACTCTGGTATCATTTTAGAAAGTATTTCTTAAACTCTGATCTCTATTTTATGCACCTTAAAAAATAAGTAGGCTGTAAAGTCATAAAAGTTATGCATCAATGACATCTTTTGCTTGGACCAGAAGCAGTTTCAAGCTTGAGAGCATGTGTAGTTCTTCCACTGTAGTTGCAATAGTTTTTTGTTACTCAGTCTTGCTTGTCTCTTTCCTCCACCTTGCCCAAACAACCAACATATTCTAGTGATAATAAACATCAACATTAAATTAGTGCAAGAAAACTAACGTAGTTTGGGGCTTGCTATAGAAGGTAATTTCTCAGACACTGTAAAATCCCTTGCTTATTTTGTGTGCAACCAGGAAAGTTAGCTAATAACCATCTTTTTCCAACTCCTCTTGCAAGTGCAAATCCAATACAGTTCTTCAGTTAGGCACAGTAAAAAGAAAATGCAAAGGCATTTGAAAAAGCTCACCCATTGACATTTAATTACATACATAACTGGTGTCCTCCCAAGTGTGAAAATGCTGTAACCAATAAATCAGACAATAAAATGCTATCTGAGCAGAACAGATTTATAGAGAAGATGTGTGAGCAATCGAAATTCACTGACTTGCTTGCATTGGGTATTTTTACCCAGAAAAGTTCTTATATGCAAGAGTAAATTCCTGCTCTTGGAATCTTGCCTCCTTTTGAGCACTTAGGTCAGTTAGTTTCCCTAGAAGATGTTCTTGTGTAATGACTTTTAAATGAACTGGCAATTTTAATCTTAAAATCATCTCTATATGTTAAAGAATCACAAGATCTGTGTTTGTACGTATATTTTGAGGACTATCTCATTTGTCCACTACTGTTTCTCACATGTTTAATTTATAACTACTTAATGAAGCTTAGTTCAGTAGAAAGAATATTTTATATTAGAGTTCGCTGGAAATTCACAGACAAGGAAGACTTCAAACTTTTGCAAACCAAATTTTTAAAAGATATGACATTCAGACTACCAAAAAATGTGACATTCAGACTATCAAAATATCTTCCCTGTATCATGGGGAAAAACAAAACAAAACTGTGTTATAATAGTAAGGGGATAATTTAATCGTTACCAGTAGTTTTGATCTTTATAAAACGAATGCATTTTTAAATGTATTTACTTTGGATTGAAATATCTTGCAAATGACAAACAGTAAGAAAATTGGGAAAACTGGAGTCTTGTTATCTGTTAGGCGTGCTTTTGCCAAATGCAAAATCTTTGGAGGGTATAGTCTCATTGCATTTTTCATGTTCCCATTTGGAATAAAATCAAATGGACAAAAAAATATTTTCCCTTTCAATAAAACCTTGTAAAAATAATACTTTAATATACTTTATAACTGTTGGTCAACCATGTTAAAGGCACAATCTGATCTCTGCAGACACTTTTCTGTGGAAAAGAGCCAGTCAGCTGAACAACTTCCTCATTTGTTGTGCTTATGAAAATGAAAATATAACAGACTAGAATTTCAAAACTATCCATGGTTACAAGCAAGGAAACAATAATAGCAGGACTTTACCATTAACTTACAGTGCTCTTGGAATTTCCTTGGTTAATTCAGAGAGCAAAGTGGCTCTTCCTGAATGGGAACAGTTCCTTTCTTACTTTCCTTTCTGCATCATACCATAAAGCTCACTTCTTAAATGATCTCTGTTAGATTGGTTTTGTTATTTGTTTCTCTGAAAGTTCTAGGTTCTGACTAGAAAGCAGGAATGTAACAGTGTGAAACAGGCAAAGTTCAGAGATACTCTGGATTGACTCAAGTAGGATCCATTTCCTCCTTCTCCCTAACTGTAGATTTTCAAGTCTGGGTCTGGCTCCTGCTCTTTTTTCTTTAAATATTTATCAGCTAACAATTACATGCTGGCTCCAATGGCAATGAATTTGGCTGAAGAAATAAATAAAAATGCTTTCTTTTCCCAAATATGCTAAATAATGCAAGGACCATGTAGTTTTTTGTAACTGGAGTTTTCCTTCATCCAATTATCAGATTCAGGTCTTTCAATTTTAACACTCATTTGACATATATAAAAATCATGTTACTTCAGTATGCTCTGTTTTACTTCACTATACGCTGTTTCTCTCTCTCTCTCTCTGTTTTTTTTTTTTTCCTTTTAAAAAAATGATTTGTTTGCCTGTTTCCAGTAAGTTTCTCTAGCAAGTATTTGCCTCTCTTATACATGCTGGGTACCCTGCCTAAAGTTAATAGAACTGCTTAGTAAAGTCACTGAATCCTGGTACAAGAACCTATTACAGCGAAGAACATTCTTTTTACTTAGAAATATTTTAAGAAATAAATTTCTGAAAAGTTGCCTGATATGATTTAGAATTCATTATGTGATCAAGACACTAAACCCAGACCTGCATTTTGCAAGCCTTTATTTTTATATTTGCAAAGGGCTCTCTACACCAGTTTACTTAAATTGACCTTTTGTGCTTTAAATAAATGTAGTTTTTATAAAGCTGAAGCAAAGCAGCAAGCAGAAGTTGTACTAACCTTAGTATATTTAAACTTCAAATTGGTGAGTGGGGCAGGTACGTCTGGCATGGCTGAGGACGACATTGCTGGTTCCGCTCCTGGAACACAGGTGACAGGCTCAGCGATTTGGTTCTGATAGAGCACTTGGCTTTATTTGTTCCTTTTTATCTGCATGGGCTAAGGTTTATTTGCATACTGGGATATGATTGGATGAACAAACTCGGAGCAAAAAGAAAACGACACTACTTATTTGTAACACCTAGAGCAGGAAGCCCTTGACTTTAAACTTAAATCCTTAAGAAACCAGTGCTCCAGCATTGAAGCTGCGTCCGGAGACAGGGCACTATTTGCAGACGAATTAATTTACAAAGCCGAAACCTGTGATAAGGGTAGGAAGCACAGCTGCTCTGGCCACTAAGGCCAGTTATTATTTTTTTGGCTTTTCGTGCTTTTTATGTTACTGTGAAACTTTCTGTGTTCTGACAGACTTGGAATCAGAGAATCCGAGGATTGAAAAAGAATCTCAAAGGGCACTTGTTCTTAGCAGAGGCGCTTGAGGCAAGGACCCTGGCCAGGTGTCTTTAGAACAGTTCTATCTGCGAATCTGTCCATGTCCCAGAAAAGCAGAGTGTTTTTCTTTAGGTCCCCTCTAGAGACCCCACCCCAAGGCCACTTTAAAAGAATCATACCCATCAAATGTATTTCAGTGCTTGGTAAGCAGACCTACTAGGATTTCAGGAGCTCTGAATTATCTTTATTTAAATCGTCTTTACCTAAATTATCTTTTATATGTGGGAACAGAAATGTCAGCAGGATTTTTTAGGGAAATCAGACTGTGCTGTCACACACTCACCACAATAGCAAATGGCAATATCGTCTGCTAAAACTCGCTTAAAATGAAAGTAACCTCTGGTTTTGGAAGTTGGCTGATATTTATCAATCATTGACGCAGGCAGTTGTACCAAGAGTGAATTTAAAGGGGACTCCTGAGTAATATAGGTTCTTAAAATGAGATTAATGTTTCAAGTTGGGAACATTCAAAAAGGACAATTTTTAACTGTACTACTCTCATTTTTAAGTATAAAAGTTTATTTTATCGAAAGTCTAGCAAAAGCTACAGTCAGAACAAGATGGAAAACCTTGGGTGCTTTTAACCAATTACTAAGAATTAAGAGTAATAATTATTTCTTCCAGTGAAAGTGCCAGCTTTTCCAAATATGGGTTTTAAGTAGAGAAGCTAAGGTTTGTTGAATAGTTACTCCAAATCAGGGGCAGGAGCTGTACTTTCTCTTTCTGCCCTCACTGGGTTCCCCACTCTACAGACATAAAATAGCTTGTTTATGAACACCAATCTTATAAGTACAAAACCAAAATTTCATTTCAGGCCAGTGTGACACCAAAATCCTGGTTCTTATTCCAATTTATTCTCCTTGTCCTCCTCTCCATAAGAGCATTCCCAGATGGGCTCGAGAGTCGGCTGTTTTGTTCTCTGAGTCGTCACCCTCCCAGACCCTCAAGCGTAGCCTTTTATTTGTCTGAGATGAGGGTCAGCAAATTTTTTTTTCTGTAAAGAGAGATAGATTATTTTCTGCTTTCTAGGCCACATAGTTTCTGTTTTGATTTACTCAACTCTACAGTCAACCGATACCATAATACACTTTGCAATGCAATTTTATTTACAAAAACAGATTCAACTCATAGGCCAGGCCCCTAGATGCTAAGACAACCATCCCTGAGGTCCTCTCCTCCCCTGTGCCGCTGCTTGAAGACCAGATAGAAACTTCTGTGCTGTTTCACTGGTTTTTTCTCTCTCTCCCTATCCCCCTCACTCACAATTTCATTCTTTTTGGAAAATCTAATTGCTTTCCCTCTTAAAAATGTGTTTTGAATTAAATGCACAATTACACAATAGCTGTTACATAACTCACAGAGTGGTGCTCTGGCCAGGCCCAGACAGCTATGTTTTGCTCCTTTCTTCTGCTCTCAGCTTTGCAGTTGTTTGTGGAGTCAGACACTTGTCTAGGCAGTGAAAGCTCAATGCTTCACAGCATACTTGGTGTGTCATCTCACTATTTATATGCTCATTCTTAATCATATTTTATTGAATAATTATATAAGAACAGGTCCCTTTATGCCAGATATTACAGAATGTAGGTAAAAGGAACAACTATTAAACAGGTTACCACACCTGCCCATTAAATTTTTACAAATATTTACCAAGTATCTTCTAGGAGGAAAGCATTGTGATTAGAGGATCAGGAACTTTCCCACCCTAATCTTACTTGAAGGGCAGATCTTTCTTATCCAGAAACCACAGAGCCTGAGATCTCTGCTTCTGAAATAAGTATTGATATCATCCATCTAGAATTTGTCTTGTAGAATAGTATGCTCTTAGAGGTGGTTGCATGGGTAAAAGGCCGAGGCGATCACTTCCCTCCTTTACAAAGGGAAAATTGCTTTGGTGAGAACCCAGGGACCAGGAAGCCCCACTTCAAGACTGGGTCAAAGCTTGTATATTTTATATATAATATATATTGTGTATTTTAGCAGGGTTATGCATCAGAGGATGGGCTGGAAATTAAATTTGGGAGTCATAGATGAAGGATGTTTAATCATCCTTTCCTTCTTAGGGAGAAGTTAAATTACCCCCCCCCACACCCATGAAGGGGTGGGAAGAGGAGCATAATTTAATTTTCTTTTAAATCTGACTTCTTCTAGTCCTTGGTGAAAACTGTCATTATCCCAAGAACCATACAGACTAGGTCTCCAACCATGGCTGAAACTGCTATCTCATAGAATAAGGAATCTCTCTAAATCTCCTCTAAAACTCAAGCCTTAGTCACTGAAAAGCTATTGGGGCCTAAGCTTCTCCCACTCACATGAGTAATTGAAATAAAAAACAGGCACATTTAACACTCCTAACTGTATGGTGAAATAAAAAATCGCTGATATTCACATTTTCTGATTTCAAAATCCAGGATCGATCTGTTGGGGCTGAACTTGCTTTGTTTAGTGACATCTGCTGTCCCTGACTCTTCAGTGTTGCCTTCAGCATCACAGGGTGAGTCTGCTGGGTGGTTAACCCAGTGATGGATATGTCCCTTTGCTTTTGATCACTGCAGTCTCAACAGACACCACGTGGGTTTACGTGCCTGTTTGGCTTTTAATAATTTGGGGAAAAATGGATCTTGTTATGTGATGAGAGAATCTATGCTCGATTGGCAAGTTGGTATTAAAAAGGGAGGTGGAAGAAGCATTAGAGTGTGTGAACATACCTGTTTGAGGGCTAATTTCTGTTCATCTGACATCCTTTGCCCATTAGCCATGTTTTGTTTTTTTTAACCTTTGATTTCTCCTACTCCTCACATATCCTATCAATTTTCTCTTTGTCTTGTGTTGCTAAGATGGCAGATGCCCCTTACCTGATACAATCAGGATACTAACTAATTAGAAGGGTAACTAAAGGAAACATTAGATTAAAGCCTCTATAAGACTATTTTAGTTTAAATAGATTTTTGCTGAACTTCATGGGCCAAATCCATTTCTTAGAGCTGGGTCTGCTGCTCGAGCTTGAAATAACCTTGCATAAATAGTGTTCACACTGTTTTTGTTTCCTCAAAATACAGAAAGAAGTTTAAAGCTATTAAAGACATCATTGAGGCAATCTGAATGCAGACTACTTTGAGAGTTTTATACATTTTGTAGTTTTTTTTACAATTGTCTTATGTATAGATTGTTATTATGCCAGTGTGTTTCATTATTTGACAAGATTGAGTGTTTGCATAACACTCAGTTTTGTTTTCATAGAAATCAATTGCCCTTTCCTCCTAATAAATCAGCAACTTAAATAACATTTAATTCAACCATGCTGTTGAAATACTAGGTCCGCATGAATGGTAAGAATTTGGAGCAAAGATATTTGACTACTGGTAAGCAGAGAAGATTGTATCCAAAACTGAGTGTATGCAGACATGAGTGTCAGTACTATTTTTTTCTCTTTTATTTTATTTATTTATTTTTAATTAATTAATTAATTATCTTTACATTATCGTGTTGGTTTTGCCATACATTGACATGAATCTGCTATGGGTATACATGTGTTCCCCTTCCAGAACCCCCCTCCCACCTCCCTCTCGATTCCTTCCCTCTGGGTCATCCCGGTGCACCTCATTAAAAATTTTTTAGAGTCAAATATGCCATATATATGTACATGCATGCTAAGTCACTTCAGTCGTGTCCCACTCTTTGAGACCCTATGGACCATAGCCCGCTAGGCTCCTCTGTCCATGGGGTTCTCCAAGGAAGAATACTGGAGCGCTGAAGCAATGGACAAACAATTAATCTCAAAAATATACAAGCAACTCCTGCAGCTCAATTCCAGAAAAATAAACGACCTAATCAAAAAGTGGTCCAAAGAACTAAACAGATATTTCTCCAAAGAAGACATAACAATGGCTAACAGACACATGACAAGATGCTCAACATCACTCATTATCAGAGAAATGCAAATCAAAACCACAGTGAGGTACCATTTCGCACCAGTCAGAATGTCTGCCATCCAAAAGTCTACAAGCAATAAATTCTGGAGAGGATGTGGAGAAAAGAGAACCCTATTACACTGTTGGTGGAAATGTAAACTAGTACAGCCACTATGGAGAACAGTGTGGAGATTCCTTAAAAAACTGGAAAATGAACTGCCATATGACCCAGCAATCCCACTGCTGGGCATTCACACCGAGGAAACCAGAATTGAAAGAGACACATGTACCCCAATGTTCATAGCTGCACTGTTTACAATAGCCAGGACATGGAAGCAACCTAGATGTCCATCAGCAGACAAATGTATAAGGAGTCTGTGGTACATATACACAATGGATATTACTCAGCCATTAAAAAGAATACATTTGAATCAGTTCTAATGAGGTGAACGAAACTGGAGCCTATTATCCAGAGTGAAGTAAGCCAGAAGGAAAAACAATACAATATACTAACGCATATTTTTGGAATTTAGAAAGATGGTAACAATAACCCTGTATGCGAGAGAGCAAAAGAGACGCAGATGTATAGAACAGGACTCTATGGGAGAGGGTGAGGGCGGGATGTTATGGGAGAATGGCATTGAAACATGTAAATTATCATATGTGAAATGAATCACCAGCCCAGGTTTGATGCATGATACAGGGTGCTCAGGGCTGATGCACCAGGATGACCCAGAGGGATGGAATCGGGAGGGAGGTGGGAGGGGGTTCTGGAAGGGGAACACATGTACACCCATGGCAGATACATGACAATGTATGGCAAAACCAACACAATATTGTAAAGAAAAAAGTCTTTCTTGAATTTGTTACAATAAAAATAATAATAATAATTAAGAAAAAGAATACTGGAGTGGGTTGCCATCCCCTCCTCCAAGGAATCTTCCTGACCCAGGGATCAAACTCATGTTGCTTACATCTCCAGCATTGGCAGGTTGGTTTTTTACTACTAGCACCACCTGGGAAGCCCATAACATGTATAGAAGGCTGCAAAAATCATAGCTTTTTTGTAGTAACATCTCAACAAAAATCATGAACGAAACAAAACAAAATAATCACCACTGGGGTCAAATAAAGAACAATATTAGAACCTCAGAGCCCACTTTGTACATCGTTTCTGTCACTATGTCCTTCTTCCTCACCCAAGATGACCAGTAACTTAACTTCTAATGCCACACGTTCTTTTCTCCCTGGTTTTGAATTTGTAAACAAATTATAGAGTCAGAATATTCTTACAAAGGAAATTCAGAGGTGCAAATTAATCTGGGAAGTGAGTTAAATCATGGTTGTAGGTAAAGAAAGTTTCTCTGGGAGTACCCTCCACTGAAATGTCCTCCAATAAATATAAATTATAAGTGCAAAATGCACAGCAACATGTTAGCATTTTTAAGTCAAGAGTATTTTTTTTTTCACTCCCAATCCTGGCACATGGAAGGGTGCAGAGAAATGACCCTTTTCCTACAGAATTTCTCAGAGCTTAATAATGATTGGCAAATGGCACTAAAATTATAAAAAATATTCAAGCCTTATTCAATGTCTAGAAATTTATTTTAAGGAAACAAATATGTCCAAATTATGAATAAGTATCTTTAAAATAATATGAAACTTAAACTACAAAATGGTTTAGATAAATCATGGGTTAGTGAAAAAAGTAAACAAATACTTGGGGAATTTTTGTGTTATGCTATAAATTATTTTTTTAAAAAACAGGTTAACAGGTTATAAACCTGTGTACTATTTGTAGGTATGTTGAGAAATTGTGCTTTACTTTTAGTATTTGGCTGAAATATGCAATTTACCTTTGACCTCTGCCTCAGTGTTTGGAAAGCTAACTAGCTGAATTTTGACTTCACTGTCATTTCTGCCATTCTGAATTTATGCATGATAAAAAGAATCATGAGATTTATTTTTGTTTTATATAATTTTATAAATTTATAATTTTATAAATTTTATATAATTTTCCCAGACAGAATAATGACTCCTAAAGATATCCCTGGAAGCTGTGAAAGTCAGTTTATACGGCAAAAGAAATGTTACAGTTGTAATTTAATTAAGGACCTTGAGCAATTATTTATTTTGGATTGTCAGGGTGAGTCTTAGATGCAATCCCAAGTATCCTTAGAAGAAAGAGGCAAAGACGATTTGACCACAGAAACAGGAGGTGGCTTGGTCACTGAAGCTGCTAGCTTTGACAAGTAAGGGGCCAGGAGCCAGGGAATGCACAGAATGCAGTTCTAGAAACTGGAAAATACAGGGAAGTGGATTCTTCTCCAGAATCTCTGGAGGGTGCTGGCTCAGCCCATTACTCTGACCTTGACCAGTGAAACTGATTTCAGTACTCTGACCTCTAGAGTTTTAAGAGAATAAATGTGTGCTGTGTTCAACCACTAAGTTTATGGTAATTTGTTACATCAGTCATGGGAACCCAATATATAATCAATGTAAGTGCAAGTTCAGGGTTGCTAAATAGTACAAGCTGTTATTGATCACATGCTCTGCATGTTTTTTTCTGGTTTATTGTTAAAATCTAAATATTCATGTTCAGATAAAGGAAAGCCTCCCTCCCATCTGACCTTAGAAAAGGAACTTCTCAGGTGCTTGACATCTTGTAAACCTTTCAGTTTCAGTTGTAGTATAAATGGATATTCATTAAATTGCAAAAGTAAGACGCAATAGATTATGATGTTTATGAAAGCCATTACTTTTTTTTAATGATTATTTTAGCTGGACAATATCAAACCTGGTTTGAATTTGCTTCCTTGAATTTGTTCCCACATTTTAAAGTTATATGTACCCAGATCTGTAACCAAAATCCCAACTTAACTTTCAGGCTTTACATTCCAGCTGCTTGTTGGTTACCTCAGCTACATGTCACATCTAGTCAGGTAGCTGGGTTTGAAAATTGAGAGCCTGCATATTTGTTTTATGTGGACCATGCAGTATGATTAAAAAAAAATAGAAAGAAAAGAAACATTTAAGTAAAAAAACAAATTTTAACTTGAACATTAGAAGACTCAAAGAGTATTTTAGCCTGCCTGCCCATTGGAATCAACTAGGGAACTCAAAACAAAACTAAAGAAATTCTTATTCAATAATAGGGGTTTGAGCCCAGTTATTGGTATGCATTTAAAGTTCCTCAGGTAATTGTAATGTGTGGTCAGCTGTCAGAACCACTGAAGCAGCTCTGACTCTATTTCCTCATGTTATTCAGAGTTGGAGTGACATGCACATCACCTGGAAAACTTAGAAATGCAAATTCTCAGGTTCCATCTCAGATCAACTGAATCAGAATTCTTGGAGATAGGGCCCAATAATCTGTGCTTTAAGGAACCCATCAGGTGATTCAGAGTTAAAGTCAAGTTTGAGCACCACAGCACTAAACATAGACCCAACCTATCTCTAATATTTAGTTCAGCCTATTTTCTCTCAATTAAGTTAACTACCTACTCCCTTAGTTCATATTTTAAGACCCCCTGATTGAACTCACTGGCTCAGTGGGTAAAGAATCTGCTTACCAGTGCAGAAGACACAGGACACTCAGTTCAATCCCTGGGTCAGGCGGGGGAGGAGATGACAACCCAGTCCAGTATTCTTGCCGGGATCTGGATAATCCCATGGGCAGAGGAGCCTGGCAGAATACAGTCCAGGGGATCGGAAAGAGGTGGACCCAACTGAGTAACAGAGCATGCACACCCACACAATTGAACTCACTATCATTTCTCAAAATCAAACTTTTTTCTTGAATCTTCCCCTTCTGATTATGACAAAACACAGGTCAAATTTCAGGCATCTGTGATTCCTTACCTTTTCCCTGTAAAAGTATTAATTTTATTTCTTGAAGTAATTACCTTCAACTGTCTAGTGTCCTGACATTGTAGGTCTGGATTTTAAAGAGCAAATCACTCTCATATTTTTAATCCAATCTAAGAGTTTCTGATTACAACAGTCTTTGTTAAACATATATAGTCCATTTCTACTTCTATTGTGATGACTCATGTATATTATGCTTTCTGTTTGTCCTTATATCAGTTAGGATTAGGTTTGGTGCCCATCATGAAAAATCCATAATAAATACTCAAAATGGCAATGCATTTCTCTTTCACATAAACAGATATTATAAATTGCTCATCCAGGGTAGACCTGGTAGCAGAGTTGAGAGATACAGAGGCTCCTTTCAGCTCACTGCCCCAGCATCCCTGAACTATGACTCTTGGCCTCCTGATAAGAGAAGGCGGCAAGAATTCCAACCATTACATTCAGATTCCAGGATTCAAATCGAGAAAGGGGAGGAAAAATGACCAAAGACTAGAGGACACTCAGTGATCAGAGTTTAGTCACATAAACACACTTAACTCTAAGGAAAAATAAAGATTATATACTTTTTTCTGGGCAGCCAGGCTCATAGGTCAAAATCAGTAATTGTAATATTAAGAAAGGAGAACTATTGCAGAGGTAACTGCATACTCTTTTTCTTCCTATCTCTCTTCTCTGGTATGGAGTACAATTTCTTTATTCCTCCATTTTCACTTCTTCTCTTGTTTAGAATAAATATTTTTTGTTTTTGTTTGTCAAACTATAAATTATAATGTACTTCATTTAAGGATATAAATTTCCCTCTAAGCATGTCTTTAGCAACATCTACAAGTTTGGATAGGGTGTCCCTGGGTGCTCAGCAGTAAAGAATCCACCTGCCAATGCAGGAGACACAAGAGACGCTGTTTCAATCCCTGGATCAGGAAGATCTCCTAGAGAAGGAAATGGTGACTCCATCTTTGTCTGGGAAATCCCATGGATAGAGGAGCCTGACAGACTACTGTCCATTGGGTTGCAAAGAGTTGGACATGAATTTAGTGACTAAACAACAACAAGTTTGAATAAAGTAGTTTCATTTTTTTCAGCCAATTAAAAATAGCTTCTAATTTCCTTTGTGATATCTTCCTTGACTTATAGTTTATTTTGGTGTGCCTTTCTTAATTTTTCTATTGGTTGGCAATAAACAATGCCCAAATCTTTGTATCTTACATTACTAAGGCTATTATATACTTGCCAATTTAGCATTGCTTTATCTTACTTGTGAATTGAACTTGTTATCACTATTAAGACGTCCCTTCATGTTTATGCTTTTTGCCTTCATCTAATAAATTATAGCCACAGTAGCTTTTCTTTGGGTTGGAATTTGTATAATATATATTCTTCCATCTTCTTACAGTCTCTGTGTCTGTATGTATATGTGTCTCTTTGGGCTTCCCTGGTGGCTCAGATGGTAAAGAATCCACCTGCGATGCAGGAGACCTGGGTTTAATCCCTGGGTTGGGAAGATTCCTTGGGGGAGGGTATGGCAACCCACTCCAATATTCTTGCTTGGAGAATGCACATGGACAGAGGAGCCTGGCAGACTACAGCCCATGGGGTTGCAAAGAGTTGGACACGACTGAACAACTAAGCACATTAAATGATCCATTATTGGGTTTTATTTACTTATGCAGCTTAACAGATTTTCTCTAATTAGATCGCTATTTTATTGACATGTAATATAATGTATTTATGAATTTATGTTTAAAATCTATCATCTTACTAAATACCTTTATGTTACTTGCTCTTTTTCTTTTCTCTTTTAAAAATTGATTTAACATTTTTAGTTTTAAAATTAAACTAAATGCTAATTTTACATTTAATGTACATTCATGTAAATTAATTTAAAAATTAATTATTTATTCTCTGTGTAATTTGGGGAATTTTATACTATTTTTATTATTTTAATAGTTTTTCAAATATTATGCATATTTTTTCACTTATTAAAGTCTAAAATTAATTTGTACCTTTACTCTTTTCCTTGGCTAATCTTGCTTAGAACATTTTAAACTCTTTTACACCTCTTCCCATAACATGTTTTCGTTGGAGGATGTTTCTTTGAATATTTGTGTGGGAACTTCCCTAGTGGTCCAGTGGTTAACAATCTGCCTTGTAATACAGGGGACGTGGGTTCGATCCCAGGTCAAAAAACTAAGATTCCACATGCCGCAGAACAGCCAAGTGTCTCCTGGTGGCACAGGAACTACTGAGTCCACATGCTCCAGAGCCTGTGTGCCCCAAGATCCAATACAGCCAAATAAATTAAAAATGTATATATTTGTATGCATGTTAATGTTATCAGATAATCTGCTTTCCACTCCAGGTTCATTTAATCTCTTTGTCTCATGGCATGGCTCCTTTTGCCCTCTGGCTTCTGGTTCGGCTCAAGCAGAAAGAAAGAGAGGGAGATGCTGAGAGGAGAATGGAGTGCAGCAAGAGGGAAAGGCCAGGCCCCGCACTCCCTTGCTTCTCTCATGACTGAGGGGCATTCTGGCAGGGTTCTTACAGGGCCGAGTCTCCTTGGATAACTTCTGGCCTTCTTGAGTGTCCCTCACTGTAAAATGCTGGCTTTATCCACTGGGCTCTGAAAACACCATTTACTTTTCCTGTCTCCTCAGTCTTTCAGGAGTGGTCGCCTCTTTTCACCTGTGCAAGCTCTGGATTATCCAGTACCTTGGTGGATTGTCCACCTTTCTGTAAGAAATTCCTTCTTTACATCATTTTCAAAACTCCAGCCAGGTATGCCTTCTGTTTTTCCTGGGACCCTGATATTATCCCTTTAGAATTTTAGATACATCTTTTTGTTTTGTTTAACTGTATAATTTGTTTGTATAATTGGTTATGTATAATAACAGAATAAGCACTAGCAAACCTCTACACAAAACAAAATACTTTGAACATAACCTACATATACACTTGTAGGTCTTACAGTCCATTGCTCTGTCGCTTCTCTCCTACTTGGACGAGAAAACTAGGAGACCTGTGTTCACTATTCACTTGATTGACTTCCGTTCTATCTCTTTGTATTCCAGCAAAAGGTATGTATATGTTTGTGCGTGTGTAAGTGTATACATGTTAATTATTTCTAACTTTATAAAAATGGACTCTTTTTTTCTTTTTCTTACTTGCATGTTATAGTGATAGGATTCATCCATAGTAATGTATATCACTGTAGTTTTTTATTTTGACTGCTGGGTAATACACTTTTCTGATAATAGTTTATTCATCCAGAATTGATAATGGGTTTGGGTGGGGGCTTGTATGAATATATTTTCATATATTTCTACTGGCTAAATATCTAGAATCAAATGTGATATTTCTTAAAGGAAAGGAATGTTAAGCTTTGATATATAATGCTACCGTGATTATATCAATTTGTTCTTCTGTCTTCAATGGAAAAATGACCCTATGGATCCATATTCTTCAGCATTTGAGTCTCAGGCTTTTTAATTTTTAATAAAGTGATACAAGATGGTATCACATTGGGATCTTCATTTGTTCTTCTTTGGTTACTAAATATCTTGAATACCTCATCATATGTTTACCGGTCAGTTTTGTTTTTGAAAAAATTTGTTTACATGATTTGCACTGCTTTATCAGAATGCATACTTTAAAATATTTTGTGATATTTAAAAATATACACTTGATTCTGATCATTAATCACATTATTTTTTTTTCTCCCTTTTATTGTTTTTGCCATACAATGCCATGATATCACTATAGGTTTACATATGCTCCCCCTCCAGAAACCCCTCCCTCCCTAATCACATTATTAATGTCTTCTCTCAGTTATAAATCTTTAAATTTATAAATCTCTAAATTTTACTTTATATACAGTATATTTTTAATGATAAAAATGTTCTTAATTTTAATACAATTAAATTTATCAATATTTTATTTTTACAATCAATATTTTTATGCTTTTTAAAAGAAAACTATCAAAATATCACAGACTAAAGATGCTGATATATTTTCCTAATAAGAACATTAAAATTCTATTTTTGCCTTTGAAACTTATATAGGTATAATTTTTGTGAATAGTGTGAAGTGGGCTTCTCTGCTGGCTCATACGGTAAAATACCTGCCTGTAATGTGGGAGAAGATGATCCACGGGAAAAGGGAATAGCAACCAACTCCAGTATTCTTGCATGGCCAACTCCATGGACAGAGGATCCTGGTGAGCTACAGTCCATGGGGTCGCAAAAATTTGGACACAACTGAGTGACTAGCACTTTCACTTTTCAGGATATTAAGGAAAGTCAGTGGTGTGCTACAGCTGACTCATATTATCTCAGGAAACTTGCTTGTTAACCTTTAAGGAATTTGAGAATCAGATGACTTTACATTCGTTGTTGTTGTTCAATCACTCAGTCATGTCCAAATCTTTGCGACCCAATGGACTGCAACATGCAAGCCGTCCCTGTCCTTTACCATCTCCCACAGCTTACTCAAACTCATGTCCATTGAGTTGGTGATGCCATCTAACTATCTCATTCTCTGTCGTCCCCTTCTCTTCCCACCTTTAATCTTTCCCATCATCTGGATCTTTTCTAATGAGTGGGCTCTTTGCATCAGGTGGCCCAAGTATTGGAGCTTCAGCTTCCACATCAGTCCTTCCAATGAATATTCAGGGTTGATTTCCTTTAGGATTGACTGGTCTGATCTTGCAATCCAAGGGACTCTCAAGAGTCTTCTTCAACACTACAGTTCAAAAGTGTCAATTCTTTGGCACTCAGCCTGCTTTATGGTCCAACTCTCATATCCATACATGACTACTGGAAAAAAAAACATTAAACTCAATCATGGGTGGAGTATTTACATTATGGCAATTGTCAAATGCTACAAACCAGTGCAAATCAGGGCTTATTTGTTTTATTTTGTTTTTAGACAGTTGGTTTACCAGCACAGCATTAATAATCTTTATGTGGATAAGCATTTTTCAAGTTCCTTTCATTGAACATCTTGCTTTCTTCACTTGATGTGCTACCTTGTCATAGAATAACATTTCATATAAATATGTGTGTTGGTGCAGGGTGTATTTATTTTATATCTCTGGTGATTTTGTCCATCCAACTACTGACATTATATTGTCTTAAATAGCATATATTTGTATATATAGTATAGTAACATTAAAATACTAAAATTAGTATATATTAGTACATATAGCTTTATAATATGCTATTTCCAACTCTCACATCCATACATGACTACTGGGAACACCATAGCTTTGGACCTCTGTTGGCAAAGTAATGTCTCTGTTTTGTAATATGCTGTCTAGGTTGGTCATAGCTTTTCTTCCAAGGAGCAAGTGTGTTTTAATTTCATGGCTGCAGAAACCTGTATGCAGGTCAGGAAGCAACAGTTAGAACTGCACATGGAAGAACAGACTGGTTCCAAATAGGAAAAGGAGTACGTCAAGGCTATATATTGTCACCCTGCTTACTTAACTTATATGCAGAGTACCTCATGAGAAACGCTGGGCTAGAGGAAGCACAAGCTGAAATCAAGATTGCTGGGAGAAGTATCAATAACCTCATATATGCAGATGACACCACCCTTATGGCAGAAAGTGAAGAAGAACTAAACAGCCTCTTGATGAAAGTGAAAAAGAAAAGTGAAAAAGTTGGCTTAAAGCTCAGCATTCAGAAAATTAAGATCATGGCATCTGGCCCCATCACTTCATGGCAAATAGATGGGGAAACAGTGGAAACAGCAGCAGACTTAATTTTGAGGGGCTCCAAAATCACTGCAAATGGTGATTGCAGCCATGAAATTAAAAGACACTTAACTCCTTGGAAGGAAAGTTATGACCAACCTACACAGCATATTAAAAAGCAGAGACATTTCTTTATCAACAAAGGTCCATCTAGTCAAGGCTATGGTTTTTCCAGTAGTCATGTATGGATGTGAGAGTTGGACTATAAAGAAAGCTGAGTCATTGGAAGGACTGGTTCTGAAGCTGAAACGCCAATACTTTGGCCACCTGATGCAAAGAGCTGACTCATTGGAAAAGACCCTGATGCTAGGAAAGATTGAGGTCAGGAGGAGAAGGGGATGACAGAGGATGAGATGGTTGGATGGCATCACCAACTCAATGGACATGAGTTTGGGTATACTCCGGGGGTTGGTGATGGACAGGAAGGCCTGGTATGCTGCAGTTCATGGGATTGCAAAAAGTCAGACACGACTTAGGGACTGAACTGAACTAGGTTGCAAGTGTCTTTTAATTTCATGGCTGCAGTCACCATCTTCTGTGATTGTGGAGCCCAAAAAAGTAAAGTCTCTCACTATTTCCATTGTTTCCCCACCTATTTGCCATGACGTGATGGGACTGGATGCCATGATCTTAGTTTTCTGAATGTTGAGTTTTAAGCCAACTTTTTTACTGATTAGTTTCATCTTTTAAATATAGAGCTTTTAAAGGCTGTATCTGATAATTCAAATATCCTTAGTCTCTGCCTTGAGAAAATGCAATTCCTTCTGACTTTTGTTCATGCTGTCTTTTCTTCTTCTGACTATCCTAGACATGTATTAGGCATTACATTGAAAAATCCTGAAGGCTTATAATGATCTTATCTTCTTCTAAAGAATATGTATATTTGCTATAGCATTTATATCTATTAGGCATATATTGGACCTTCTCTTCTCTCTGTGTTCTTGAACAATCTGTTTCATAATCCTGATACCTTGTCCCTGTGATACATCATAACATAATTTCTTCAAATCCATAATCTGTTTTACTTATTCTCTATTCAATTATTTTAACCTGTTGTTAGAGCATTAACTGAGCTCTTAATTTCAGTGACTATGTTTTTCCTTTCTAGAGATTTATTTGATTCTTTTAAAAATTATCATTTTTGTACTGTTGTGTTGATTTAAATAAGATGAACAGTCTCAAATCTTTATTTAACCAAAGAATTCAACAGAATCACAGATATATTGTGTCTTTATAAATAAATGGTAAAAAATGGTTTAAAGTTCTTCTGAACTAACAATGAAACTGCAAATAATTTGTCAATTCAAATAGTATTACTTGGGAAAATACATAGAAGTTCATTGAGGTTGCATTTCACAAACACTGCAGAACAACCCCCAGAATCTGAATGTCTTAAAAGGCTCAGTTGTATAAATAACACTTCCAAGAATGTGTTATGAAATAGAGCAGGATTATTCATTTTTATTCAAATCTCCATACTGGGAAAGAGAATCATTTTGAGATGTTTTCATAAATGTTCTCTATTTTCTACTTTATCAGACCTAAATTTAAGACATGAAATTGTTTCTGTTCCTCTGTATTATATGGGAAGAAGAAACATTTTATTATTATCTTTCTGATTTTCCTTTCATTAGCATTTGGGAGGGACTACAGTTTCAAATCTAAGTGTTGTAACACAGAGGAAGAGTAAACACCATTGTTTATGAAATCTCAAGGAAGGAAGATTGATTTTATACCCACAGCCTAGATAAGGAGCTGCTTGTAATGCTGTTGCCTCCCCATCCAGTGATTCACAGAGCATATTTTTCTATTATTCTTTAGTGAATGTCAGCCATTCAGTGATGTGAAGTCTTAGTCCTATCTCCTTTTCATGCAACCTTGACCACTCTCCTTGCTGGGTTATTAAGCCCTTTGGCTTTCAGTGCAGCACATTTTCAAGGGCAGGAACAGTTTGTTTACTTCTCAATTATAAGTTTCCTCTTTGTTCTTTTGGCTGCTGGAATTTTATTTTTTTCTTGTTGAACCAAGTGTGCATTTAACTCTTATTATATTTTTATCTCACATTTTCAGTTGTATTTTAGGAGAATTTCCACATGATCTGGCCTGCTATAATGAGTGAAATGGAAATAATTTTTTCTAAAAAGAACACAGTCATTAAAAAAAAAACTAGTTGTTAAATAAATGGCAATCAATATCAAAGTAGTCACAGTCTCTTATAATATGTGTTATATATTTTTTATTATTACTCACATGCATAAAGGTGTATGTGTATAGAAACCTAGAAAACTCCTGATTTGGAGCTCTGTTATTATTTTTGGAGGTCCCCCTTTTTTTATTCCGTTTTATAGAAATTTATTGTCAATTTATATTAAAGTTATAAAATCATACAAGTTTGTTATTGATCCAATACTAAGTTTAATACTTGTACTTAGAGTTCCAGGTTGATCCTCAACTCAAGGTGTAAAATTTACCAGTGTTCAGATATTCTAAATGTGTCCAGAGTACTGATCATGTTGATCCACTGGGAGCACTTTTTTTTGGGGGGGGGGGGCACTTTTTAAAGGAAGGGCTAAGATCTTCCTGGGAGTAACTCTAAGTGAAAATAGCACCAGAGAAACAAACGGAGGGCTTCCCTGGTGGCTCAGATGGTACAGAATCTGCCTGGAATTCAGGAGACCTGGGTTCAGGCCCTGGGTTGGGAAGATCCCCTGGTGAATGGCATGGCAACCTACTCCAGTATTCTTGTCTGGAGAATCTCCATGGACAGAGGAACCTGGTGGGCTACAGTCCATGGTATTGCAAAGAGTCAGACATGACTGAGCAACTAAGAATACACACACAAACTGAGGTCTATAGTAATGCTTCGACTGTCAGAGATGGTTGAAGTACTGCACTCTATATGCCAGCAAATTTAGAAAACTCAGCAGTGGCCGCAGGACTGGAAAAGATCAGTTTTCGTTCCAATCCCAAAGAGAGGCAATGCCAAAAAAATACTCAAACTACTGCACAATTGCACTCATCTCACATGCCAGTAAAGTAATGCTTAAAATTCTCCCAGCCAGGCTTCAGCAGTACGTGAACCATGAACTTCAAGATGTTCAAGCTGGTTTTAGAAAAGGCAGTGGAACCAGAGATCAAATGGCCAACATCTGCTGGATCATCAAAAAAGCAAGAGAGTTCCAGAAAAACATCTATTTCTGCTTTATTGACTATGCCAAAGCCTTTGACTGTGCGGATCATAATAAAATGTGGAAAATTCTGATGGGAATATCAGACCACCTGACCTGTCTCTTGAGAAACCTGTATGCAGGTCAGGAAGCAATAGTTAGAACTGGACATGGAACAACAGACTGGTTCCAAATAGGAAAAGGAATACATCAAGGCTGTATATTGTCACCCTGCTTATTTAACATATGTAGAGTAAATCATGAGAAACGCTGGGCTGGAAGAAGCACAAGCTGGAATCCAGATTGCCGGGAGAAATATCAATAACCTCAGATACGCAAATGACACCACCCTTATGACAGAAAGTGAAGAAGAACTAAAGAGCCTTTTGCTGAAAGTGAAAGAAGAGAGTGAACAAGTTGGCTTAAAGCTCAACATTCAGAAAACTAAGATCATGGCATCCAGTCCCATCACGTCATGGCAAATAGGTGGGGAAACAATGGAAACAGTGGCTGACTTTATTTTGGGGGGCTCCGAAATCACTGCAGATGGTGATTGCAGCCATGAAATTAAAAGACGCTTACTCCTTGGAAAGAAAGTTATGACCAACCTAGACAGCATATTAAAAAGCCAGAGACATTACTTTGTCAACAAAGGTCTGCCTAGTCAAGGCTGTGGTTTTTCGAGTAGTCATGCATGGATGTGAGAGTTGGACTAGAAAGAAAGCTGAGTGCTGAAGAATTGATGCTTTTGAACTGTGGTGCTGGAGAAGACTCTTGAGAGTCCCTTGGACTGCAAGGAGATCCAACCAGTCCATCCTAAAGGAGCTCAGTCCTGAATATTCATTGGAAGGACTGATGCAAAGATGAAGCTCCAATACTTTTGCCCTCTCATTCGAAGAGCTGACTCATTTGAAAAGACCCTGATGCTGGAAAAGATTGAGGGCAGGAGGAGAAGGGGATGACAGAGGATGAAATGGTTGGATGGCATCACCGACTCGATGGACATGGGTTTGGGTGAAGTCTGGGAGTTGGTGATGGACAGGGAGGCGTGGCATGCTGCAGTTCATGGGATCACAAAGAGTCGGACACGACTGAGCGAATGAACTGAACTGAATGGATGAAAAGTCATTCTCCCACTGACACAAAGAAATTCCAGTAGTATTTGGTTTATATCCATTACTCACATGATATGAAATGCAAGAGTGAAGAGTGAAAGATTCTCCCCACAGTGGCTTTGGTACATTAAGGAACACAGAAGATACATTGTCACTGGTATTTTTGAAGACTCCCTTGTGTCAGACATGGCAGCAGAAATGTATCAGTCATGCAGTGCCTGGGAGGTGGGGTAACCAAGGGGAAAGGAGAGCATTCAGGCAGCAGTGGGTTGTTGTTGGCAGCCTAATGACCAAGAGCGACTGTGTTCCCGGCTCTAGGACCAGCTTTCTTTAGCTGTAAGTGACTACAGCCAGGTGCTCTCAGATGACCTTATGGACAGCAAAAGCCTGGTAAGACATTCACTAAAAGGAATGGATCACAAAAGGGAAAATAGAGGAGACAGAATGTGAACTGGTGTTTGCCAGGGCCTGGGGAGAAATTGATTAATGGGGAAGGGGTTTTACTTTGGAGTGATGGAAATGTTTGGGTACTAGAAAAGGGTGGTGGCTGCACCATACATGAGTGGACTAAATTTCACTGAATTTTTCCCTTTAAAATGGTTAATTTCATGTTGCAAAAATTTCACCTCAATAAATTATTTTAAAAATATAAAAAGGAAGCAGAAATTACTGACCACATGTGACAACCAAAGGACTACATCAGATAATGGATGATTCCTTGATGAGGCTGTAGAGCTTGCAATATGATAAATATTAAAAGCCTGAGAAACTGTTTTTATTACTTTCAAACTGACCCAGAAATGGCTGCCCTCAGGAAATATAAGGTTCATGCCATTTATAATATTTGGATTCCGTTTCCTACTGTTTTAGTCTCAATTCTTATGTATTATGACAACATAAATAATGATTAGCATGCACTGGATAACACTTCAAGAATATGCTAAAAGGATGAATTGGTGTATTTGTCATATGTTTTCTGATGGATAAAGAATGATTTGTCCAAGTCCCCCCTCCTTCAAAGAATAAAACCAAAGTACGTATTAATTCAAGATCTTTTCGAAGTCGCCCTGGTTAGTTTTGAAAAGGGTTGTACAACAACCTGAGAATCCAGAATTCTTTTCTCTCTGAAGTCAGACTACTATGACTTTAAAGCATTGAATAACAATTTAGAACATGGAATTTAAACATTTAGAAACAAACGATGTGTGAACATAGGAAATGGTTTCCCTCAGGCAATAGTATCAATTGTCCTGAGCCCAGATTTCAAAGCCTCCCTGTAAATCATTGGGGAGTGTTTCTCCCAGGATACAACTTTCCTAGACCCCCCCCCAAAAAAAAGCAATGGCACTTTTCTCTTCCCCATGTTCCTATATGAAGACTAGCTTTTTAAATGAGGGTCATGAACTCCATAAACACTTATAATCTCCTAACATTATCTGTGGGTGATCCAAACTGTTTTTCAAAAAAAAAAAAAATGAACTTCAAAAGTCCAAAGTCCTAGAAGAACACTGGGAAGTTTACTGTGCATTAACTAGTTGATTTTATAAGAGATTTTGCCTCCCAAATATGAAACTAGGTTTCCAATGCAGTCTGTAAACTGCAAAATTTCAAGAAGCATACAGCTAATGCCAAAAATTGTTTCTTGGATTTTTCAGTTCAGTTCAGTCACTCAGCCGTGTCTGACTGTTTGCGAGCCCCTGAACTGCAGCACGCCAGGCCTCCCTGTCTGTCACCAACTCCTGGAGTTTATTCAAACTCATGTCCATCAAGTCGGTGATGCCATTCAGCCATCTCATCCTCTGTTGTCCCCTCCTCCTCCCACCTTCAATCTTTCCCAGCATCAGGGTCTTTTCAAATGAGTCAGCTCTTCGCATCAGGTGGCCAAAGTACTAGAGTTTCAGCATAAACAACAGTCCTTCCAATGAATACCCAGGACTGATCTCCTTTAGGATGGACTGGTTGGATCTCCTTGCAGGCCAAGGGACTCTCAAAAGTCTTCTCCAACACCACAGTTCAAAAGCATCAATTCTTCAGCACTCAGCTTTCTTTCTAGTCCAACTCTCACATCCATGCATGACTACTGGAAAAACCATAGCCTTGACTAGATGAATCTTTGTTGACAAAGTAATGTCTCTGGCTTTTTAATATGCTGTCTAGGTTGGTCATAACTTTCTTTCCAAGGAGTAAGTGTCTTTTAATTTCATGGCTGCAATCACCATCTGCAGTGATTTCGGAGCCCCCCAAAATAAAGTCAGCCACTGTTTCCATTGTTTCCTTACCTATTTGCCATGAAGTGATGGGACTGGATGCCATGATCTTAGTTTTCTGAATGTTGAGCTTTAAGCCAACTTTTTCACTCTCCTCTTTCACTTTTATCAAGAGGCTCTTTAGTTCTTTGGATTTTTAGAAATACCAATATACACATATTCCATACTGTCCATAAACTTGCAAGTTATTCATTCCTTACCACTTGACCCCAGTACAACATTACAGGGTATCAGAATTAACATTATGTCACTCTTCGTATTTGACCTATCATTTGAGTGTGGACTGACCTTAGAGATACTTTTTCTGTGCATCTGAATCTAGTCTATCACTGATACGTGCATGGATAAGTTCTTTTACCCCAATCAACATACAGAAAAAGACTAGTGGCATTCTCCTTCAAGAGTGTAAAATAGGAAATTCATAAAACTCAATAAATTAAGTCCTTCATCGTAAATATAGGCTCAAGGACTCCAAAACCTTGGTGCTTCACAGACTGTTTTAGGCATCTGGCTTAGAAAGGCATTTTGCTTAGTAAATCCATACTAAATCCTGTTACATTCTGGATTCATACCAATGAAGTATCCAGTAGCTGATTCCATTGTATCTGCCTGGGATTCTACCGCAAGCATTTTAAACTATTGCGAGTCCTGTTCATGATTCAAAATCAAACTTTCAAAAAACTACATTGGCCAAAATATAAAGAGTAACAATGACAGCTGAAGTTATTATGAATCTAATTCTATCCTAAGTGATTTATAAATCTAAATTGAATTTTCCCCATTATACAGATAGACAAAACAAGGTTTGGTGAGGTCAGAAGTATCCTCAGAGTCCTGCTTGTCTTCCTAATCCTTCCCAACCTACTATCCAAATCAATTTAGTCCCAACCTCCTATGACTTGCCACCTCCTATAGAAATGTGTTAACATCTTGATATACTTTTTGATCTTGCTCACATATATACCCTTGCTCATTTTCCAGCAGCTTATACATTGAGAAAATGGCCTATTTCACTCAGCTTCATACCAAATTGGGCTCAGAGGGGAGTGTCTTGCACATGTGTGCTGTGCTAAGTTGCTTCAGTTGTGTCTGACTCTTTGCAACCCTATGGGCTGTAGCCTGCCAGGCTCCCCTGTCCATAATCCATGGGATTATCCAGGCAAGAATACTGGAGTGCATTGCCATGTCCTCCTCCAAGGGATCTTTCCGACCCAGAGGTCGAATCCTCATCTCTTATGTCTCCTGCATTGGCAGGCAGGCAGTTTCTTTACCACTAGGACCACCTGGGATGCTTGCCTTGCACATAATAGAATATTTCAAAATCATTGTAAAGTTTTATAAATTATTGATATTGATGTTAGAGAAATAATTAGATTTGGGTATCCATCTTCTGAACAGCTAATGGTTTTTGCTTCCAGATTACCCAAGCAATGGTTCAACTTGAGTTGCCACAGGTAAAATATTCAAATCAGAGTTAAAAACCAGAATCCCCAACCAGCACACTTGAACATCAAGACAGTTTTTAATCTGGATTTTTGGAAACACTTTGTTTAGTCTTACCTTGAAAAATACATCTATGAGTGGATACCCTCATTGTAAACTATTGTTACTGCAGGAGTCATAAAAAGCAGTTGAATACCCAGGCAATCTAGAAGCAAAACTCAATCTTTCAGCATTTATTTTTTGATCTTTTTAATTGGGTCAGTTATATCTACAGCCGTATTTGGCCTTCTATTCCAGATTTTCCACTGTGCTTGCATGCCCAGTCATGTCTGACTCTTTGCAACGCCATGGGCTGTAGCCCTCCAGCCTCCTCTGTTCATGGGATTTTCCAGGCAAGAATACTGGGGTGGGTTGCCATTTCCTTCTCCAGGGAAACTTCTCAACCCAGGGATCAAACCTACGTCTCCTGAAATGGAAGGCAGGTTGTTTACCACTGATTCCCTCCTCTATGCTTACTAGAGATCAAAAAGTCGCTAGATTTAGTTTCAGCTGGATATCAGATTGGCAACCACTGGCATGAACACACTTTGGACTTTGTTATCTTTCAGTTTAACTTTGACTTTATATACATGAATTTTGTAATTCTCTTCCATGATAGAAATCAAGAATATTTTTCATTGTTTCACTAAAATATATTTTAAAAATTTTACCAAGCACTCTAATTCTTTCTTTTTTAACTTTCCCTAATATTTTGGTCCAGGGTCAGCAAAATGTTTCTGTAAGGATGAGATAGTAAATATTTTAGGCTTAAGAGGCCATAGGTTTCTGCACAACTGTTCATCTTCACTGTTACAGAGCAAAGCAGCTTATAGAGTATACAGAAATGAAAGGATATGACTGTGTTTTAATACAATTTTATTTACGAAATAGGTCATTGGGCTGGATTTGGTCCACAGGTCATAGTGCACTGGCGTATACTTAGTCTGTATACTAACACGGATCCCCTGGATAATTATTTCAACTTCACCTTTACCTGTGCTCTCCTGGCCCTTAACCCCATCTGTCTTAATGGTTTTTTTAGCCTGTTTGGATCTGCTTTCCTCACTTTTGTCTAGAGGCATCTAAGGGGCAGGGAACATATGCCTATTGGAGCCATTCCAGTTTTATTTTTAATACCTGCTCACTTCTCTGTTTGTCACTAGTTAACACTCTTTCTCATTCCTCCTCTAAACCTGCCATTAATCATCCTGGATAATGACAAGCTGTTCTTCAAAGGGGTTGAACCAATTTACATGTCAGTAAGCTGTGACTGAGATTCTCATTGCTCTACATCCTTGCTGATATGGCAGACTTTTGATTTTCTGCCAGTTTAGTGGTTGTGAAACAGAGCCAGTGCATTCCACAGGTTCAAGGGGGTGACACTTGTATTTAAGTGCATAAGAATGGTTCTTCCTGGAGTTGAGCAGTGGGTAATCCTTGAAGGGATTGTATATATATAAGAATCCCAGAATGAAATGTATCTCAGTGTGATTGTCATGTAAAATTGCTTAATTATTAATGAGTTTGTTTAATGGCTAGTCACACTTCTTTATTTGTGAAGCATATATTCATGACTTTCACTCAATGTTTAAATCTTGTAGTCTGTATACTTTGTGGATATCTGTTTTGTGGGTTATATGTATTACATGTATCTCCTCTCAATTTGTAGCTTGTAGTTTTGAGGGTGTCTTTGGATGAACAGAAGTTTCTTATTTTCATGAGGTCAATTATATCATTTTTATGGTAAATGCTTTTCCTGTATGGTTTAAGGAGTTATTCCTTGTCTTGAAGCCAGAAAAAATTCTCCTAGACTATCTCCTAAAAGTTTGACAATTTTATGTTTCGCACTGAAGTTTCTAACTACCTGGAATTGATTTTGTCTGTGTCATTCAGTGCTGTTTATTGAGTAGTTCCTTTTTTGTCTTTCTTTTAATCTCAGTCATAAATTAAGCTTTAATACATGCATTACTTTCTTTCTGTTTTCTTTGAATCAACTTAGTCTTTGTCCAAATGTATACTCTTTTGGTCATATAGTATATGCTCAATTTTCTCTACTGCTTCTTTATTTCAGAAGTTAGTTTCCATATTTCCACACGGCTTGATAACATTATGCCTGTATACCTTTTGGCACCATTTTTGGTTATCCACTCCCTATTATTGGTCAGTTAAACTTTTCCAATATATTTGATATTATAGAGAATGGTATATGCATATTTTATGCACAAATCTTTTTCTTCTGCTGAATAATATCCTCAGGATATAATCTTAGAAGTAGGAATATTGAGGAAGAGTAACGATATTTTATGGTTTTTAAATACCATAAGTTAAATATTAACATCCTCAATTCCAAAAGGACAATTTCACTTTAACATTTTAATTTCCTGCCTCCTCGTTATTAGCAATGCAATGGTACTTTGGTTTAGCTTCAACAGTGTGTATCTGATTGCCCATGAGGCTAAACAGGTTTCCTAGAGTCTGTGGATTGTGCCTGTCTCTTCATGAGGGGACCTCCTGCTCATTCTCTTTATATTGAAATCTTGGGGCTTACATAAAAATTTGAATGTGCTTTTTATAGTTTACAGATTTAGACACATAATTTGACTTCTTTTTTAAAGTACTAACATATATTTATTTTAAGCACCTGCTCAGTCTGTTCTTTTTTTTTTTTCATTCCATAATATTGGACAAATCACACACGATCCTTTTCCAGCTGCATTCTGGCACAGATGTGGCATCGTCTCTCTGAAACAACTATCGCATATACCTCTGGGACCTGGAGATTGAATTACGGCTCTGCTCAAGAGTTACCCGCAAAGACGAGCTTCAAAGATGAGGTTTAAGCTTCTATCCCATTTAAAGCAGTGGCAGGCATAGAAGCAGAGCACAGTGAGTCATCCTCATCCTTTCCAGCACTCAGCTTAGCTGGCAGGTCACATCTGACAGTGCCCAGCTTTTAGATGAAGGAAAATCAACTGCCATGTTGCATAGTTACACTAAGCTTGGAACTTGACTCCTGGAGTATCGAGGAGGAGACACATACAATAGCCTCTGTTTCTTCACGTTGGCTATTCACCAGGGTGCAATAAACTGTATACGTTTCCTTGTACTGAACCCCAAGGAAAACTAAAGCATACGCTATTTCTTCAATCATTCAGTTTAGTGAAGAATGGGACGTTTCACTTGCCTAGAAGTTATGGTGGAGAGTGTTTCATGGATAACATCTGTCACTCTTCATTCTTCCTCTCCCCTTCCTCCCTCACACATCTAATAAGTCATTGAAACATATCCATTCAGGATTCATATATTTGGATATAGCCCCTCTTCTTTAGCTCCATTGTCTTAGGTCAGGCCCTTATCATCACTCATATAGATTACTTTAACTCCTATAAGTGCATCTCTCTTCTTCCACTCTTATCTTACTTTTATTCTTTATGTTAGTGAGAACACTTTCAGCTACAAATCCAGAAACCAAATTCAAATTATGCTTATGAAATAAACAAAAAAGATTTTATTAAATAAAAAAATGGCAAGGAGAGAGTTGGCTTCAAGCGTAGTTAGAGAGTGGTATTCAAATATGATATCAGAATTGTGTTTCTCTTTCTATCCCTCAGCTCTGCTTTGTTCACTGGTGGCCTCCTCGATCAGGTTCTGTTCACACGGTGGTGACCAAGATAGCCAAGGAACCACGGGCTTATGTGAATGAGCCTTTTGGATAGAAAATGCAGAGGAAAAGCATTATGACCACTAGTAGAGATGTAGTCATACCTACCCCCAAAGATTTATACGAAGTTCTCTTGGGCCAGGGTCCACTCCTAGGCCATTCTGATTAACAAGCTTGTGCCATGTGCCCAGCCTCATGGTAGAGAGATAGATACCCTTGTTTGGTGGAGAGGTGGAGACCTTTGTTTGCCACCCCACCAGAATCACAAGGAGTAAGGAAGTTAGAGTATTTGAAACCAAGGGTGGTGCAGTCAATTGAAAACTGATAGATGTTCATCAACTATGGCCACCAGAATTATCTTGTTACAATAAAGTTATAATTATGTCTGTAGTTCCCTGCTCAAAAAATGCTTCCAAGGCTTCCAGTTTCTCATGAGATGAAGTGCAGCCTTTTTGTCTGGCATCTAGGCACACCAAACTAAAGATTCATCCTGCCTTCTTTGTCATCTTCCATATACCCCTAAGGTATTTTGAGTTCTAAATCATCCATGCCATATAAATCGTCATTGCCTTAGTATTCTTAACAGATTTTAATCTGTTAAGTTTCTATCATTTATAATGTTGTATACTCTACCATGAAAGTCTTAATTTCTCTTCTCTGCATGGCTTAAATGTTACCTTTAATTTCCAGCTTCAGTTTCACCTGTTCAAGTCTTTCTAGGCTCCATCAGTCTGTTGCTAACCCTGCTATCATTATAACACCTTGCACTGATCTTAACCATATTGCCTATGGTTGTGATTATGTATCTGTTTTCCCTCCTAGTCTTTGAGCAGCTCAAGGATGAGAACTGTTTCTTAATTGTCTTTACTCTCTTCACTACATTCAGTCCTACAGCTCCTAGCAAATGTCCAAATAAACACATGCAATGAGGTTCCAGATGTTTGTGTTAAAGATTATTGAAAGTTTGATGTTTCCAAACACGTGAATCTAGTCCCCCAAATAATAATTTGTACTCAGGGAACTCATCTGACAATGTAGCTCAAAACAGTGGCAGAAGCGTGTTGGCATAGTAACTTATTTGCAATTCTGAAGACTTTCTGTGGTTTGGAAACATTTCCAAAGAGTGGAGTGAAATGTTATATAACAATCCAAGAGATTATAAGCCTGAATAATTCAGTATATTAAAACTTTTTCCTTCTGTACTTGGATCCCCTGACTACTAATCCAATACTCTATGTTTCGAGCTGCTGATAGGGAAAATGTTGTTTTAAGACCCACACCTTTTAGACAGAGTAGGGTATTATATGTTCATGAAATAATGTGCTTTAAATAGCATTCTAATTTCTTGGGTTTCTTTTTGGCCACACCACACATTATGTGGGATCTTAAGTCCCTGATTAGCAGATTGAACCCATTCTCCATGCAGGGGAAGCATGGAGTCTTAACCTCTGAACCACCAGGGAAGTTCAACATTCTGATTCTTTCAAGATGTTTTCCTGTCATGAATAGCGAAAAAGTTAATTGTTAGAGATCAGAAGTCAACCATTTTAGTAAGAATTGAGCTACCAGCACATTCAGAAATTTTTTTACAGTGTGGCCTCTTTCTCAGCACAAGCCCCCCAACTTGCTCTCTCCAAAGAGGTGACTATCTCCATTAAGGGCACAAAAGTCATCAAATTCTAGGAGGCACTGTTTACATACAAAACAATGTGCTGTTGTTCATTCGCTAATATGTGTTACTCAGCACGTGACCAGTTCTGCAACCCCATGGACTGCAGCACACCAAGCCTCCCTGTCCTCACCAACTCCTGGAGTTCACCCAAGTTCATGTCCATTGAATCGGTGATGTTATCTAACCATCTCATCCTCTGCCACCCTCTTTTCCTTTTGCCAGCATCAGGGTCTTTTCCAATGAGTCGACTGTTTGCATACAAAACAATGTAGTCCCATGGAATTCACTGTGTTTACCAGGTTCTGGAGTATAGAAGTTAAGTGTGAATTCAAGTACTGATGCAAACAGCAACACCTACCACAAAAGTGCTCTTGAGGTTACCACCACAGCAACCAAATATAAACAAGACCTTAGGTGTATACATAGGGTGTGTGCTTTTTCACAAAAGACGTTATACAAGGTTATAAGAATGCCAAGGGGGAAGATAAAGCTACAGGTTACATAACAGCAAGTGTGGAAATTAGTTTACACTCCTTACCAGCACCAAATAATGCTGACTCATTGTGCAAGAAATTAAAGGTTAAACTTTAACACAGAGATTAAATCCAGGGAAAACTGCATTTTTATCAGGTTAAAAAAGTGATCTTTGTTGTATAAATCATGTATCCAGTTGGGGCTTTTATTTAGCATATTAAGTTATCCATCAAGACAGACACATTTAGAAACCTAAAGACCCACTTCATGGTGCCATTTATCAGAAATGTCACTGTTAAGATGTGTTCTCTACGACAGAATCTTTCTTTTATTACATTTACATATATCTAATCAAGTAGGTGTATCCTTCCAAAAGCTTTGAACGTAGAAAGTCTTAAGGCAGAAAGTGCCTTAGAAAGCATTTCATTTTACCATTTTATTTCGCCAGTTAGTGTAGTAAAGAACTATTTACTAGATACCATAAACTACCTGTGATAGTACTGAGTACCAATCATTTGGGCCAAGTGATATCCCAGGAATGATTTGCCGTTGAACATAGTCCCCCTACAGTGATCAGCTCAGCTCAGCTCAGTCGCTCATTCATGTCTGAATCTTTGTGACCCCATGAATCGCAGCACACCAGGCCTCCCTGTCCATCATCAACACCTGGAGTTTACCCAAACTCATGTCCATCAAGTCGGTGATACCATCCAGCCATCTCATCCTCTGTCATCCCCTTCTCCTCCTGCCCCCAATCCTTCCCATCATCAGGGTCTTTTCCAATTAGTCAGTTCTTTGCATCAGGTGGCCAAAGTACTGGAGTTTCAGCTTCAACATCAGTCCTTCCATTGAACACCCAAGACTGATCTCCTTTAAGATGAAGAAGCTGAAGAAGCTGAAGTTGAATGGTTCTATGAATACCTTCAAGACATTTTAGAACTAAACCCAAAAAGGATGTCCTTTTCATTAGAGGGGACTGGAATGCAAAAGTAGGAAGTCAAGAAACACCTGGAGTAACAGGCAAACTTGGCCGTGGAATACAGAATGAAACAGGGCAAAGGCTAATAGAGTTTTGCCAAGAGAACACACTGGTCATAGCAAACACCCTCTTCCAACACACAAGAGAAGACTCTACACATGGATATCACCAGATGGCCAACACTGAAATCAGACTGATTATATATTCTTTGCAGCCAAAGATGGAGAAGCTCTATACAGACAGCAAAAACAAGACCAGGAGCTGACTGTGGCTCAGATCATGAACTCCTTATTGTTAAATTCAGACTTAAATTGAAGAAAGTAGGGAAAACCACTAAACCATTCAGGTATGACCTAAATCAAATCCCTTATGATTATACAGTGGAAGTGAGAAATAGATTTAAGGGACTAGATGTGATAGAGTGTCTGATGAACTAGGGACGGAGGTTCATGACATTGTACAGGAGACAAGGATTAAGAACATCCCCATGGGGAAAAAATGCAAAAAAGCAAAATGGTTGTGTGAGGAGGTCTTACAAATATCTGTGAAAATAAAAGAAACAAAGAGCAAAGAGAAAAGGAAAGATATTCCCATTTGAATGCAGAGTTCCAAAGAATAGCAAGGAGAGATAAGAAAGCCTTCCTCAGTGATCAATGCAAAGAAATAGAGGAAAACAACAGAATGGGAAAGACTAGAGATCTCTTCAAGAAAATCAGAGATATCAAGGGGACATTTCATTCAAAGATGGGCTCAGTAAAGGGTAGAAATGGTAGAGACCTAACAGAAGCAGAAGATATTAGGAAGAGGTGGCAAGAATACACAGAAGAACTGTACAAAAAAGATCTTCATGACCCAGATAATCATGATGGTGTGGTCACTCACCTAGAGCCAAACATCCTGGAATGTGAAGTCAAGTGGGGCCTGGGAAGCATCACTATGAATAAAGCTAGTGGAGGTGATGGAATTCCAGTTGAGCTATTTCAAATTCTAAAAGATGATGCTATGAAAGTGCTGCACTCAGTATGCCCACAAATTTGGAAAACTCAGCAGTGGCTACAGGACTGGAAAAGGTCAGTTTTCATTCCAGTTCCAAAGAAAGGCAATGCCAAAGAATGCTCAAACTACCACACAGTTGTACTCATCTCACACACTAGTAAAGTAATGCACAAAATTATCCAATCCAGGCTTCAGCAATATGTGAACCATGAACTCCCAGATGTTCAAGCTGATTCTAGAAAAGACAGAGGAACCAGAGATCAAATTGCTAACATCTGCTGAATCATCGAAAAAGCAAGAGAGTTCCAGAAAAACATCTATTTCTGCTTTATTGACTACGCCAAAGCCTTTGACTGTGTGGATCACAATAAACTGTGGAAAATTCTGAAAGAGATGGGAATATCAGACCACCTGACCTGTCTCTTGAGAAATCTGTATGCAGGTCAGGAAGCAACAGTGAGAACTGGACATGGAACAACAGACTGGTTCCAAATAGGAAAAGGAGTACATCAAGGCTGTATATTGTCACCCTGCTTATTTAATCTATATGCAGAGTACATCATGAGAAATGCTGGGCTGGAGGAAGCACAAGCTGGAATATAGATTGCTGGGAGAAATATCAATAACCTGAGATATGCAGATGACACCGCCCTTATGGCAGAAAGTGAAGAGGAACTAAAAAGCCTCTTGATGAAAGTGAAAGAGGAGAGTGAAAAATTGGCTTAAAGCTCAACATTCAGAAAACTAAGATCATGGCATCTATTCTCATCACTTAATGGGAAATAGATCGGGAAACAGTGGAAAGTGTCAGACTATTTTGGGGGGCTCCAAAATCATTGCAGATGGTGATTGCAGCCATCTTACTCCTTGGAAGGAAAGTTATGACCAACTCAGATAGCATATTAAAAAGCAGAGACATTACTTTTCCCCAAAAAGTCTGTCTAGACAAGGCTAAGGCTTTTCCAGTAGTCATGTATGGATGTGAGAGTTAGACCGTGAAGAAACTGAGCACTGAAGAAATGATGCTTTTGAACTGTGGTGTTGGAGAAGACTCTTGACAGTCCCTTGGACTGCAAGAAGATCCAAGCAGTCCTGCAGTGATAATTACCAGGATTATTGAACAGTTTTCAGAGTTTTCTTGTTCCTCAATTACAACTTTAAGTTTTCTACAGTGTTTGTATAATTTTCAAGAATGTGGGACAAATAGCAACTTGGTGGGGGATGAGATAGTTCACAGGGACCCAAAATGCATACAATATTTGATGCCCATACTTAAGGGGTGTACTCTGAACTATAGATTACTTCTTTCTTTTCTTTTACTTTTTCTTGCTCACTTCACTGGAAAGATATTTTGCCCATTTCCTTCTGCCTCATATCCTCAGTTAATCTGAAAGAAGAGTCTGATCTCCATTTTTGGCTCTTTAATGACTAGATTTCTTGATATAGTCTCAAATGATAGTTCTGTGATCTTCCACTGAAGCCTGTTACTCACACAGGGAGTTATTGTGTGTGCTGGAGTTTGGAGGAAAGTGTGCTTTGAATAACTCTACCTCTGTTCTGTGTACTGCTCAGATCTTTATCTTATGTCCCTTAGTATTCTGTAAGCCTGTTTCAGCTGTTGCCAGCATTACTTGCTGAGAGCTTAAACACATTTAGAGAGATGCGTTGATGAATAATGGAGAGTGTCACTCATTCATCTTTCAGTTCTTTGTGATAAACAATTGATTTCCCTAATAGTTAACATGTTTTGAAAAGGCTTATACTAAGATAATAATATAGGATTAAGGGAATGCCTTCTCTCTAAAACAGAATCCAGAACCTCAAAAGATTTTTTTTTTAACAGGAAGCAAAGCCTCCATAGAGATGTTCATTTTGAACCAAGTGACTCCACATTTGTTCTCTCAAGTTTCCACTTTGTGGTGCTGCTGGTTTTTCTTGATAATACAGGTTCCTCTCAGCACAACAAAGCCAGGCTAGATTTTCAGAGTTTTACTAAGCACATAAAAAGAACAAAGTGAAACTGAAGTCATGTCCGACTCTGCGACCTGATGGACTGTAGCCCACCAGGCTCCTCCATCCATGGGATTTTACAGGCAAGAGTACTGGAGCGGGTTGCCATTTCCTTCTCCAGGGGATCTCCTGACCCAGGGATGGAACCCAGATCTCCCGCATTGCCTAAGATTTGTTTTCTTAAGGGAAAAGCTATGTGGATCTCTTTAAGACCAGGATTTTGCCTTATTTCTTTAAATTCCTGACACTTAATCCACTTTTGATGCATAGTAATTGTTTTATACATCTTAAATGAATGAGTACATGAGTGACTAAAATACTAGCTAATCTGGATAACAAAGTACACATGGCTGTCATTCAAGTAGATTCTATAGTTTGAAGTTTCTAAATCCAGCTCTAACTGACTAGACTGATTTCATAACCCCCGTGCTTTAGTTCCTTATTTCCTTCATCTGACCACTGCTCACGTGGAAATCACCATCCTAAAAGTCTAGCTTTCCAAATGTTCCTTGGTCATCTGGTCCAAGTCATGGCAAGGAGAGGCCACAGATCCCCTTCTGCTACTCAGTGAAGGTCCAGGCTCTTGAACAGATGGTTGACACCTGGGATGTCTCCATTCCCTCCAAGTCATGTTCCATGGCACAGGCAGAATTTTCTTTCTTAAAGAACTTATTGTTTACTTATTTTTAATTAATTGATCAACTAATTAATTTTTAGTGTTGGCTGTGCTGGGTCTTTGTTGCTGTGCAGTGACTTTCTCTAGTTGGGTCAAGTTGGGGCAACTCTCTAGTTGAGGTGCTCAGACTTCTCTAGTTGCAGAGCACAGGCTCTAGGGCACTTAGGCTTCATTAGTTGTGGTGCATGGATTTAGTTGCCTAAAGCACGTTGGATTTTCCCAAACCAGGGATGGAACTGGTGTCCCCTGCATTGCAGTGGGGGATTCTTAATCACTGGACCACCAGGGAAGCCCAGAATTTTCTTCTAAAATACCAAAAAGAGAAAGAAAGAGTAGAATGATTTACCAGGGATTGAGGGGGTGGGGAAAAGGAGAGATGTTTGTCAAAGAGTACAAACTTCCTGTTATATAGATGAATAATTTCTGGGGACTTAATGTATAGCATAATGACTACAGTTAATACTACTGTATTGTATACTTTAAAGTTGCTAAGAGTTGATCTTAAATGCTCTCACCACAGAAAAGAAATGGCCGTTATATGATGTGATGGACATGTTAGCTAAAACTACGATAGTCATTTTGCAGTATATTCATGTTTCAAATGAATGTCATATAACTTAAATTTATACAGTCTTATATGTTAATTTTATTTTAATAAAGCTGGAAAAAATGGGGGGGCATTTCTATTCATAGGTACAGTAATTTGAGGTCACTTCTTTTGTGTGGAGAAATATTTAGATCAGATTTAATAATAATTTTCATCAGACTATTTATAGTGAGAAAATTAATTAAAATACCATCTAATTATTATTGTTTACCCTTAATTAAATGTTAATTGAGCACAAAGTAAAATAAGATAGAAAGAGATGACTCTCTTTCTTTGCTAAAAACTCTTAAAGGGTTTCAAAAATCCCAAAATTATGTACAGGGCTTACAAATCTTTTTTTTTTTTTCTTTATTGTAACAAATTCAAGAAAGACTTTTTTCTTTATACTATTGTGTTGGTTTTGCCAAACATTGACATGAATCCGCCATGGGTGTACATGTGTTCCCCTTCCAGAATACCCCTCCCACCTCCCTCCCAATTCCATCCCTCTGGGTCATCCCGATGTACCAGCCCGGAGCACCCTGTATCATGCATCGAACCTAGGCTGGCGATTCTTCACATATGATAATTTACATGTTTCAATGCTATTCTCCCATATCATTCTACCATTGCCCTCTCCCATAGAGTCCAAAAGACTGTTCTATACATCTGTGTCTCTTTTGCTGTCTCACATACAGGGTTATCGTTAACATCTTTCTAAATTCCATATACATGCCTTAGTATACTGTATTATTGTTTTTCCTTCTGGTTTACTTCACTCTGTATAATAGGCTTCAGTTTCATCTACCTCATTAGAACTGATTCAAATGTATTCTTTTTTTTTTTTATTAGTTTTGCCATACAATGACATGATATCGCCATGGGTTTACATATGCTCCCCCTCCAGAACCCCCCTCCCTCCTCCCTCCCTCCTCCCTCCCCCTGGGAAATCTCGATGCACCAGCAAATGTATTCTTTTTAAATGGCTTAAAAATTTTAATACGGTTTGAAACAGTATTTTTCAAATGACAAATCAAATGATAAGTCAAATTCATTGTCCAACTGAAATGTAAATGATATCAATTTGGTGGGTTTAAAATGAGCATTTTTATTACCAAGTCCAAGCTCATACAGCCTCGCAATAGGCCAGTAAATCAGGAAATGAGGTGTTGGGGCAAGGAACAGAGACTTTATTCAGAAAGCCAGCAGACTGCAAAGATGATGGATTAATGTCCCAAAGAACCATCAGAACTGAGTTAGAATTCATGCTTCTTTTATACTAAAAGGGGAGGGGTTGTGGCTGGTTGTAGCAAACTACTTGGTGCCGGCCAGGCCCCCTTGGTACTAACTGAATCCTTTGTTCTTACAGCTGTCCACTTAGGTCCAGTTATGATGTTCCTCTAAACGTTGAACAAGACAAATGTTATTCTCTCTTCTGCAATTGTTTAAATCTTTGTATGAGTGAAAAGTGTTATACCTTTAAAGGTCAAGCCAGAGAGGCAGGGCCTTGAGCCTGGGCTATCATGTTTATTTCAGGCAATGGTCAACATTCTTTTATAAAGGTGCAGAGCCAGAATGACTAAGCACAGTCAATAGAGCCCAAAGGTTAGAACTAAAAGAATAGATCCAATATGGGGTCAGATTTGTTCTCTGCAACATTTTTAAAAATAGAATTCAGGAGGAAATAACATATTAGAGTGTACTTCATGTGGTAAGGGTCAGTATTATTTCAAGAACTTTTTTCACTTATCCCCATATGATATAAAATATTATATTCCATACTATATTAAATATAATGTATAAAAATATCATATCACATAATAATTAGCTCAATAAGTATTTGCTGGGGAAAAAATGAAAGTTGCTAAAAGAAATCATCCCTGAGAATAACTGTCATGGGGATAGGTATCCTAATAGACTCTTGAAAAAGAAGCAGGGTAACTAAGTCAAAGACCTACTTTTAAGTGGAATTCCAGGGCTCTGTTATCACTAACAGGGTGCCCCTCTCACATATCTTTCCAAAAGTGGCTGTCAAGGCATGGTTGGATAATGAATGCTTTGAGTCCATCTGTCTCATAGAGAGAGCATTTAATGATTTCTTAGGCATAGTCTCAAATTCAGGCCCAAGTTCAGAATCACAAGTCCTTTTCAATTTTTTACTCCTATGTGCTTCATAGTGATGTAATAGAGGAGGTACTGGTATACATCTTTTCCCCAGGCTCCTATATGATGTAAGAAGATTCATCATCTTCTGTGTTTATGCATCTTTTCCCCAGGCTCCTATATGATGTAAGAAGATTCATCATCTTCTGTGTTTTGCTCTTTATTTTAGAAGACTGTGAACCATAAATTATATTGCCTGAGCATGTTCTGAACCGAGTCATTCTAGTAAGAGAAAAAGGCCTTGAGAGAAAAAATAATTCGATCCTAATTTAGGTATCTTATCCCAGTGAGGAAATGACAGAATAGACTACCTGGGTTAATATATCACAGAAGTTACCAAGCAATCAAACAATCTGTGAAAACTAGTCAATGATTACTTAAAGAATTATTCTCAAAATCTTTCCAAAAAAGGATTAATTTGTACATATGTACCTTCTAGAGTTCGCCGTAGGACTGCCAAGAGCCAGCCATGACCGAAGCAACTTGGCACACATGCATGCACCTTCTCAGGTGGTGCATTGGTAAAGCTTCCACCTGCCAATGCAGGAGGCACGGGTTGGATCTGTGGGTCAGGAAGATCCCCTGGAGTAGGAAATGGCAACCCACTCTAGTAGTCTTGCTGGGAAAATTCCATGGACAGAGGAGTGTGGGGGATTATAATCCATGGAGTCACAAAGAGTCAAACACTGAGCACGCATGGTCCTACTAGGGAATACAAATTATGCATCAAATTCCTACGCATTTGTGAAATTTTAGTTAATTATTGACAGTGGGAAGCAAAAAAAAGAAAGAAAGGTGAGTAAACTGAAATATCCTCCACAGAAGTCAATGACTGTAACAGGGAAACCAAATGTAATGTAATGATACTCCTTGCAAATAACTTTTTAATTTTTCTTCAGAAGCTCACAATGTATTGAAAGTGAAAGTGTTAATCGCTCAGTCACATCTGACTCTTTGAGACCCCATAGACTGTAGCCCACCAAGCTCCTCTGTCCATGGACTTCTCCAGGCAAGAATACTGGAGTGGGTTGCCATTTCCTCTTCCAGGGGATCTTCCTGACCCAGGGATTGAACCTGGGTCTCCTGCACTGCAGGTGGATTCTTTACCATCTGAGCCACTAGGGAAGCTGACAATATATTAATCATTCCCACTTAGGAAATCCAAAAGTAGAATTGAGATACAGTTCACAATCTAGTAATCACTCCAGTTAAGGATATCTTTGTAAAAAAACAAAAAACAAAAAACTGAGATGCTGGATTAAGTGAAGAGAGCCTTGATTTGACTTGGGAGTTCAGGGTCCCTGTGCAGCCCTCCCAAAATCAGCAGTGGGAGCCTGAACAGGAGCAGGCCCATGGGCTCTCAAGTCCTCTGCATCTCCAGCTGGGAATCAATTCTTTGGACTAGATAGGCCTGCCTTTATGTCTTCATAATGCATGGTTCTCTGTGTACTTTATACTCCAAAGCTGCTCATGAAGGTGCTTATTTGCTATGGATGATAATAATCTGACTCATATGACATATCTAAAGAGAACAAATTAAACATTAACTTGAGTTTTCCCTGCTTATAAAAAGTATTTTGTATGCAAGTGTTTAAGGAATGACTGACCAAAGTTTTCTCTGTTAGATATTATGTGAATAGATATATAGATCCTCAGCCTCCTACCAGATTCCAGATTGCAGAAGTCCTTGATCTTCAACTTGTATTACTGAAAAAAATTGATGTTAAGCAACTTTCATCTTTCTCTGAAGCAATCTTGGTTTCAAAGTCAAGATTCAGATAGCTTCTTGATTTTTACATAATTGATATGTACACAGTAAATATGTAGATATATATTTTTGCAATTAAGTGTCACATTAAAGACATTGCATTTTAAGGCAGGTAAAGAGGAGGACCAATTCCATAAATGTGGTAAAATATGATAATAAAGAATAATTGCTTAATGGTGAAACACTTTCTCATGTATAACACTGGGAAAGGGCATGTCCAAACTGCTTGGTCATTATATAATTATTGGGGTTAAACTAGTTTGAAGCTTAAGTTCATAGTTAAGATAAAAGTTATTCTTTAAAAGACTTCCTCCCCACACCCCAACATCCTGGGGTTGAGTGCTTAGAGATAGGATATCACTGGCATGATTGATATTTCTAAAGAAAGCTTTCTACTCTTAAGAGAAAGACAAAGATATGTGCAGAAATTTTCGAGAAAAAAGTTTTGTTTTCCTCTATTTAGACTACATGATACAAGGGGAGATTATTTTAAATAGTACTTCATCAGATAGTTATTGAGGATCTACAATATTCCAGAGACTATGCTTATTTATAAAAGCAAAAAAATGCAGAAAAATGTCCACTCAGGGAATTGGCAAAATACTAGACAAATAATGGCTAGTAAATGTTCTTGACTTTTAAGGCACTGGTTTGTTTGGAAGGAAGCAATTAGACCTAATGAAGTTAGTCATTTGTTGCATATAATTATGAAATTGTTCTCTACATTTTGTTTCCATAACAATCTCTCTTCCATCTCTCTATTTGATTAACTGCTACTTCAGGTTTTGGTATTATTAGGACCGTATTCTGGGAAACCTTCCCCCATCCTTATGACTACCTGGGCCCTTACACACACAGTGCCTTTTAACCATATAATTTACCACACTCGGGTTGTCCATGACTCTTTCAGATCCACTTGGATATGACATAGCTGTGTTTTGCTAACACTATGCCCCAGACACTAGTGCAACACATGGCTTACGTTGGCATATTCAATGAATAATTATTAATTACATAAATAAATATTTATCTTGATCCTGGGAAGAGGGATAGTGATGTAAGAAACCATTTATTTTGTATATTAGGCATATAATAGATTTAAAAAAAATTATTATGAAGACAGAGCACAATAAATTCAGAAACCTAAAATTTTCTCCAAGCCTAAAGTTTGCTTCAAGATACCTGTGGTCAGCAAACTATTGAATGATTTAGAATCTCCCAGGTAGTATCAGAAGTGTGGGGAGATTGGTCCCCATGAGGAGGAGAACTATAAAAAGTAACTACTTCCATTTTTAGATACCTCTATTGAGACCAGCATATTGCCAGGTACATGCTGCCTCTTGTTTTGCGGCCTGGGATAGAATTACATCCTCTGCATTGCATTTCATTCCCTTGATTATTTACATAATCCCTCTGGCTGTGCCTATCAATTTACAGACCAAAAGGAATTCCATCATAAGCACACTAAGTCATACACTTGGCTGCATCATACAGATGTGTTTCACCTGGATTACGTTTGGCAGTGCAAGCCCCCGAGTGATGATAATTTCATTGTATATAACACAAAGTCTCCCTTGAGAGGGTGGGTGGGAATATCTGAGGTGTAGGGGAACCAAACCTGTTAATAACCACCTCTGATAACGTGTCTTCTTTCCACAACTCCTAATTTTACCACACTGTATATAGAGCTGTATTGCAATGAAAACAAAACAGAGCCCCATTTGAAAACTTCATGCTCATACCAAACTGTGATCATTTGTGAAAGATTAACTTTGAGAGGAAAGATGATTCATCTCTCTCTGTTTGTTAGATCCCTAAGTATTTTGAAGGGTAAGATAGACCACCATGTTAACATTTTTAAATATGTAAAATGCAAATACTTAGATATTACCAGAACTAAATTTTTTTAAAAAAAAAAAGCTGTTTTATGAGTAGAAGTATGCAAAGTAAATCTTAGCTGCAAATAGTAAAACAATTATGATGATGCCCATAGTTCATTTATGTGTTTACAAATAGTTCTAAAGCATAGAATGTCTGAAAGTGCCAAGAGAACTGAATACCATCTCCCTGGTGTGTTTTAGTGGATTTTCTGATACCAAGATGAAGAAAAGAAAGGTGTTTGAACACATCAATGTGGTTTAATATGTCAGTGTTGTCCTACAAGAGATTCACTTCTCAAACAGATGCATCGAAGCAGACTTCACAAAGATTTTGTTAAGCACTTTGAAACATTCAGTTTCCCCATTATATGAGCATTTTTCTAGAAACAGTTGAATTTGATCAGAGAGCCATTATTTCCCATAGGATTGTCAAAGTTGAGTAATATTTAATAAAAGTAGTCATTATTTGTTATATTTTCACTTATTTTTACAGTATTAAATATAAAAATCTGTGCTGTAATTAATTCCTTCAATTAAAGTCCTAGAATAGTTCTGTTTCAAAAACATCCAACTCATCCTTAAATATACGTACAAGAAGAACCTGATGTTTATACATAGAGTCTTGGGCAAGTGGATCTGAGCTGGGGTAGGAGCATAAGCTTTCTCGGCTCTTGGTTCTTCTACCACCGGCTATGTGACTTTGGGCTGCTGTGTATTGCCTTTCACTATTCCAATGGTCCTCAAAATTCAGAATCACTTGGAGGATTTGTCAAAACACAAGTTTATCTGTCTGACCCCCTGAGCTTCTAATTTAGTAGGTTGGGGTGAGGCCCAAGAAGTTGCATTTCCTACCGAGTCCCCAGGAATTTCTTACTCTTCTAGCAGGGGGCAGGCTGTGAGGGCCACTGCAATACACATATTTCTTAATCTGTTTCTCTTTACTGAGGAGGGAAGCATGGGTGAACAATGAATGCAGCATGGCAGAACCTGGGATGGTCTTTAGATGGCACTGCAAGAGTGGGGTGTTTAATGGGCATGGAGGCAGGAAAGGAAGAAGGAAGCACACATTTGTAACCAGCTCCCAATCGTTTCAGTCTCTTGGTTTCATCAACAAAGAAACAAGCCTAGCATTTGTAAAGCAAAGAACCCAAAGTAGTTTAGGAGAAAAATAAAGAATGTTTCACACAATTTCAAGTATCGATACGTTCTCCAGCTCTCCATCTTTGCCCTTGCCGGTACTATATCCTGAGGCTCAAAAATCCAAAGTGATACATAAATATAAATGGATGAAACTTACCAGCAGCCATTCTACTGGTAGAAATAGGTAGATCTTTCCTTACATACAAAGTGACAACTCTCAACACCTTTATGTTCAGAAAAGAACAACAAGGTTGGATGTATTTCTTAAGACCATGAAGAAATATTATGCTCTAACTAGAATAATTTTTTACACTTCAAGAGAAGTGGACATGTGCTTTGTGATGCATATGAATAATTATTGACATTTGTATGGCTAAATATGGCATTATGCATTGATGAAAAACATTTTCCAGTAGGAATACCAAAATACGAAAAAGATTTAGTTATTTCATAAATTTGCAAAGACTGTCAAGATGTAGTTTCCTTTTATATGCTGGAACTCAAATTCCACTGTAACTATTTATATTAAAATAAAAATATGTAAAACAGTATGGTTTTCTATACCTTAACTGTTGTATTATTTATTACAGCCTGCATTATACACAATACAATGTCAGTGTGAAAACTGTCAGGTGTATTAACAGACTATCTGCAATGAGATTTGTCTTGTAAAAGCTATTTATTTTTAAAGAGATGAGGCTGCATGCTTTTCTTATTTGTGCATCATTCTCTGCATAGAACACTGCTTTATCACTGCAATTCATTGCCTCTTCATGGAGTTACTAGAAGATTCAGCATATTTATAGTAGCATGAATTACATTGCTGAAATAAATCTTAACAATGCTTCCCTATTCAGAGGACTTCATGAAGAGGAACATAACAAGACAATTGGTTTCTCTGAGAGAAATTCCATGAGGACTCTTTTTAATTTTCAATAGAAGGAAGAACAATTTGTGAACCTAGAACCAGTTTGTGTCATTTACCAGTAAAAGTCATTTGAGTTCATATCAAGTCAAGTCCAGATACAAAGTTGTTTATACAACTGAATAGATTTCGCAAACTGAAAAGATTCAGTAAAGGATAAAATTCTAATGATTAATTGCTCCCAATATTTTGGACACTTTCTCACTGACTGGTTTTGGGTAGTATATCCATATAAAACAATGAAGGGTTGCTGTGTGATTCTTTTTAGTATGTAATTTTAAGACCATGTAACCATTTTGGAGGAAAATAATTTTATGCAATTGTCTATCATAAAATTTCCATCTTTTTCATCTTATCAAAATGTCATACACAAGTAAATTAATTCAAGATGTTTTTAGAAAACTGAGGTATAGATATTTTCAGTAAATAGAATTATGGAAAATGAAAATATTCAATTTCTGAAATGTTTATCAAGTGTTAACATATATTACACATATATACTTTACAATGGACATAATGAAAACTTCCAAGGTCAGTTAAGCAGAAACATAAAAAGTCTAAATGATATTTAATCATTTATTTGGAGAGGGGACGGTTACTACATTCAAATTTGCTTTCCTGTAGAGAACATCTATTCAGAATTTTCATCTCATTACTTGATGATGACTAAAATGGTACAGAATAATAGAACAGAATAAATCCTCAAGAATCTTTTCTCCATCAAAATAATAAAGCTTATCTCTAAAAAGTGGACATTCTCCAGAACATAAAGTATATAAAAGTAGAAAAAATTATGCTATAAAACTTTCAGTAAACATTAATTTTTTTTCAATGATGATTCATTTATTCTGTAAAAATTTTCTGCATTAATATTTTGCATTGAATAACTTTCCAATTACTAGAAATTTCAAAAGTCATAACATATGTGATAAAGATACAAGATGCTTCTTTATCTT